>JANFAM010000017.1:25892500-27117500 GCA_024362665.1 Prunus padus
TCAACCTCACACCTTACACCCGCTATCTTGCTTCTCACCACTCTAAATTCACCTCAACTTCACATTATTTAAAGAGATAAAAACACTGTTGTCAAATGTGTAGCAGAAATTTTTTTTTAATTATTTTTTAAAAATTTGAGAATGAACTAGGAGGTTTTGATAGAGAAATGTTGACAGTTAAATTGATATATAAGTTACCATTATAAAATAAGAAGTAATCTTACATTATATATCTAAATTAATGACCTATAAGTCACTATTTGCATACCGTATTTAGGGTTTGTAAAGAGAAGATGAGAGTGTAGTAGGTTTCTTGGATTGAAAGAGCAATAGGGTATAGATGAGTTTGTGTTTTTCTAAAACTTAATATGAAGAGTGATGGAATGTGTAGGGTGTGTGTATAGATATGCTAGGATTAAGTATTAAGTTGGATAACTTTTTTGTCTTTTTACATAATAATAAAACTTAAGAGTTTAATGATTTAAGTATTAAGGTGAACCAAAAAAAAAGATTTAAGTATTAAAACTCTTTGTAAATCGGTCCAAATCCAAATCCAAATCCAAATCCAACCAAACATCTCCTAAACTAAACTACATCACGAACTCATCAAACAACAGTCCTCTCACACTTACACGCTCCTTTTTATTATTCTTTGTTAAAGCTCTCTCTTTCTCTCTCTCTCTCTCTCTCTCTCTCTCTCTCACTTCCGGACTTTGTTTTGGACTCGTCGCTTCAGAGACTTTGCGAGTCTGCGACTGCTCAAAAACTTAAAATTCGAAGAAGCCCCACACTCAGCCCAGCCCACCCCAATGGCCGGCGGTGGAGGTGACGTTCCGCCTCTTCCGGCGTCTAACGGCGGCGAGTTCCTCCTTTCCCTACTCCAACAAAAACCCCACCTCCACCAGCAGCAGCAGCAGCAGCAACAGCAACAATCTCCGGTGCTTGATCCCGCGGTGGCAGCCGTGGGCCCCACCCTCCCCTTCCCGCCGATACCACCGTGGGTATCATCCAACGGCCGAGATCATCTTTCTCAACTCCCCAACCCTTCTTCTTGGTCCACCCAATCTCCTCCTTCTCCCTTCAACTTTCTAGGGTTTCCTCAAAATCCCTTTTCCTCTCCCTCTCCTCCCAATCCCTTTCCCCAATTTGCTGGAAACCAATTCCCGGGAAACCTCGCCCTTAGGGACGATTTGAGAAATCTAGGAGGGTTTCAGAGTCCGAGCAATAATGCCCTCCAAAGCGAAAACCTTGCCCAGCTGAAACAGCAGCACCAAGAGCAGCAGAAGCTCAAGTTTAGTTACTTGCCCAGCGACATTATCCGAAATTCCGAGCCTTCAGTGAATGCCAACACTTCCTCTGAGGTTTCCAATCTCAGCAATGGCTTCGACCGGAGTCTCAATTTGAATTCGAACAATTCTTCCACGTCGAATGAGTTTCGGCATGGAAATCCCGAGAATTTCAATTCTCGGGAGCAGGAACGATGGGGCGGAGGTGGAGGTGGAGGTGGAGCTGGAAGGGGAAAGCAATTTCAGAGGAATACTCCACCGCCTGGGTTTGGGAACAATTCGAGAGGAGGAGGGAATCGGGATTCTGGGAGTAGAAGGAGAGACTTTGAGCACAATGTGGATAGGGAAAGGCAGAGTTCAAGTGAATTTGTGAGGAACCGGGATGCTTCTTTTGAGGATGAGAGAGTGAGAAGACTGGCAAGTGAAGACAGTCGAATTCGAGGCAATGGGGCTCGTGGATTGGGGTTCAGTACGCAGCTTGATGATCCTGGTCCACTCACTGGTGCCAATCTTCATTCGGCTTCAGCTTCAGCTTCAGAGATTGAAAAGTCGATGATGAATTTGCAGCATGAAAAGGATGACAAAAATGAGGAGGATGACAAGAATGAGGGAAAGCAACGCCATAATTCGCGCGAAAAGGTTAAACCTTTTTTTCCATACATACAAAGCTTTTGAATGCTATGAGAATTCATGAAGTGAATTTGTTTGTTTGGATTCAAGTTAATGCTTACACAGTGTTAATTCTATGCTTGGCACTTGTTTCAAAGCTTTTGTGTTTTGGTGAATTTGTAACTGCCCGGCTGGTTTATACATTTATGCAAATGATACTTATCATTCCATATACTTGCTATGAGTTATACATAGAGATACACAAGGCATCGTAATTTTTTGTTGGCTGACTGTTAATCAGAACAATTGGTAAAGTGAAGTCATGTGTGAATATGCAGTCTGGTTTATACCAAACCCTTTGGCACAAGAGAAAATTATGTAATGAATGGAGAGTTTTTTGGGACTTCACTTGATTATCGTTTTTGAGAAGCATCTCACCCATTCTCATTTGCACTATATGTTAGCCATCCATATCTAACCACATGGCTGAGACACCAATTCTCAAGTCAGGTCCTTATAAGAAGCCATCGTTTGTGTGTGTTTATGTTCGTTAATTATTCAAAGCAACAAATGGTTTAGATATGAGTTACTTATAGTTTTCATTATCAGGATTCAAGATCAGATAACAGAGGACAGCGCCTGCTTAGCCAAAGAATGAGAACCTTCAAAAGACAGATGCAATGTCGCTTTGACATAGACAGGCTAAATGCTCCTTTTCTTGCAATTTATGATTCCTTGATACCAACTGAGGAAGAGAAGGCTAAGCAGAATCAATTATTTACATTATTAGAGACATTAATAACCAAGGAATGGCCTGAAGCTCACCTGTATATCTATGGGTCGTGTGGCAACTCATTTGGCGTTTCTAAAAGTGATATTGATCTTTGTCTTGCAATTGATGTGGCAGATGACAACAAGTCTGAGATCTTATTAAGGTTGGCAGATATTTTGCAATCAGACAATCTACAGAATGTGCAGGTGAATCAAAGTGCCTCTCCTCATGAATTTGTGTGATAGATAAAACTTTACATTTAGGCATTGGAAAATCTTGATGGATGCTACTTGCAACGTTGTGGTCATTGTATTGACTGATGTGCTTTTCTCAACGAGAGTTTTGGATAGAAAGAATTCTTCAAAGGCATAAATTTGAACTTTTATGACAAAAAATTACCCTCTGATGGCACAGAATAACAAAAGCTGAATTATCTCTTCAAGTTGAAATGACATGGGAAACTGTGCTTCTTTTGGTTGATAAGGGAAACACAAAGGGAATCTTTTTACCTACTTTGGGCTTTTCCTATGCAAAATATTATTTGGCCACTTATACTTGATGGTTGATTGGATATGTTGAAGTGGTATAAAATGATATCTCTTATCATGGAATCTTTTTAAGATGCAAGACTCTGATATTCATGATGGTATTAGACCTTTATATGCAAGACTCTGATATCTTATATGCAAGAATCAGGGCTGATATCTTATGTGCAGGATTATTCTTTTGTATAATCTGTGGTTAAGGTGTTAAACAGGGCTCTATGGTTTTGCTTTAGTAATTTATTGATATTGCATACTCTCAAGAATATCTTATTACCATAAAATTGTATAAAGAGTTGAAAAAGATTATTAAGGATTGGTCAACTAGGTGTGGAGTATAAGTTTTTCATGCTTTGCTTGGCATTATGTGTTGGATTCACATATCTCGTCCACATGAATTTCAAAGGATGCTGTTTAAACCTCCAAGACTTCAAGGCTTTATCACATGCGTGCTTAAGATTGAGCCTTCTTCCCCCACCTTTTTTGTAATCTTTAAGTGACATCCTCTATCTTGACTGTTAAATCCAGGAATTCGTAAGTAGCTTTTTTGATTATTAGTAACAAGGCATTCATGAAATGCAATTCTGTATCCTGCATGTTGATGCAGTTATCATACATCTAACTTTAGGGATCTTGTGAAACAACTTATGAATATATAACCACCTTATGCATAACCCTTTCTATCCAGGCAACGTAATTGTTGGTGATTTAATGCTCTTAGAGTTTTATGTAACCACCTTATGCATATTCCTGTTTGTTTCAGGCATTGACACGTGCTAGGGTACCCATAGTAAAGCTTATGGATCCTGTCACCGGTATCTCATGTGACATATGCATCAACAATGTTTTGGCTGTTATAAATACAAAGCTTCTTCGTGATTATGCAAAAATAGATGCAAGATTACGGCAGTTGGCTTTTATTGTGAAACATTGGGCCAAGTCAAGAGGAGTCAATGAAACTTACCAAGGAACCCTATCTAGCTATGCGTAAGTTAACTTTTGAGTCTCACCTTCCCAACATTAGCAAAACAAGGTTGGGAGATACTTTTGTTCCCTTTACCATGAAAATCTAAATGTTTGCATTTTCTTTTTCAGGTATGTTTTGATGTGCATTCATTTCTTACAACAGCGTAGACCTGCTGTTCTTCCGTGCTTACAGGTATGTCTTCCTAGTTTGCTTCAACGAGAGACATGCAAGGCATAGATGGACATCATAGTTCAGTCTCTGTTCTCTTTCAGGGAATGCAGTCAACATACTCTGTCACTGTCGAGAACATCGAATGTGCTTTCTTTGATCAAGTAGACAAACTTCGAGATTTTGGATCCCATAACAGGGAACCTATTGCTAAACTGGTTTGGGCATTTTTCAATTACTGGGCATATGGTCATGATTATGCAAATTCTGTCATATCTGTTCGTACCGGAAGCATAATCAGGTGAGATATGGAATCTGTTATGTTTTATTAAGATAAGTGACTTAAAATATTGATTCATTATATGATTATTTCTTAACCTGTTTAGTTTCTTTCTTCTAAGTGTGTTTTTAATGGAAGGACAGTGAAAATATTGTCATCACAGGAATATTCAAAGTATTGAGAACAGTAACATTCGCATATCTTACCATGAAAATTATTTAACACCCCCACCCCCTCCCCCCCACCAAAAAAAAAACTTAGCTATGATGTTAATTTGTTCAGCAAGCGGGAAAAAGACTGGACAAGGAGGATTGGGAATGATCGGCATTTGATATGCATAGAGGATCCTTTCGAGATATCCCATGACCTGGGTCGAGTGGTGGACAAGTACAGCATAAAAGTTTTAAGGGAGGAATTTGAACGTGCAGCGGAGATTATGCAATATGATGCAAATCCTTGTGTGAAGCTCTTTGAACCCTACGTTCCTGGTGTTTAATTGTTTACTAGTTGAGTATAATTTTGGTGAAGTAGCTTTGGTGAATGAAATAAGCTTTGTAAAGTACTGTGGTGCCACATTTTCCATCTTTCTGTGATGTTTATAGCTTGTTTAATGTCTTAGGCTTTATTTAAATGTTGCTCATTGTAAAAAAAACATTTTTGTTTATATAAATTTTATTCTTGTGATATCCCAAGAGGTTTGATGCAATTGTATGTTAATCTAAAACTACAGAAAATGATGAGATTAAGTTTACCAGTTTTTTTATTTTTTGGACGAATAAGTTCACCAGTTTTAACACCTTGATACCGTGAGTATTTTAGAGTAAGCTGTTGAACTCTCTGAACTGTACTCATTTTTCAATTTGGCCCACAAATGTTTTTTTAATTTTATAAATTAAGGGTCTAAACTATTTTATTTAGCCAATGTCTCCCTATCGTCAAATGTCCTAAATATTTCATCCACTTCTCCGTCAAGTTTGAGGGAAAAATTGTTCAATCCGCTTCCGCAACCTTCTCTCTTCCCTTCCTCCTCCTAGGTTTCAGGCAGCCGCCACCTAACCCCAACCCACTCCGACCCACACATCCACCCTAACCCACGCAGTCACCACCCCAGAAGCCATCTCCAACCAGCAACCAACAAATTCAGGGGCAAATTGAAAACTGGGTACAAATTCAGCCATTCTCTATACTGAGAGTTGCCTGTATGTATGGTTGATATGATAGGAAAAATCTCGTATATACATACAAAACATCTGGATGTCTTTTTGTCAAGGGAAGCAGAGTTGACAGTTCTGGGTCCTTACTCCATAGATTAAAAAAAAAGGAATCAAACTTGTTTCTCAATTTCTCAATTGCCACTTCTGAAACCTATCTCCACCTCAACAATTCTCAAGTCTCAAGAACAAGCCAATCCAATGGCACTAGATGGAAATCGCAGTGAACTCCCACAAGTTCTGGTACTTCTCCCACCTTCGGGCTTCACTATCTTCGAGTCCAACTACTCCCACAAGTTCAACTTCCTCAAAGCTTGGGACTCTCCTCTCCCTCAAGACCAGTTCTTGGCCACACATGCAGGCTCTGTTCAGGCCTTGCTGTCCTCTTCCAATGGACCAACCATCACTGCCAACCTCCTACAAATGCTGCCCTCCTTGAAGCTCATTGTCACCACCAGCGCTGGCATTGAGCATGTTGACGTAGCGGAGTGTCGAAGCCGTGGTGTTGCCATTGCCAGTGCCCCTAAAATATTCGCTGAGGATGTTGCTGATATGGCTGTGGGGTTGCTTCTTGATGTCATGAGAAAGATTTCGGCTGGGGATCGTTATGTCAGAGACAGGCTTTGGGCTACCAGAGGAGACTATGCTCTCGGTTCTAAGGTCAGCAGCATTCATTTCTAGCTCACATGCCTTAATCTTTTCTTGGCTTTGCTTGTTTCCTGTGGTTATGGTTGATTGTTCCTAATTACTTATGCATTCCCTTTCAATGTTTAGATGAAAACAATCACAAGGGTAGTGTTTGATTAAATATCTTTTAACAAAAAGGATTTTTGGGAGCTATTCTGGTGTTAAATTAATTTGAACAACGTCAGTTCATTACCACTTAATGATTATGTTATGCGTTGAAATTTGTCAACGGATAATTGAAATCCTCTTTTGTTTAAAGTAAATTAAAGTGGTTTTTATGATTGGAAATCCCAGATAGGAGGCAAACGAGTTGGGATTGTCGGATTGGGAAACGTTGGCTTAGAAGTTGCCAAAAGACTTGAGGCCTTTGGCTGTAGCATATTGTACAACTCAAGGACGGAAAAGCCATTCGTTTCATACCCTTTCTATTCTGATATTTGTGAACTTGCTGCTAACAGTGACGCCCTTGTCATTTGTTGTGCATTGACTGCCGAAACCCACCACTTGATCAACAAGAAAGTCTTGTTAGCGCTGGGAAGAGACTGTGTGATTGTAAATGTAGGACGTGGAGCTATCATCGATGAGAAGGAAATGGTGCGGTGTTTGGTGAAAGGAGAGATTGGAGGTGCTGGTTTGGATGTGTTTGAGGATGAGCCTGAAGTTCCTGAAGAGCTTTTTGCATTGGATAATGTTGTACTGTCGCCACATTGTGCTGTCTTCACACCAGAATCTTACATGGCTTTGCATGAACTAGTAGCAGAGAATTTCGAAGCATTCTTCTCAAATAAACCATTGCTTTCACCTGCTGTGGATAATTAAATCGATTTCTATTTGCAGGTTAGTGTCTCCGTGACATTTTGCATCATCTTGCAGGGGACCAAATGTTGATGCGATGAATGAGGCTAATAGAGAATACAATGATTAATAACTGAGGTGTTATCGTTACTGCTATATATTTGAGAGTTGTATGATTTGCATGCAGCAGACGGTGTGGATTTGCTTGCCAAATATAATGATGGTTGAATCTTAACTCAAGAGGATGCTTGTTTATATAAAATGCTTTCTTTGTCCAGCTTCCTTGAGCATTTGGAATACAAGTTCTATGCTCCCGTTGCATGTCTCCGCGTTCTTTCTATCTATTTCCTCATGTGAGTCACATGAGAAGAGAGATAGGAAGAGATAAGGGGGACATGTGAGGTGCAAAATTATTTGTAGGATTTTCTTAGGCACTTTTGTTGTGAGATACAATCAGTTTGACAATCACAATTATTTTGCAATACTGGAAATGAATATTTTGTGTCATTTCAATTGTTTCTCACTTGAAAATTAAAATTAAGTCATATATAAAGATGAGTTGAAACGATGTATCATGTCTATATTCCACACGGTTCATTAGTTTTCTAAATCTTCATTATGATATTATTTTAGTGTTCTTCACATTTTAGTTATTGTTTTTATTAAACTCTATAATTAAGGTGTGAATCACGTCTTAATCCAAATCTATAGGTTGAGACGTGACATTGCAGTTTTGGATATATAGTAGTTAATGCTCTTCACTACTATTTTGCAATATTATCATGACTTTTCCTCAATTTATATTTCATGCCCACTTAAAAATTTGAGGTTGTGTTTAACTTGGGCCAGAAGTTCCGGGCACACATGAATTGAAATATATAATTTGAGAGATTTAATGTGGTTATTTGAACCTATAAGAGTCAAGGTTTGCATTGGGTTGTAAGGTAGGCTCTGTTGTTGTGGTTGTGCTCTGCTCCCTTCAAGAATTCTATAGTGAGGGCCTTATATATGGCTCTCACCATAGAATGACTCAGGCTCCCTATGTCTTCTAGCACAAAGACTTTTTAGGTCTGGGCTTTAGGGTTGGGTCAAACTAATCCTGAATAGTCAATGGCTAGGAATGCCAAATAGAATTAACCTTGGGTTGGGTTGGACTTAGGTTGGGTTGGACTTAAATAGAAGAGGCTTAATTTCAATTAAGATAGATTGCCCAATGCATAAAAAGGGCACTAATGAATCAATAAAATGTGAGATTTTTAATTCATATGGGTTGTTTGTTGCGTCGAAACCACTCAATGAATATATATATATTTTATCATCAAATCAGATTGGATCTTGAACACCCCTACACTTCACTTAAAACATAAAACAAGAGCTTTAGGGGCTGTTCGCATTAATGTTTTTCAGCACTGTTTTTCGTTTTCTAAAAATGAAAACACGACAAAAGCGCCGTTCGGTGAGCCATATCGTGAAAATACGGAAAACAATATTCGAAAACAAATTCAATATTACGCTTTAAGTTCGAAAACGTCAAGAGATGTTTTCCGCGTTTTCATTTCCTGCAGCGCTCCTCTTCTATTCTTTCATTATTTCTGCAACTGAAGCAGTCATCTTTTGCACTTATATTATTTGAATTGATCTACAAACAACAAATAATCATATGGCCAAAAACTGCAAAATTGAAGACATGGTTGCTCACCACCTTTCATCTTCTTCTTCTTCAAACCCCACCTCCGTCTATTATTCAACAAAGGCGATTCCGACAACTCCTCGCCCACCTATCCTAAATTCACAAGTGCTTTCATTATTTCCACGATTGAACCCAAATTCACGGTGTTCTTTGGGACTAGCTCCATTGTGAGCAAATTGGACTCAGGCAATGAAAACCCACGAATCTTTCTTTTGTGTTTAGATATTTAAATTTAATTTTATATTTTATATTTTTGTATGGATGAGATATTTTTGTCATTTCTTTTTTCCTTTTTCGTTGCACTTCTTCATTGGTCTATTTATATATTATTTACTTTCATATTTATTTTAAACTAAAGAATATAAGAATTCTTTTCTTTTGCTAAGGTGTTGGTTGAGGTTTTTTTACTTCTTAAAAGATAATTCTTTTAGTTTTTTTACTTTAGAATTTTATTCTATTTTTTAAAATTATATTTAATTTTCTAGATGAGACATTAATAAAAATACTTTTGAAAAATAGTTCACAAATTGATTACATGATGCAACATTCTTTATTTCTCTTTTTCTCGAATTGTACTACTAGACACGTTTCATTGTTTTTGTTCTCTGAAATTGTTTTCCAATTAAGCTACCAGACGCATTCTTGAATCTTCAAAATGCAAATTCGTTTTCTCGTTTTCATTTTCTGAAAATATTCTCCAAAAACATTCTCCAAAAACGTTACCAGACGGGCCCTTATATATGAAACATTTTTTTCTCACTAGTTTAATCCAATGTGTACTCACACCACCATTCTTAACATTTCGACATACGTCTATAGGAATGACACGGCCTAAGAGAGAGAAAGAAAAGTCAATAGTTCCCTAAATACAAAGCAAAAGTTAACTATGATTATGCCTATGGACACATGTTAGTGATGAGGATACACCTTAAATTAAAGTGGTGATAAAAAATATTTCCATATGGATTACGGCAATAACAAAAGTATATGGAACCAATCAATTTTGATGAAAAGGGGTTAAATGGCATAATGGCATATGGCATATGGCATACACTGATGAGAACAGAAATCATGAAACTAGGGTACTTGTTTTTGTTTTTCCAATCATTGTCTACATTAAACAAATCACAAAGCACGACATAAACTAATGTGTTTGTAGATAAAGTGATTAGCTAGCTAGCTAGAGCCATTGAAACGACAATGCTTCATCTAAATGATTCTTAATCCAAAATTATGAATTCAATTACTTCGGGGAAATCAATTACTTCGGGGAAATCGCTAGTGATGCTATTTTTGTTTTTTCTTTCATTCTTTAATTACTTGCATGTATGTGCATGCCGTTTCTTATTATGACAAAGATGCTTCAAAGAAATTTTTGTTGATAGAAGTAAAATTCTATTTTAATCTAATCTAAACTATAAAGAGGGGAATTCGAACTTGAATGTAGAGTGGGGATCACATCCCCATTTGGCTAAACTCATGTCTGTGCTTCAAAGAAATTTTTTGACACTTGAAAGGAAAATGTGCATTTAATTACTCCAATGAATTATTGTATATTTTGAGGTTATGAATCTCAACTCTAGTTTTGACTTTAGAATGCAAATGACCCACTACTGTAATCGGTTTGGAGTAATTGCTACCACAAGCAAGGTTTTGGGTTCGAGTCCTAGCATCTGTGTAGTGTGTGTGAGTTTATTATATAATATTATCGCCCCTCTCAATAGGAAATGTCTTCCAAAAAAAATGTTTTGACTTTAGAATAAATTAAACATCCCAGAATTAGAAATTTATAAGCATCCATGTTAAACATGGACAAATTAATATGCATTAAAGAATTTTTGGTGGTTATGATACATGTTGCATGTAGTCCCCTTTCTAGGATATTATTGGCACCTTGAAACCTTTATATGTCTCTTTGTTGGCTTAACATGATTGATTCAGTTATGTGCTTTTATATATTAATTAGCTTTATCTGTCTTGGGTCCAATACTTATTTATAAAATGTTATGTTACTCAAAATAGTATATGTTCCAAGTGGCGGAGCCACAATGAGGTATATATATTTTTCTTTTGATGCGACAATGTGGTATTAGTCTGATCATCCTTGGCCAAAATTTCAAATTAAGTAGAGAAAAGTTTGGTGAAATGCTTCAAAGATATGAATAATTATTATCTACTTGGATTACGGATTACGGATCATACTAATTGTCTTACATGATTATAGAAAAATTATGTTATGTGATAAGAGAAATAGACACAAAGTTACAACCGGTTGTAACCGAGCTAGAAAATTTCCAAATCAACATTTCCTGAGGAAAGAGAAGGTTAAGGCACGCTTGCCTATTTTTAATAGAAATTATACAAAAACAGTTTACAACTAAGCTGTATAATGCAAACCATTATAGAACAAATTTTAGGCTTTTCCTATTTAGTTATTATTGCCCTGATTCATGTCTCATGCTCATAGCCGGCCAATTTATCTTATTTTATTTTGCAAACGACAATAATTTAGGCTCAATATTGTCTTTTGTCCCGAATTTTTTCATAACTACAGTTCCTTTCCTCTCATAATCATCTAGCTTTTGTTAACAAAAATTTGCATCCAAGGAAAGGCTTACGAAAAGCATGTTATGAATTGAAAAACTCTATTAAGATTTAAGATCACTAGCAAAAATCACCATCGGATCCCGGCCGGGGAGGGGATTTAGGGGAAAACAGGGGCGGATACGGGATCCTCATTTTAAAAAATACCCGGTGGGAGATGGGTCTGGGATGATATTGTTATCCACATCCTCGAATCTGGCCCGATAAATAATGTATTTATTTTAATTAATAAATATATATAACATAATATAATATAACAATTAAAAAGTTTTAATGTATAAATAACTAATTAAATAATATTAAGTTCAGTTAGATTAATCAATTAAAGTAGGAAGGCCGCTGTAATATACAGCAGCTGTATGTACAGTCAATTAAAGTGAGGACATTCATCTTGATGATGAATTGTCGATGAAAACAATATGTTATATTAGGTTCATTAATTTTTATCCCATTTTATAAAAAAATTAATATGATTTTTTGGGTCAAATTAAATTGGATGAATTTGAGCTACACGCGTGATACGGTGACAAGTGTGATAACACTACGACATGCGTGATACACGTGTGAGCGCGATAACGCTGTATACGCGTGATAACATTTCCATGTGACATAACATTATTCATCAAGATAGGAAAAACAACGTTATTCTCTGCAGAATTAAGTTTTTCTTCATTAAACCACCAATAGGAACTCGAAAACAACAATGAAGCGATGTAGAAAAGATAAAAGCAATAAGCAAGTGTTTCCCTTTCATCTATCTATTAAGGTATTTTTGTTTTGGGATGTTGATTGATGTGGAAACAAAACATTTCAAGCAACTCCTGTCGTACATAAAAGAAGGAAAAAAAGAAGTTATTTTGGTTTTTTCTATATATACGTATATACAGCTATCTCTTTTATCTTAAATTAATTATAAACCAGTAATATTCGTTACAAATCACACAACAGTAAAACTTGCGTGTTTATATATAAGTTAAAGTACGTAATCAAATAGAGGAGTAGCTGTGTATTGCTTGCTTTGTCGATGCTTTCCAATGAATCAAAATCAAAACAAACAAATAAAATATTGTCATGGTGAACAAGAGCCATGCAAATTTCAATTTCTGCAGCAATTGATGAAGAAGGCTGTCTTACATGCAGTACTTACTGCTGGACGTACACGCCAGCGCAACAATATGTGAATTGGCTTATATAATTATCTGGTTCTTACTTCGAATTTCAAATTAATATAAGGAATAAATAGATAAACAAATACAATCTTGGAAAGATTTGAACATATTTGTAATGAAATCGAGTAAGCCGCCATGCAATTATTTGAGAAAGGAGACTCTTTATAACCTTTTTATAAAAAAATGTTGATGAGGTTAGTTTGCTGCCTCATAAGCAATTAAGAGAACGAGTTTTTGGATAAACAAATATCATACTTCGAATTTTCACCAACATTGAAAAGAAAAATATCATCTGATCGAGTTAGGTGTAACTTTTTTCTTTTCCAATAATATACTTCTTGAGTTAATTTTTTTTTACTCCCTCAATTGCTTTGGAGGAAAGAAAAAACAAATGTTGCCCACCTTCTTCTACCAAACCCATGATCAAATATTGCTCAACTCTAGTTCATTCTACTTGAAGAATACTGGAGATCCCACTTTTCTGCAAACGTTGGCAGTACATGCATACACAGAAATGTTTGGTAAGTTGTCATGTCATGGAGATCATGTTCCTTGCTAGAGCTCGTTTCTCCCTTTTCTCTGTTTGTGATGAAGACAAGCACAAGCTTGGTGACCTTGAGGACATGTTTAATCGAGATTGGAATATATAAATATGTCAATTCACTGGAAGTTAGGCTTTTTCTTTCTACCCCAGAACACTTTTTTTTGTTGGTCTGGACCCCAAAACACTTTATTAGTACTTAGTAACTTACCCATTAATTGCATTCAAATCGTTTTCCATGTTAGCTTAATTGTTAATGAGACAGATTTGCAAAGGATAATATATAAGATGCTAAATTGTGTGATGATGAAATGAAACAACACATCTAATTATGGAGATCCATAAATCATTATGTGCCCAAAAAAAACCCCCCCTTTTGCAGGTTCAGCCCTCTAGAATGATAGAATCTATCCCACCACAACTAGACCCAAAATGGGGTTCTTTGGAGCAAAAGACCAGAGGGAGTTGTCCTGTCTCATCTCTCTTCCACCTTTAATTATGTAAAATAATTGAGTTCTGTAAAATCCTTGAGTTTCTCTAACAAATGCAAGTTTTATTTTTTTATTTTTGATTTGGGTCAAATGGGCAGGTAAAAGCATCTAAGTTCAAACCCAATTGCAAAGAATGGCAGCTTGCAACATTTTTGTGCCCACATTGAGTAGTGGCATAAAATCGGCCCTCACTATATTTAATCTCAAATTTTTAGTGGGCTAGCTAGCTAATTAGATTAATTAGTACATGATTAAGAAGTTTTTCACATGCCTATACCAAAAAAAAACAAAAACAAAAACAAAGAAAGAAAGAAGGCTATAGTGCTAGCTTACTATGGAACATAGCTAACATATCTTTCCAGAATATCTGGTTGGTGGCATTAACATCAGGGAGAACCTTAAATTTCTAACAGGCCTAGAAATATTTTTGGAAATACTAGGGATGATCTAGACCTGGAACTCATTGAGACACTGTGTAAGTATGTGCGTGGGTTGGGTTGGGTTGGGTTGGGTTGGTTTTAGGGGATGTTAAAGTTAAAATGAAAGTATTATAGCTTAGGGCCAATAGCTTATTAAGCGATAAGAGCGCAGAGTGAGAGAGGAATGACGCAACAGTAAATAATAAGATTCTAATATTTGTTTACCGACCTCCCCAATGAACAGTCTTGGCTGTTTCTCTCCACTCCCTCTCACCTTCTTAAACTCTGTCCTCCTTGCTAACTCTTCCTCAATAACCAACTCTCTCTCTCTCTCTCTCTCTCTCTCTCTCTCTCTCTCTCTCTCTCTCTCTCTCTCTCTCTACTCTCTACTATATCAACCCAACAACCAAAACAAACTGTGCTCTTCCAAGTTCCAAAACTAAGAAGGCTGCATTTTATGCTAAGAATGCCAATGCCTCCTCCTGAACATCTGGCACCAACAAATGAAACAAAGAGTGAAAATGAAGAAAACCCTTTGGTTTTTGATGCTTCAGTTGCTCAGTACCAATCCAGCATACCCTCCAAATTCATATGGCCCGACCACGAGAAGCCATGCCTTGAGCCGCCAGAGCTTCCAGTTCCTCCCATTGACATGAAAGGCTTTCTCACAGGGGACACTTGGGAGGTCTCAAACGCGACTCGTTTAGTCGATGAGGCATGCAAGAAGCATGGATTTTTCCTCGTTGTTAATCATGGAGTTGATTCGCAGCTCATAGCAAAAGCTCATGAATACATGGACTTGTTCTTTGGCATGCAACTCTCACAGAAGCAAAGGGCACAGAGAAAGACTGGTGACCACTGCGGATATGCCAGTAGCTTCATTGGCAGGTTCTCCTCCAAACTTCCATGGAAAGAAACACTTTCTTTCAGATATAGCGCTGACAGCCACTGCTCAGTCAATGACTATTTTGAGAATGTAATGGGTGAAGATTTCAAAGAATTCGGGTAAGAACACATCATCAAGAGTATAATGTTATGCTTCTGCAATAAAAGAAATATATCAACTCAAATTAATTTCATGATCTCTATAGGTGGATTATATCATCACCAATCACTAAACCAACAAAATAATCATCATGATCTCATACATTTCCAATAGCCATTTACTTATGCAGCACATATTTTCCCTGCTCAGGAAGGTGTACCAAGAATACTGTGAAGCCATGAGCAATCTCTCCAACGGGATAATGGAGCTACTGGGAATGAGCTTAGGAGTTGGCCAAGAGTATTTCAGAGAATTCTTCGAAGGAAACGATTCAATAATGAGGCTGAACTACTATCCCAGGTGCCAAAAACCAGATTTAACACTAGGAACTGGGCCTCACTGTGATCCCACTTCCTTAACAATTCTTCATCAAGATCAAGTAGGCGGCCTTCAAGTGTGTGTAGATGAAAAGTGGCACTCTGTTACTCCTAAGCCTGATGCTTTTGTTGTCAACATTGGTGATACATTTATGGTAAGTTATTTCATTTATAAATTAGGCTCAGTTTGTTTAGACAGAAAATCTATTTCGTTTTTCCCCCTACAAAAAGTCTACAAGAATATGTGGGACCAAAACAGGACCTTCAAAAGACTTTCTGCACAAAATATGAAGCACTCGTTATGGAGCACTCGTTATGGATTTGAATATGTGCTTTCTCTGATGTGATTTTTCAGGCTCTATCCAATGGGATTTACAAGAGCTGCTTGCACAGAGCGGTGGTAAACAACAGAACTGTGAGGAAATCTTTTACTTTCTTCCTTTGTCCTAAAAAGGACAGGGTGGTGACCCCACCAAGAAGTTTGGTTGATACCAATAGCCCAAGGATGTACCCGGACTTTACCTGGCCTACTTTGCTAGAGTTTACACAGAAACACTACCGGGCTGACATGAAGACACTGGATGCCTTCTCGGACTGGATTAGAAATAAAAACAACTAACCATGAAAGAAGCACCAGGAAAAGTAGGTGTACGTAATGCTTTGGTGAGTGTTCACGGGAAAGATGACAGAAACATCAAGAAGGGAGGCGAGGGAACTAGGCTGTTAACTAGTGTGTCATCGTCGGAGAGAATCATGTAAATGAAAAAGAAGCAATCTGGAGGCATAAATAAGTTAAGGGGCTCCATATCTTCTTCTTAATTTTACTTTTCTGTCAATTCAACAATGAATCATTGTACTTATAATATATACTTTGTTGACCACCAAGATGTGTTGTTATTGGACTTCCATAAACTATTCTAAATAATCTCTGCATGTACAGCCGTCAACTTCCAAAGAAATTATGCCTCTCAGCATGAGATCAAAGTAAAGGAACAAATAGACAGTATTATTAATCTAGAACAATGTATACTTTACTATATCTTAATTACTATGAGAAATTATATCCAGGGTGAGGTTTTTCTCATTTCTTCCTCACAAGTATCGACAGTGACGTGAGTTTTAACAAGTGAGGTAATGCCCTTTGCTTAAGATGCACAAAGTTTAAATATATATAAATTGACGTGCATCTTTGCTTTTTACTACTTCAACAAAAAGTGGAATATAGTTTTTAGGCAAGCATTAAAGAAATACTTGTAAAGAGAATAGATGGCTTAGAATTAGATTCACAACCAAGCACCATAACTATTTTATATTAAGTTTTTGTAGTTTTAATATTATCAATTATATCTGTGTAGTTCAGCAACATTGCAATGGAGCTCAAAATCAATTCTTCGTCAAATCAATTGAAAGAACTACCATTTGTTGGTAACATGAAAGTTTACTAAAGTGTGCTAAATCCTGACTATAATCTTATTACCATTGAACACGTTTACTTACCAAAAATGGTGTAAGCTATGAATCGGGAAATTTAGATAAGGGAATCAAGGTATTGGAATCGGAACAACTACTCCCCCTAGTTGATCCCATTCCTGAATTTGAGGGTATTCGATTACGGATTTTAAGGTGGAATCCGCATAATCTTTTATTCCTTACGTGTTAGTAATCGCGGGAAGTCAGGAATTGTAATCATTCCAATATCCATGTGTTAATAAACAGAGGAGAAGCATGAATTAGAATCATTCCAATATCCAATAAGTAAACATTCCAAAGACCCTTTGTTAAAGAAAACTGTTAGAAGACTACACAAATATAATTTAGCCATATTTTTATTAGCCTAATTTTAGCCATAATTTTTTGAGAAAAGAAAACGGATCCGGATCCTCCGCTATGATTTTCTCTGCCATGAGCTACTTGACTTCATTCTCCACATGCCAACTTATTAAAATTTAATCTAAATGATTTAAACTAGACACATCATCCTTAAAATAAAAAAAATAATAAAAAATCCAATTTACTCTTAATAAAAAATGAAAAAAAAAACAATTGGAAAGCAAAGCATTACCAGAACATTCATGGCTGAAACATCAAGAATTGAGAAGAGCTCACTCAATGTCAGCTGCTGAGTACCCACAAGAAAACCCAAGAGCTTGAAGCCTCAGACAACAACAAAGTGGAAAGGCTGAAGCAATTCCTCAGTTGCCCAACTGCAAACGATCAAATTGAAGCCAATGCGTGGATAGGCCAAGGCGTAGCGAAGCAGAGTGTGGAGGTCAAGCTTGTGAGCTTAAGGGGTGGAGTGGATGTCAAACTTGAGAGAGAAGGATCGGGTTTTGTGTGGGAGATTTTAAAACTCAAAGAAAATGAAAACGGCCAATATTCTACTTCTTACTTTTTAAAAAGCACTTTTTTTAATGTCTGCCCAAATATGGTTTTGAATACCTTTTGGTAGTTAGAACTTAGAACTTAGAAATTGGGGAGTGATGGCTACTTCTACCTTTTTATCTTCTTTCATCTTGTTTTGATCTTGCAATTTAATTTCATAATTGAAATTGTTTAATTTATTTATAAATGGATATATAATCTTTGATTTGAATTATTATCAAATAAATAGATGAACTTAGTGTTTTCATTAAACATTGAATTAACATATTAAAAATACATTTTAAGCATTTTCAGATAACTAAAGGCGCATCTGACAATGTTTAGTCAAAAAAGTTAAAAAGGGCTATGAGTTATAAAGTACTTGGGGGTGCATTCTGGAGGAAGCACATGTTCTTCAGAAATGCACTTCCAAGAAGCATTGGATTTTTATTAAAATTTTTGACATGCTTATAATAAAAGTGCTTCCAGTCAAAGCGTTTTATGACTAGAAGTCCTTTCCAAAGAAGCATTTCCAAACAAGCTTTAAGCGACTGCTAATTTGGTTGAGTTTATTCAGTAATGATTCTTTAAAGATGACTTCAATAATTAGCAATTTAATTAGGGTACTGATTTTCCCACTCATTTTATCTACTTACACTCTTTTTTTTTAAAAAAAAATTATATGTTCTCACTCTTTTTTTGTTTACTTACACTTCCTTTTATCTTATAGTAAAGAGTGGTGCTAAACTAACCCTAAAATTAACTGAGTACACCCTAATATTTTATTCAAAATATAAAATTAACTAAGTACACCCTATTTAACTACCAAAAATACCCATGATACACCCTAATACACTCTATCAATAACACCCTAATTAACGGAGTACACCCTATACTTCTACTCTGTGTTTGCAACTTTTACTTCATAAACTCTTATAATTATGAGAGGATTGGTTATACCTTACAATTTGATGCTTACCATTGATGCATAAAACTTGATGCTTGCAATGCATAAAAGGAGGAAAAAACCAAAGGAGCAACGTGATGTTTTTATTTTTCTCAATACAACTTCTCTCAGCAAAAAGCCAAAAAGCCATCATGAAAGAATGCGGTGAGAAGGCGGAGCTGAAAGTCAAGCAACATCCAAGGTGGTGTAGATAACAGCCCAATTGCATACCGGCGATGGCAGCGGCACCAAGACTTATGATGCAGAGGACAGACTCAAGAGTGGCTTCATTTACTTCAAGAAAGAGAAATATGAAATAACTATCACACCAGTGCATACCACAAAATTGATCTCGCACAATCACACAAATGCAACATAAGAAAATGATTACTACCAAAGGATCGGAGGAAAGTCCTTGATGATTTCTGTGCATGCGTACAGATCCAGATCTTGAGGAGAAATTCCATCGATCTGAACAGAAGGAAATTGTGCACTCCTTCGTGATGTAAGTGGGGTAGATGAAATTGCTACGATTATTTCGACAGTTCACCGCCAAGTCTTTGGATTATACGCTCTTCAAGTTCATTATCCTTTTTGTCATTTTATATCAGGATAAATTAGTAATTTAATAAATACTTTAGAAGTAGGGTGTACTCAGTTAATTTTAGGGTTCATTTAGCAACACTTTATAGTAAAAAGTATTAAAAAAACAAAAGGGAGTGTATGTGGATAAAAGGGGAGTAGAAAAAGAGTGCTGCTATTTCCACCCACCTGTCCTATTTTCCCACCCACCTTATCTTCAAAATTTTAATAATAAATTTACTCCTTTGTAAAATGACTTATACGCCCTATTGCATAATTCTAATTTTAAATGGAAATAGTAATCCCATGCCCACAAAAACACCTCTTATCGCTCACGACTTCCTCCCCTTACCTCGCGGCCATCACGATTCACCTCCCACCCCACCCCACACTTGGTTGCAGCCATCACCTCCTACCCCACCACACTCCTCGTCACAACCATTACCTCATACCCTCATCCTTGTCAGTTTCTTTCTCTCTCTCAATCTCGCAAAGTCTGCTACAAAACCCAGATTAAGGAAATAAATCAATTAATTCAAATAGTTTTTATTTTTTATATTATTTTATGAAATAGGAGGAAGAACCCGCAATAGCTAACCACCACACATCAAGCGATGTAGCAAAACCAAGAAGTCATTCACCATCAACGAAACCCAGGCATGACCCTCCTCAAAGAAGCAAATTCCCAAATCTAGATTGTGAGGCTTGAGTGTGTGGCTATTGAAGAGAGAGGAAGGTGAAGAGAGAAAATCATGAAATAGGATGTGGGGTTCTTTCACATTTCATCAAAGTCCTTCGCTTTCCTCTCTTCCCCAAAGCATCGGATCCACATATAAAAATAACGTATGAATATGCAATTATTGGTTTGAAATTTATGGGAAGTACAATTTTGGGAAGGAGATGGTGCAGTTCAATACAAAGATCTAAAGTGTGTGTGCACTGGTGGGGGGTGGTCAGGATGAGGGGGAAATTGGGGAGTGTTGACAAGGATGAGGAAGAAGAAGAAAAAGTTATGTTTATCCTTTTTTTAAAAAAAAATTGTAACTCTTTTTGTGTAACATTTATATAACTTAAAAACTTTTTGAAAAAAAAATATTTTAAAACTAGTCTCAGTCTAGCCCCCAATCCAACATGAAATTAAAGGGTATTTTAGGAATAATGGTGGGTAAAAAAATAAGATTGTGTTATTTTAAATTTACATGGTGAGTGGGAAGATAAGGTGGGTGAGAAAATAGGAAAGGAGGTGGGAATAGCAGCACTCATAGGAAAATCACCACCCTTTAATTATCATGTGACATTGTAGAATGAGAATGAGAAGGGTAAGGTACAAAGGAAAAGTATTTAGCATTCTCCAAAGAAATTATTGGTCAAGAAGTTGTGTATAAGTTGACTTTCAGCATATTACTTCTTTTCTATAATTGTTTTCATATAGGTTAGATTACATGTGGATGTGTATGTGTATGCATTGCTCAACAAACTAATGGAATCATGAACAACAATTATCTCATTATCAAAGTTTGAACTTCCCTCAAGAATCCATTACTACTTAGCAGTGGGGTTCTTACATCTCTCTCTCTCTCTCTCTCTCTCTCTCTCTCTCTCTCTCCAACACAACTTGGTGGAGCACATCACATAAAATCACATTGCTCAGTAAAATCCTTGTTGAAAGATTTGTGGCATTTTTACAAATCCATAAAACAAATCTTGTATTTGCTGTGCAAAAAATCTCTTGTGCAATATTGATCCAAAGTCTAAATCACTAATTCAATAACTGATGAACCCAAACATTTGGCAAACAATGCAATGTCTTCCACTACCATAAAAACTCATAGGCCTATGACATCCATTGATATTGCTTATGGGTTCCATTGGTTTTTGTGCATATAATCTAGGACAAGAAAATTCCAATTATATTAGAGTGGTCAAGAAGAGGGAGTTTTAACTTTTAAACCAGTTAAGAGTTGTGCACAAAGCAAGTACAATTAGAGTTCATATGTGGAAAAAACAGAAAAAGAATATTCTTAAAAAAATCAAACAAATAGATGGTTTTGTGACAAATGTCATTATAGAAAAAGCATGAACCTTTTGCCATTAACATGTACATGGGATTCTCAGTTGAATTGGAAAACAGCAGATAAAATATCTGACATCATAGCCTTTTCACTTTCTTCATTGTCCGTACAAGTGCACTATTTGGCTTTGGCTTTGGCTTTGGTTTGGAATTTAATAGGTGGGTATATATAGATTGATAGATAGATAGAGAGATAAAAAGTGGTGGCATTTCAAGGCCTTAAGATAATGGGGGGCATAGATTATCCCCAAAGTGTTGATTTTCGGTTGTGGGAGATAGTGGGAGAAAAGAATGGAAGTGGGGAGATAAAAGACTTTTTGTTGTGCTTGGAAGATAAGAGTATCACATCACATCCAAGCAAAAGAGAACATTGACTACCATTCAGCCAATCAGACATAGCCACTACATTGAAGTATATAGTCTAGATTAGTAATATCACTGTTCATGCCACTTTTTGCTGTTAAACTAGACCCAAAAAAAAAGCAGCATACTTTGCTCTTTACAATGTAGCAGGAGCAGCCAGCCAAATAATACAATATGCGCCCTAAACTCTGTTACTTAGAGTTCTATATATGAAATGAATCCCTGATTAAACTGTCATTCAGATTCTGACTTCATGTATAGAGATGTATGTATGTTCTTATTTAATTGTCAAGAACATTGTTCACTCCAACGGGTTTATAGCTTGAATCGTTAACATCATTTATAATTGCACAATAGGTCTCAGTGTTCAATTTCTCCTAAATATCATTTGTATATCAACTTGGTCTAATCCAATGGAAAAAAGTCTTGATTTGCAGACCACTAATATTAAATTTCAACCCTCATGGCACTTTAGTAGTATACTTTAGTAGTATGTAACACAAGACAACCCAATATACAAGGGGAGGCCCAAAACCAAGTGGTGTCTCATCTCTTAAACGGGTCTCATTATCTCTGTTCTTATCAAGCGCCGAGCATATTAGAAGACCAACCACTCATTGCTAAGGACGGATGCAAAGAAAAGTGCCAATACAAGTACCATTTTCAATAAATTTGCCTCCACAAGTTTACATGTCGGCAATTTCTGAACGTTGAAACAGTGAATTAAAGCAGACGAATAGCCATCAGAGCACTCATTTCTCACATGATCACATCACATGTATTACATACAATACACTAGTAGAGAATTAGCACTCATTCAACAACTGAAAGATTATTAAAAACATGACAAGCTCATGATCCAAGCAATTCATATATCATGTACCTTACACGTTGCACTATCCAAGCGAGCATGTTTTCGATAAAAAAAAAAAAAATCCAAGCGAGCATGTTGTTCAAAGAATACAGAATCTTGGACATTTAATCCTAATCATGTCCAACATCTTACTTCCGAAACAAAATAAGGTATCGAGTTCATACAGGTCATCAAGACAAGGAATTTGTTGTTACCTTGTTACTATGGGTGAGAGAAATGATGGAATGGAATGGAATTGAATGAATTACAAACAAGAATAAACAATGTGGATTATGGTAAAAGAAAAATAAGGGAATACCTCCTCCCGATGAACCAAATATAACCTAAGTGACTTGTCAGATGAAGGTACCAAGGAACAAGAGAATGAGACTGCGAGAGAGTTTCCACTATTTACGGTTATCATGTTCATTCACTTAGCTTGCAGCTGCGAATATAGGGATGATCATACTTAATGTACTTGGTCCAGTATCCTCTGTACTTTGTCATCGCCAACTCCAGCCATGGTTTCATGTTGCCATTATAGTGTACAACAGCTGCGTTATCAATCTCAGACCGATCAAGACTTGGATTGTAACCTAAACCAAGTACATGCCATGACTTTTGTAGTGGATGTGTGAGCCCATAAAACGTAATTAGCCCCGGAGGTAATGTTCCAAGTTTCCAAAGTGTCCTGTCTTCATTCTAAAACCAAAAGGAAAATAATTATATCAGATGGTCAATTTTCATAGGCGTAAATAAATAAATAAAAAAGCAATTGCCAAGAGTGATGGCCTTGTGGCTGATTTCACACCCAAAGTGCAGGAGAAATGTAAGATTCCAGACTCTCACCATGTTCTGCCACTTGTGATAGATACCAGTAATATCTTTCTTTTTCCACTCCTTAAGATCAAACATGTTCATTCCATAAGCCCATCCACATGCGTTTGGATCAAAGTTTCTTGCAATATGAGGATTTGAGAAGTTTAGGTACTTGTCAAACCGGTGGAAGCTCTCACCACAGGTTTCTACTGCACCATTCACTTTTCCATGTAGATCGACAGCCCACAATCCAGTTAAGTCTTTCTGAACAACAATGTCATCATCAAGAAACAGGATCTTATCCAGCTTGGGATAAACCTGTGGAAGATAGAACCTCAAATGGTTAAGCATTGAGAGATACTTGGGGTTCCTGTACTTCAGATTAGAAGCGCCAGATGAGAGAGTGGTAGGATGGTCAGCCTTGAAATAATAGTTTTTCATTGCAGCAGACTCGAGTTGCCGCAGAACCGGGCAGTAGGATGAGTTTAACCACTTAAACTCATCAACATTTTCAACATGAATAGTGGCTTTTCCAGGAGGATTCAATAAGAACCACATATTCATGGCTCCAAAGTTAAGCTTATCAGTAACAAGATGGAATACGTGTTTTGACGGATCCTGCAATCACCCAAGAAGCATAAATAAGTCAAATGAGAAAGCTAGAAACCTGCTTCTGAGTTCAGTAATAAACATTATCAAGTACTACAGATGACAAACATGTCGAATAAGGCTAGCCTACCACAACAAGGGCATGAGCCTCAGCACAATAATAAAAGTCCAGTCGACTTTTCAAATTTCCTATGAGTAAGATACACTAAAGAGGCAGCCTTTTTAGGAAATATAAGCACGACTCATGATCAAACATCTTTTAATCATCTCATCAGACTTCCACAACTAGCATATTTAAAGAAAGGTTATTGGGATAGATAATTAGCATGTGTCTCTTAAGAGCAACCATGGGGTGAATTCTATAATTTTCAGGCCTCATATACCAGAAATAGAACTCCCATATAGAAGTTGAGATGCCTTGGACTCTGACCTTCCTCAAAAGTATCATAGTGATGATGGCAAACAGCAAACATAGTTTAAAAAAATGGTTTCCAATTCTTTTGGAAACAGACGCAAAGACACACACAATTAAAACACCAGTGAAGAATAAGACAGTTCAGCTCACCTTGGCATTTGTGACAGCAGAGTTGACAACGACCGATGCAGCCAAGACATTGTCTGAGAAGAGAGCATAATGATAAAGATTAGGATTTTCCAAGTTCTCACTTCTGGGGAATTTTCTCTTTTCAGGAGAAAGGAGGTAATAATCTATGGTTAGGCGCATAGACAAGCAGTGAATTCCATTTGGAATGGTCTTGGCAGCTAACTGACTAAGAAATGTGCTCTGCTTTTTCAAGCTCCGTACTTGTTCATCTGCAGTCTGAAGCATTGCTCTCAGCTTCCCAGTGACCAGGTTGCAATCATACAGTTGCTCTCTCGCTTTTGAAAGAACTTGGCCCATAGCTTTTATTTTCTCAGGTGCACTACAAGCGAGTCAGGTGTTGATTTAGTAAGAAGTGTCATAATTATTAGTACAGATAAAAGGAAGAGATGCAGATTTATATTACACAGTCAAGAACATTACATGCCCATAATCATGCTACCTTTGAGATAAATCCGCATCAGCAGTTGCCTCTCCCACTGCACGCTGAGATTCTTTGAGTTGAGTCTGTAATTGTCGGAACAGATCAAGCTTGTTCTTCATCTTTGCAATACTTAAGTAGACCCTTGCCATTATGATTTGGTCCCGGATCAAGCGCACTGTTGAATCAGAGTTCTCATTCTCATTTTCTTTCCTCCAAATGCTGTATTTTCCCAGAACTGAAGAGTCAACTGATTTGGAGCGTTCAATGGCTGCATTTTCAAGCTTTACAATTGATTCATCATCCCTTTGTACCAACTCATTTGCACGCTTTTCGCGTCTCTTCTCTCTTAATTGCTGCAGAAGTGCTTATAAAAGCACATATTAGAACCTTTAAAAAATAATAAACAGGAGCATACCCAAGTAAACTTAACCTTGGCTTAATTAGAGTTTATTTCATTTCCATTCTGAGTTTGCAAACATGGATTAGACATTTTCAAGCAAGCAAGAAATATATAACAAGCTTTGACAAAAAAAGAAACATATAACAAGCAACACATAGAGCACACTGGAGTATGATAATTACCCGTCGGGCTAGTTTTGCAGGATCAACAAGTTGAGCACGATCATCTGCAAATGATAATAAAATAAAAAAGAAAGCAGAAATGTTTTACGGACAAAAGAAAGTACTGATGAAAAGATATTACTACCTGAAGATACATCCACTTTAACCTTAGGTGTCACTTGTCTAGCATCTACAACTGTAAAATTTATCTTTACACAGACAATCCAAAACGCAACCAATCAGCAGCAACAAACGGATGACATTTTTGCAGTAGTAGCACAAAAGATTTATCAGGGATGGTTAAAAAATCAAGAAGAAACATAACAGACGTACTAACCTTAGAATCTGTAATTGAAGTCTTTTCCCCAATGACTTTCCATGAAGCTGAAAAATTGTTTTTTCTGAAGAAATCAAGGCTCAAAGGCCCCATGTCATTCGTGTTGGCTGCAATTACATCAATAACCTAAATGTTGATCCAATCAGTGTACTGGTTAGGAAGAAAACTCAACAAAATAGAAAAATTGCCACCACTTATATGAATGACATGTAGATAACTCAGATTAAATCAAGTTGAACTTGCCTCTTTTGAGAAAAGAGATTTGACATGTTGCAGCGCCAGCCTTTCTCTCCATTCCACATTCTGCACCAGTCAATTAATTGTTTCTTGTTCACAAAGTGTTTTTTATTGGTTCTGCTAGAAGTAGTTATATACACTACAAAAGATTTGAGACAGAAATTGATGGATGTACAAAGCAATACCTTTTCACCAGGACTGGATAAAACGTCATTTTGATCTGCACAAATAGCAATAATTAATCATAGTAAAACTGATAAAAGATGAGTCAACTATGCCAAACCATCAACTGGGGAAAAAAACATTTTTCAAGATTCCAACAGGAGTTGACCCAGGTGTATATGTAAACAAGATATAAACAGACATTTATTCAATAGGATTTTTAACGGATTATAAGCCGTGTTGGTTGACCAATAATTGGCCAAGCATAAAACAATTGTGCAAAAACTGGTAAACAACTTCATATATTTGTTGCTTAGCTATGTTTTGCAGTCTTTGTTGAATTATTTAGCAAGCATCATCTAGCTAGATCAGTGGACAACTTGTCCTTTGTATTGTTCAGTTCTTTCTTAATGAAATTATGTTTCTTATCAAAGAAACTTCATATCAAAAGATTGAAAAATTTAGAGCATTAATACATCTGCGCCAAAGACAAAGGAGCCCACTCAAAACATGGGCACGACATGTGTTGTGAGTAATTTGACAGAAAGGGGCATATATCTCTGACACTCATATAGCTTTATAAGATTCAAAAGTAACTTTCCCGATTTGCATCCTCTCTGACTTCTTGTGAGTCGTGAGGGTAGGAAGTGCATTGCTGCGACCAACCTATGCAATAAACAATACCTCCAAAAGACAGAGAATCCATGACGCTTCTTCGATTTACCACTTCAACAAAACTTCCCAATTAACAGATCTTATTCATCAAGACGTAGTCTTGGCAAACAAATTACTGCATAAAGTGAACCATATGAGCCAAAAGAATTTTTGTTTTATATTCTTGTCTATATTCTAATAAAAATAAATATTCTTGTACAATAGGCTGTATATTCACTTTTTTCCTTTCTATACATGTAACAGTAGCAAGAAGTAAACTCTGAAAGTGCTATATTTTTTCCCCAATATCTAAGAATAAACAAGTCTAACACAAAATGAAGTTGGGATTAGGAACAGGTTTTTCCTAGTAACTTAACATCAGAATATTAATCATTCTTTAACCAAAAACAAGTATGTGACGCAACTACAACAGCCTCTTGTAAAGGTAACGGTAAAACATATTAGTCCACAGACTCGAAGTAAAACAGGAGAGATGCGGGACAGTGAGTTATGTGAAGACATTAAATATATGAATTTAAACGCATAAACTCATATTGTACAAGCCTAGTGAGTTATGTGGTTCAGAATATGTATATGTCCAAAAGGAGATTGAAAATAGAAGTTACCACCTACAGAACTGAAAAAAGTCTGCTCCCCTCAGTTCTCATCTTCTTTATCGCATAATATACCCTTACAATACAATTTGATTCTATATGTCAACATCAAGAAGAACAACCACTTTAAACCTGGCGATGCTTTGAATAATAGGCCAGAATGGTCCACAACTACTGCTTCATTTATAAACACTAATCTACTCCAGCTGTATTTCCTAGCCAGCTCTCACAAAAACCTAAACCAGGAAATGCCTAAGTGGTGTGCAGTTAAGCTCAAATATAATCTACCTACAAGATTTGAATGATTGACTACATATACACCACAGCTGTTGGATTAAAAAAAAAAACAGTGAATTCTCATCAAAAGGATAAGTGCGCTGACTACAAACGCTGACAAAGTTAAATTTATCACCAAAATCCACTTATAATTTGCCCGCTGATGTACCAAGACAAAGGTAAATTCTCCATTTTAATCGCGTAAACAATCAGAGTCATTTGATTCAGAAACAAAGACAATTGCAAAGTCTGAAACAAATGTAGCATTCGTCAGGCCTCCAAATACACTAGCATCATATTGCTAACACTTGAACAACTAACATGCATGATTATCAAAGCAGTAATTGTATCCATAAGGCATTGACTTTAACCGTTTCCTGATATTCTGAAGCAAAGAAAACAGCAATTGCAATCAAGAAAGGTAATTCTCCTTAATCCGAAGTAGAAAAGGAACCTAATTGAGATCTAGTGCAAACCTAAATTTAAATTCCACACAAACAGAAACGTACATATATACATATTTCCCAATAAATTAAAAATTAAATAAAGGAATTAAAAGATTTGAGCACAGACCAGATATGTGGAGGGCACGGCCGACAAAGAAAATCAACGGAACGAGAAGTGAAAAGAAAATAAGAATCGCAACAGGGAATCGAGATCCGGAGGCTCGGTTTCTCTGGACGCCCGCACTCGACAGCCCGCGCTTCAACGCCATTGCCAATCAATACCTAAAATTCAAAATAAAGACAAAAAAACGAAGTCAGAGAATCAGCGAGAAAGAGAAATAGATATATATAGAGAGAGGAGAAATTACAGAAGGATCTTGAGGAGTCGGAAGTGAATAGCGTGGCTAAGAAAGCCTAATGCGAGCCAGAGACTCAGAATCCATGGACGGGAAAAAGTGAAGAAGAAGAAGAAGAAGAGTGAGGTCCTTGAGGAGTGTGATTTTCAAGCAAAATTGCACGGCGATTTTGTTTTGTGTTTTATATAATTTTGGTTTTGGGAGTGTTTTGCTTTCCTTCCTCGTGTCTCTTTCTTTTCTGTGGCCCAATTACACGACAAACCAACATAGAATTTAATTAATAAAATAATTCTTAGTGTTTTTTGTTTCTATAATGACGGATTTAACTACGTCGGCCATCCTTACCCAAAGAAAAAACTACGTCGGCCATCGCTTTCATAATAGCTGTCATTGACACATTGTGGCAACAAAAAAAATTTCACGCCAAAAAAACAAAGACCCTCTTATTGTGGCGCTTTTATTCAACAGATTTTAGAAGTCCCCAAAGAAAAATCAAGGGAAATAAATCACTGTTTAAAGCTTGCATTATGCACGCACCATGTTAAATTGGTCTTATACTATTGAGTACCACTTCACAATTTACTTAGGGCCGTTTGGTATCCTACTAAAGAAAGTAAACTCAAAAATCATGATTTTTTTTTTTTAAAACATGAATTTTCAAATACTGATTTTAAGATTTAAAAACTTGTTTGGTATTGGACTTCAAAACTATTTTTAAAATCTAAAAACAAATTAATTATTATTTTTAATTGAAAAAAAAGCGGAGAGGTTCTCTCTCTACCTCTCTCTCTCTCTCTCACTAGGTGGTGCGAAACCAGTAGGTGTGGACGACGAGATCTGGGAGCAAGTCCAGGTTGGGTCGGGCTTTGGAGAGAGAGAGAGAGAGAGAGAGAGAGAGAGAGAGAGAGAGAGAGAGAGAGAGAGAGAGAGAGAGAGACAAGAGAGAAAGAGACGGGAGAGGGAGGAGGGAGGAGAGAGAGAGAGAGAGAAAAAAATAACTCTAAAACCTCACTTTTTTGTTTTTAATAATAGGGGTGTTTTTTTAAATTCTTTTAGGGTTTGTGTTTTTAAAAATGGGCCTACCAAACAGGTTTTTGGGGAAAATTTATTTTTGAATTTATAAAATTGGATTCAAGTAGAATACTAAACGGGCCCTTAACTTTTTAGATCCGTCAATATTTTCACAATATAGTTCAACCATCAGAACGGTCTAATATGTTTTTCTTCAAGGGTCATTCATGTTATAAAAAAAATCATTTAAATGGAAAATATTTGGTCATCTAGAATATGCAAAGAAATATGATTCGTACTAACCAAAACAAAATGTGTGAAGAATTAAATAGCTAAATAATTTCCAATTTAACAGATTTTTTAGATTCTTGAAATATTACATCGCATAAATAAGATGTCCTTGTTTTTCTTAAATAAGGACATACTAGAGAAAGCCTCAAGTTAAAAGACTAAAAGAATTTGAAATAGTATCCCGTTTAAATTGTTCCAGTGTTGATATTATGTTTATGTTCAAAATTATATTTGCCACTATGGTATAGTTCAGTTGGTTGAACTCTTCCATCTCCTTCTCCATCCATATGGGCAGAAATTTGAAACCCACACACCCAATTAATATTACACATGCAACAATTAAAAAAAAAATTTAGGAGATTCACTATTATACCCAATATATGGGTCAAATTTTTTTTTAAAAAAAACCATACATGAAATGAACTTCAGAAACATAGGCAAAGCTCATTTACAACATAACAAAAAGGCTTCGAACTTCCTATAAATTACAAAATTGACATTGATTTCTTAAAACAAGCCCAACTTCAAAACCTCATTAAAAAAAACTCAAAACACTCAATAGGGCATTAAAGTACTTTAATAATCAAAATTAAATTCAATAGGGTCAACTATCATTTTTTGAGTTTTTTTTTTGCTTTGTTTATAGAAATTAAATGATGTAGGGTTTATCTATATCACTAGTGTTAAGAATGAGTATATAACTAAATATCTCAACAATTTATAGGTGCCAAAGTATACTTTATTTTGTCTTTTTTTATATGGATTTTTTTTCTATGTTTTGCAGTGTTTTTATGTTTCCCTTTTTTTCATAGTTCTTTTTTTAAATTTGTCTATATGTTTATGTCTCCATTTTTTTCTTTGTTCATAACTTCATAGTTTTTTTTTTTTTTCATAAATATGAAGATATAGTTATACAACCATCATATTAACAAAATCATATTTTATCCCTATTTCATTTTTTAGTTCTTAAAATGATAATAGATAATGATTTTCTCTATCTTTCATTTAACTTGAGTTTTTATATATATTTATTTATATGTATGTGGGCCAGCGGGCCGGGCTTTATTGGGCTCAAACGGGCCTGATCGGGCTAGGCTTTCTTGGGTTCAAACGGGCCAAGCCGGGCTTTAAACACCCAAGTCCAAGCCCATCCCACTCAACATGGGTTGGACCGGCCCATGGCCCATAACAGGCCCGACCGGGCTTTTTCTCAGTAGAAAATAAGATATAGAAATTTTCTGATCACTTTATTCATTTCCAACGGGAGGTATTTATAGCTATACAAAAGATACATAATTTTGGCAGATTTCTGCCACTTGCACATCTGTCAATAACACAACTGTACATTCATTGTATACAGCCACTAATAGCTGTATAAAGTCACTAACACAGCTGCCACTAGCAGCTATACAGCTTACATGTTCTAACAGCTGTACACAACTAACACAATTGTACCTACATGTCAACACTCCCCCTCAAGTGGGTGCATGTATATCACACATGCCCAACTTGTCTAGTGAAGAGGATAGCTCTCGACTAGAAACAGTATGAGTCATCATATCTGCAAGTTGATCTTCACTCTTGATATACGACACTAGAATGACTTCATTCACCAAGTTGTCTCTAATAAAGTGTCTGTCAAAATCAATATGCTTTGTCCTCTCATGATGTACTGGATTATTTGCTATCTCAATGGCAGATGTATTGTCACAATACAGAACCATAGGCTTCTTAGGTTCAAACCCGAGTTCCCTCATTAGAATCTTTAACCAAATAAGCTCAGTTATGCCATGGATGAGAGCTCTATACTCTGCTTCAGCGCTAGATATCGACACAACCCCATGCTTCTTACTCTTCCAAGTTACAAGATTACCACCAACAAAAGACACATAACCTGAAGTTGATTTTCTATCAAGTTTTGAGCTTGCAAAGTCAAAGTCAATGTAACCTTCCACATCTAAATGCCCATGTTTTGAAAACAGTGTACCCTTGCCTGAAATATACTTTAAGTACCTCAGAATTCGATCCACTGCACCTTGGTGTGCTTCACTTGGATTATGCATGAATTGTGTAACAACACTAACTGCATAAGACAAGTCAGGTCTTGTATGAGCCAGATAAGTTAGCTTTCCAACCAATCTATGATACCTCTCTTTGTTATTAGGCACCTGATCTGGATAAATTGACAATCCATTGTTAACCTCCAGTGGAGTATTAATAGGTTTACATGCCAATTTTCCAGTCTCTGCTAGTAAATCAAGAACATATTTTTGTTGAGATAAGAAGATGCCTTTCTTAGAACATGCAACTTCAATTCCCAAAAATACTTGAGAGATCCCAGATCTTTCATTTCAAACACTTTGGCCAAGTAACTTTGAAGATTCTCAATCTCATGTTCATCATTAACTGTAACCATCATGTCATCCACATAAACAATTAGCAAAGTAACCTTGTTGCCAACACGCTTAAGAAATAGTGTGTGATCAACCTGAGACTGTTTAAAGCCTTAGTTTTTCATGGAATGACTGAAACGGCCAAACCAGACCCTAGGTGACTGCTTGAGGCCATATAAAGCCTTCCTCAACTTGCAAACCTTCCCCCTTTGGGTGTAACCCCTAGATAAGGGTCCATGTAAACCTCTTCTTGTAGATCTCTATATAGGAATGCATTCTTGACGTCAAATTATTGTAGTGGCCAATCTAAGTTGGTAGCCAATGAGAGAAGAACTCTGATCATACTCATCTTGGCAACATGAGGAAATGTCTCTTGATAATCGATCCCATAAGTCTGGGTATAATCATTTGCCACAAGTCGGGCTTTATACCTCTCGATCGAACCATCTGAATTCTGCTTCACTTTGAACACCCACTTGCACCTTACAGTTTTCTTGTCTCTTGGTAACTCAACCATCTCCCATGTAGAGTTTTTCTGAAGAGCCTTGATTTATTCTACCATAGCATATTTCCATTTAGGATCATCAAAAGCTTCCATAAACTTATTAGGAATAAACATAGAGGACAACAATTGCGCAAAAGTCAAATGAGATTTAGAAAGACGGTGATATGAAATATAGTTGGAAATGGGATACTTAACATTATTGGATGAGGGGAAACCAAATTTTTCAAGAGGGTGGCGATCACATACAGGAGATCTTCTCCCTCGATCCTCATCATGTGGAACCAAGGGAGTTTCCAGTGGAGCTACATGATCAGATTCATGTAATGAGTCAATATCAGACGAAGGAGATAAGATAGAGACAAAAGCATGTACTTGAAGATCAGTCCCAGAAGAATCAGTCGATTTGATGGTAGGATCATGGAGAGGAGGATCCATAGAAGGAGGTGGCAGTGGAACATCCACATGTTGTTTCCTTTTCTTTTTCCTTCTTTCAAATGTTTTCAAAGTAACAAGTTCAGCTTCAACCAATATCTCCCCCTCACCTTGAGTATGGAGAACTTCAATTTCAGGTTCAAACCACAACTTCTCCTCTTCCGTACTTCTAATCCCCCCTGAATAGGGGAAGTTGTGACTCCTCATGAGAAATAAGATTCATGTTCACAAAATTCAACATCCAGACACATATGTCTTAATAGAAGAAGGATGAAAACACTTATATCCTTTTGTGAATGAAGGGTATCCGATAAAGACATACTTAAGGGCACGTGGATCTAATTTGTCCATGTGGAGAGAATGAACATAGACATATCAAAGACAACCAAAGATTTTAGGAGGCAGATTAAGTAAGGAATGGATTCAGTGGAAGTGAGACAATACTTTGATGGGTGTTTGATAATCAAGCATACGAGTATGCATTCTGTTAATGAGGAACGCATCAGTCATGACAGCATCAGCCCAGAACTGTTTGGGAACTTGCATAGTAAAGCATAAGGATCGAGCCAGGTCGAGAAGATGGCGGTCCTTATGCTCTGCTGTACCGTTCTGTTGGGGTGTGTAAGCCGTAGTTGTCTGGTGGATAATGCAATGCTGCTGGAAGAACACAGTAAGAGAAAGATTGACAAACTCACGTCCATTATCAGAATGAAAACCCTGAATTTGGACATGAAACTACTAACTTCACTTTTAGATGTCATCAAATAAACCCAACACACTCGAGTGCAATCATCAATGAAAGATACAAAGTATCGAGAACCAGAAGAAGTATGAGTAGAAAATGGTTCCCTCACATCAGTATGAATACGAGAAAATGGAGGGGTATGTTTATTAAAGCTTGGTGGAAATGAGACACGATAATTTTTAACATAAATGCAATGTTCACATCGAAGACTATAAACTAAAACATTAGCAAATAAATGAGGGAATACGCGTTCTAGATAGATAAAAGAGGGATGTCCTAAACGCGATGCTATGGAAGAATTTTTTCTAGATATAAAACTGGATTTCCAGTCACTTGAAAACCAGGACCAGATTGAATTTGAGATTGCTCTGCCCCATCCAAGTAGTAGATGACTCATCTCAGTTCACCTCTGTTATCCATTTCTCCTTACTAGTACCAATCATCGTGAGACAATCCTGAAAGATACGATGAGTAGGGAAAAAAGGTTACTGAGAAATTTAAACTGTTGGTAATTTGACTGATAGAGAAAAGAGAATTAGAGAGGTTAGGAATGTGCAAAACAGAAGATAAAGGTAAAGTAGAGGAAAGTGATAGAGAACCAGCCCTTTGAACTGGAGTGAAAGTTCCATTTGCAACCTAAACTAAATGACGAAATGGACAGGTAACATAGGTGAACTGAGATGAGTCACTAGTCATATGATCGGTTGCCCCTGAATCAATTATCCATGGTTTTTTAGATGAAATAAATGATACCCCATTCTTACCTTTACCGAAATAAACCTGAGAAGGTTCTTGTGTGTCAATAGAGACTGAGTTAGCCTAAGATGACTTTTTACCCTTGCGTTCAACGTGTTTCAACTTGAACCATTATGGATATTCTACAATCTTCCAGCATGTTTCCTTCTCATGACCTTTACGATCGCAATGAGAACACTTTCTCTCCGAAGATGTTGAAGAAGTTTGAGGTGTTGTAGAAGTAGTAGCTTGCCAAGGTTGAGCCCTATTGACGGCCAATGCTGAAGTTTCTGGGGTTCCTTCGGCAACCATGGTGACCTGACGATGTGCTTCTCTACGAACTATAGAATAAGCTTCATCAATATTTGGGAGAGGTGATGTGGCCAGAATACGTCTACATACTTGATCAAGATTACGATCAAGTCCGTCAAGAAAAGTATAGACACGTTCTTCAGAAAACGCTTCTTTAATTTGGCAAAGTCTAATGGATTCTCCAAGTAATTCGGACGACGGAAGTGAAGCAACATAAAGGTGGAATTGAGTTCCGTGAAATAGATGGTCAATGGTCGGCCATCTTGATGCATATGGAAAGATTTCTTCATTAACTCATAGACCTGGGATGTCACGACCCGACTCCTCTAGCACGATATTGTCCGCTTTTGGCCTTGCCCTTACGGTTTTGTTTCTGGAAACTCATGAGCAACTTCCCAGTGGGTCACCCATCCTGATATTGCTCTAGCCCCAACTCGCTTAATTTCAGAGTTCCAAGGAATCCGAAGCCAGTGAGCTCCCAAAAGGCCTCGTGCTAGAAAGAAAAGTGCCTACACATATAAGCACTTCACCTTACCCTACCCAAGCGATGTGGGATTGCTCACCGTTCTTGCTTTCCTCAAGCTCAAGAGTCTTACATAGTGTTTATACCCCAATTGAACTACCAGTAAGAAGATTACATGTGGAAGTACAGAGCCATCGGCATGTAAGACGATCGGCACCCAAGCTGCCGATCGTGATTTAAGGACTCATGTTCCCTAAATCCTCTTTAGGACACGTGAAGCCTAATCAGGCAATATCTACAGTCCCACATCAAAATTATACTCAAAATGCACACCTACCAAGATCTATAATGACAGGCACAAGCCCCAAGAAGGAGGTAATCAAGAGCCTTCAGCCACTTAGCTATTACTCTGCTAAACTTACTATCCACTCCATACTTATTCTAACTTAAGCATCGGAGAGCCTTCGGCCGGTACCACACCGGTGCCTATCAGGCTTACCGATCATTTCTTGTTTTACAGATCGACAAGCTCACATAGGCCCGCAGTCTACCGAAGGCGAAGACATCACAATTGGGCCCAAAAGTGATGAACCATTTTTGAGCATCAACAGTTTTCTTGACAGTATCCTAAACATCTTTAGCAGTCTCACATTGAATAAAATTCATCATGAGGGCAAGTGTCATAGAATTGATGAGCCATGACTTCACTAGTGCATTTTCTGCCATCCACTTCTCGAATTTAGGATCTGATATGGTCAAGAACTTTGGACCAAATATGGTAATTTGTGCCATTAAACTTTACCTCAATTGAGGAAGGGGTATCTGGATGGAAATTCATCACTTGCGCAGATGCTTCAGCACCAAGAGAATCTGAAGTTTATGGTTTTTTACCCATAACAGCAACGGAAATTTATGTTTATGGTAGAGCGAAAAAAAATTCATGATGTAGAAGTTCAGTCTAGCTGCAACTATAGAGCATACTCAGAGATTTCAATAAGAAATGATAGAGAGAGCACCAAGGTCAGTATACCCTTGGTGAAGATGATAAAGATCTGTGGTAACACAAAAATAGGAAGGAATAATAAAATAAAATAGCAAAACTCTGATGCTCTGATACCAAGTAGAAAATAAGATACATAAATTTTCTGATCATTTTATTCATCTCCAATGGGAGGTATTTATAGCTATAAAAAAGATACATAATGATGGCAGATTTCTGCCACTTGCACAATTGTCAATAACACATCTGTACATCCATTGTATACAACCACTAATAGCTGTAGAAAGTCACTAACACAGCTGCTAGTGGCAGCTGTACAACTTATATGTTCTAACAGTTGTACACAACTAATACCGCTATACCTACATGTCAACATTCTCAATGCGCCGGGCGAGCCCCCGTCAGCCCATGGGCTCGCGGGCCTAATAATGGCCCCTAGTTTTGCATATGATGTGGTTTTTGCTCCAAAATATAACATTTTAGTGTTTTTTATATATATATATTCCACCAAAATATGGAAATAATCAATATTCAATTACATTCTTTAACAAATATATTCCTCATTCTTATTTTGGTTGCAATGTTCCATAGGAGTGTTACTTTCCAAACACTACCTTGCTCTTAATTTCCATCCTATATGTTATACTTAAATTTCAGATGTAGTGCTTAAAGATGAAGATGATATATCATAACTAAAGTTTGTTGGTTATTAGTTTAGTTTGTTATAAGTTTGTTACTCATGTAATTAGTTTGTTTTCTGTGGTTGATTTAGAATAGCTAAATGTAAATAGTCAAAAGGCTATATATATGTAATTGTATTATTCATTTGTTAATGAAATGAAAAGTCACAGATTTCTTAATTCTTAAGAAACCTCTCTCTCTCTTCTCTTTCTTCTCTCTCTCTCTCTCTCTCTCTCTCTCTCTCTCTCTCTCTCTCTCTCTCTCTCTCTCTTTTACAAGACCATAAAGTTTCTACATGGTATCATTCGCCGTTTGCCTCACGGCCAATTCGATCCATTCTTCCGCTTCGTTTCTCTGATTCTTCTGCTTCGTTTCTCTTATTCTTGCTGATCTTCTCCTGCAATTATCTTTTCTGATTGCCATGGCGTCTCCGTCAGATTCTGCATCTCCTGACTCTCTTCCGAATTTTCCCCCAAATTCTTCAACAAACCCTACCTTGTCCAATTTGTATGCTTCTCTCACAATTCAGAATATTGGAAGCATGGTGCCGATTAAGCTCAAGAGATCTAACTATCTTCCATGGCGTGCTTTGTTTGCACCAATTCTCAGGGGCTATAAACTTTTTGGCATTGTTGAAGGTACTGAGCCATGTCCACCGTCATTCCTTCCAGATCGATCGGTTAATCCAGCCTTTGAGCTTTGGTATGAAAAGGATCAGAATTTGTTGATTTGGTTAAATTCTACACTCTCGGAAGATGTCATTCCTTTTACTGTTGGTGTCTCTTCTGCTCGAGATCTTTGGATCAAGCTTGAACAACGTTTTGGTGGTGTCTCCGATGCTCACATCCATCAACTCCGGTCTCGACTCCAAGCGATTCAAAAAGGTGCTCAATCTATGGCGGATTATCTTCAACAACTCAAAGAAATTTCTGATTCTCTTTCTGCTGCTGGTGCACCTATTTCTGATCGAGATCTAATTGCGGCTACTCTTGCTGGATTACCTGATGCATTTGAATCATTTATTGATTATGTAATGTTGCGCCTTTCTTCCACGTCTCTGGATGAGTTACATGGCCTTCTTCTCACCAAGAAGCTTTCAATGTCTCGTCGCAAGAAGCTCTCTTCTTCCACTACTGAGTCATTTCAGGTGTTCTCTGCTTAGTCTCCACCGCTTCTTCTTCCAACTCCACCGTCTCAAGCATATGTTGCACAATCTCAACAATCCTTTCGATTCCCTTCTCATCGTGGAAGAAACACCTATCGAGGTAATCACTATCATAATCCTGGCCGGTACAATAACAATCGTGGTCGCAGAGGCAATTATTGGGGTCAATCTTTAAATCGTGGTCATCCACAAGGTGTTTGTCACTCTTCCTTCAGCAGTACTCATGTTCCTTGTCAAATTTGTGGCTCTACTAGTCATGAAGCTATTGATTGCTATGATCACATGAATCCTGACATCTCTGGGAAGATTCCTCCTGTTAAACTTGCAGCCATGTGTGCACACTATACCTCCAAACCTTCTCCATCTTGGCTACTGGATTCTGGCGCCACATCTCACATCACTAATGATATTGCCAACATCTCTTCACCAACACCGTATACTGGCGAGGACAAAGTTTATGTCGGTGATGGTAATAGTCTCTCTATACATCATATTGGCTCTTCTTCTTTGCATTCTCCTAATGCTAAATTTCATTTGAGTAATGTGCTCCATGTCCCTCAAATGAAACACAACTTGTTATATGCATACCAATTTCTCAAAGATAACTATTATGCTTTAACACTTGACTCTGATGGATCTGTTGTAAAGGATCGTACTACGGGGAGGACGCTTTTGCAGGGTCTCGTTAAAGATGGCTTTTACCCTCTGCGAAACTGTTCTTCTACTGCTCCATCTTCTAGATCCTCTTATGCTTTTGTCAGTGCTCAAGGTTCAGTCAAACTATGGCACAGTCGGCTGGGACACCCTTCCTCATCTATCTTTCGCAAAATAATATCTAGCACTAAGCTTGCTATTAAGGGTACATCATCTGTTGACTTCTTTTGCTCCAAGTGTGCTATTGCTAAAAATCACAAACTACCATTTAGTTCATCCACTACATCTACCTCTCAGTCTCTTGAGCTCTTACATTGCGATCTGTAGGGCTCAGCTTCTGTAACTTCAGTAAGTGGTTTTCGATATTATTTTCTCATTGTCGATGACTTTAGCAAGTACAATTGGTGTTTTCCTTTAGAGACTAAATCAGAGGTATATTCTACTTTTGTAATCTTCAAAGCTTATGTTGAGAATATTGTTGGTAATAAAATCAAGATACTTCGTTCAGATTCTGGGGTTGAATTTACCAGTTTACAGTTTAAAGCTTTTCTACATACTCATGGTATTGTCCAACAACTCAGTTGTCCACACACACCAGAACAAAATGGTTGTGTGGAGAGGAAACATAGGCATCTTGTTGAGACAGCTCGGACCTTATTAGTTGAATCCACTGTTCCTCATTCCTATTAGGTTGAAGCTTTTACCACTGCCATTTATCTTATAAATAGGCTGCCTATCTCAAGAAATACTAAATCACCGTGGGAGTTGGTTTTTAACAAGTCTCCAGATTATTCCAAACTTAAGGTTTTTGGGTGCAGTTGTTATCCCTGGTTAAAGCCCTACATTTCATCTAAGCTTGATGGGAAAAGTATGAGATGTGTCTTCTTGGGTTACAGTTTACAACACAAAGGTTATCGATGCTTGGATTTGGACACTAATCGGATTTATGTCTCTCGACATGTTACATTTGATGAGGATACTTTTCCATTTAAAGATGTTCCTTCAGTTCCATCCTCTGTTGATTAGTCTCTTTCTCCATCTTCATCTATTAATCTTCACTTTTCAATGCCTCCATCTCCACCCTCTGCCCCTGTGCTTCTCTCACCATCCCTCTCATCTTCTTTACAACCCACTATCTCTCCTCAACCTATTTCTACACCAGAATCTGTGCCTACACATCACCCTGTCTGTACACATCATTCTGAGCTTTCACATCCTCCTGTGCCTCATCCTGTTTCTAATATGCATCCCATGGTTACAAGATCCAAAAATGGTATTGACACAAATAAGGAGGAATGTTTCTATGGTCATCCTCATTTTGGTCATCTCATATCCCTTTACATCAAGCAAAAAGTTCTTACCTACGCGGATAAATATCTGAAAAGGCAATTAAAATAAGAACAATTTCAAGCTACCATGGCATCTTCATGGCCTGAGTAGCAACCATGGCAGTAAAAGCATGGTTGCCTTGGCTTGATGATAGCCATGGTCCTATGGTAGAATGATTGTCTCCGCTTCTCTACATAATTGCCACATCCAAATAATCTCCAATCTGCATATCAGAAGCATAAGTCAGAAATGGGGGATGTCAGTCAGATATATAATATACGGCACGAAAAAGAACATCTTTACCGCAAAGCCAAGTTCAGCCAAAATTTTGGCATCATCTAATCGTCCATTTCCATAAGAAAGCGTCCTCCCCACCTTCATGATGCAACACTCAGAAGTCAGAATCTAGTCACATATCTAATTTGCTTATCCACCCACAAGAAATATGTTCAGTTACGTTAACTGTAAATATTAGTTGTGGTGACTAAATTTTAATTCAAGCTGCCAACCCACACATGACACAACCTGTTGTCAGGTTTGAATTCAGATTGGCATATCATAAAGAACCTTTTCTCTTCTTATGATAGGCATATCACTAATAGCACCTAAATTTAAATCAACAATATCCAATCCACTTTTACACTGAAAACATCAAACTAACTAAACTAATCAATAAATTCAACTAAAAATTTCATCTGCGCAGTTTTTTTTTTCCTTTCGCTTTCTGATGCTTGAGCTTCTATTGATAAAGGTATTGGTAGAAATTGAAGATATATAGATAATAATAAATATAAATATTGGCAAACAAGCCACACAAAGATCAAACAGAAATTACAAAACCAATGCAGTATTTACAGAAGGGATAAGTCAAGTCAAAACAATGACGCGGACAAGATTCTGAAGGCTCAAGCATGCATAAACATGGGAAGTTGAGTGATGAAAATAATTTAGAATTAACTATATGTGGTTTCAACATATGTTTGCTGAGAGAGAGAGAGAGAGAGAGACTAACCTCTTTGACCACGAAATGCCCATGCCTATCTGGATATACAATAGCAAAGGACAGTTTCGCATTTCTCCTTCTAGCTGCAGGTGCAACCTCTTTGACCTGAAAAAGAAACACAACCAATTACAAGACCCCAATGCTGAAAATAAAGAATAGTTTATATGAATAACTATCTTCATACATACATACGGCTATGTTGAAAAGAAACATGAATATTATACATGTGTACAAATGCAGGACATGTAAGTATGTGCATCCACACAATGACATATATGATATACACCACACATGGAAGAGAGAGAGAGTTTCAACTAGATCAGTTAACTCGCGAAGAGTAGCATCTTTCCATGTATAAATTTGAACTTCATCCTTAGGCTCCTTTCCTCTCACTGCAAAATCTTCATTGGTATGATGACTTCCAGCCTACAGAAAAAGCCAAGTAAAATCATAACAATGAGAACAACTTCCACATCTGATTTTTTGTCCAGAAAACTAAGAACTATTAGATCTTCAGTAAGCAGAGACAGTCCATCATATGTATACTGTGGTCAGTCAACTTACATGTTTTCTCTAAAGTTCAAAACAACAATAAACCAGTTTCGACATGTTGTTTCTTCCAGGTCATACAAATTTCTTGACATCTATGTCCTGCCTAAGTTTCAAAATAACACTGCCTTGGTAGCGGCAATTGAGAACTGGAAAAATTATGATATACACACGGGAAGAAAGTACAAACAAGAGAACAGTGCAAGAATCAGGATAAACACAAACAACATAGAATATCCACAAATCACTTGTAAAAGACAAAGACCAAGCTTTATTGAGAGAACTTAGTGAAACTCCATAAAACCATGCAATGAAAGTGTACACATGAGACACAACATTGGCAAAAAATTTCCTTTTTTGTTGCTGCACAGAAAACCGAGGGAAGCATACCACATAATAACCTAATGCCCAACATTGCCCATATAGAATATAGATGGACAGAAAGGCTTCTCCAAAAAGTTGAAAACCCATCATATAACAATAGCTTTCCCCTTCCAAAAGTAATCTCTAAATAGAATTGATCACGCTACAAAATTATTGAAAGCAAGTGCCCTGTATAATGTTTTTTTTTTCGTATACTGAGTTTCTTGCGTATCATAAAGAAAGTTTTCTTAAAAAAGATAAATATTGAAACTTATGAGCAACATAAATCGAATTACAGCCCAACCACACAAACGCAGTTCATATATGAGCAGGGGTAACATACCTTAGTGAAAACTCGAAGCAATAAGGGACAAGTCTGCAATCCAATGAGAACCCAAAAAAGAAAACCCATCAATTTAACAAAAAAATAATTCTTTTAAAGAAAAGTTAAAAACAAAAAGGGAAACCTTTTCGCGATCGACTGGCGCAAAGCGAGGGCGAGGAGGAGAGCGAGGACCTCTTCCCGGTGGGGCTAGTGCTCTCTTCGGAGCTTGTGCTACTCCAGCCATCTCTGCCAACTCTCTCGATTCTTCTTTCTCAAAGCTTCTTCTGCTTCTGTTTTTTATTCCTTGTGAGCTTTTGTGTTGTTTGTTGTAAACTTTGTTTATCTGTTTCTGGGTTGTGAATGGACTATGGACTGTGAGTCTGGGCTGTAAAAGAAATTCTAAGCCTTCCAATAACAATGAGTTGGGCGTACTTGGGCTAGTAGAGCCTAATTGAGAATGATCCATTGTGGGCCAAATCCCAATTTAAAAAAGTTTGATATCCCCGGGTTTTTTTTTTAAATAATAAAAATTAAAAAAAAAAGTTTGATACTCTTGATTATTTATTCATTTTTATCTTTGTGGTTCGAGAAAAGAAAGAGTCCTGTATATTTGATTCAACTTTAACTTTACCTTTTTTTTTAAACGAAGTCTAGTCTAGTAGAAAAAGACATTGACTTGCACATAAGTGGTCTCAGAATCTCCATGACACCTTAGTAGTGTGTGTGAGAAAACTCCCTCTCTCTTCCTAATTTTGGCAACAACAAAAAAGCCATTACTTTTCTACTAAAAATTTGGTTTTTCTTTTATGAACAATGGTGGTGTATGCGCTTTGAGTGGTAGTGTTTATGCTTGGAGAGATACGATATATATTAGTCCCAAGACTCAAACTACCATGTTAAGGAAACAATGTACTAGTTAAACGATGTGAAAGTGCAACATTGCACCTAAAAGCCCAATGAAAATAATGAAAGTCACTAGGAGAGGTACAATGCCTCATGCACCTAACCTAACCAGTCCATTCAGTCTTGGCAATTGAAAACATATGTCAATTTTGAGTTTTATTGCAATTCATTTTAAGGGTTTTCTTATTTATGAATAAATAATATCAAGACAATGACACATTCACTACAAAAAAAAGTGGCAACAGTTACCAATAATTGGTGACATTTGGTGACTAATGTGGGGGTAACTAAAGGCTTTAGTCACCAAAAAACCCCTTATTGGTAACTTTAAGTCACCAAAAAAGGCTTTTTTTGGTGACTAAAGCCTTTAGTTACCCATACATTAGTCACCAAATGTCACCAATTATTGGTAACTGTTGCCACTTTTTTTTTTTGTAGTGATTGTTCTTACTCCTGTTGTATTGTTCATCCTCATCTTTCTCCAAGTCCAAAACTCCACACAACTTTACAGGACAACCCAGCCATCAAGTTTCAAAACCATATATGCACCCATCATCAGGGCCATCACCACATGAGCTGCAATGCCATAATTAAAGCTCTCTTTAATTTCCAACCTACTAGGCGACACTTGGTGATTGGGGCTTGAAAGCTCAGTTGATGGTTTGTAGAGAAAAATTGGAAATGTGCATTCAAGAGCACAGCCCACAGCTATCAAACCTTTCCTAAAATGGCAAGCCCTAACCAGGACCAGCCCCCACCATTACCTTATTGGAATACTAGACTAAAGGATGGGGTCCCCTATTTAAAGTGTTGGGCCCCACTTTGGCATATTTATGTGCCACTTTACCAAATGCTATGTGACTATTTATATTTTGTTTTACCTTTTTCTTTTGTTTTTTTTCAACCCTTTTTCTATTTGCACTCTTTGTGGTAAAAATTGGTGATGTTTGTTTGAGAGGTTTCTATGGGGATAAGAAAAAAGCCAGTATTTACACATCTTTCATGCAAATTCTGTTGAATTATTGGCTTTACTTTGTCCAATCTTGTGACACCCCATAAAGAAAAATTGTCAAAAGGGAAGAACTTTTGCTTGTGTGACAATTGCCTCTAGACGAAACCTTCCTTTTCTTTTATCTTCTATTATTTGGTAAAGTTGGAGCAAACGTATGTATATATATGTATCTTAAAATTGTTAATCTTTGTTAACACATAAATGGTTATGCCGAGTTTTCATTTTTGCCAAGAAAAATGGTAGTGATGGCTTGGAAACAAACTTGACCAAGCATTATTGCTGACTTCTGAATATGAGAACCATTGATGTTAAAGATTGCAATGTTATGAGTTGTATTCATGATTTCATGTCATCTATACACATGTCCTTTGCATTTCATGTATGATGTCCATTTTTGTTTTGGTGAATCATCTGCCACATATATTTTGCGTGGAACTCACGACTTGGACAAGTCAACTTTGACTACTCAACTTTTAAATTAATGACCACAAACATTTTGATATCTATAAAAACATAATATAAAATTGAAGCTTCAAACCTTTCTCTTAGAGCACTTCCACCCCAAAGGGCAAGGACAAGGGCAAGGGGAGGCAAGGGCTGCCACTATTCATGTGAATAGTGGCAGCCCTTCCCTTTGTAGCTCCACCCCAAAAGGCAAGGGCAATGGCAATTACTATTCATTTTAATTATTTATCCCTATTTTTTATACTTAAACAATTAATTTGGATGAGATTAATAATAATAAAATTGTTAAGCATGTATAAAAAAAATGTTTCTGAATTTTTTGGAATTTTTTTAAAAAAAAATTTGTTTGCTGACGTCATTATGACGTTAGCAGCCTTCGGGCTGGTGGGACCCAGGCCTTGCCTAGGCTTGCCTTGTTGCGCTAGAGCCCGTTTTGGTGCGAAAGGCAGCCTCATGCCTGCCTTTGCCTGCAGCGCTGGAGCTGCTCTTAAGGGTTGTTCAAGTGATCAAACTTGAGAAGTTTTTATATATGTGTATCAGTTTTATAAAAATAAATAAACACATAAATTATTACATGGTTTAGAAACAAATAAATTTTGTCAGGGATGCTCCCTCGTTAGTGAGGAGAGCCTTACGTCTGTCTAGGGTTTTCTTCTTCCACGTCCAGTCGTCGTCTTCCCTCATTGTCTTTGCTATTTTGCTATCTTGTCCTTGTTGTTGGGCTGGTTTGTTGGCGTCGTTTGGAGGCTCGCGATTAGGGTTGCTAGTGCTCTCAGTTTTGATTTGGCTACTGGTCTGTGTGGTGGTGTAGCTCTCTGCGCGAGCCAATTAGTGCTCTAAGGTTTTGGTTCCGATCAAGTCTTAGTCTTCTCCTCTCCTCCATCGTTGATTCAGGTAGTGGTGGGGAGTGACGGTTAGGGTTATGGGTTTCCCTACCCTAGCTTTGTTGTAGTCTCTTGGATAGTATGGCTTTTGTGCATTCTAGGTTCTTCGGTGTTGGGCATGATTTTAGGCAGCTAGAGCTGTTGACTACAATCTATGTTCCTTTCTCATCGGGTTCTTTCGTGCTGGGGCTCTGGGATCCGGGTGGTGATCGAGACGTTACTGTTTTTGAGCAATTTGTCTGCGTAGAAGAGTTTGCTGCTAAGGTTATGAAGGCCAACCTCGAGAGGTCTCCCAATTCTCCCTGATGTGTTCGCCGTAACGTTTGTGGGCTTGGCATCCGATAAAATTTCTCATTATGATGTTCTTCTGTTGGAAGTTCATCAAGCTAAGAGGCCAATCTTGTTGGGGTCTTGTTTGTGTGTCTTCAATTTCTGTTTTATTGTCCTTTTGTTATTTTGTTTTTCCATGTTTTGTTGATTCCTTGCAGCTATTCTCTGTTCAGCATCGACCGAAGAACTATGCTTCTGAGCCAGGTTATGAGTTGAAGTGGAGTGCTTCTCAGGGGTCCTTTTTACTATTGTTCTGTGTTTTCTCCTCCATATTCTCTCTTGGCTTCTGATATTGGTATGACTTGTAGTTTGTTGGAGGTCAAAGGACTATGAGTTTGCTCATAGAATGCTTCGTTTGATAGTTGGGATGTTATGCGGTCCTCTCATGTGGATCTACTTTGTTGGTCTCTAGTTTCGGTTCTCGTAAGAGGTCTTTGTGTTAGTTTTCGTTTTTGATTTGTTCTTTTATTGCAATGGTCCAAAGTGACCTGAATCAGACTTTTTTGTTAGTCCATGACATGTGTGGTACTCCTTCCTCCCATAAGGTTTGTCTCATGAGGTTTTCCTATAAAAAGTTTTAACAAGGCCACTGTATCGTGTCGCTTTATATACACCTTTGGTTCTATGAATAAATTATCTTTTTAAAAATATATTAAATGGTTTGTACCACTGTGAACCATTGATATATATATATATATATCACACAATCTGAATATCTACTCCAATCAACCACCCCCAATATCACATGTGCATAGCATTTTTCACACATAGATATTCAAATGGTGCACGACGTTGAAGGTTCTTTTATTGTTTGTCACCTAAGTCCAAAATAACGGTACCTAGACTTACATTAATGGGTGTTTCGTTTTTTGACCAAAACAATGGCTCAATACCAACTAAGTTCAACTAACCAGTCTGGTTTCACTTCTTTTATTTAGTGTACTGAATCTAGTCCCAAATTTTTTGCGTCCAAATTCAACTGGAGATGACAGTGAACAGTGGGCATGCTGGATAGTGGAGACTGAAAAGAAAGGCCATCAGAATTAGGCCGTACCTTCCATTATGGCCTTTAGCAATTTCATCCTTTTCTCCCTCCATTTAACCACAAATAAATGTATCTAATAACTTCTAATTCATTATTCACTTTTAATCGGAAATGCCAAGGAGCTCATTTTTTCATTTATTTTTTGTTCACTTACACTTCCATTATTAGAAATTGTATGTTCACACTCATCTTTTGTCCACTTACATTTCCTTTTCTGTTATTGTAAAAACTGTTAAAAAACAAAAGGGAGTGTAAATGGATAAAAGGGGAATGAGAAAATCACTACCCAAGTACTACCATACCATACATTCAAATATGAATTTATATATGTACAAGTAATATTTGAAAAAGGGAGAATCAAGGATAATGTTCTTAATCACTTGAACTACAAGCAACTTGCAAATATGATATATTTTAAATGATTAATTCGTACAACTTTTAATTCAGAATTCACTTTAACCAAAAATTCTACCATACGACCAAGTAAGTATAACATATCAGCATTGATTTAACTGTTCAGAAAGTGCATAACCCTACTCATTGTTCTTCCTTTCTAAAGCAAACTAACCTACTGGAACAGTAAGGTGCCAGTTAGTTATCTCTAATTATACAAAGCAAAGCATGATCACTGAATAACTACAAGTATTTCTATTGACAAATACAAATTAATCACTTAATTGATATCGAACAAATCCCAATCTGACACGTAATATACGATATAATATCTTAACAAGTACAAAATACTGTTTGGTTTCGTGGAAATTTCCCTATCAGATTAATCTACCATATACACGCCTTAATTCGTCTTATATATAAAGTTTCTAATTGTGCTTGATTTTATGTTTCCCTAATTTCGGCACTCATCTCATACTTGCATCCAATTTCCCATTGAGACAAGTGATGTGTAGTATAATGAAAAGGACCTTTTATTATTGCGACCATTAGGCATCAATGGACTGTGATGCTGACAACTCACTAACCCAAGAGTTCCATGGATGGTATTTCACAAAGAAGATAGAAATGGCCAATCATACACACATTCATGGAATTTACACGTTGATGATTGATGTAACCTCATTTTACTTGAAAGGACAAATTATCATGTATATCATGATCAACATGCTCATTTTTCCACATGTCTGAATTTTCTCATTGTTCTTTCACTTAACGTCCCTCGTTTTTTATACAAAGCGATTGAGATTGGGGATTTTTTTTTACCTACACACACTGCCAATGTGTCATGGGGTTCAAATATGAGACCATCTGCAAGTCAAGATCATTTTCCACTGAGTTAGACCCCGTTGGCTAAAAAAAATGTCCCTCCATTGTTAAATGAAGTGTCAATATGTGAAGATATCATTGACATCAACAAAATATACATCCATGTTATCAATAAATTTTTGACAATATTAATGCGCGTATGTTCTTTATCCTACACAGAGAATTTCAGTGTTGTGTGAAATTTGAAGTTACTTCGTTTTTCCAAAATTTGTTTTGGTTACAGTGTTTTAAATTTAGCAAATTTGATTAATGTATTATGGAAAACTAAGATGAAATCTCGATGCATCGGATGTGGAAAGTAGCCTATGTTAGATTTCTTTATACGTGTTCATGATCTTTCACATAATATGAAATACGTAAAGACATACCTGGTGCCATCTTCCTTGAATATACGACCTATGAACTCATTCACAGCTTCGGCAATAAACCTTGATATAACAGGGACGGCTCAAGACTTCTGCTCTCTCTCAGATCTGTTTCAGCTCTCTCTTTATGATGAGATTATGGTAGAGAACGTATCTGATGAGAGCAGGACCTTAAGCTTATATAGGGCTAGGTCAAGTCGTCTCTACTCATCATCGAGGCCGACTTGTATAATCTTTTAAAGCCCACCAAGCAACGGTTCACGCAAATAAGGAAACAAATAGGACTCCTTAATAGGCCACAAAACCTTTCCTTATTCCACAAGGTTTTGGGCCTCAAGATATAACTTAATTTAAACTCTTATCAAAACCTGATATAACTTAGTATCTAGTGCACCGATCTAAATAGGAAACATAACAGCCAATCAACTAGCTTTAAGGGCCGAGGAAAAGCTAAATGGAGGATTTGAACACACTCACTTTGGATGCAGTGGTAACTAAGGGTGTTTTCAAAGTGGTAACCGCACCGAAATGGCGTAACGGGCAACCGGCCGAGATGTTGCATATTAGCCAAAATCTGAACCATTGCTGAACCGCATAAAGCCGGTTACCGTGGTGGCGATTGCTATCTGCCCGGTTACCAAATTTGCAAACCTGAAAATTAATAAATAAAAAACATAGAAATTTCGGCTAGGTCGTCCAACCGGTCTTTGATCGGAAAAGTCAACAGTTTTCCATTCGGAAATATCGATCGAAAACCGCCAGTTTTCGATATTGGTGGTCCAACTGCACATCCCTAGTGGTAACTGCTTTTAACCACGAGGACCAAAATAGATCAAGTGACGAAAAAGTATTTCACAAAAAAAAAATGATTAGACTGTAATTGAACAAGATTGAACATAAATAAATAAATAAAATTTTCTTCTTTTACACTAATTAGGGTTAGGCCTTGAGGAATCTAACCCCTAAATGAAATTTTCTTTGTTCCGGTATTTTTCATGTAACATTGTTGGCCGAAGTGATGTGAATGTGATAATCCATGCCTATAGCTAAGCTGCTTATCTCTCCTCCACATGGAAACGATTGGAATGGGGGCGCGTGGGTTTGATTATTGTTCATTTGTTGCCCTAACACTTAAGACAACCTTGCTGAGGTCACCAAGTCCAAAGCTTACAATTTGCTTAAATTTTTATAAAAAAAGAGAATGAGCAAAAAAGAAGAATTACTGGGTTTCCATTTTGTTGTAATATTATTAGAAGATCACACAGAATTGGTACATGTGCCCCCCCTCTCTCTCTCTCTCTGTGTTAAAGCATACATCCCATTTCTATATAAGCAAAGCCCCCTCTGAACTCCCACTTCTCACACAGACAGGCCATTTCACCAAACACCTCCATTTTTGTGTAAGCTCCAACAATCCCATCTCCTACAGTTATATAAATATATATGGAATAACAAATAGACCCACATAAATAAAATACCTCAGATAATATCTTAATTGTTAAAAGAAGAAGAATTGAAGAGGTTAATATTGAGGTAATATGGGGAGGGGAGAGTGGAGCTGAAGAGAATAGAGAACAAGATCAACAGGCAGGTGACTTTCTCAAAGAGAAGAAATGGTTTGCTCAAGAAAGCCTATGAACTCTCTGTGCTTTGTGATGCTGAGGTTGCCCTTATCGTATTCTCTAGCCGTGGCAAGCTCTATGAGTTTGGAAGTGCTGGGTAAGATTTCTCTCTCTCTCTCTCTCTCTCTCTCTCTCTCTCTCTCATAAAAGAAAAACTATTTCTTTGCTCTTCTTTTTGGTTGTGTGGTAATGGGGTATTTCTTAGATTTCCTTTTTCTTTCCGTACGCACTTTTTTATTTAAGGTGCATTGGTTTGCATTTGTTTCTCTCAAACAAGTTCATTCCTTTGTTACATATATATATATATATATATATATATATATATATATATATTTTTAATTTCTTTTGGGATTTTTGGTTTCAGATTTGTTGTTTTTAATTGAATATACTACAAGCATCCTTCTTCGTCTTCTTCTTCTGCTTCTCACACTCTCAAAGATTTAACTTTTGTTTTCCCTTTGTTTTGTTCTTTAGCTTTTAGATTTCTGTGTTGTCTTATGTTATTACATGTCTCTGACATCTCACCCTGCCTAAGCAATCTCTTTTCTGGTACTCCTTGTGCTCTATAACGATTTTTGGATCAAGCAAATATTGTTTTTCTGCGTCTCATAGAGATCATTACCAGCTTCACCACTCACAGATCGACACGTTTCATCATCTCTCTCTCTCTCTCTCTCTCTCTCTCTCTCTCTCTCTCCAGCCCTCTAGCTTGCTCTTCTGGGTATATGGATGTGGTTCCTTTTGTCCTGTTGTTTCATATATATGAGAACAAGTTCTCATCATATTATATGGTTTAATTATCAACCAGCAGCAAACCTGACTAGGAAACTCCTCTTTGTACCTCTGTGCAAGAACTGCCCTTAAACACGCACACACACACACGCTCTCTCTCTCAGTATCCAATGACTATCAAAACTTGTCCTCATTTCTTTAAAGCCTATGATCTTTTGGTTTTAGTACAGTCCCTTTCTCTCTCTATAAACACAACCATATCCCCAGATGTATATACTGGCCTCTTTTTTTCATCTTTTGATCCCTAGGTTCATTTGGATTCTCTCTCTGCCTTTAAAAACTTCCAATGAGGCTGTGGCAAATCAATTATTAGAAGCTCCAGAGATGAAATCTTGTTCTTCAAATATTTGGTCCTTCAGATCTATGGTAATTTATTTTTATTCTTTTATTTTTGTTTTAAAAAGCTAGGGTTGCTCATTTTCTTTGGTAAAGTCATGGTTTTGGTCCAGATAAGTATCAAGTTTTTGAACCAGACATTTTTCAGAAAAGGTGTTACCTAAAATTGCCTTTTCCTGGAAAGTGAATCCCAGGTTTATTTAGCAAGAACTGGTAGTGAAGGATTTTGGTTTGACAAACTGGATCTCAGTCCAACTTTCAAATTGTATGTTCCATATTGGTGAATGGTACATTAAATGATTTATCTTCTACTGCATATAGCCTGATGATGCATGTTTCCATGTTAATCAATGTATCCCAGTTCCCCCAGTAAATTTTGTTTTGTTTTTCTACTTTGGTGAAAATTTCCTCTCTCTCTCTCTCTCTCTGAAAACCTTTCATGTGTCAAGATTTGCCTGCAATCTGAATCATATCTGATGATATCATCAGTCCAGTAGTTTATAGGTATGCCTTGCCTGTTTAGTGTTTCCCTTACTTTTCTGTACAAAATAATGTCATAGACCATATATTGCAAAGCAAAAATTCCTTTTTTGGTTTCAAAAGTTTATTTCTTTTGAGATTTGCGTACCATCCGAAAATTATGTCTGAAACTGGGTTCTAAAACCCTCCCTCAACAAGGATGTGTGCCATCGACTAATCACTTTTTTGCTTATTCTTTCTCTTGGCAGTGTGACCAAAACGCTCGAACGATACGAACGTTCATGCTTCAATCCTGAGGAAAACAGCATTGAACGTGAAGCACAGGTTATTATGTATCTTCGAACCATCGATTTCACGTAATTAATTAATTTGATGCGTGTATGTTTTTCTTAATGATTCTTCATAAAGCGTTCTTAAATTCTTGTTTTTGGCTGTTGATCATGCAGAGCTGGTATCAAGAAGTCACAAAACTGAAGGCTAAATATGAATCCCTTCAGCGCACTCAAAGGTTATGCTGCAACTGATTAGAAATCAATAATTATACTTATATCCGTAATTAAGTAAAACTGTAGCTAGCTTCACTGTATAATATATATGCTAACCTTGGGGTTTTTTTTTTCTCTGTTGCTACGTTTTTTAATCAAGGCAATTGCTTGGGGAAGAACTCGGAGGGCTGAATGTGAAGGAGTTGCAAAACCTTGAAAAACAACTTGAAGGAGCTCTTGCACAGGCCAGGCAAAGGAGGGTAATTAAGTGTGTAATTGCATGTGTTATATATATATATATATGATCATTAATTAGGAAATTTAAATTGTTTATAGCACTGAAAACTATTCTTTTTTTCTTTTTTTTTTAAGTTATGAGATGTTAAATTAATTAGTGCCTACTTAATTTTTTTTAAGTAGAGAAGATTAGGCAAAGGACCCACCAATATAGTGGTTTGGATTATTTACTCCATCAGACAAGGTCCTGGGTTCGAGTCCTAGCATCCGTGTAGTGTGTGTGAGTTTAGTATGCTATCGTCACTTTCAATAGGAAATGTCCTCAAAAAAAAAAAGTATAGAAGATTAGTAACCAATTAATAAAATATTTTCCTGATGCAAAAATTATATTTGAATTTCACAATGTTAAACTAACTAGTTGTTCTTGGTTGTAGACACAGCTTTTGATTGAACAAATGGAGGAGCTGCGCAAAAAGGTATAATTTATATAAAGTTAATTGTCTTCTTCTACAATAAAGAGAAGAATTCTTGCATGTACAAGAATTTCTACTTCTAAAAATAAACAGACAAATCTAAAATGAACACATAAAATTTCTACTAGCTAGCTAGGCCCCAAACAAGAAGATATTTCAAACCCAAATTTGTTCTCCTCTTCTTTTTTTCTTTTTTTCTTGGGTAAAGTTTTGTGTTCTAAATTTGTCGTGATTAGCATCTAATCCAACGTCTTTTGTGGTGATCATGGTTTCTAATTGAATATGGCAGGAGCGTCACCTTGGAGACCTTAACAAGCAGCTGAGGGTCAACGTATGTATATGACGGATATTTGCCTTTTTTTTTTCTTTTGCTTTTCTTGAAGCCCTTTCCTATTAAGAGGGGGCAATAATATACTAAACTCACACACACTACACAGATAATAGAACTCGAAAACCTTTTCTAGGGGAGCAATTGCTCCAAACCACTACACTAGTGAGTCCTTTGCGATAATTGCCTTGTTAAACCAGTTGCAACATATATATTTAATATTTTCTTTTTGGTTTGATTTCAGCTGGAGACAGAAGGACAAAATCTTAAAGCCATCCAAAACATGTGGAGCTCGAATGCAGCAGCTGGAAGTAGCAGTTTTTCTTTGCATTCTTCCCAAACCAACCCCATGGACTGCCAACCTGAACCTGCCTTGCAAATAGGGTAAACTCTAATTAGTTTACTTCTCTTGTGTTTTTGGCTCAAATCAAGCCAAAGTCATGATCATTAATTAATGCATGTTTGGAACAACTTCAACTATAAATTACTAGCAATTAAGGCAAAAATTATACCCCTCAGACCACATTTTAAACCTATTTTGACTCATGCAAAAATGGTACGATATAGTATTTTTCACGAAAAAAAAGTGTCTCCAAATTTAAAAAACTATATAGAAGTGAAAAGTATAATATATTGAAATTATAGCTGTTGTTGTTCAAACAGGTACCATCAATATCTTCCTGCTGAGGGGCTCTCAATTTCGAAGAGCATGGCTTGTGAGACCAACTTCATCCAGGGATGGGTTCTTTGAAAGTCTGATCAATATGAAAAATAAAGGATAATTTATATACATATTATGGCTTTATTGTACTGGGATCTGCAACTTCATATATCTTCTGATATACTTGCTTGCAAGAATATATGACCCTATGGTTGCCCTACATATATTGTTTTGTTTTTGGAATTGTAATGCTCTCCACATATATATATTTACTCGTTTTCAGATTGCTATATATTTCGTTTTTTCTTTCATCAATTTGTTTCTAAAATTTATTTATTGAATTGCTTCTTTTGTCGACTGTTATGTTATAATTTTTTTTTTTATATAAGTGATAATCTACTTTAATTTAATATAAACTATGAGGAGAGGGATTTGAACTCATGTGTAGAGCGGGAGCATATCCGTTCTAACCAATTTAGTTAAGTTCTTCTTGTCTATTGTTATATTAGAATTGTAATTTTTTTGTGGAGATTGGACCCGTTTTGCTTTCTTATAATTCGATTCTATTATTTGGGGCCTTGTTCGTTGAATTGTTGATATCCATCAGTTTGTCCCTTTATATTTAGGGTTAGTCTATAGTGAGGGGTGTTAAAGTGTGGAAATGGTGAGGGGTTTCCATCTCACCATCCAATGCACTCCCCATGCTTTGTTGATGGTGAGATGGAAACCACTCACCATTTCCACACTTTAACACCCCTCACTATAGTTTCACCCTTATATTTAGGAGATTTGTTACTCTGTAAGCACAGTAGATTTTTTTAAAAAAAAAAATTTAGAGAAGCCCAGTTGAATTCTTGTTAAGGAGAAGGACCCTTGTTCAATAGGGCCTTCGACATCAGGTGGGCTTTGAAGTTTTTTTGTTTTTTTATCGAGTGGGCTTTGAAGTTCGATCAATCAAATCCATTACAGTTCAGTTGATTTTTCAGTTGCTATGTCATGAATAAGTGTGAATTGCTTTTTTTTTTTTTTAAATGATCAAAAGATAAACTTTAACGGTACAATCAAAGACATCTAAAGTACCGATTTCAAGAGGGTAACAAACTAACATGCTAAAAGAAAAACTAACGCGGACAAAAGCCTCACTAAAATTGGTAGCTCACAACACCACAATTAATCATCAGCCCAAACAAAGCCCACAAACCAAATATAACCAAAACCCTAAAACAACTCATAGCCTAAGCGAACCCTACCACCACCACCTAAAGAAGTGCTATCGCGACCACATCCACTACCGCATCTGTAATAGATATGGGGAAAATATGACTTCTAACGATCTACTTGCGCATAAGAATGAACAAATAAACGAAAAACAACAACTTTACCAAAGAACAATTGGGTGATTTGCAGCCAAGGAATAAAATATCGATGATATCGGAAATATTGGTAGTCAAAAAATACGGAAATTTCGATGAAAATATCGGGATATTATCGATATTTCGGTCCATGTCATCAAAATTATCGATATTTTGGTCCATGGATATCTAAAATATCGATGGTATCAGAAATATCGGTAGTCCAAAAATACGAAAATTTTGATGAAAATATCGGGATATTATGGATATTTTATTCCTTGTTTGCAGCAACTTCCGTCAAAGACGATATATAATCAAATTTAGAGAACATGAGTGGAGTTAGGAGTGGGTTTTGAGAGAATGATTTGATTAAGACCATAGACTAAAAGGGGTGATGGGGAACTTCAATCTAAGCATGGCTTAGAAGAAATCACCACAAGAGACTTTATTCAAAACCCCATAGTGGACTTATTCACTAACATAAAAGGAAAAGATGAGAAGAGACGAGAAGAGATGAGGGCGATGAGGGGCGGTGACGCTTCTTCTTCCTCCCCTTTCTATGGAGTTTTCTTTTAGGACTCACAAGGGAGAGTGGCTAGGGTTTCTATCTTTTTTAGTAATTGTGAATTGTTAGTTGCGTTGATCCACTGATTTCTTTCATTTTTATAAGGGTGATGATTTTCTCACTCCCATTTTGTCCACTTACACTCTATTTTGTTTCCATTTTGTTTTTTTTAATACTTTTTACTATAATAATAAAGCGAGTATAAGTGGACAAAAAAGAAGTGGGAAAATCACCTCTCTTTTATAAAAACTATGTTAAGTATAGAAAAGCATAGGCCAGTTTTCTGTTTGAGTTTTTCTATTTAAACCCCGCACTTCTCTTTATTCACTCCAATTTCTAATTCAAATTTTAATTTCTAAGAAAACCCCACTATCTTCCCAAACTACTCCTAAATACACACCGAGTAGAAAATAAAATAAAATAATTCATCAACCTCACACCCCACACCCTCTTTTCGACAATCCAACTACTAGCTAGCTACAAGGTTTGATTGTTTCACCTTACCTTAGCATATAGTTTCAACTTAAATCCAACAACACATGCAATTGTCATGCCAACCAAATAGAACGTGCCCAAGTTTACATACACAGCCAAGTGCTGAAATCCACATCCTCTGGCCACACCTGAAATACCAAAAAGAACTTCCATGGATGCTCAAGAAAAATAAGGGAAAAAGAACAAACTTCAAATGCAAAATAGCAGATTGAATCTTGCTGGGAAAGTGGAGGATCCTAACCTGACAAGACACCTTGCACAGAATCAGCCATTATTGAAATTGCAAGAAATGGTGTCATAGAAGCAAAAAACTTGATTATTGCACTGATGTCACTGAATAAGCGAGCCCATATACTGTGACCAAATGCTAGAGCCAGAACAACAAGGAGACCAAGAAGCACAGCCATTGCCTTCTTGGCTTTGTCAGGATTGCCTGCTCCGAATTCATTTGACACCCTTGAGCTACACCACAAGAAGTAATGTTTGTTTCAAGGTATGAAATAAAATGCCGATATCGAAAAACTCGAAGGAATAAGAACAACCTGGTGTTATTGGCAAGATTGATGCCAAACGAAGAAAAAACCACTTTATTAATTGCAAGTAATTTGGCAATAGGGTGTAAATGAGTTTGTATTTTTCTAAAACTTAATATGAAGAGTGGTGGGGTGTGGGGTGTGTGTATAGATGTACTAGGGTTAAGTATTAAGTTGGATGACATTTTTTGTCTTTTTACACAATAATAAAACTTAAGAGCTTAATGATTTAAGTATTGGGGTGAACAAAGAAATGTGTGGGGTTTAAATAGAAAAACTCTTTCTGTTTTTATTTCCACTAAACCAGTTAATTTTTTATTTGCACAACTGATAATCTTCTCACAAAGAATATAGCTGACCCTGACAACAGGTTTCCCTGGGCATCGGCAAGACTGGGTCAAAACATAATCTCCTTTTCTATTAACAAAACAAGCAGCAAAGAACACAAAATAAAAGATAAATTAAGTTGAGCTTCTGCTGAAGCCAACCCATTTTTTGCTTTCAAAATACAACCAACAACAAAATAAAAAAATAAAACTCATGATACTTCTAAAATAGTGACTATGGTTGAAGCAGTCACTTGGAAAATTATTAACTCGAAATGATTTTCTAGTTATTTCAGATAAAATTAGCTCAAAAATAGAGAAAGTTGTTGGAGATATGGAAACATTCTAATAATAGCATAGCAGGCCATGGTGGAACACAAAACAAATGTGCAATATATAAACTCTCGTTTTAATCTTGATTGTGAAACAAGGTGAGTTGGGATTTGATTTTGTAAAAAACCAATGTTGGTTGGCGTTTTTCAGCTTCCAATTCAACGTTTGGTCACAATCAAAATCAAAACAACAACTTGATCAATTTCAATAGAATTAATTATAAATTATAATGGCCCCAACAGGTTGTAGCTGCTTCCCAGTGACACTTCAGAGATCCAAAAAAGGTAGCTTCAAGTTTGTCAGGAGTTCCTCCTCTGTTGCTGGTATCAATAAATAATTGCCTCTTTAATTGTTTTTTTTTTTACCAAAATTATGTGTTATTAGTGGGAATTCTTGAGTTTGAAACAGTTTTTTTCCTTCTTCCTGGGTTTTTTTTATAAAAATTTTTAAATTTTATTTTTAAGTTTCATTTGTACCCAAGTGGATTTTTGAGGTCAATGATTGGACACTGATAAGAACTATTATTGGTTTTAACTCAGTTTTAGTTCTGAAGTTTATATTGTACATTTTTAAAGAGGCACAAGATAAGGTTAATTAGGTTTAAATTAAGAATTATTGAATCATAATCTCCTTTTACATTTACACTTCTTTGTTGATTCTTGAGCTACAAAATTTTAACTCTCTGAGGAGAACTTTTGTGCTGAGCTTCCCAATCTGAACAAGTTTCATTCATGCATTACCATTTTGCAGTTTCAGATTAGTATTAGTAACTTTTTTTTTGGGACGAAATTAGTATTAGTAACTTGCTGTCACTAATTTGGTACTTCTATCAATATTGATCTTTAACTCTTAAGCAATTGGTCCCATGCAGGTTCATCTAAATCATTTTCTTTAAAGAAAAGGAGCACCCAAGAGAAAAAAGCACTGATTGTTTGCTTTGGGGAGATGTTGATTGATTTCGTCCCAGCTACTACTGGAGTTTCTCTTGTAGATGCAGAAGGTTTCAAAAAAGCTGCTGGTGGAGCTCCTGCTAATGTTGCAGTTGGAATATCAAGATTAGGAGGCTCAGCAGCTTTTATGGGCAAGGTGCTTTTTTCTCGGCATCCAAGATCATAATAATTTTCAGCTTCATTGTTTTATCACTACAGTTTTATGAACATTTTGGTTTACATCATATTCTTCTCTGATTTTTATCTATCATGCGAGTCTGTTTATAACAGTTAAGTCTCTACCTTCTCAGGTTGGTAAAGATGAATTTGGATACATGTTGGCTGATATTCTGAAAGAAAACAATGTGGACAATTCCGGCATGCGTTTTGACCCAAATGCAAGGACTGCATTGGCATTTGTTACACTCAGAAGTGACAGCGAACGCGAATTCATGTTCTACCGCAACCCAAGTGCTGATATGCTTCTTCATGAGAAAGAACTCGATGTGAATCTAATAAAAAAGGTAACATCAATATTTTCTTTGATGAAAGTTTATAGCTTATAGTCAATTCCTTCTTCAGGTTCCTGACAATATTAACTGATGCAGGCTGGCATATTTCACTATGGATCGATTAGTTTGATCGAGGAACCATGCAGATCAGCTCATCTTGCTGCAATGGACATTGCCAAAAAGGCTGGTTGTATCCTCTCTTATGTTCCAAATTTGAGATTGCCACTGTGGCCATCTGCAGAGGCTGCTCAGCAAGGCATTATGAGCATATGGAACCAAGCTGACATTATTAAGGTGCGTTTTTCAAAAACCATCCTATCACATTATATTGTTTATATTTTTGTCTGTTCAGCAAATAATATAACTTATATATGGGGAACAATATTTGCAAAATTGCAGATAAGTGAGGAAGAAATTGAGTTCTTGACTGGAGGTGACGATCCTTATGATGATGATGTGGTCTTGAGAAAACTTTATCACCCCAATCTGAAGCTTCTGTTAGTAACTGAAGGGGCAGCAGGCTGCAGATACTATACAAAGGTTAACATCCAGATTTTGATGCTATTATATTCACTGTCAAATCAAAACATTAGGCCTTTTGGGCATCTTTTCTCATTGTTTGTATCTGCTGTCCATTTGTTTTTATTGATCCCTTTTTTACTGTGGTGCAGGAATTTACGGGTAAGGTTGCAGGCATCAAAGCTGATGCTGTTGACACTACTGGTGCTGGTGATTCGTTCGTCGGTGCCATACTCAACAGCTGGGGTTCAAACCTAAATCTGTGCAAGGTATGTAATTTGTCACCTTGTATGACTTGAGTCATATGCCACTGTCTTTGGTATCAAACAAACGATACAACTTGTTAAAATGTTAGTATAGTATTGAAATCTTGATTTTTCTTCTTCAGGATGAGAAAAGGTTGAGAGAAGCTCTCTTGTTTGCCAATGCCTGTGGTGCTCTCACGGTGCAAAAGAAAGGAGCTATACCTGCACTGCCCACAAAACAAGCTGTCGACCAATTTCTTCACCAAACCACTGCTTCGGAATGAAAAAAGCAGAAAAAATTAGATTTATTCTTTTAAATAAATTGCTTTCCATGCTAAGGAAACCAGGTTTGCGGGATGGTTGTGCTTGGATGTGGACTATGATGCTAAGGTTCTGGTGGTGCTGCACATAATGTTGAAGCTATCATTCATGATATCACATAGTTGGGGTGTACGTAATTTTTTATGAACATTAGGAGGGCAGTTCTGGCAGGTAATAGGGTGGCTCATGAGTTTTTTTCTGGTGAGTCGAGACACGAGTCTAGGATTTACCCGTCGCATCCCACCCTATCTCATGCCATGGGTGACTCATGAGTTTTTGGCTTTCCATGCCCCTGCCAGTACTAATTGGCTTGTATCTCCCCGACGTTGGGTACTTTTTTTCTTCACAAGGATGTAGCAGGCTGTTATATAAATTCTTTCCATTTTTTAAATAATTTAAAATCATTTCTATCGTTTGCTTAAAACAAAGAGGGGGAAAGGAAGCAAGGACCTTATACCTCAAGTAGTTTCAAAGCATTTATCATTGCAACCGAGATCATACGTGAGATTCTCTAGCCCAAATATCGGTCGTATATAAGCAAAAACCAAAAATTAAGAGGCAGGGGTGTACTTTTAAACTAAGAATATGTTACACATAACTATTAGACACTGAAAGAACATGATATTTCTTCAAATAAAAACTACTGCCAGCTAACTGAAGATAGATGCTCTGCATTTCATGCAAGCATAAAGGCTCAGAAAATAACATTGGAGAATTTTTATTTATTTTTAAAAATACATCCAAATGAGATAGTCCAATAGTATTTTGTGGTCCTATATATATGCATCACAATCATTTCAAGAAGACCATTAATATGATCCCTATTACAGTACAGTCTTATTGCTTGCAAAGCTCCAATGCAGCATTTTAGCGGAGCAACAATCTAATGCAGAATACAAAACAATCTAAAAACTATAGAATTTTATATTCCTGCTCAGCCATGGCTTTAGAATATTAAGAACCCTGAGGAGAAGCTAGTGCTTCACTCTTCTTTCTGGCAGTCCGATGAACAATTCTGTCTCAACATCTGAACTTGGACTACTTTCAGTGTAGGCTAAGTTTTCTCTTTGCTCATTTGATGCTTGCCTTAGTTGGATACTACCACACTACAAAGAAAAATTTAAAATTGTTTTACATATATTGAGTTTTTCGGTTTCTTTGAAACAGATTCGTCATGTCCAACAATCTAGCTTTGAATGCATATCCATGACATCATAGGATGAAAATGAAAACAGAAAAAGTTTATTTATATAAAATTAAGAAATTGAGAGGAGGCACTTACCTTCTCAATTAGTCTTTCATTTTCAGCTGCTAGGACTTTCTCCTGAATTTCATCAACCAAGAAAAAAGGTCATATTTAGTTAGCTAGCACAAGCACAAGCACAAGCTTTGGGAATATAGAACAACAAACAGCCCACAAATTTTTTTAACTTTTTATTGTGGCAGTTTACCTTTTCTCTCAGTTGCTCAATCTGTTCCTTGAAAACCTGAGTCTGGAGTATTAGGCAAAAAACAAAAACTAGGTTAAATATCCATTTAGTAAAAATGGGAGACTCTTACTATCAGGTTCTATTGAAAAATGCAGCACAACGTTTGGTTTCATATCAACCTTTCTTGCTCGAACGTTGCTCACGCTCCTCTCCAACTGTTGCTCAATTTCTTGTAGCTCTTCGATAGTGCATGATTCTAGACCCTCTCCCAAGAGCTTCCTGAAGCATTTGCAATTCCAAGTTCAGAAAGAGGCGCTTTGCAAAAGAAGAGTAAAAAAAAACTGACTATTTCGACTACGGCCTGTTATAAGATACAAGAAAAGTTTCAGATGAACCGTTTGGATACTTCAAGAAGCTCTATCTGCTTCATCATGCTAGATGATTCTTGCTTCAGGTGCTGCACAACAATTCAAATGCAAACTCATCAGAAAACCTAGAGAAGAAAAATCTAATGCACTTTCATATGATTTGTTTAAGAGTTCAGGGTCCAAAAAGTGCGGCCAGTTCACTCCAGTCAAATTTTGGGCGAAAGGGAATGGTTTCCAAGAACACTCACCTGCATATTTTGTTCAGTGGAAACGGATTTGTTGTTGGTGGTTTGGTTGTCTTTTGCATGCTTCTGATAACGTTCTATCGTTGTCTGCACGCTGAGTATTAAAACAAATATAAATGTATTCAAATGAACAAATCCTATATATGTTATCTAAAAAGATGTGTTTCGTAGAATTAGAGATCACATGCCATTGTAATATGGCAAGCCAAAAAGGCGTAGGAAAATATATAGTAGTTCATCATATCCTCTATTGCTAAAACATTAACATATACGCTACTAGTGGGAATATGAATCAACATACGAATGGGAAAATATCAATCAACTCAAGCAACCAAGAATGAACCAGAAATAAAATAAAATGAACACTAAGAATTTAACGTGATCCAAAAATGTGCCCGCATTATCGGCGAGGATGAAAATAGAGCTTCTTAGATCTAGGTCCAAAACGATTAGCTGTCATTGGGTTTAGTCCTCGCCATTTTGGTTTTATGTGCAAGTTCTTTGACTTTTATTACTTTTTTAGTTGTGTCGATTTTACCTTTAAGGTAAATAAGGAAAACACATTGAAAATCCAAATTTAATGTATTATTTCATTGTAATTGAATTTCATAATTTAAATTTTTAATTCTTTCTTTGTGAATATTTACCTAATATATGGATAAAATACAATTTAATCAATAAAAGCAAAGACCTACATATTATACTAATTGATTAGGCAAGCACCTACATGAAACTATGTACCTATGCATAAGGTAAACACCCACATATTGAAAACACAATATGTTTAATACTTATCAAGTTGATTAGTGGTGTTTAGGTATAACAACAATTTAAAAAGTTGATAAAAACAAGATAAACAAGAGAACTATTGATGACGTTTTTATGTACATGATATATAGGTAATATGAGCTAATGTACTTTATATTAATATATGTGTATATATTGTACCTAGTTATTAGGTAAATAGCAGATTATGTACCTGATTACTAGGTAAATATGAGATTATGTATATAAATACTAGGTAAATATGAGATAAAATATAATCTATCTCACATATAGTTATTTCGTTATTTTTAATATACCTTTTTTTTGGTTGCTTCAAAATACCTAATAAAGAGGTGGTAAACAATAAGAAAGAAAGCCAACGATTTTATTGGGTTAAAAGAGAAAAAAACAACATTAATATAGGGATCCTCTTAATTAGAAATGATAATAGAATTGATGAATGCAATTAATTGAATGAAAAAACTAAAAATAGAAACAAACGATGAATTATACAAAATCCTCATCTTACTCGTTTTAGATAATAAGTATATAATATGAACAAAAAATGGAATGAAATCTACGTGGCAAACTAGTCAAAAGACTTGTATCGACAAACAATAATTCAAGAACTAGACCCAACTATTGGTTGGATTTTTGGACCTCTATCAACTTTTCTAATGAAAATATATGCCGATACATCATTATATCTCCAATCCGTTTTTCAAGTCAACTACAGCCTTCAACATAGCAAAAATGCTTGATTTCCACAAAAATACTTATTATAAATAAAAAGAAGGAAGAGGAAGAAGAAGCAAGTATGACACACCCAACCCTAATAATTTCCGAAAAGTACCAATTTAGAGGAAGAAGAAACAAGGATGACACACCACAAAATACCAATCTAGATTTTTTCAGCATGCTCCCATTTTTATCTTCATAATACACAAGCACGGGCCACCAAACATGGGTTTAAGATAATCTCATTCAAGCATGCACTAATGGCATTCAAGAATCTCCTTTGGTTGAAACATATTTTTGTTTTAAATACGAGCGAGAAGGGGAGGGGTGTTTTTCATACACTGCCAAGATGCCATAGGGGTTCAAACCTGAGACTACTAATGTGTAATTCAAAACACTTTTTCACTAGGCTAGACCTCATTGGCGGTTGAAACAGACTTTAAGTGCATACAAGAGAGACACAAATTTAGTGAGGCTCATTTTCTTAAGAGTATGGGGATCTCCCTCAAGCTCTTTTGAGAGATTAAGAGATTTTGTGATCTTGGATCTTTGTGAGCGTTAAGAGAGACACAACTAAAGATATTGAGAGTGACTTCTTATGTGTTTAGAGTTGAAAGAATCTCAAGCTTGTGAGATTGATTATGGTGTCGAGAATAAAGGTGTGAGAGGAGATAGATGATTCGAGTGGTGGAAGAAGCCATTTTCTCTTTAACTAATATTTTCTTGTTTTGTTTAGTAGATTATGAACTCGTGTACATAGCTCAATGTTTAGTGAACTACCTTACGTCTTGTGTTTTTGTGATTGTTGTTTTCTGCATTACTCTCGAATTTCATCATGTGTGCAATTTTAGGCTAGTAAGTTTGATTGTTTCTAAAATTCCCAACATAAACTCCAATCAAGTCCAGATTTAAACTTGTCGTTAGAATAGACTTAGCTTTTTGTACAACCGTACTAAACAGTACTTTCCATGCATACAATGCATTGTAAAGTTCACTTGTATTGTTTAGTGGCCCCTAGGAAAGCTCTGCTTGCTCAATTCAGCCAACCTTCTCACTAATATGCCTTAGTCATCAAACAAGAAAGGTTGTATTCTTGAAGTAGCTAGCTATTAGGGATTATTGTTGTAATTATGGCCAGTCTTTCTTGACAACTTCAGCAATATAATTGGGTTGACAGAATTTGATTCAAGGTGGAAATTGCTGGATATTGTTTCACAAATCTGGCTGGTCCATATAGTAAACTTTGTATTTTAGTGAATTATTTGTTTGGCTTGGGGTAGAAAAGATTGTATTCCTTGTCATCAAACAAGAAAATTCTGACCCAAATGCAATCACTTCATACATTTCCAGGACAGAAACCTAATGATGATTTGTGTGTTGATATCTAAGGGTGATTATTTGGGGTTTATGTATCAACACTCCTATAATTTTATGTGACTTCAATTAGAGTTTAAATCCAAAGCTTCTACCTACTAATGTTTACCTTATTTTGTTCAAACTTGGAAAATACATTACAAGAGAAAGATAAGAATCTGGACATGCATGACACATTCACATTGAATTTCTTTCACATCATTTCATGGCATAACTCTACTTTGACAAAATTGTAGATTATATACAAGACATAATGAGTGACTCTAGGAGCCTATGTCCTATGGTGATTACAAACTCTGTCACGGGCACAGCTATATATACTTTTATGACACAAAATGTACAGTACATTGTTATCTTTCTATCTCTCTCTCTACCTCTCACACAGAAAAAAAAAACTTACATGTATCAGGGATTTCACTGTTTTACTATTCACGGCCAATAACACAATGACACGTGGAAAAGTTATCCTACGTGTCATTGCGTTATTGGCCGGGATAGCAAAAAATATTATCCCCGTTAGATAAGAGCCGCAGCTTTACCCTCATTCCAAGTTATCTTAAGCTTTCCAACTAAAAAACAAGTTATTTTATGCACACTGGGCTCCCAAAACTGCTATTGCAAGAATAGCCCTACCATGCAAGTGGTTGAAAAGTAGCTCTATAGTCGATATTGTCGGTGTTTGAGCTATGCAGAGTGACAGGATAGTAGCTGGCCAGATTGACAAGATATGCATATACTGCAGTCATGAGTACTTTACTTTACTTAACTTTGCGTTTATTTCACAGAGGAAAGTGATAAAAGAAACCCTTATAATCTATAAGCCAATGCCTTTTTCTACTAGGCTAAACCACGTTGACAACACATACAGGAGGTTTAGTTATAGACAAACATAGAAACCCTAGTTGCTGTACAAATAATATCCAAACTGTTTGCATAAATATCCTAAGTTAACAATTAAAAAGCTCTGGAAATACTTTAAAATACTACCTTACGGGGATCCTAAACTAAATAAATACTATAATAGGGCCAGTTCATGTACTACATGATGAATATAAACTTAGGCACGAAAAGAAGGATAATGATCTTTCAAATCTGAAAACATGCCATCAATCAAGATACTGTATATATTTGAGCGACATTACATGCATATATCCTGATGTGAAAGATGTTAATCATGTTTTCTGATGCTATATACAATGCATTATAAAAGTAAATTGTTTCATTTTTTTTCATGCGTATTCATTTTGAGTCTTGTTTGATAGATGTCAACAAATACATTCTAATAATACAAATTTTATGGAAAACATACATGTATGTATGTGGACTGAAATTCATGTTATTTAAAGCTGTATTAGAAAATACCAATCCTATTTTAGTAATTTATTTGTAGCTTTTTTATATAAAATTTTGCATGCACTCACCGCCATTTATCAAATAATGTTGAGAAAAAATTGAAGATGATGATGATGATGCATTTGTCTCTCAATACATTTTCCTGATGTGCTAAACTAAATAATCTTATCTCCCAATTGAAAAATAATATTAATTAATTACGGTGCACTGGGATCGATAATAATTTTACGAAAAAATTGAAGATGATGATGCATCTGTCTCTCAATACATTTTCCTGATGCGCTAAACTAAATAATATTATCTCCCAATTGAAAAAATAATAATAAATTACGGTGCACTGGGATGGATAATAATTTTACAAAAAAATAGACATCTAGAATGAAAATGATCATATCTCAAAGTTTGGACGAAAAAAATGATGTGATAATAATGTCAATTAAAGCACCATGAAGTAAAAAAACAGTTTCTGTAAAAGAATGAAATTTCTGCCATACTAGATGAAAAAAAAAAAAAACAGTACGTACAAATGGATGTGGTCCTAGAAATGCAAAAGCAAGTACTAACCAAAAAAAATATATATGCAACTTGTTTTAAATAAAGGAAAATGGAAAGAGAGAAAGGAAAAAAGATCTTCATAAATAACCCTACAAACCTCGATCGTACAGACCATTATGTATGCATGACAGTCATGATTATATAAAAATACTGGATCTATTAATTGTTCATAAAAAAGAACATTGATATAAATAGATATATTCAGTTAAAATTGAAATTTAGAACATACAAATATAATATTAGATATGTAGGTGTACTATATATGGGAAGCTTATAAAAAAATACCTCGAACTTGCAAATTCATAGAGCTTTCCCCTTGGAGAAAATATTATGAGCGCAACCTCAGCATCACAGAGAACTGAGAGCTCAAAGGCCTTCTTTAGCAGACCACTTCTCCTCTTTGAGAAGGTCACTTGCCTGCTGGTGGCGTTCTCTATGCGCCTCATCTGGGTTTTTCCTCTCACCATTTTTAACAGAAGGAAGCTTCTCAGCTTTCACTGCACAAATCTTCAGAACCCAATGTGTCAGAAAGGGAAAAGAGTTGAGGAGTAGGTGAAGCTAAATGAATCTTACCCAATAGGTAAAATCAACCCAAGAAGCTTGTTTTGGGCTTGTTTTGTGGAAGAGAGAGGTTTGTGACTTGTGGGTAGGACTTGGAAAGATGATAAAGATCGGGTTAAAGATAACGGATCCTCTTCAATTCAAATGGGTTTCAAGCAATCAATACATAGAATTTGTGTAAAGGAAATATGAGTTCATTAATCAAAATGAAGATATGAAGAGAGAAATAAAAACAAAGAAAGAAAGTGGGAGAAGGATGAGAGAGAGAGAGAGAGAGAGAGAGAGAGGCAAAGGGGAAGAATTGAGTATTAAGAAATTGGTTACAAACAACAGAAGGAAGGAGGAGCCCAAAATGGAAAGAAAAGAAACTAAGATCCTTATCAGGTTTGTGAGCAAAGACTTGGACTAGACCCTGAAAAATACATATATATATATATATATTAAATATAATAGATGGGTTTTTTGTGGCTGATTGATTCAACTCCAAGAACCAAAAGGAAAACTTCTTCAGCTCAAATTTCTCCTCAACAAGCTAAAAAGGGAAAAACAGCTGAGCCAATTTTCCACATATATATGCAAAAACTGCAGAAAGAAGCTATATGGACAAATATGAGAGGAGGAAGATGCCAAAGAAGGAGAGAGAGAGAGAGAGAGAGAGAGAGAGAGAGAGAGAGAGAGAGGAAAACCACAAAGACCCACAAAGGGCAAGAAATTATAGAGATTAGGAAGGAAGGTTTGAGATTGATTGACCTTTACTTGGGCTCACACACCACCTAGCTAAGCACAAGCTGTGCCGACCTTTCCTTTTTTACCCACATATATCTTCATTAATATCTTTATTTTCCTCCTCAAGAGCCCCACCTTGAAAAAGAAACATAAAAATATACTATAATAATATATACATCACAGGTTGGCAACAAAAAAAGCCCCATATCCTTTGCTTGTTTTGGTAAAACTTACAAAACAGACCAGAAAAAGAAATTATGGACGCAAAAGGCAAAAACTAAACATATGAGCAAGGAAGCAACACCTTTGTTGATGAAACTTCTCTGAGACACAAAACCAAACCCAGTCCTCTCTCTCTCTCTCCCTCTCCTCTATGTGATATATATTAAATAAAAATATGCTTACTTCTTTTTTCTTTTTTTTCTTTTTTTTCTTTAATCATTGTTTGTGTATTTTGTTTTGTGTTCTTGTGAGCGCTGATAGTAGACAAATGAAAAGCAAAGACAGAAAAGAAATGAAAAAAAGGTATAAAATATGGGAGGTAGGAGTTAAAAATGGCAAAGATAGTACAATGTTAGCAACACGTCAACATCGTCCGTACAAGAACGTACACATTGGACCAATCAGAAGTCGAAAACGCAACAAGCCTATATCATTAACTTTCCTTTTCAAACAAGGGTGCAGTCCCCACAGGCCACCACCTTCGTCTGGTATACATCACATTTTGCCCTTTTTTTATTAGTTTTTAAGACCACAAAAACAAAAAAACCAAAAAAATCAATGCACTAATGCATTGGTGGAACACGTGGAGCCAAGGGCTATGGATGTGAAGCTGACGTGTTTTTATTTTTTCTTTGGTAAAGAAAGAATCTGAAGCTAGGCCTCTACACAAGGAAAAAGGCTAGTCATAGATTAGGCCTAATTAAGAAAGGATTATTGTGAAAAAACGCACTAATGTAGTTGTTTTGAATTCTAATATCTGTATTTTTTATCTTTAAACTAGTATGAAGGTTTTTTTTTTCTTGAAATTTTTGCGGAAATATCACCTCAACTTATATATTAATTTCAATTTATCACTTTAAAGAAAATTTTAAGCGAAATTTCACCTTAAGTTTTCAAAATTCATGATTTGTCACATGACTTTAACATCATTCAATTTTTCATTCATTTTTAAGGGTATTTTAGTTTTTTCAATTTTCCTCCATTTGTCTGTGACTATTGTTTGCTTGAATTTGATGAGGGTTTATATATTGGAAAGACTAAAATATCTTTCAAAATGGATGGAAAATTGAATGATGCTAAAGTCATGTGACAAATCATGAATTTTGAAAATTTAAAATGACATTTCGATTAAATTTTTTTAAGTGACAAATTAAAACTGATGTATAAGTTCATGTAACATTTCTACAAATATCTCTTTTTTCTTTTATGATTGATTTATAATGATATCGATGTGACAACCAAAAAAACCAAACAAATGGTGTACACAGCTTATAAATAAATTGAATTTGTTTAAAGTTTTTGTTTTTGTTTTTGATCTGAGAATTTGCCTAAAGTATACTACCAAGGAATTGAAAATATACTATATATATAGTATTTACATACGTACCATTCGATTACATAACCTTTCTCTCTCATGTAAGGTTACATGGCACGACATGAAAACGAAATTATGTATACCTAACAAATGCATATCAACATATTTTTTTTCAAGATTTTTTTTCTTTTTTCAAATAAATATAGAGTTTTTATATGTGGTTGTTATAAGAGTGACCGACATGTGATATAATTATAAGAATGCATCCGGTTCTTGTGTTATTCTTTGAAACACACCCATTTGAGTCTTAGGGCGCTACCATAAAATTCGAGAGTTAAATTCGAACTGAATTCTACATACCAAGTCAAAAATTCATCGAGAAAAAGAAAAAGAAAAAGAAAACAAAAGAGTTTGCCTTGTCGTTTGAATAGCATGAAAAAGGAAGAGAAAAGGAATAAAACAATAGTCATACGTGCATAAACCCTCAAGTGAAGCGTGTTTTACAGTGTATAAATGGCATGGATGTAATTCAATACAACACTTATCTTCTTGTAGGGTTACTCTACTCCTAATCTGATCTCATACATGTTCAAGTTCCATTCTGATGCCATATATATACTTTTTAATCAACCAAATTAAGCAAACAGTTATACGTGGCACAAAGTTCTTCAATGAAGCGTATTTTATTTCATGAAAATAATTTTATCATATCATTGATATTATTATATTTTAACATTATTTATAAGGGGCTTATAGTTCAAGTGGTTAAGAGCATTTATTCTTGTACAAGATGTCCTAGGTTCGATTCCCCCAGCTTAATATTGTTTATAATTAAAAAAATTAAAAATCTTATCATAGTATTATTTAAATATTTAAATGGATCGACCACTCAACATAATCTCAACTCATATCCCCCACTTTCCCTGAACCCTTAGACTAACCATAAGAGCAAGTCCAGTGGTTGGATTTGCCCGGGCAAAAGCCCCCTGGGCTACAAAAAACCAACTCCAGCGGTGTTGTACTACCCAGGCTGCATGTGAGCTCCATCAGCCTGGGCAAGCCCAAAGGCTAAACTTGCATGGGCAGCGCTGATGTCAACGACATAAATTTTTTTTTAAATCTGAAAAATTCAGAAATATTTTTTCATACATACCTAGCATTTTTATTATTATTAATTTCATACAAACAACTAAAATTAATCCCATGTAAACAAAAAACAAAAAATGAATAGTAGTTGCCCTTTGCCATGCCAACGGGTGGAAACACACATTACTTTTTACAAGGACAACCACTATTTACGTGAATAGTAGCTGCTCTAACTCCCCTCCCTTGCCATGGCAAAGGACAAATGGGTGGAGTTGCTCTAAGAAACTTTTATCTTAACATTATTTTGACTTTCAACCGAAAGTGTATCACAAAATTCAAACATAATCCTTTATATTTGAGAGTTAGCAAAACTTAAAACTAGAAAAGTAACCATGAGTTTGCTATCCAAGGACCTAGATTAAAAGTAGATGTTTTTTTAATATATCATTAAAAAATTATAAGTGGGGATTAACAGTAGCTAACTAGGCTTCTGTCGAAGGGATTTTTCTCTTTCTTGTGTGATCGAAGGGATGATGTGAAAATGGCAGCAAAGCCAGCCATTAGTTGTTCTGGAGATCTTTTATCAGAAAAACAATGCATCTTTTTGCAGAACGCAGCCATTGGACGCTGTAAAGACAAATTGTACTTAAAAAATTGTTTACTTTAGTATACCAAACCGTTAGTATAATGCTACCCCTTACCAAATTTTTATACCATAATTTCAAATCCTCGGAAACTTGACAAAATAAATACAAGGGTTATATGCCGTTTTGCTCCATGAACAAAACAACATAGGGTTAATTAATCAAATGGTCCTCAAATTTGTACTCGATTTACATTTTGGTCCCTCAATTAAATTTTTCGTTCAAATGGTCCTACCGTTATATTCCGTCTAAGTTTCCGTCAAATGTAAGGGTAAAACCGTCAATAATCGTCCACAAAGTTGACGAAAACTTGTACGGAATGTAACGGTAGGACCATTTGAACAATTAATATAAAGTTGATGGACCATTTGAACGAAAAATTTAATTGAGAGACCAAAATGTAAATCGAGTACAAATTTGAAAACCATTTGAGTAATTAACCCAAACAAAACATATAACCCCTGGATTTATTTTGAGTGGTCCATGGCCAAAAATAGAAATGAGACTCTTAATTTCTCTTTGCATGTAATCATAATTTAACAAAAGAAAAAAATTTCACAAAATGTATTTTCTTTTTTGTTTAAACATAGTAGTTTAATTGAACTAAAATAACAAATGCAAGATCCAGGTCATGGTCATCGTCTTTGAGGAGGCCGAATGGATTGACTGAAGCTTTGCCGTTCATCTGGGCTTCTTCTTCTTTGTGGTCTGATTCTACACGTTGGTCTTATTCTTGTTCCTTCAAAACTTTCTTCAGCAACCGACCCGACATGGCCACAAAATCCCAACCCGATGCTCTCAAATTCTCAACCTTCAGAATCATCTTTATAAAAAATAAACTTTTTGACTATTATTTAATAGGTTAAATTTATTAATTTTTTAAATTATAAATTTGCCCTTAATATTGACGGAAATTTAAATGAATATCGATGTTGATAGTAATTGACCGATGGTCCGTCTCTCTAAAATTTAACAAAGGTGACTCACATGGGCAATTGACCAATTGGATGGAGCTCACATTGGCCATTTTAAGAAGTTGGTAACCCAAATTGGCTTGAAGAAAAATTAGGTCAACTTTGATAAAGGTTTAAGGTAAAGGCACAAAACGGTAGTTTACTCAAGATTATATTACATGATGTATTGAATTACAAGCTGGTAGTTTAGACCTTCTTTTTTCAAGTTTTTGAATTTTAGCCAAAAATGTAGATCACTTTCTTTGAAAAATCCATAATGTGTTTCTTCTTCTCACAACAACATGCTTCATGCATTGAATGATGAGTGATTGAAGAGGAGGCATCTACCTTCCGACCACCATATAAAGAGGATGCAGGCAATCCAACCCAAAAAAAAGAAAAAGAAAAGAAGGAAAAAGAGCCAAGCCATCATCAACATCAACTACCTTCTATACCTGCCACACCCAATTTTCCTGATTTGTCTGCACGCATGCTACTGAGAGTACTAATTATCTACCAAAAATGTAAATGTCACATGTTTTTTTCTTTTTGCCTGTAATAAATGTATCGGTTTTTGCTTAAAATGCGGAGTTCTTCTAGTAGTGATCATAAATGTCTTTAACTAATTAATATCTGTCATGAAAAAGATATATATGTATTTGTAAGCAAAAGATATATGCATTTGTAAGCAAAAGATATTTCTGTATATCAGTTATTCTTTTATTGGAATGTCCACACGTTATTAACGTGCACGGATGTCATTGTAAACACGCAGGAAAACAGGGAGGGGTAGTACAAAATAGATGGCGTACACACAATAATAACGTTCGGATGTCTGCATAGGAGAATTTATATATATAATTCTTTACTTTGTATTTTTGACGAAGAGATATCTTGAACTACTCTAATTTATGAAAATGGAGATATGAACTTGAGGTGTAATGGACCAGGCACAATATCTTCGCAAATATGACCTAATTTATATTACATAAAAAATATTTAATTTTCTTTCCTCTTTAATAATATATTATGATCGAATATTTTCTTTTTAAAAGAAACGATAGTATAATTATAAAGATTCTCCTACCACACAATAACGCACCCACCATAGAATTATGCCACTACAATAGGATCGAGCATGAGAATATGAGCTCTCCTCAAGTTAATGACTAACTATAATTATCTTTTGAACTATGAGCTTCTGGTTGTGTTAATATTTGACTCTTTACATGTAAGGACGTACTCATGCATCTTTATAGATAAATCATAATTTAACATGTGTACTGGAATTTTTATTTTTTATATATTACGAAGTTAATTTTGTATAATGTTACAGATGCATGAGTGTGTAAGTTACGATTGCCCTACATTGAAGGTCATGTATTCGAATACTCCTCCTTCAATGTCGCTCGTGTAAAATCAAAATAAAGTAGTAGCATAGATGATAAATTATGATCGGGGTAGATTGGGAGGTTGAGGACTAAGAAGTGGACCCGATTCTAGGTGGAGGTTCTGCCTGGCCTTTACAGCATAGTTCTTGCTAGCTACTGTCACTCTCAACAGCCGAAATGATTACTAAAGGGATAAGGTTAGGCAACAATACATGCTTGGGAAAAAAAAGAAGAAAAAAAAAAGGCAACAATACATGAAGACTTATAAAACCTTAAAGTTATTATAATTAGTAAACGATCATTAAAATTCAAAAAAACTTGGTGAAAATATAATGGGCATCCATCAATATCTGATTTCAAATATATTAAATCATAAGTTTTATTTAATATTTACAGACTGCTTTTATAGTTTTAAAATATACAACCATAACTATTCTTTTAAGAACTTTTTCTATTGAAAAGGGCGATAGTATACTAAACTCAAATACACCACACGGATGCTAAGACTATAACCATTTATGCATAATGAGGCTAATTAAATTATTTTTCCAAACAAGTGAAAATAATGGCTGGTGAAGCATTCAACTAAGTATTGGTATGGTGTGGCCTCACTAACTACAGTGAAAAAAATTGCATTGTGAAATAAATTTTTAGATGAGAAATTTGTTTTCATTTACTAGATTCTTTTAAAAAAATAAAAAAAAGTGAAAACCGAAATGTATATTTTTTTTTTTACACACAAACGATATTTTAAAAAAAAAAGAATTCGAACACAGGACCTTGGGTGTTGCTTTCAGAATTCCAATTGAAAATATCAATTCTGTTCTGCATATGAGTTTAGAAGGCAGGAGGACGATCAAGGAAAGGAAGCAATAAGACAAACAGGTTATTGCAATGTTTAGGTAGTTGTTATTCTTTCTTTTTTTCTCTTTTTTTTACGAGAGGTATTTTAACTATTCTAATGTATAAAGAAGGGGATCGAACTCAAGGCAAGGGAGCGAGCATACTGCCTTGATTAACTGACCTAACACATGGTCTCTAAAGATTAATAAGTGTTTTACTTACTGAAAATGGATGTTGGGTCCCAGTTTCTATCATCTTTGGTGTTCGCTTACGGATATATGCTAAGATTTTTCTTGGAAGACGGTGATATTTGTCATCTCACTGTCCCACCCAGACAATGAAAGCCCTCCACTTTCTAGCCTCTAGGAGGTAAAGTTGACTATTTCATCCCAAAACAAAATCGGATGCGGAATGTGCCTTGTGGTGGACCTTTTACCATTATGATTCTAGCTAAAGTGAGTTAGTCTTTCCTCATTTGATATTGAAAGTTGAGGCATTCAAATTTGGAAAGTTTTTTCCTGAGGAAAGTTCTGGTTACCAACTGATGTCATTGTTACTTGTCTTGTTCCAGTTTTGGCCTATGCAAAGCCTGTTTCCAATTTCCTTGCTTTGAAAGTTGAATAATAATTTTGGGTAGGTAAATCTTGTTAGCTGTCATGGAAATCAAAACTTGTGCATTGAATTGAAGGGCCATCTGAGAATAAAACTAGCTGAGTCCACACCTGACATTGGATGCTAGGCCAGGACATGTTCTGAAAAGTTAATAGGAGAAAAATTGCAAAATTTCAAATTTGATATCACACTTTTGCAATCTCCATTCAGTTTGGTTTAGCACTACATCATCTGCTACAAAAATAAATAAATTATCTGTATTAATGCACAAACTATAATTATGTAAAATCACTTTGTAAATAATGACATATAAAGTTACAGATCAAAAAAGCAATTAAATCGGAACTCTAGAATGAGCAACTTAAGGGAGCAAGGTAAAAATATTATGCCCCCTCCCTCCCTCTTACTTCACACAACTCGACGCTCCGCCATTCTCTCTCTCTCTCTCTCTCTCTTTACAAAATAAAACCAGACTAACGGAGGTTACAAATGGTGCACAAAATCTCCACAAACCATAAAGAGGAAATCTCTCTGTATCTCTGCATCCACTACACAATCTCCTCCACCAACCTATTGCCATCTTGTGAAATGTCCTTGTTAAGCAAACAAGGTGAGAAAAGCGCAATCAGTAATGGGTTTCTTTTTAGACAGGTCCAAAATTCATCCTTGCCGATCATTCCATCACCATCAGCATCAAATAGATTGAACAGTTCATGGACCTGCAAGCAATCAATTAACATTAGTCATCTTACAAAAGACACAAGATGCTTTGATGCTCCACCATCTGCAGACAATGATGAAAAATCCTAATAAATTGGATAGACGCCTAGAAGGTCTGTCCATTACCTCATCCTCATTCAAATCCGGGATTACAGACCTGACGGACTCTCCAAACTGATTCTGAAGCAATTAAAAACCACAAATTGCAAGTCAATTCATCATAACAAAGATGTGTGGACTGGAAAAGAAAAATAAGAAGGAAAAATCAATGCAAGCGGCATACTTCTTGTTCTGAAATGTAGTCATTCTCCCCAGAAACATATTCAGAAAAAACTAATTCACAGGCTTGCCGGAACAAGGGCTGCCTCAGGACATGCACTGACCCAAACAAAAACTGAAAGCAACAAAATGATACTATTATGTACAACTCGGTATCATGACATATAAAACCAAAGCCAAAAACAAAATCAGAAGCACAAACAGTTTCATAAACAACCAATTACCATATATGCCAGAGTAACAAGTTAATCAAGCAATGAATGTAAATTATTTGGCATCGAAAAATATATGAAATATGCATGCATTATACTCTCTAAAGTTTCTCTGTGGATTTCTATTCTAATATATAAAGTATCACTATTCATTCAGGAGCAACAAAAACCTAGCCAACCCAACATGCTTTAATTTTGATTCCAGATATCCATACAAATCCTGTTAGTGTTAGAAAATTTCATCTTTGCAGCTCACACCATCACACACCTCAAATACGCTGCAGCAAATATTCTATAATGACGTAATCATTGTTAATACACTCAAGCATTAGCGCATGCTAAAAAATGCACACACGCATATTTCACACACACACAAACACACACAGAAGAAGACAGAGACAGAGCCTGGGGTTGTTGGAGTACCTGCTTAAATGTGATTGATCCACTTTTTTCAACATCAATGAAAGCAAATATCTGTTATCCAAAAGATTTCCATGTTATGGGAATGACAGGGAAAAATAAAAGTCATATACACATCGAAAAAGCATTTGACATGCACTAACGTTCAATTGTGTATAGTATACTTTATAAGGTCAGCAGCATGATAATAGAAAGAAAGCAATCATGATAGTTTAAATAAGGAAAAGACAACATAATGAAAATATGAAAAAGAAGAGAAAAACTATCATTCATTTTCCCCAGAATGAACATCTTGTACCCTGCCAAAAACAGTCACCTGTCCCCATGTCCTTAATCATGTAAAGACAATGCTAACACACTAACCACAAAGTGCTAATATAGGCTACTGAAGTAAGTCTACGGGGAGAAGGACAAAGACGTAGAGCAAATATTGTCAGGGATATAGCAAAAAGTAGTCCACCTGGTGACCAACAGAAGGGTATCAAAGGCCATGTAATCATATTTCTATTCTAAAGGAGAGGAAAGAATTTGTTGGGGTGCATAGAAGCCAAACACACATACAACTCTGATGTGATGATCTCTTCTATTCTATGCAAAGTCAAAAAAACCCAGAATATATCATATAGCCTGTCAAACTCTTAGCAAAACTACGAGACAAGGGGAAATTATTTAGCAAAAGATCATGGTAACTGACCTCTTCGGAAAAGGTACAGGCCTTGAGTCTTAGAACCCTCAGGAAACCACTGTAGTTAACATGACCTCTGCAAGCAGGATATAACAATAAGAATCTTACAAGTCTTGTGTTTTCAATAAGTTTGCACATATTTACACCATTTGAAAGTATATTTCAGATGTCATGTCATTTAAATAAATTCATTAGTTAGCATCTAATCACTCATTTATGTCAGATTCGTTATCCAAGCTTTGCTCAGTGAACTGTAGAAGTTGCAACTGAAACAATCTTCAGGACCAACACTTTACAGACATGAAAAGGAAAAAAAAAATTGCAGATGCATGCAATATAAAAGCAGTAGGAACAAATATAATTCCCACATCATAGTAAGTGTTAGTAAGACTGATAAAGAAAAAAGAGAGAAAACATTCACCTATTTCCTTGTATTGGTTGGCAAAAGGACTAATATTTTGCAAACAAACATGGAATTCCAACAGCATTTTAAAATACTATCTTGAGCATGCAATTTTAACATAACTAATTGTATTTTTTTAGGAGAAGGGATTGCCATAAATGTTGTTAAGAGCATACAGAGGGAGGGAAGATATCCACAAGGAAAAAGGTAGAGACAACCTAATTATAAATGAGCCATAATTCAGATGCCAGATCCAAAATTTATACAACCCACTGCAGCAATACATAATAAAAATAATAAAAGTTGACGAACATCATTCACTCAAACGATGACTCAGCAACAAGTTTCACTTTAATAATAGTTTTAACAGTACCTAGGGTCCGGATTCATAGAAAGAAACTTATCCAGAAAGTCCACAGCTTCCATGCTGCTTATATGGAGTAACTGAAAAACAAGATATAAATTACTTAATTTCTCTATCAGGTCTCACATACATCGTTAAACAGAACAAGGGGCGCATTAACTTATAAATAAATGAGGAACCATATAAGCTTAGACACTTTTGTATTGCAGCTGCTACAAAAAGCAGATACCATGCAGTAAAGTAGATGCATCAGACTGTATTGAAGAAGAAGCTATAGCCACTCTAGAAGAAGTTAGAACAATAACATGTCAATCTGCTGAATCAATGAACTAAGTAGGATCCTATGGGAAACCTTCATCCCTGTCTACCCTTGTATACTTGTGAAACTATTCTGCTTTCAAGCATCATGTCATTAGTAGGATCCTACACATGAAGTAATCTAAGTGACTTGTGCCTTGAAAATACAACCACAGAAGCATCAGTCATGGCAAAAGAATTAAATAGTCATCTTCCCTTTTATCCATTAAGGGTACCATTTCAAAGGACTCGCCCTTATTTAATGAATGCTTTCTATAAAACTTTGATAAGATTTACAAGTACTAATTGCTACTTCTGCAATCATCCATAGTTCAAAAAAGATTGTATTCACAGGAAATAAATGAGACATAAGATAAATAATACACGAATCTCCTCCTAACTTAATTTTTTATTATTATAAAGAGAGATAAAGTTATTTTACAAAATTGTTCAGTTCTAGTTCCAGTTTCTAACATTATATTATATATGTTAAAAACACAAGGATGCACAATTATGAGTTATGTGGAAGGACTTACTGATTTTACACTCGCCATTTCAACCATATAAGCTGCGGGGCGCTCCTGTGAAATTCAAGATAGAAACGTTTAGTTCAGAATGAAAAGGTCATTGAGAAGCTCTTATAACAGTCTAAATTTAAATTAATACATAGAAGCTCGTATAATGCTATAATTGCTGGGCTTTGGCTTGGGTAGTAAATGAAGGGGGTACAGGGTTAGGGTGGGTCTCAAGCAAGGAATAAAATATCCATAATATCCTCGATATTTCCACGAAATTTCCGTATTTTTGGACTACCGATATTTTCGATACCATCGATATTTTAGATATCCATGAACCAAAATATCGATAATATTGACGATATGGACCGAAATATCGATAATATCCCGATATTTCCATCGAAATTTCCGTATTTTTGGACTACCGATATTTCCGATATCATCGATATTTTATTCCTTGGTCTCAAGTTCATAGCTTATTACAAAAAATTGCTAAAGGCATCACTATAAACAAAGATGTATACCAGTTTCGATTTCAACTGAGTTGCTTTCATAAGAAGCATTAAGTCTCCATAAGAATGAGATGTCTGTACAACATTGAGTGAAGTTGCCATAGCATGACAAGTCTGCATATATTGTATGTGTCAAACTCCATTAATAATCTACCAAACAATGGCATAAATAAAAAAAAAAAAAAGCAATGCAAAACCAAAATCATGGCAAAAGAAAAATGGATTTTTATCAATTTCACATAGATTCTTACCCTCTCAGAAAAACAAACAGCACTTTCTTTTTTCTTATCAAGGGGTGAGACAACAGGAAGATACTCTACCTGCTCAATTCAGATCAAATTACCTAAATCAATGCCTATGCAATACAAAAGTTTATGACAAAACGCGATGGAGCAACCAAAATCAAATAACAGAAAGAGACTACCTCCATGAAATTGTGAAACTGTGTGAACATTCTAAACATGAGCTTTGCCAAAGAAATGTGCCCCCTAACCAGAACATCACATGAAGCATTATAAGATACCACTCAAGACAAAACCAACAAAATTTTGAGATTGGAAAAGTGCCCTACCAGGATTGGTCAAAGTGTACATGGGGATAGCGTACAGTTACTGGTTGTATGGGGTAACCAGGGATGAATGCACCCAGTTCAAATGAAATGAGAAATCTTCCGTTGGTTGTGGTTCCCTCAGGAAATAAAAGCACTCGAGGAAATCTATCGCAAGAAGCTTTTCTCTGTATTCAGATCCTTGAAAGCACATTTCTGTATCAAATAGCTTATAAAATTGATAAAAATCACTTAACTTATTAAGTCCTAAATATAGATTCATGCAATTGCATCCAGTATGCAACTAATTGCGCGAGGATATATTCCAAAAAGGTTCAGAGACAATGGTATAGAACCTATTTATCTAAATTGGTTTATAACTCACTAATCAAATAAGGATATCCAAGAACTAACAGAAACTTTCTACCTTTATTTCACTAACAGCGTGCTTCCTTGATGATGCAGAAAACCTATTTACATATATCACCTGAGAACAGATAACAATGAGACTGACCGTTACAACGGAACATAAATGCCAGCAACTAAAGTGATTGTAACAAGTTGTTTTGCATATGGAGTGCTGGTTAAAAATCAATTACCGTGAAGGGACACGAAATTACCTGCATTGCTCTGATGATTGTTCCAACCAAGGGTAGGGAGTCATGGGATTCGGATGCCACAATTGTAGGGAATAATTCATAGAAATAGAAGATAGGTTCAATGAATGACACATGGTTAGATACAACTATTGGAGCAATTTCTCTAGGAGCAGGTTTTCCCTTTCGTCTTATCCAATGGTAGCTGCAGTAAGCGGTGAAAGAGGGAAAATCAATTATTATTAGAAAAGAAAAAAATACTCTCAGACCAATTCCACCACTGTGAAGAATGCAAATAAATATTAAAATGAAATATCAACTCTAATATGAAAAGAGATGCACTGCCAAACCAATTACTTATCACCACCAGCCAAATCATTTCACTCAATTCTTTTCCTCATTTTTTCCCTCTACCAACCTATGTGAGCTGACCCAAAAAACAAACACACAGACACACCGGAAGTAAATAATATTAATAAAAGTAACAGCTTCCCAGAGCATTATATTCTTCTTACAATTCCTTTCAATTGAATTTATTAAAAGTATCCAGTTCACTTAATTACAGCACTTAAATCTCCCGAAACTAAAAGTCACATATCCTTCTTAATTTTCTCAGCATCCAAACAGGTCGCGAGAAACATTTCAAAAATCATATGTGACTTGGCCATTTCCACTCAAACTACCTAATTGACTTCAATTAAAACAATATTCCAAATCCAACTTTATAGTCTTTTCCTCCAAACACATCTTAATCAAAACCAAAACAGAACAGCATAAAAACCCAAAAACAAAAAAATCCAGATCAAACTTACCCAAAAGAGAACAGAATACAACGAGTACAGACTCTAGTGATCCACATAATCCTGCATCTCCACTTAGGCATAGGGTTCTTCTTGTCCTTCCATCCCTGAAGAGCCAATTTTGTAGCCACAAACCCAATCAACAAAGAGGCCCCAAAGAGCACAAGCCGAGCCAGCGCAATGGGCAAGCAAATTCCGATCTTTAACCACTCGTAAAGCCCACGAATCTCCAGTGTGTGGTTCCTAAACGGGTCCGCAGTGATCGAACCGGGCACGGTGAACCCATCCGAACCGAGAAACGCATATGGGTTGCGAAAGTGGTGGTGGGTGCTGTTGCTTTGACGGCTGTGATTGCCATTGTTGTGGTTGTTGTGGTCTGTGTCGGTGTCTTCTTGGACGGTGAGGATCAAGTGGGGGTGATTGGAGGGTGGAGAAGAGATGAGAGGCGAGGCGAGATCGTTGTCTGCCATTACCGTGCGTGTTTTCTTGGGGTGGCGGTAGCTGTGTATGTAGCACAGTATAATAGTATGGCAGACGAAGCTACAAGCTTGAGAGAGAGGAGAGAGAGAGAGAGAGGGACAAAACGGTATTTAAGGCTAAAAATTGTTGGATGACTACGTACATGTGGTGGTGGAACATTTTATTATTTCGCCACGTTTTTCTTTTTAATTTTTTTTTATTTATGTTAAAAATAAATAAAAGGTGGCTCCAAATTTTTTTTTTCTTCGTAGTTTTAACTTTTTACTACTCCACTTGGGTTTCAATCTGAGAACGACGCGTTTGGCACAGCATGAAATGAGAAGTATGTCGACGACAATACTATGTCGACGACAATACTTAGAGCATCTCCAGGAGATGTCGAATACTAAACATCAAATTTAAATTACTACTTATACGACAATTGACATATCATAAACTTTTATCCAACCGACATACAAATATACATATTATTTTATTATTTTTAAAGGCAAGTCTCAATATTCAAGAAAGAAATATTAAATAGGGTAAAAACTATACATTGATGAGGAGAGAAGTGGTAGGATTAAAATAATAATAAAATAATAAAAGATATCTCAATTCATGCATGTCAATTTTGACAAAGAAAGTGAGATGTCAATCCAAATGGTGATTTCAGATCTCGGTTGGAGCTTAAAATCTTTTCTTTTTTTGTCAAAACTTACATCGGAATTGATATCGGTTGGAGATCTTCTTGGTTGAATACAAATTGTCAAATCTAATTAAGAAAGAGTGTTTTGACCCAAAAATAATAATAATAATAAGAAAGAGTAGGGATGGCAATGGGTCGAATCGGGTGTGGGTATGCCATTCCCATCCCCGTTAAGCTTTCTTCCCCAAACCCGCCTTCATACCCGTAATATTCATATCGGGGATTCCCCATCCCCACCTTCGTTGGGGAATGGGTTCTCCAACCCGCCCCATTACCGAAGAAAAAACCAATATAAAACTACTTTGTTGAAGAAAAAAAAAATAGAATTAGGGCAATATAATGAATATATAATATATACGTGTAAGACAATATAAGAATGTTTACATATTGACTATAACTTAACTAAATATATAAGTAGTGTGACTTAAGATTCGTATAAATTATATAAATATATAATATAATAATAGGATATATAAAATTTAGTAGGCACAATCACTTTAATATCATATATATATGTATGTATTCTAAACGGGGAGGGTTCGGGTCGGGGATTAAAATACCATCCCCGCCCCTCCCCGAACACCATACCCAAAAAATTACCGTACCCATCCCCATACCCGTTTTTTATCCTTCATACCCGACCCATTAGGGTCGAATCCCCGCGAAGACCTTTACCCGTGAGGAAAATTGACATCCCTAAGAAAGAGTGCTACTATTTCCACACACCTGTCATATTTTCTCACCCACCTCATCTTCGCAATTTTAAAGACAAATTTACCTTTTTGTAAAATGACTTCTAAGTACTTAGGAAAAATATTGTCTGAAAATAGGTCCTCAATATTTCTGAAAATAAGTCCTCACTTTTGATGGTTTTGATTTATGGTATTCAGTAAATTATATTAGTTTGATTTGAGAATTGGGTTTTTCCGTGTTTGTTGGGTTTGGTTAATGGGTTTTTAGTTTTGAAGATATTGATCAATGGATTTTTGTTTCGTTATAATTCTTTTTCAATGGTGTGCTTTCTTCATATTGATTGCAGTGATTCTAACTTTGAAGGAATATGCAAAATGCAATGTGCGGCACCAAATGTTCAAGAAGAATTGTGAAAAAAAACAATGGAGGAACCAATAACAATAAGAAAGAAAAGGACTGTAGAGATAAGAAGAATTGGATGAGCTCTGTCCAGCTTTGGAACACCGATAATTATCAACATTCCTCTAGTGATTTCCCATATGATCGAAAGCAAGTTTCTGAAATTAATTCTAAGGTAAAGAAACAGAACATCAAAAAATTTGAACAAAACTCAACATAGCATTGAACTTTATCTTCTAACTGAGACAATAATGGCAGAAGAATGAAGCATAAAATGGGTTGGCAAATGAGGATCCCTTCCAAACATGTAGAAATAGGACTGTAGGAAGAGCATTTATGTCATTCAAGACATACCAACTCATAAGGAAATTAATAATTAAAGGGCATTTTAGGAATAATGGTGGGTGGAAAGATAGGATTGTGTTTTTTCAAATTTATATGATGGGTGGGAAGATAAGGTGGGTGGGGAAATAAGACAAGGGATTGGAAATAACAGCACTCTTAAGAAAACCTTTACATTCTGTTTGGATGGAGAAATTTGAAATAAATGATTTGTATTTGACAAGTAAATTTGCTATAAAATAAAGAAACAAATACAGTGGATTGAATGTATAATGTATCTAGACATACATTTGAAATGAATATGAAATTACTATACGTAAGGAATAATTTGAAATTCATTTGTTTTCATCAATTCTTTTTGTACAAATCTTGGCAGAAATAGATTGTAATAGTCTAAACAAACAATTTAACCTTATAATATCAACCAAATCCCTAAATTTGGAATCCCTTCATTCAAATGGAGCCTTATTATAGTTTAGTTCTATCGTCAAATGACGAGCAATGACTTTATACTTTAGTGTATTTACAAATTATTAAATTTTTATTAGTTATAATTTTTGTTTTTAGGAGTTTTTTTTTAAAAAATGTGAGTTTATGAGCTCTTTCAACAAAGTGAAGACAAAAATGTCATTAATTTTTTTCAATAAGTGGAAGAGTCATAACTTTTTATATAAATAAAATTATTACATAAATATCAAAATCTCATGCACATAATTTGAACGCAGAATCCCTCCCTCCACTCTGTTTGATTTGAATGCCTGAAATAAATAAATAAAATTATTTATCAAATAAAAAGGCAGAGGAAGTGCATTTTACCTATAAACATTGTATTTTTAGGGTCAAAAGGGTTTTTCATGTTTTTTCATGACTTTCTACAACTCAAGAATGGAAGAATTCAAAAGAGTCGGGCGGCATGCCTCTAAGGTGCATTATTTTCTTCTCATCTTAATTCATCTCTGCCACTCCAAAACTCATGAGTAATAAGCACACATCTTCTAATAACTCTACTTTTTGTTTTGTTCGGATTAGTAATCATTTGGTTTAGTGACATCAGTCTTCACTTCATTTAAATATATTAGAGATTGAAAGATAAAAGAAGGGAAAATAAATGTATCATATAGATGAAAATCTTGATACTTGTTTGTTTGGTTTTCATACCAAATTTTTTTCCAAGACATTTCTTGTTGAGAGACTAATAATATATTAAACTCACACACAATACACGGATGCTAAAATTCGAATCCAAAATCTTATATGATGAAGCAATATTGCTTCAAACTACTACACTAGTTCCTTTGTTATACCAAATTTTGACGTGAGAGATTCTTTATGATATTGCAGTGAACATTTGTTTTTTTGGACGAATTGCAGTGGGCATTTTGAACTGTAATCTGAACCAACCAATTCACTACACACTCAACTCAAGTAATATAATATCTACTTTCCTCTTTGGCCATTTTGGTGGGGACATAATATAAGAAGGCAAAGCAAAACCCCAAACACGTTGTTGCAATGTGAATTGAATTGGGTGGGTGTTTCCCAATCACAACTTCACAAGGCCCAGTTGTGGGAGAGGTGATTGTGATCTATGTTGCACGGACACGGGTACAGGGACACATAAATGTGACACGGCGACACGTCGACAAGGAAAATCTCAAAAAATTAGGACACGGACACAGCTAGGACATGACAATTAAAATAATAAAAAAATTATGATAAAATTATAATAGTATATACTTATATATATATATATATCAAAAAAAAATTGCATATTCAATAACATAAAAACATTACTTTTGTTGGGTAATGCACCTGACAAAACATAAAAACACATCACTTTGACAACTCTCTCTCTCTCATTTTTCCTTCTTCTCTCCCTCTCTTTCTTTCAAGAATCCGATTCAAAGTAGGCGTTGTCTTCTTCCCCAAGTGCACAACGCCTTCTTTGGAATATATAAATTTTTCCCATTTTTTTCAAGCCATGTCTTTACTATGAGTTGACCAGTGTCTTGACTGTGAACACGTCGTTGACCGTTGGACACGAGTGTTCTAAGTGTGTCCGAGTGTCCAAGTGTCCGACACGCCGACACGGCGGCTCGACGGAGTGTCTGTGCAACATAGATTGTGGTTGATAAGGTTTAATTAAGGAAGAAGATGGGTGAGGGGTCCCACCAGCAGTCTCAGTTGGCCCACTCCCACTGCTATGGAGGACTTTTATGAATTTGTGAAGCATATGGCACATGTAGCAGCAGCATGAGGACAATGGACATGGTACATTTGGGATGCATTTATTGGGATGGAGCTTGAGGTCCTACTTATTAATTAGGGGTGGGCATAGAAACCTTCGAACTGGAAAACCGAACCAAGCCGAATCGAAAAAAATCGATTGACTAAAAAAGTCAACAAACCGAAATCGAACCTAACCGGATCGATTCCAACGGATTTTGGTTCCGAATTCACATATTATCAAACCGGACCGGACCAAACCGAACCGATTGTGTATTATTTCATTTTTTTACAAAATTATTTAAATCCAATGCTATATTTTTCATCTCATAACTAATATTTTATCAAGCCCAACTTCAAAACATCACTCTTTTTTAGGCACAATATCTCTCTTTGCATAAAATTGAATTATTTGTTAATTTTCAAGCTCAAAAAATAAAATTTTAGTTGGAATTTGTATAAAAATAATATTTTGAATAATAATAATAATCCGGTTCAAAATCGGAAAAATAGAAAATCGGACCGAAACCAGTAAAAACCGAACCGACTGGATTCAAAAAAATTTCCCTAAAACCGAAACAAACCGAACCCGTTAAATAAGTCAATTCCAGTTTCGATTTGAGGTAAAAATCAGACCGAACCGGACCGTGCCCACCCCTATTATTAGTTATGTAATGAAAATGATTTGGCAGTAAAATATTCCATTACATTTGCAAATGGGGAGTGCTAGCAACCTTCTCTCCAATCTTTTTTTTGGACCTTCTCCATTATTTTCACGACATGTGTCAATTTTTACACTAAAAACAATGTCTAATGTATTAATGACGTTGTTTTTAGTGTATAAATTGATATATGTCATGAAGATAATAGAGAAGGTCCAAAAGAGAAGGTTAGAGAGAAGGTTGCTAACATTTCTCTTTGCAAATTGCATGTGATGTCAAAAATATATAAATAAAATGCTACCATTTCAGATTTTATAATAGATACAAGTGAAATGTGACTTCCAACAAATACAGTAGAGATCTTCATTTTAATTAATCAATTAAACAAACATACATCCAAAACGTCTTTTTTTATATAATTATTTTTCTTCTTCGAGTCTGTGGAATGGAATATTACTAGATATTTTATTAATTGAAGATTGACATTGGCTTGTTGGTGATGGTGATGTATAACAGCTAAGCTAAGATTGATCAAATCACCAATCTTTTCTAAATTATTCAAACTTAAAGAAATTACAATGTGGACTCAAACATGATAAATGTCTTGATAAATAATAAATAAATGAAAACTGATATATAACTATTTGAGTACTTTTATTTTCACCTCAAAAAACAACACCATTTCTGTTCATGGTTGGCATAGCAAACCATTGACTCCATATTCACTCTTTGAACATTAATGTATAGGGTTTAGGCAAAACATCATTTCTGTATCAACTGAACTTAGGGTTAAGTTGACAGTATCTCCATATTAAATCTCCACAAACTGAGATTCAGAGTTCATTTGATACATAAAATCACTCCATATTCATACCCTTTGAACACTAATAATGCAAACATTTCATTTGGCATCCAAATGCTGAGAATCAAATCCAAAGAATCTTATACAATTCTTACCTTGGCTTTGTCACCCAATTTCAATACAGTTTTCTCACTTCAGGGTTTTGCTCCTTTTACCCTTTTTCATTCCACATTCATAAGGAATATAAGTATTTCTCTTTTTCCACTTTTCTGCCTCGCAAAGAGAGAACCCGTTACATCTCGTTATCTAATTTCAATACGAAGTTTCCTCGCTAAAGCACAACCCTCAGATGCACCCAAATACCATTTCCAGGATATTGAGGACCACCTCCATTGGCTCTGCATGAACTCCAAATTTGCAGTCGGGAAAAGAAAAGCTTGATCAAATCCAAGTCTCCAACCAATAACACCCATGTGGTGTCTGTAACTTGCGGCAAGAAGGGACTACTAATCTTCACCAGAGTCGAATTCCTTTTCGCTACTGTTGCCATCTGAGTTACCACACCCCTCTGCTCCAGAAACCAAATCACCTTCTGGACTATCAAACAGTTCTCGATCTGGAAGGAAGTATCCATCCTCTACAGGCTTATAGTTCTTCCCTCTCCAAACCACAATCTGTTCCTTCTCAAATGTCACCAGGATACAAGGTACAAGTTCCTGTATCAATGCTGACGTATAAGTGGTTGACCAACAAAAATACTAAAGTATAAGTACAAAATAAAAAACTTAGATAAACAGAAACAATCACACATTCAGATACAAATTCTAGGTTATTTAGGTAGTATTATCAACAAGGCCAAGAAAATTAAGAAAGAATGCAAGGATCTCATTGTACATGGGAGCAACAGAAGTTAAAACTGTACACAAAGCAAGCTTAAGCAGAAAAACAAAAAAAGGCTTGGAAATTTACCCTGAGTTTGCAGCCTATTTTCTTGTAATCACTCTTCTCAAGACCCTGGCAGTCTATCCGAACCAGCTCACAGCTGATAAAAGCATCCCTAACCATTGATACCAGACTACCATAATAACCATTCTTGGCTGCAGTTTCAATTAGATTGTAAATGATCATAGAAACATATATCGCGCCATAAAGACCATTGTCAGAAAAAGGATGTACCAAGTTTTGTTAAAGCAGGGACAGCTAATCCTCTCTTCCTCATTTCCTTTGTTTCCTCAATGCTTAGCCCATCAATTGTAGTTTTGATCAGCCTGGGATATATGGGCTCATGTGGCCTCCACAACATTAATGGAATCACGGGCCTTTTCTTGGGATTATAGTTCCTACCTCTGTATAAGACAAGCACACCACCATGTCTGTGGATGATTTGTCCAAAGGTTTTGTCCTGCAACATACACATGAAACATGCATTTAGCATTTCTTCCAAGTTCCAAGAAATAATAGTGAATCGTATAACCATTCTCATATATAAATAAATTCATAATGCAATGCAAACGTTTATATGTTGCATTAATTTATTCAATGATGCTACAGAGGAGCCTTTTTAGAATTTATGTTTCATAATGTAAAACATCAGTTGTTGCATTGTCTTGACTCCTTCCCAATTACTGACTATCTTTGATTCTAGAGAGATCCTCTTGCAAACTCGGCAGCTTATCTTCCAACAGAGTTGAACTTTTTAGTTTTCATTGTGCATCATCAACCCAGATAATGATTTAATGCCAAGGGCATGTATGGTTAAACGGTGGGTTGCTGGGACCAAAGTTGGATGGCTTCTGTTAAGGTTAATAATAAAAACTATATAACCTTGCAAAAAGGGTTGATGATGGGAAGTAGCAAGAATTTGATGCTTTAAGGAACTATACTATATGTGAAGAAGGGACTTTGGAATACGTAACATATAGTTCATAAGTCGTAAACACAAAAAAAGGACCTATCTGAGGTACAGCATGCATACCACCGCGCAAAAGACTCAAGGAGAAGAGAAAAGTGAATCAATAGTCTATCAGAGGCAAGATGCAGTGCAGAGAGCAGTAACTAGAACATAAGATACCTCAAGTTGGGTGCAAACATTTTTCATGTCAACGGTGGGAACACCTAGACATTTTATCCTCACTGCTTCATCATGTTTCCAATGGTTTTGAATATCATTCAGCATATTGTGAGTTAAACCATCTCTCCCTACAAGAAATCAAACAATAGTGCACAATAAGACAATAGCAGAGATAAATAAGAGTGAATACTATCATAAAATACACTGCTTATTCTTGTTTAGGAATTGGGTTGTCATATAGAAAACTTTAAAACATTGCAAATGTGGGACATTTGCCTGATTGCCTCAACCAGTTCGATAAAAAGACGAAATAATACGAGCCTACAAAGCAAACGCACCAAATAGAACCGAAGAACACAAGACCATACACTTATTACTCACCAAAGTAGTTAAACCAAAATCCAAATTACCAGCGTTATCAATTACTCTCCCCAGCTCAGAAACTTCAAACCCATTGCAATCAGAAGAAATAGCAGACCCCCAGTCCAACAATCACTTTAGACAATACAAAAAGCTCACGCCTCAACAATCAAACAAAATCAGAATACCCTAAAGCTCAAGAAACTAGAACCTATATCAATTACATCAAAAACCAAATACCCAATTCAGCAAGCAAGCACAAAACAATATTAAAGAAACAAGCTCAGTTTCTGCTCAATCATACAAAATTGGGAGTGCCCATATTATCAAACACTCAGGGAAAAAAATTACCCAAATTGATTTGCCTCTTGGTTTTGGGCCTCTGGCACTTGTCCACCAATATTTTCCTCTCAGCTGGAGTTAGAGGCTCTCCCTGAACCGTCTTTCTCCTCCTCTTCCTCTTCTTTTCCAACTGTGGATCATCCTCTGCTCCCTCCACGGACCTCACCTTCGGGTCCACAGCCGGCGCACACACCCCGATCCATTCCCGGTCAATCCGCCCCGGCCCAAAAGGCGAGTACTTGGGCTCGCGCAGCCCAATGGGCCTCACCGTCGAGCTGCTCTCGGTGTAGCTGTACCTGAAATCGAACGGCAAATCTGAATGTATCGGCTTCCGACCCGTTCGGTCGAGGGACGATGGCGGGCGATACTGGGGTTTCTGCTTCTTCTTGGGGTTGTGGTTAGGGTTTTGGTCTTGGGGGTTAGGGGAAAGGGAGGGTGGGGGTTTGAAGGAGTAGCGGTCGTGAAGTTTCGAGGACGTGGAGAGGTGGCGCGTGAGAATGAGTGCCAGTGCGTTTGGCTTTTGGCGGGAGAGCTTGGTGAGAAACATGGAGGGTTTTATTGTGAGGCGTGTGTGTGAGATTCTCTAGGGTTTAGTGTCGTTCATTTGAGTTGAAGGCTGCAGCGAATGGACAAAGTTTTAAAATGTCTCAAACCAAAAAAACGACTAACTTTTTCTTTTTAATTTGTATGCTGATTTTTTATTTATTTATTTTTATTTTTTTTTAACAAAACAATATCCGAAACCATTTGAATCTAAGAAAGATCTCCAACCGAAATCGCCAAATCCAACGCGCAAGTTTTGACAAAAATATACGCTTTAAGCCTCCAACCGTTATGCCAAATCCTAATTTGTTTGACATCATTCACTTTGTCAAAAATGATGTATGATTGAGATGTCTTTTTATTTTATTATTATTTTAATCTTAGGCCCACTCCTCTCCTCCTCCATATACAATTTTTATCCTATTTAATATTTTACTCTTAAATATTGAGCCCACTTGCCTTTAAAACTAATAAAATGATATATATATTTGACATATTGGTTGGATAAAGAGTTTCTGATATGTCAAATGTACATGCCATCAAATTTAAATTTGATGTTTGGAATTGACATCTCCTTTGGAGATGCTCTAAGCGGACGATTCAATCTCCAATGCAATGCAATGAAACGAGCACACTGCCTTAACCGGTCTAACCCACATATTCTTCTAATTTGATGCTTTATTAAGTGGAAATTTAGTAGGAAACAGAAAGACTTCACCCAAAAAAAAGTTCTCCAAATTCACAATAATGCCAGATACACAGTGAAGAAGAAGAGTAACTGGGAGTCACAGAGGAACTGATCGACCATCATGTCAAGTCTTTCACTTTAGACACTTTCAAGAATTTCCCTCTCCCAGGTAACTTACCAATTAACGTGGGAAATTGTTTCATTTTTGCATACTCTGAATCTCAAATACTTCTAGTCTGCTTTCCTCATTACAAAACAAAGAAGGAAGCTAGAGAAAAAAGCAAATTTATAAAAACAAGCATCCTTTGAGTGCTAGGTCACGAACACTGAAGCTGATTTATTGATCAATAATTACAAGGCTACTTGCAGTTTCTGATAAGACTAGGCATACTGATTAAATATGGCATGAAACCCTGCCAAAAATCAGATTGCAAATTCAACAATTATTGAATCATAATAATATATGTAGCACTGATACGCAGGATTCAGGGGAAGCCCGTATCCGATACGAATCAGTTCTTCATCCTTATCTTCTTTCATCCCCACATTAATTTCATCAATTTTTTGTACCCTGCATTGATTCAGAAAAGTGCAGGAAACTTAGCAGAAGAAAAGTTAAAAATTATGCAAGTGGTTTCTGTATGAATCATCCCCATGGGAAATAAATCATGAATAGGACATGCAAGATATGGAGATGCTAACCTGAAAATAGAAATCTATTCAATTATTCTCCACTTGAGAAAGCAATGGTTTGTTTGAGAAGAATGCTTCCAAATTCCCTACTACTAGTTCGCGCAAAGCCATGAAACATTCTGGTGTAACGGCAGCTTGATGTGGTGACAGTACGACATTATCCAATGCAAAGAGCTCTTTAGGAACATGAGGCTCATTCTCAAACACATCCAAACCAGCACCTCCAATCTCTCCTCGTACCAAACACTGCACCATTTCCTTCTCATCGATAACTGCCCCGCGTCCTACATTCACAATCACCCCCTCTCTTCCCATTGCCAACAAGACTTTCTTGTTAATCATGTGGTGGGTTTGAGCAGTCAAACCACAACAAATGACAAGCACATCGCTATTAGCTGCAAGTTCACATACATCAGGAAAGAAAGGGTACGAAACAAATGGTTTTTCCGTCCTTGAGTTATACAAGATATTGCAGCCAAAGGCCTCAAGTCTCTTAGCAACTTCTAAGCCAATGTTTCCCAATCCAACAATCCCAATTCGTTTGCCTCCTATCTGAAATTCCCAATCATCACAAAAACCATTTTAAATAACCAACAGCAGTAAAAAAGAAAGACTCATAGCTCAACTATCCATACAAAAATTCAATGCTTACCATAATTATAAAGCTGTGAAGAACTGTTAAAAGACATTCCTTTTTCACTACTTTCAGTTTCTAGTCTCAACCAAGTTGTCTATAAGAAACTCAAGAAGAGTATAACATTTTTTACTTTTTTTTCTTATTAGACTCTAAATAAGATAGTGACTTCTTGGAATTCTAATATACCCTACTAGATTGGAAACCAATGATTGACAACAACAGAAGAACCAAATTCAACTTTCGCTCCCAAAAAATAAAGGGTTAAATATCTTTTTGGTTACTGGGTTTTTCACGAAAATTCAATTTGGTCACTGAGAAATTTTTTTGCCAAATCAATCACCATGTTTCTCAAACTTTACAATTTATAGACATTTCGTTATCTTCTTCCCAAAATTTCCCCAATTTGTTAAACCCTAATAGCACAATATACCATAACTTGTTGAGTTAGAGGAAGAAGATTGAAAGTGCTTCTATAAAAAATAAAAATAGAAACTACACTTAACTGAAGATAACAAAATATCTATAAATTGTAAACTTTGGAAAAGGTTACCAATTTGGCTAAATTTATTACTCAGTGACCAAATTGAATTTTCATGTAAAAGTCGGTTACCAAAAAAGTATTTAACCCAAAAAATAAAAAATAAAAGCTTAACCAATCAAACTCCACAGTTGATAATATATTGATCTGAGAGTAGTGATTTCTTGGTCACCTAGTGACCAAGGATCCATGGTCACCCACCGTTGAATTTAAATCCAACGGTCCAATAGAGTTTCTTAAAAGGAGTGCAAAAGTAGGTGGGCATTTGGATTTAAATCCAAAAGTGAGTGACCACAGATTCCTTGGTCACTAGGTAACCAAGAGATCATTGATCTAAAACACTAAAAAAAATCAAAGCATGAACAGTAAACAAATAAACAAAGCTTCACTTTTCACATCAAATCACACACAGACCCAACAAAAGTATGCGACTTTATCAATATTCAACTTGAAATAACTATAAGTAACAATGACACCTTAGAACCCAGAGCAAAATCTCCCTTGCTAACCCAGAACCCGTCTCGGACAAACCGATCGGAAGCCGAAATCTTTCTCATGACATCGAGAAGCAGACCCACGGCCATGTCAGCAACGTCCTCAGCGAAGACCTTAGAGGAGCTGGCAATGGCGACGCCGCGCGCTCGACACTCGGCCAAGTCGATATGGTCGAGCCCTGCGCTGATGGTGACGAGGAGCTTCAAGGAGGGCAGCAAATGGAGGATCTGGGCAGTGATGGGAGGTCCAATGGCGGATGACAGAAGGGCCTGGACGGAGGCTGCGTGGGTTTCCAAAAACTGGTTTTGAGGGAGAGGATAGTCCCAGGCTTTGAGGAAGTTGAACTTGTGGGAGTTGTTAGCCTCCACGAGAGAGAAGCAGGAGTTTGGGCGAAGTAGCAGAACTTTTGGGAGGTCTTGGCCATGGAGATGGGTGTCGTTAGTGTGTACCATTGGATTTGCTTCTTGAGATTTGAGAGACATTCAGAAATATTTTTTTCTTTCTGAACTGGGAATTGGAAAAGGAGCTCGCGATTTCCTTTTTAAGTAAATATTCACAGTGGCCAATTGGATTTAGTGGCATTTTCGTCTATTTTGTTGAAAGAGATTCCGATTCAATATTATGATGGAAAGTTTGATACCTATTTGGTATATTTAGTGGGAGCTAATGGGCAAGTTTGATTGCTAACGGTGTCTAAGTGAAAAATGGTGGAATAGACAAATCCATGCCGGCCCTTATTATTTGGTCTATTGACACACAGTTGTCATTTTGATGGAAAAGATGTTGTCCAACTAAAAACAAATTCTCTTAGCTCTAATAAAAACAAATGAAAAAGGCATGAAAAAATTGAATACTAATAAAACTATAACATGTTATTTATTCAAATAGTCCTTAAATTTATGCTCGAGTTGCAATTGTCTTTCAACTAAATTATTCACTCAAATGATCTATCAACTCTCTATTACTTGGCAAATTGGTCCACCGTTACATTTTGTCAATATTATCGTTAAATATGAGGGCAAATTGGTCATTTCATACGTTAAAAATAAATAAAGACTGAAAAATGAAATAAAAAGCTTTTATGTTACACTGGTTCTAGGTTGCGGGCTGGGTTCTTGGTTTTGCGGGTGGGGGAGGGGGCACGAATTGGAGAGAGAGAAAGAGAGGGAGAAAACAGAACGGGGAGGGGTTTGTGTGGGAATGGGGGAGAAGAAATCGGGGGAAGGGAGCGCTGGGTTTGAGGATTTTTTGTCTCTTTTTCTTCAATTTTTTCTAATTTTGTATTAATTTTAACCATATTTTTATTTTTTAATTATGAAAATTCATATTTGTCTTAAAATTTGGTTAAATCTAACACAAAATTAGACGATGGGACCAATTTGCCGAATAATAAAGAGTTGATGGACCATTTGACAGAATAATTTAGTTGAGGGACCAAAATGCAATTCGGGTATAAGTTTGAGGATCATTTGAGCAAATAACCTATCTACCAATTGGAGCTTAGCGAGTCATCATAATTGAAAGATGTGAGTCTAGTTGTAATTTAATTGAACTTGAGAAGATTTAAATGAAATTGACTCAAAATAAAAGCATGACATAACAATCATTTGGTACGCACCTTTTATATAGATATCAAAAATCCGACAATTTCACAAACAATTAAATTCGTAATGACTATTTGATTTAGTATCACTCAATCTTCACATTGTTAGAAGAGAACCTAACTTTAAATTTCATGAACCATTATTGTTAATTATTAAAATAAAATAATAACAAGAAACTACCTATCAAGCCTTTATCGCCCTCTAAATAAATAGGCTAGTCTTTTATTTTATTTTTGTTTAAATGAATATGCAAGGGACTTTGACATCATTTACTTAAAAAAAGGGGCTTTGCCATGATGCAATTAGGGGTGGGCACGGTATGGGATGACACGGGATGAGGCATTTACAAAACACGTTCAAACCGTACCGGTCCCAAACGGGACCGGTATGGTTCGGTATCGGTATTGGGATCCCGTTTACAATAGTGTAAAAGAAAAGACATTTCATATACACAAGCCGAATTCGACTAAATCTACTAAGTTAACATATAATTTATGTATAACTAAGAACCATTGAATTATTTTCAAGCTACCTATAGCTTATAAAAATTAAAAAAAAAAGAGTAAAGAATCCAACACATAAAATTTCTCTTCGGCCCAAACAAAAAATAATCATCAAACTAAGATTAAAGATTCGAGTCACAAACTTGAACCTTATTGTTTAATATACTATGTCTATTAACTAATATAATGTGATTTAGCTAGTAATTTGAATTGGGAATAAGCTTAGGATTTTGGAGCAAATTTGACAGGTTTTTTCAACCCTGAAGTTAAGAATGCAGACCCAACCCAACCCTACGCCCCCTCCAACATGTCATTTGAATTCAAATTTCGAATTGACTTGTAGTGAGTGTATTTTACAAGTTATTGCAGTTAAATAAATTATTAGGGTTGGATTTTTTTATTCTTGTGTGTTGTCCATACGTGCCCAAATTGAGCAGCTAGAATCATTTCAACATGAATCTCATGGTTTTGCTTAAAGACAAAACTATTTTCATAAACTATGTAGATCTTACAGAGAGCAACAAAGACAAAGAAAGAGAGAGAGAGGATAAGAAAATTGGCCTTACCATTCCAAAATTGCATGCGATGACAGCAGGGCAGCAACATGTCCTTATTCTACCTTCGACTTTGACACTGAGAGAGAGAGAGAGAGAGAGAGAGAGAGAGAGAGAGGACAAGAACAGAGGCAGAGACAGAGAGGAGGAGGAGAAGAACTATTGAGTTGAGATGGAGATGGTGACCGTGTAGAGGGAAGGAGAGACTTAGAGGGAAGGAAGGAGAGGACAGAGAGATGGACGGACGGAGGAAGGAAGGCAAAAAAGTTTTGGATCTGAAAAAATTAGGTTTAGTTCGTGGATCGAGGTGAGGGTGGATGGAAATGGACGGACCACTTTTAGTTTTAGACATAATATTAATATTTAATATTTAATATTAATTATTTATCGTCGATACGGTATGGCACCAAACGGGATCAACAAGCGATACCTGTCGTACAAACAAGAATTTGATGACACGCTTTCATCCCGTTTCAGGATCAACACCAAACGGTTTGGCACAAACTTGACACGGAATGACACAGCTTTGGGACGGTATCGGTATTTCGATTTTGATGCCCACCCCTAGATGCAATAACATTTATCCAAGATATTTCAAACATCACAGGGCCTATCTATTAGCCCATTACACTACAAGAATAACCTAGTTAACTCATTTAACCCAAAAAAAAAAACCTTTGATGATCTAAAGTCCACATCCCTTGTCTCTCTCTCTTTCTCTCTCCCTTTTTACTTTTCATACTTTAAGATTTTCTGTAGCTATTTTAAACTCTGGGAGCATTTTTGCTCACTACTTTAACTTAAGATGTACCCTTATCACTATCATCAATACTTGATATGTATCAATAGGCATAACCATAGTTAACTTTTGCTTTGTATTTATGGAATCATGGTTATGCCTATGGACACGTGTCAAGTGTTGATGATGATGCTGATGGTACACCTTGAGTTAAAGTGATGAGCAAAAATGCACCCTTTAAACTTTATGGACCTTTAGTCTTTTGTATCCCTTCTTTTTTGGGTGCCCTTTTGATATATTCATGTTTGGACACTCTGGATTGGTTCTTGTTTTACTCTCGTCTTGTGGTTGTATTTTGAAAAGGAAAATACTTGCCTCATATCATTAGAAACTCCTACTTTCTTATTAATCATAGTTCGACATGTGCGCATAAATTTTTCTTTCAATGCTTGAATGAATCATTTTCATATATGTGTCAAATTTGATAAAATCTAAGACTGAGAGAATGATAAAATATGAGAATGAGAGAAAATATTTTTTGGTTTTCAACTTAGTTCCTTTGTATTACCATCACACATATTTATACAATGAGGAATGTTATACAATGGTGTTATAATCCATATTTACACAACTAATTCCAACCACATTAATTACATAACTACAAACTAATCCCAAGGAGGAAAAGTCTCCCAAGAAGTCAGCATTTGTGTTTCCCAGATTTGGGTTCTCTAGGTAAGAGACTTATCCAATAAGTCATGATAAATGCTAACACCCCCTTCAAGTTGATGCATGGATGTCGCCAATGCCCAGCTTGACTAGTGAGTGTGAAATACTTTACTAGAAACTTCCTTTGTTAATATGTTGGCCAGCTGGTCTTCTGACTGGACAAACGGGAGTTGAATTTCTTTGGCCACAAGTTTCTTCTTAATGAAATGTCGATCCACTTCAACATGTTTAGTGCGATCATGTTGAACTAGATTGTGTGCAATGGATATTGCAGTCTTGTTGTCACATTGCATGTGCATTTCTGACGTAGACGTATATCCAATCTCTGTAAGCAATTTTTTTAACCTAAGGAGTTCGCAAATTCCTTTCGTCATACCTCCAAATTTGGCTTCTGCAATAGATAAGGCAAATACATTATGTTTCTTGCTTCTCCAAGTACCCAAGTTACCTCCCACACATGTAAAGTAACCTGATGTTGATCATCTATCAGTGACATTCCCTGCCCAATCTCCATCTGTATAACCACTGATATTTACATGACCATGTTTTGAGAACATAAGTCATTTTCCAGGTGCATACTTCAAATATCGAAGTATCCGAAGAAGTGCATTCATGTGGTCTTCACTTGGAGAATGCATAAATTGACTAACAATGCTCACCGCATAAGCAATGTCTGGTCTAGTATGTGACAAGTAGATCAATATTCCCACTAACCTTTGGTATATTTCTTTGTTAGTTGGAATTTGATCCGGGTATTCTCCAAGATGGTGATTTTGAACAATAGGAGTGTTGACAAGTTTGCAATCTAACATTCCTGTTTCTGCCAATAAATCCAGAACATACTTTCGTTGAGAGAGAAATATGCCTTACTTTGATCAAGCAACCTCAATGCCCAAGAAGTACTTGAGTCCACTGATGTTTTTCATCTCAAACTCTGTTGCAAAGTAGTCTTGTAGCTGAGAGATTTTCTGCTTATCATTCCCAGTAATAATCATATCATCAACATATATTATTAGAGCTGTAACATTTCCATTATGGTGTTTCAACCATGCCCACGAAGACTGCTTCAATCCATACAGTGCATTTCATAATTTGCACACCACACTAGCATGAGTAGATGTAACATATCTGGGTGGAATGTCCATATACACTTCTTCTGTGAGTTCTCCATGCAAAAAGACATTCTTCACATCAAACTGGTGGAGAGGCCAATCAAGGTTGGCTGCAATGGACAATAGAACTCTAATAGTGTTAACCTTTGCAACATAGGCAAAGGTCTCTTCATAGTCAATACCATAAGCATGTGTGTATTCATTTGCCACAAGCCTTGCTTTATAGCGTTCAATAGATCCATCATCATTGTGTTTCACAGTGAACACCCATCTGTATCCGACAATTATCTTTCCTTGAGGTAATTTCTCCAGTGTCCATGTCTGATTTTCTCTTAAGCCTTCGTCTCCTCTTTCATTTCTTGAACCCATTTCGGATCTTTCAACGCTTCAGTTACCTTGGTCGAAATGTGAATAATAGATAATTGGTGCACAAAACCCTTAAGAGGTTCAAACAATCTTTGAGTGGACATAAAGTTTGCAATCGAATATTTTGATGCCTTGTCATTATCATGGGAATACCAGTTTGGTGGGTTTCCACGGTGTTGTTTGAAAGGTAATTGAGATCGAACAGAATTATCAACTAAATTCAAAGGGGTATGAGGAATGTTTGCCTCAGGAATATTCTCAGGAGATTGGTCCGTTGGTATTGTTGGGTGAGAGGGGGAGTCTTCAGCTTCAGGGTCAAATGGATCTCCAAAAACATGATCAGGCAAGTGTTCACTAGAAGCAAGCGATCGATCGCATTTGGGTAGAGAGCAATATAGTTGGCATATGGGCGATTGATCACATTTGGGCAGCGCACAATATCGTTAGCATCTAGGTGATTGATCGCATTTGGACTGAGAGCAATTCCTCTTTCTTCTAGGGTACTCTAATTCTACTTTTCACTTGGTTTCTCCCCTTGAAGTGTAGAATGGAACATCGGCTCATGGAAGAACATTTCGGATTCTATAAAGGTGACATCCAAAGTTAAATAGGAGCAATGATTTTGGGGATGATAACACCGATATCCCTTATGATGAGCGGCATACCCCACAAAAACACATCGAAGTGCACAAGGATCAAGTTTGTTGCGTTGGTTTTTATGGAGATGAACGAATGCCATGCACCCAAAGATTCGTGGTAGAAGCCTAAAAAAGGAGGGCAGAGGTCCAAGGTGAGCGAGAGCGTGCAACGGAGTCCGGAAGTTCAAGACCCTGGAAGGCATACAGTTGAGGAGATAAGCTGTTGTGACTATGGCCTCATCCCAATGATGGCGAGGGACAAGAGCCCCAATCAACAGGGAGCGGGCCGTTTCAAGGAGATGTCTATTTTTTCGTTACGCAACACCATTCTGTTGCAGGGTTTGAGGACTTGACGTCTCATGGATAATGCCATGTGTCTAGAAGTAAGCCTGAAAATCATGGTTTACATACTCTCCACCATTGTTAGAGTGGAGAATCTGGATCTTGGCAGAGAACTGAGTGTCAATATGTTTATGGAAGGACTAGAATATAGTAAACACATCACTTTTATTCTTCATCAAGTAGAGCCACGTCATGCGGATACAATTGTCCACAAACGTCACAAACCATTGAAAGCCATAATTAGTAGTTTTAGGTGATGGCCTGCATACATCAGAGTGAATTAACGTAAATGGAGAAGTTCTCTTACTTGTATGCAACGGATAAGGCACACGATGACTCTTGGCCAAAATGCAACCGTCACATTGGAAGTCAAAGGCCTTGAAATTGATAATAAATCTAGTAGAATATGCTTCATATAACCAAAGGATGGGTGTCCCAATCGGGGATGCCACAACCAAATTTGCCTTTGTTTACTATCAGAGGGATACGTCGCACTGTTACCCATGCCTAAACTAAGGTCATCCACATAATATAGCCCCCTCTTATAGTACCACGACCAATAATCTCCTTAGTGTGAATATCCTGAAGTAAACAAATACTCGGGTAGATTAGTACACAACAATTCAATTGTTCAGTAATCTGACTAACATACATCAACTTATTTGATAGAGATAAGACAAGTAAAGTATTAGACAATGAAAGAGAGAATGAGAGAGCCATAGTGCCAACCCCTATCACATGAGAAGTAACTCCATTGGCATTAGCAATATTAATTCGTCTGGGTTGGCTAGTACTCAAAAAATCATCGGGGTCAAACGTCATATGATCAGCTGTGCCAAAATCAATTATCCAGCGGGTCGAATCCTTGTTATCTGAAGTATGAAAAACATAACTAGAGCCACTACTTACAGCTTCACGTCGTCTTTGATCTTTGAGTTCATCCCACCATTCGAGGTAGCCTTTCAATTTGAAACAAGTCTCATGAGGGTGTCTTGAATCGCCATAGTGTGTGCAACCACTTCTCGTAATCATTGCAGTGGAAGATTCATAAGGTGTAGTTTTAATCGAGGTTGAGGTCTTGATCATCGGGGTCGATCGGTCGGGTCGGTGGCAACACCTAGTCCAGATGTTGCCAATTGGTCGAGTCGGTGGCAACACCTAGTCCAGGTGAGATTGGTCGGTTGGGTCAGTGTTTGGATCGGGATTAGGGTCATTAATGCTTCTAGGTAGGTAGGTTGAGAACGGTTGGTGGTGCTACTTCCAGCAGGGACAAAAACATCTTCCCCTATGGTGGTAGCAAGGATTTGAAGCAAGAGTCAGCAATTCCAAGATCGCTGCTCTGATACCATGATAAAATCTGAGAATGAGAGAAAATATTTTCTGGTTTTCAACTTAGTTCCTTTGTATTACCATCACACATATTTATACAATGGTGCTGTAATCTATATTTACACAACATTAATCACACAACTAATCCCAACCACATTAAATACATAACTACAAACCAATCCCAAGAAGTCAGCATTTGTGTTTCCCATATTTAGGTTCTCTAGGCAAGAGACTTCTCCAATAAGTCATGATGACAACTAAGCTAACAAAATTGTGGTTTGCATGAAGGATGAATGTCTTCAAGGATTTATAAAAAAAAAAAAGAACTCTATGCCCAATTTATGCTTACCAATAGTCCAAATTAACCTTACCAATAGTCCAAATTAAGTATACCCTTTCCTTCTGTCTATGCATATATTCCAAGTTAGAGTAACAGACTACAAATGATGCTTGTTAAGAAGTTTATTACACTAGACTTCTTCTTAGTCTGAGGTAAATCCTTTTTAAGATAAGCAAATCCATTTGATAAGTTGAAAAGTCGTTGTTAATACCCTTATTAGTCCATTTGACAAGTCATCCTTATTTCTACCAGTGACTGCAGAAAGTCCTTATTGCTTGAATTGGAAATCAAGTAAAAGGCTATAAACTTATAGGCAGGCTCTTTGTTTCCAAGCAACTCATGCTCTAAATTTGACAGTGATCTTTTCATTCAACTTAGAATTTTTTAGCTCTGTAATCAGTTCTCTTGATTTTCCAATTCAACATATCATAGTCTAAATTCAATAAATTGGTGTCTTTCATAAAAACCTGAAAGCCCTAAAATCAATTTATAATATATGACAAAGGCATATTTAAGACACAGTGCTACGCAAGCTAGCTGCAGAGAACAAACAACCTAAAGAATAATATCACAGAAATTAAGATCAATAATACTGTGGCCCATATGCAGTTCGAACCTTTGGATGGTGACCTATATATATATAGTTATTCTCTCATTCGGATGTCAATACGTTATTATCGTACAGATGCCATTGTAAATAGGGAGGAAAACAGAGAGGGATAGTAGAAAATGTGGTACATGGCGTCCGCATGATAATAACATCCAGACTTCCGCATAAGAGAATTTTTATATACAGTTATTCTCTCATCTGCATGTCCGCACGTTATTATCGTGTGGATGACATTGTAAATAGGGAGGAAAACAGGGACAAAAAATGTTAAGTGTAACAAAAACAAAGAGGGCAGTGACATATATATTTTCAGCAAGTTTCTCACAAAGAAGCAATCCCAGCCCATACATGACATGACATTGACTTCAGCAGAATATATGTTAACTTACTTTCAAGGTTTCCCAACCAATTAAAACCTCAGCAATGAGGGCTGTCAGAAGTTAAGCTCAAGCTTCTTGCTCTTATCTTTTGATATTTTCTTGTTTTTTGTTTCTTGTGAAACCACCTATAGGTTGTTATATATAACAACAAGAGGAACCCTTGTGTGAAGTAGCTGAGTACAGAGCCAATACTAATCTTGCAAGCATGTGGAGCAAGAAAATTAGTTTTTCCTTTCCTCTTGATCATTGGCTGCTTCTTCTTCTTCTTCTTCATTTGGTCTTCGTAGGCCTTGTCTGTGTTCAAGGAAATGACCAAAAGGTACACTCCCTAATGCCTTAATTTCCTTTGTTCCTTTTTTTTTCTGTTGGCATTTCTAGCTCTATGATCTCATGCATGTACTTGCCATTTCTGTAATTATGAAATATTGAACAGAAGTTTTACATTGTGTACTTGGGAGATCATGATGTGAATGAAGGCTCTGAAGCAGCCCAAACACATATGCATATCCTCTCATCTGTGAAAGAAAGGTTGGTTGACACTTTCTCTCATGCACATATGAAAAAAAACATTGAACTATAACAATATACATGAAATTATATATTGGCATTCTTTTTACATATGATCCTTGACATGTTCATGTTTTGCAGCTATGTTGATGCTAAAGAGTCCATGGTTTACAGCTACACAAAGAGCTTCAATGCATTTGCTGCTAAGCTTTCTAGTGATGAAGCCGAAAGATTATCGGGTATGTCTGTGACTGAATTTTGGACCAAACATTCAAACAATAATCTACTTAATCAATGGTTCAGATTAACAATCTCACATGTTATGCGTCGTGAATGTATAGGTATGGACGAAGTTCTCTCCGTGCTTCCGAATAGGTATCACAAGCTGCACACAACAAAATCATGGGACTTCATTGGGTTACCATTAAAAGCTAGACGAAATTTAAAGCTTGAAAGGGACATAATTGTTGGTCTCTTTGATACAGGTAGAAAAATTAGTGTGTGTTTTTTTTTTCTTTCTTACCATTTCTTAAACTTTAACTGATGTTAGAAAACTTCTATATACATTGAGTTGCCTTGTTGTGTATATAATCTGGCTGTTCATGTTGTTAGGAATTACTCCAGAATCCAAAAGCTTTAAGGGCGATGGCTTTGGTCCTCCTCCAGCAAAATGGAAAGGAAGTTGTGGCCACTTTGCTAATTTCTCAGGATGCAACAAGTAACTTTTTTCAACAGATTGTAGACAACAAAATCATTTGAGAAAATATTCCTAATTTAATAAGTTTTTGACAAATACCCTTTTCAAGTTTTTTCAGAAAGATATTTGATACACCACACCAGAAACACGTTTCCTAAATAATTGTCAATCTAATGTTTTAGAAAAAAAAAGGGAGAGAGACAGAGAGAAAATGAGAGCATTTGTTTTCAGTTATTGCCATGTATAAGGGCCTTTCTCTTGAATATTACCTTCAAAAATTAAATTGAAAACGCCTTTTTTTAAAAATGTTTTTTAATTGAATCCTCTCATTAAGGCTTAAGCACTGTTTTTCTTTTTCTTTTTTCGCCATGGAATCATAGTTGTGTGTGTGTTAGAAATCTCCCCCTCCCCTCTAGTTTAGATTATCACTTGTACTCAAAAAAAAAAACCACATCTCGTCTAGTTTAGACTATCGCGTGTACTCCAAAGAAAAACCCCCGTTTTTCATGATTCATGATGTAAGCATGCCATGATTTGATCATCAATATTGACACTTATTCTTTTTCTTTTTTATATGACATATTGCATGAGTGAATAATAATTTGCACAAATTTCAATGAATCAAACTTTTTATGAGTATCTGTATACTTCTTTTTCAAAAAAAAAAAAAAAAAAAAAAAGAAAGAAAGAAAGAAAGAAAAACTCTTCGCTAAATCAAGAAGATTCCGTGAATGTATTTTGGGACACCACTTATGACTATACCATATATTTTGAAATGGCCTAACCCATATATGTATTTTACCATTTGGTCACTTAAAGCAAGATCATAGGTGCCAATTACTTCAAGCTTGATGGAAATCCAGATCCAGCTGACATCTTATCTCCTATAGATATAGATGGTCATGGGACTCATACCTCATCAACCTTAGCAGGCAACCACGTTCCCAATGCCAGCCTCTTTGGCCTAGCCAAGGGCACTGCAAGAGGTGCAGTGCCCTCAGCTAGGGTGGCCATGTACAAAGTGTGCTGGGCTAGCTCCGGCTGCTCAGACATAGACATCCTAGCTGCATATGATGCTGCCATACACGACGGTGTCGATGTTATATCAATTTCTATTGCTGGAGGGGCTGCAAATTACGTTCGGGACAGTATAGCAATAGGTGCATTTCATGCCATGAAGAAGGGCATCCTCACTGTGGCCTCAGCTGGAAATGATGGACCAAATTTGGGAAGTGTTGTTAACCATGCACCATGGTTTGTGACTGTGGCAGCTAGTGGCATTGATAGGAAGTTCATTAGTAAAGTTCATCTGGGAAATGGAAAAGAAGTCTCAGTAAGTTTGCATTTCTTCTTAAGTGGTGTAAAACTTTGAATTTTACCATGGTTATTTTGCCCACAAATTAATTACTAGCTGAACTAGTTGATCTTGTTGGGTTTATGATGAAAAAAGGCTATTTTTGGTAGGTATATAAATTTTCGGCTTTTTTTGTTGCCAAAAACCCATAAAACTTAATTTGGATCTGTTGCACTTGCATGGTGAAGTTTAATTGTGTTTGTATGAAATATGCAGGGGATTGGAGTGAGCACATTCAATCCAAAGAAAAACTTATACCCTCTTGTTAGTGGGGTTGATGCAGCACAAAACTCTCAAAGCAAGGAGAGTGCAAGGTATCACTCTGTCTTTGTTCATCAGCTGTCAAGAATAACAAGTTAAATTAATCTGACCCAAATAATAATAATAATAATAAGAATTCTGGATGGTCATGTATAACAGGTTCTGTGTTCAGGATTCATTAGACCCTAACAAGGTAAAGGGAAAGCTTGTTTTCTGTAAACTGCAAACTTGGGGTTCAGATTCTGTAGTTAAAGGAATTGGAGGTGTTGGCACTATTATTGAAGATGGTCAGTTTCTTGATGCTGCTCAAATATTCATGGCACCAGGAACCATGGTCAATGATACAATTGGAGAAATCATAGATGAGTATATACATTCAACAAGGTAAAATAAGCAGCTTAGTTTTTGCCAATTTATTTGATATGTCTACAAAGTAAATAAGCAAATTAGAACTTTTGTCACGTAGATCACCATCAGCAGTGATATACAAGTCTCAAGAAGCAAAGAAACGTGCTCCGTTTATTGCTTCGTTCTCATCTCGTGGTCCAAATCCAGGATCAGAACGCATCCTCAAGGTTTAGTCTTAAATATTGATTTTCTTATAATCCATATAACTAAGATCAGCTAAAACCTGAACCTCTTTTTGATGCCATATATATGGTGCAGCCTGATATTGCAGCACCTGGGGTTGACATCTTGGCGTCTTACACTCTAAGAAAGTCACTCACTGGGTTGAAAGGTGACACACAATATTCAGAATTTACAATCATGTCTGGAACTTCCATGGCATGTCCCCATGTTGCTGGAGTAGCAGCATATATAAAGTCCTTCCATCCTAAGTGGTCACCAGCTGCAATCAGATCTGCCATCTTGACCACAGGTATGAAATAAATTCGTTTTACGGTTCATCTTAGGAAGACTTATGTTTGGGAGTGCTTTTGATAGTGCCATAACACCTCAAGGGCTTTCTGGAGAAGCACATGATATGTGCTTTCTTAGGAAGCGGTTTCAGGTGAATATGTAAGGAGCATGTGAGATTTTAGTGAACAATGTTATGAAAGCACTTCCTAAGAAAGCACCTTACATAGAGCATGTGAGATTTTAGTGAATATTTAAAGAAGGATTTCCGAACATGCCCTTACTCATAGTACTCGAATTCGTTCATGCTGCTCACTTTCGTCATGGTTTTACACTCTGATTATAATGTTTAAATCTTTGTCAAGCGAAACCGATGAGCCAGAGGGTGAACAGAGATGCAGAATTTTCCTATGGTGTTGGCCAAGTGAACCCAGCTAAAGCTGTAAACCCAGGCTTAGTCTATGACATGGATGAGACATTGTCCTACATTCAGTTCCTCTGCCATGAAGGCTATACAGGGTCCTCATTAGCCCCTTTAGTGGGCTCAAAGTCCATAAACTGTTCCTCATTGCTGCCTGGACAAGGCTATGATGCTCTCAACTATCCCACCATGCAGCTCAGCTTGAAAAGCAGAAAACAACCAACAGTAGGTGTTTTCAGAAGAATTGTCACCAATGTGGGTCCTGCTAAATCCACCTACAATGTCACCATCAGAGCACCAAAAGGAGTGGAAATCATTGTCAAGCCCATGAGCTTGTCTTTCTCTACCACTTTGGAAAAGAGGAGCTTCCAAGTTGTGGTAAAGGCGAACCCAATGCCTCCTATGCAAACGATATCTGGCACCCTTGGATGGAAAAGCTCTGGTTTCACGGTGAGGAGCCCCATTGTCATTTACAGTCCATGATCAGTATGTTACTTGAACTTGAAGGTACCTAGTATAGGAAATCAATGAAGGACCAAGTCCATGAACAATGAACAAGAGTGAACTATATTTGCATTCTCACATGCTTTCTCCAATATATTGAATGTAAAGAAAAAAGAAATACAAATATAAATTGAAACAAATAAAAACTTTTTCCTCCACATATGTTCATGTAACTCGAACTCGTACTCGTACACCTAATTTCTTGCAAATTGATCAGAACCAAAGGAACCAAAATGTAGCAAAACCCTTGAGAGATGGAGTTGGTACATGTAATGTCATGTGTGTTAAGTGCATTCAAATTTTTTTTTTTTGTTGGTAATGAGAGGGGCTAAAAGTCCAAACCAACAAGATTAAAGAGAAACAACAAGGGACCTGGAAACCCCAAGAGCATCAGCAGCCAAACATCAGCAGCCGTATTCTGCTCCCTAAAGATATGCCTCACTGAGCACCTCCAATCATCTTGAATCTTCAACACGCAGCAACTAATGATGCTGAAAAAGGGGTGCGTTGGAATAGTATAGCTAGAAAGAAGAGCCACAACAACCTTTGGGTCACTTTTCACCTCCACAAATCTGAAGCCAGACTCCCAGGCCAAATGGAGCTCCCCAAAAATGCCCCACAACTCAGCTTCAAGAACAGAACCAACACCTAGGTTCACAGAGAAGCCCTTAATCCAAGCACCATAATTGTCCCTTAATCGCACCATGTGTGTTAAGTGCATTCAATTTCAATCACTTGCATTTCATTTCATGTAGTCGGTACCTTTTTTTTGGTCAATGTAGTCGGGGATCCCGATCCTCTATATTTAGAGGATGTGCATTTATCCGCATTTCGCATTATCTAGATCATCCTATAAATCTAACAGCTTAAGACATGACACATGACACATAAGCAAACTTTAAAAAAGTTAATAAAAAATCTACTAACCTAAGAATATTTAAAATTTAAAAGGTAAAAAATCACGATATCAAAGATTAAATAAAACCAGACAGTCTCCTCCCCTTCCCCATATCCCCGACACCCCTCCCAACCCCACCCAAGCCACCATCTCTCTCACCTTCTCTCTACCACGTATCTAGCCCACAAATGCAAAATACAAATCAAACTGGTTCTCCAAATTGTTGAATTTGGGGGATGTATTTCTTCGATCAATTGAGTATATGGAGAAGGTGCGGTGAGTGGAGAAATTTATTCATAGGATATTTCCATTGTGATCTTCCATATAACTTTCAAGGTTATAATCATAATCTGGGTGGATAATCCGGGTGGATCAACTGGTTTTAATTGTGTGTGTTCTTTGTTGTACAACACATATCATACATACCCAGCCCCCTTTCCCCACCCTCCGACCTCAGCCCAGATTCCCCTTCCCCTCCGCCCTTAACGATAGTTGAAAAGGCTGTGGTTTTTTTACTTTATTTTTTTATTTAAACAATAAAAGAATTGTTAATTTTAACAATATTATTACTGACAAAAAATAATTAACACTTAGATTGCTGATGTGTCATGTCTTAAACGATCAGATTATTAGAATGGTCTAAATGTTCCTAAATGCGGGAAAATGCACAACTCCTAAATGCAGAAGTTTTGGATCCTGTAGTCGGTACCTTGAATTGGACTCAAAAGAAGACTATGGTGATAAGGCCATGCGCTGAGTGCTCGAGGAAGGAACCATCAATTGGTCATTTTTGTGGTCTCATATTTTTGGTTTTTTAATCACAAAACGTCTATGAGGTTTATGAAACTATCAGATTGTATCATTCTTTTTCTTTTTTTGTCATTCGTGGTCCTTAATGTTGATATGCTTACTTACAAATAGTCCTTCCATCAAACACTCCGTTACTTTGCTGATGTGGTATATATGTGGATCCCATATATCTAATAATATAATGCCACATGTATTTAAAATATAATATTTTTTAAATAAAACTTTTCATTTGGTTTTTTAATTTTTAATTTTTATGAATTTTAAATTATTTTTAGAATATATATATATATATTGTATTTTAAATATACGTGGACTATATTATTGGATATGTGGGCTCCCCATATATGCCACATCAGCAAACTAACGGAGTTTTTTACTAAACCTGATGGCAGGGACTATTTATGAACACACATATTAACCCTGAGAACCACGAATGACAAAAAAAAAGACGCAATTTGATAATTTCGTGAACCTCAAGGACGTTTTGTAATATAAAATAAAGCCCTTTTTAAAATTAATTTTCCTAAAGATGGATTTAAAATCAATTTACCAGCTTGCACCCATGGAAGTGCATTATTTCCTATACTTTTACACCTCTTATATTTGGTTTTTTTAGGGAAAGTTAATTAAAAAGAGTATTATTACTTTATTTTCAGCTATTGAGACCGAAAATCGACTTTTTGAATGAATTTTAGTACAAGGCCAACTAGTTCCATTGAGAAGAAGAAACCAGTTTGTGCGCTTGCAATAATTTCACAACAATCAGTTCCATTGAGAAGAAGAAACAGGTAAATGCACCACCCATGCCAATGATGTCATGCCCACAACCAACAAAGATCTCTTATCTTTCAAGGGACCATAATGCAAGCCTGCAAGCCACTTCCTTTTATTAGATATTTTTCCTGCATTTAATATGATATTTGTTTCTCTCTGTTATTTGGTTATGCTAAATCAAACACATATTTTTTGAAGTGAAGGAGATGAAGCAAGTTGAAGCCACAGCATAGTTCTAATATAAAATCTCCCAATCAAACTGCTTCATTCATGCAATGATCTTGTATTTCTTATGATTTTCTGATTTTTAAAGGGCTAACTTAGGGCTCGTTGGGGAGTGATTCTGGATAAGCCAAAATCACTTTAGAGGAGAAGCACGTGGGAGATGCTTCTCTATATAATCATTTAAAGTGATTTAAAGTGATTTAAAGTGATTATGGAGAGAAATCGCTTAAAACCAACTTAAAGTAAGTGATTATTGGCTTATTCATAATCACTCACAAACGAGCCCTTAATGTAACAAATTCAATCTTCATATAAAACAAAAAAACCAATCGATTATTTGCACAACGCGTAGCTACATAATATGCATATATATTCCAGAAGTCATTTGTTCAGCCATCTGTCTAGTTTTGGTCCAATTGAAGGCGTGCACTTTGGAGGGAAGAAAAAGTGGGCACGCTTAGTTGTGGCATGGTAGGCTATTATGCTATATAAGTGGGAAGAGCACAAATTGTCGACTTCAAGTCACGCTTATCCCTTTTCTTTTCTATATAAAGAACCTCTTTGTTTTTATGTTGGAAATCTTCATTACACAGAGACTTTCTCCTTCTCTTTGTTGAGGCAAGTAGAGGTATCTATCTGAAAATCTCCTTGAGATTGACTCTGTCTCACTCTCTCCTTGTGTCTCTCGAGTAAACGTTAGAGGGATCACATTTTCAAGTCACATTAGCTGAGTATAAGTTCGAATTTTTCTTCTAATTTTTGCTTAGATCAAAATGTTAGAGAGAGCGAGCATGAAGCGTTTACCGCGAATGGGAAGCCAACTGTTCTTTTGGTTTTTCTTTCTTTCTTCTTTCCATAGTCTCAAATAGCTTTTCAACTAACTCATCACCTATATATCTTCATCCCAAGTAATTGTTACTTCAAACTAATCCCTCTAGCTAGCCTCATCTCCCTAAGTTATAACTTGAGTTTTTCGTACGAGTCCTGTTTTCAATAAGCACCAAGAGTTGAATTTCTCATGCATTATTAACGGTGATTCATTAGTTGACATGTTTTAAGTGTTGTTCTTTGCTTTACCTTCCTTATTCTTTGTTGACTTATCCTTTTTGTCTTTGACAGATACCATGATCATCATTAGAACATTCTTGTTCTTCTTAGTCTTCATGGCTACAACTAAAATTGCTTTAATGGAAGGACAGACATACATAATTCACATGGACAAGGCCAAAATCACAGACTCAGATCATCAACAATACTACCAAGCAGTGATTGATTCCATCACCAAACTCTCATCTCAAGAAGAAGAAGAAAACAAAACACCAACTCCTCAGCTCCTTTACATATATGAAACTGCTATTTCAGGTTTTGCAGCAAAGCTGTCAACTAGTCAACTCAAATCCTTGAACCAAGTTGATGGTTTCCTCTTTGCCACACCTGATGAGCTGCTAAGTCTCCATACCACAGACACTCCTCAATTCCTTGGCTTACAAAATGGCAAAGGACTTTGGAGCGCTTCCAACTTGGCCTCGGATGTAATTATTGGCCTTGTTGACACGGGAATCTGGCCAGAACATGTAAGCTTCCAGGACTCAGGTATGTCCCTGGTACCCCATCGCTGGAAAGGAACTTGTGAAGAAGGCACAATGTTCTCATTTTCAAATTGCAACAAAAAGCTTATTGGTGCAAGAGCTTTTGTCCAAGGGTATGAGGCCATTGTTGGTAGAGTCAATGAAACAGTAGATTATCGATCCCCTCGTGACTCGAATGGGCATGGAACTCATACTGCTTCCACTGCAGCTGGTAACTTTGTGAATCATGCAAGCTTTTTTGGCTTGGCCAATGGCTCAGCCAGTGGAATGAAGTATACTGCAAGAATTGCAGCCTATAAGGCCTGCTGGACATCGGGATGTGCTAACTCTGATGTAATAGCTGCTATTGACAGTGCTGTTGCAGATGGGGTAGACATTTTGTCACTCTCATTGGGAGGTGTTTCTAGGCCTTATTACAGAGACAATATTGCTATAGCTTCATTTGGGGCAATCCAACAAGGAGTTTCTGTGTCGTGCTCAGCCGGCAACTCAGGCCCTACTACGTCAAGTGTTAGTAATGCCGCACCTTGGATTATGACTGTTGCTGCTAGCTACAGTGACAGAAGCTTTCCAACAGCAGTGAAACTTGGGGATGGACAAATTTTTAAAGGGTCGTCTCTATATTCTGGTAAGAAAACTAAACAACTGCCACTTGTGTATAACAGAACTGCAGGTAGCCAAGGAGCTGAGTATTGCTTTGAAGGTTCATTGGTCAAGAAGCTTGTAAAAGGAAAGATTGTGGTGTGTGAGCGAGGAATACATTCGCGAACTGGAATTGGAGAGAAAGTGAAGAAGGCAGGGGGAGCTGGAATGCTTCTACTGAACAGTGAAGATGAAGGTGAAGAACTTCTTGCTGACCCTCATATTCTGCCAGCCACTTCTCTTGGAGCTTCTGCTGCTAAAGCCATCCGAAAATACGTAGGCTCAGCAAAGAAACCCTCAGCTTTGATTGTGTTCCAAGGCACAGTCTATGGCAACACCGCGCCTGTGATGGCAGCCTTTTCATCTAGAGGGCCAAATTCAGCTGGACCGGATGTGATCAAGCCTGATGTGACTGCACCAGGTATGGACATTTTGGCTGCTTGGCCACCCAATATCAGCCCAAGCATGCTTAAAAGTGATAACAGAAGTGTTCTGTTTAACATAATCTCAGGCACTTCAATGTCTTGCCCCCATGTGAGTGGCTTAGCCTCTCTTCTCAAGTCAGTGCATAGAGATTGGTCACCTGCAGCAATCAAATCTGCACTAATGACCACAGCTTACACACTAAACAACAAAGGGGCCCCAATTGCTGATATTGGCTCAACTAGTACTTCAAAATCAGCTACCCCTTTTGCCTTTGGTTCAGGGCATGTTGACCCAGAAAATGCTGCTGATCCAGGCCTAGTTTACGACATTACTGCTGAAGACTACCTATTTTATTTGTGTGGCTTGAATTATAACTCTTCCCAAATAGCTCTTTTCTCCAGGGGGGCTAATTTTACTTGTCCTAGCAATTCAGTTCTTCATCCTGGTGACTTGAATTACCCTTCATTCTCTGTGCTTTTCAGCAAAGATGCAAGGAATAGGAGTGTTACATACAAGAGGACAGTGAAAAATGTTGGTAAAATTCCTAGTACTTATGCAGTGGAGGTGAAACAACCTTCTGGAGTATCAGTGACTGTTGAGCCTAGAAGCTTGAGGTTTGAGGAGATGGGTGAAAAACTGAGCTACAAAGTGAGTTTTGTTGCATTGGGAGGACCAACTTTGACTAAGTCATCCTTTGGAACCCTAACTTGGGTGTCAGGGAAATATAGAGTTGGAAGTCCCATAGCAGTAACTTGGCTATAATAAGTTTTTAATTTTTTGGTCTAAGCTATAATAAGTTTTGGGGCTAAATCACTATACAACCTCAAGTTTAGGACTATTATAATATATGATGGAGAGAACACACAGTATGTAATTTCACCTGCCATAAAATATTACCAGGGATTGCCAGTTAAGCTGGATATTATGCTAGAGCGTATATAATTTCACCTGCCATGAGAAAAGGTCTATAAGAAACACTACTAAGTTATGTGATGAACCAAGAATTATATATCAATAAGAATTTTCAAATCTACTTGGGTGTTAGAAGAAGCCACCCCAGGCCATTGCTGCACCAGTTTTACCTGGCATCAGGTTCATGCAAGTTTATCATTAAATATTTGTTTAGTTAAACCATAAAACGTATTAAACTATATTTGTCATCACATTCCTTGCCACATTTTCAACATAACAACTATAAGACCAACCTATTGACCAAAAAAAAACTGTAAGACCCACCTACGACACGGCAATGACATGATTCGTGAATGTGATACATGTAGCGTTACTTTATATTAAGAGTCTCCCTTTACTCTATACCCAGGTTCTATCTACATAAAAGATAATATTGAGACAACCCAATATAATATTCTCTCCATTTCCCAAGTGCACTCGTGTTTGATTAAAGTATATAGTCGAAAAAAGATCACTAATAATACACAAGATGTACTTTTCTCATTTACAAATAGATTTATCTTGATTATCTATACTATTTTGATAATGTATATCAGAACTGAATTTTAGTCAAATACAAAGTCTTAAATTTCATACATTGCAACCCATGTGCGACCTAAACTTAGTTGACAAAACCCCCAACCCCACTTAGCAGCATTTTCCACAACAAAAGTTTACCTGCTCCTCTGTTTGTCCAATTATGTGTCTTTGCAGAGGCCGATCATATGCTTGATTTTGAAAAGAAAAACACATTCTGCAATAAAGAAAATGAAGCAAGGAAGTTAGATGAAAACATATATGATGCACCACGTCACTTAAACATCACATGCATAGTCTCATAGCATAACTGTTCGTCTAGAAATGCTTCTGAACATCTTGTGATGCTCCTAGCACTGAGCAGGCTGTACTTTGGCAACTTAGCGGCTTTGTTTGATTTGCTTGTGCCTCAAGGAACCTGATGTGGATTCGGAGACTGTTCCTCGAGGAAATGCGAAAGGCGTGCCACTACTAGTGATACTCTTCTAGTAGAAATAGGGAGGTTCGATGAATATGATCGCTCATTTATTCTTTCTTCTAACCAAGGCCATTGTGCTCCAAAGAGGGAATCTGGCTTTAGATAGGTTCTTTCTCTGCCTCAACTAAGAGGACTTTCGATATCTTAAGTAAGATCAAGCAAATTGCAGGAAAAAGTGTCCTAGTCCGTTGATCGAATTTGAACATTCAATGGTAGATCTTTTTGTACTAAAATTAGTCGATAGACAAGATATTTTCATTAATGATTGCATACAAGTCTGATTAAACAGAAACTGATTTGAATACAATAGCTCAACAAACAAAAAAAAAACTGAAAATGATAGAATCGGACGGAAGATCTGTAGTATCGGACAGCAACAATAATGCATGCTGCGACAAAGTCGTGTTGTCCGATACTAACAAACTAGTAACACTTGCGACCGAAACTAGCCCGTATCGCAGGTGGAAAAACTTGCTTCGAAATAAGTGAGTTGGAAATCGAAACCAACTATCAAATCATACCAAGCATTGCTGGCAGAGCAAATAGGTTACAAACAATTGCAATGTTATTCCAATCAGGAGTTGTCAACTGGGAATTAGACAGAGCTATGTGTTTGGGAAAAGAAGAGAGTTCCAACAAGGAGTTGTCTCAAAGAAAGAGAAGGGAGTTGAGTCAAGTCTTGGCTTTGTCTGTGAGAGACACTTCGCAAGAGATTGAGTCTAAGACGTTGAGTCTTGGTTTTGAGACGTTGAGTCCGGCTTTTGGCTGAAGTTGTGTGTGTCGCCCGCCACCGGAGATCGGATATATACATAGATAGATTAGTCCTTCAATGGCGATGCCTGAGAGCCCTTTGGGAAACGCAGCCTTGACTGCTACTTGTGTGAAACCTACCTCTGCTGATGTGACCTGTACATAATTAAGAAATCTTGAAGTGAAGATTTTCGTACATGTAGTGAGATGATCAAGTTGATTAGGACCAGAAAATCCTGAGGATGGTCTCCCAATTTTCTGAATTGATGGTTTAAAGCCTCCTCTGATGGGAATAGTGGCCATACCGCATTAAATGCAGTGGCAATCACATTAATGGTGGTGTGAAACGCCTCTACTTACTACGCTCCTCCACTTGCTGTAGACCATACTCCCTCTGATTTGGTGGGTCATGCTCGGATTTTTCAGTGATTAAACCAAATCGTGATGAGATTTGAATCCTCTGAAAATAAGATCTTTTGCGAAGGATTCCCGCAAAAATACTTGCATTTGAACAATTTCTGTCCGAAATGAGACGTGGCATTCGTATCCGGAAAGAGACAAAAAGCATCGGACACTTGTGTCCGATGCGCCAGTGTCTTCGAAGCGCTTCGTTGACTACGGTCTTTTGGTCCAAAATTGCGGCTAGAGCGTTGTTGGGCCAAGTTGATCCTTTCTTTTGGGCTTTTGCGAATGTAAGATGAGCCTTTTGATGCCTTGGGCCTTTCGCCTTACTCAATCAGTCCATCAAAACTGTGGATCAAGGCCTGTGCTATTTTTAGTACGAACAATAACATATGATATGCCCAATTACTTGGAGGAAGAGTTTATCACTCCAAAGATCTTTCTGTTGCCAAAATGACTCCAATTGGGGCATGTTGCAAAAGCATTTCTTCACATCTTAAATTGCCAAACCTTGTTGATAAAATAAATTAAAAAAACACACAAAACAATGAAATTTCAAAATCAATATCACCATCTAAACTTTCAATTAATTAATTAGGAAGCACTCTCCAATTTTGTATATCAATCAAACTATGGCCTAGACTGACTTTGGAACATAGTATGGGACACAGATTACCTACTTTTAGAGTACAATATCAATTATTCTTCATTTATATTATAACACGTGAACAAATTATAATATACAACATTATTATACTATAATATACAACATTATTATACTGTAATTACCAGGGACGAAGTCATGTAGGGATCAGTGTCGTCCCAGGCCCCCCTCCAACTGTTTACCCATTGCATTTAAATATTATATATGATATAAATATTATATTATATTTGGGGGGGCATTTACTCTAAAATAAACAATATATTAGGTTATTTTTGTCTACAAATTAACCTTTAAACTTCTTAATCACTCTACTTTCAACTAAATCTACTAGGATATGTTATAATATTTGCACTAAAAACTCCTAATTTTTTTCCTTATCTTCCTCTTCCTCTTTTGTTTAACTTAAGCTTAAGCTTTGTGATTTTTTTCCTCCCCTTTTACATGTTTGAGCACTTTAATATTATGATTTATGAACTTTTTTTGTGTGTTTCTTCTCTTTGTTGGAATGTAAATTATTAACTTATGAGTTTTTAATAGTGTAGATGATGAGATTAATATTCAACTATTTTATAATATGAAATTAAAGACAATTATGATTGTAATGAACGAATAAATTATTAATAAATATGAAATAATATTATGAAGTAAGCTAAACCGAGTAGTTAGTATCATATTAACTTATTTATCGGTTAGCGCTTAAGCTCCTATTCAAATAATTTTATAAAATTTTATGAATGACCTTCTAATGCAAAATCTTGGCTCCGCCGTTGATAATTACTCAATCATTAAATTAGATTGCATTCCACTGGAATTCAAAAGCTGGTGGTTCACTTCAATTGGTTCCAACATTTCTGTCAAATATAACTCATTAAATACATAATCCATTAGATTGTGTCCAAATTTAAATCTTTTCACGTTTTATTATTTTTGCTTTTTAAAGCATTTCTTTCCCTTTTCTTAGGGTAAGTAAGTAACGCGTTATTTATAATTTTTTGGCGCGTTATTTTCATTTAATTTCGTACTTCTCGAAGTTATTATTATATTTTGGTCGGAACTTCTCGAAGTTCTTAAGACACGTCAACAAGAAACGTCCATTTATTTGTTGGCCATTTCCATCAGAAAAAGAAATAAATAAAATAAAATAAAACAAAAGTTTGATAAATGCCTTAATGGGGAGGTGACGTTAAGTGAGAAAAAAGCAAAGTATGACGCTGACGTGGTCATGGGACCCCAGTATCCAGCCAATTAAAATACTCCACGTGGACGGCAACCGGCTGAAACTGGAAATTTGGGCACTGCACACATTGTCAAACACGAAGGAAGAATCATGAAGAGCTTTCTTTTTCCTCTTTTTCCTTCCTTAATTTATTCTCTGCATTTCTTTGAAGGTTCCAATACAATCTTTCAATCCTCCTGTATATCAACCCCAATAAGGTAAACCTCTATCTGGGTTTTCTTCTCTTTCAGGAATGCTAAAGCTCTCTACTTTTTGGGATCTTCTAATTGTTATATAAAATATATAATAATTCTATTGAACTTCTTCTCTTGTTGTATATAATTAATATATTCTCTCACTAGGAATCAAAAACCATTTTGATCTCTTGCTGTATCCTGTTCACCTTCTGTAAAAGATTCATTTTTTAAGTCCCAATTGTAAACCCTCATTCTGTCCATAGATTTCAAGTTCAAAGCAGAATTTATGTATTTATAGAAATTTCCTTGAAAACCCTTTAGATATCAAGTTCATACCTTTTTTTATATTGATAACAAATTTTTTTTTTTCAATTTCTGCCAATAAGAAGCTAAAAACCTGAATTGTGCAATGGATAATAATGGTTCTTCACAATACCCATACCACAATTCTTACCCTTACCCTCATCAGCCTCCTGCTCAATACCCTCCACCTCCAGATCAATATCAACCTGCTCCATATCCATACCCACCATACAATCCTCCATATCCATATGCATACCCTCCATCACCTTCTTCATCCTCCCCCCATTCAGGGCCTTTAGACTATAACCAGCCGCCCTATCCATATCCATACTCTCCGTCACCTTCTTCATCCTCCCCCCATTCAGAGCCTTTAGACTATAACCAGCCTCCCTATCCATATCCATACCCCCCGGCTCGTCCAATTTCCCATAGTGGTCCTCTGCCATCCATTCAACAGCATAGCAGTTTCAAGTATGGTGCTTCCCATTACCACTACCAACATTCTGAGGCATACCCGCCGCCTGAAAGCCCGCATCAAGCCCCTCTGCGTCCCAGTAGGTTCTCGAATCATCAACGGCACGATAGCTTTCCCTTAGGAATTGGGGGGGCTTCATTTCATGATAATGGTGCAGAACTCATGCCTCCACACTCTTCTGCTTACCCGCCCTTGGATCAGCTTTTGAGTGATGTGCATTTGTCTGGAAATCAATCTTTGGATCCCTCTGCACCCCCATCACCATCAGTGCAAGAATTGGCAACTTCAACTCCCAGTAGTGCAAGGTATGATGCGCAGGGGGAGTTGTATGGGTATCCTAATAGCACATTTTCCAGTAGTTGGGAGATGTCTTATTCAGGTCAGATTGAATCACCGAGTCATTCCGGTTATACCCATTCAAGTTCGTTTAATGGGTCACAACATGGCCAGAGTTTGCAGATTATTCCATTGCAGAATAAAGGTTCCTTGAAGGTCTTGCTTTTACATGGGAATTTAGACATTTGGGTATATGAAGCGAGAAACCTTCCGAATATGGACATGTTCCACAAGACTTTGGGAGATATGTTTTTTAAGTTACCAGGGAGTGGAAGCAGCAAAACCGATGGGCAGTCAAGCCGTAAGATTACCAGTGATCCATACATCTCAATTTCAGTTTCAAATGCTGTAATTGGGAGGACATATGTGATTAGCAATTCTGAATTTCCTGTTTGGACACAACATTTCAATGTTCCAGTAGCACATCATGCTGCTGAAGTGCACTTTGTTGTTAAAGATAGTGATGTTGTGGGGTCTCAGCTTATTGGAGTTGTGGCAATTCCAGTTGAACAGATTTACATGGGAGCAAGAGTTGAGGGAATTTATCCGATCTTGAATACTAGTGGGAAGCAATGTAAAGCTGGAGCTGTCCTAAGACTTTCAATTCAGTACACCCCAATTGAGAAATTGAGCGTTTACCATAATGGAGTGGGGGCAGGCCCTGATTATTTTGGGGTTCCTGGCACATATTTTCCTCTTAGGACAGGTGGAAAGGTAACTCTTTATCAAGATGCCCATGTCCCAGATGGGTGCCTTCCAAACTTGATATTAGATGGGGGGATGCCATATGTGCATGGGAGGTGTTGGCATGACATTTTCGATGCAATAGGTCAGGCCCGGCGTTTAATTTACATTGCTGGGTGGTCAGTTTGGCACAATGTTAGATTAGTTCGGGATGTTGGTGGTGCATCAAATTGCACCATAGGGGATCTTCTGAGGTCCAAGTCCCAGGAAGGAGTGAGAGTGCTGTTACTTGTTTGGGATGACCCTACTTCAAGAAGCATTTTGGGTTATAAAACAGTAAGTATTCTTCAACTTTTCGTATTTTGGAATAGTATTCTATCAAGGGATTGTGGTTCTAAAAGTCCAGTCATTACTGTTTTCTTTATCTTTGTATAACTCGTCTTGTGAAATTCTTGGATGCAAGTACAAAAAGCGTAATTGTAAATGACTATTGAATCACAAGAGAAATGAATGCCAGAGTCAATGATATATTGGTTTAGATGGGGGCAACTGACTTTGTTGATAGAGTCAATGATATAATCCTTTTGTTGAATTGTTTTACACATTATTTTCCCTTTTAAATTCTAACTGGAAACCTTTGTTGTATGTATTTTCCAATTGAACATAACAATTTTTTTGTTGCAGGATGGAATCATGCAAACCCATGATGAAGAAATTCGGCGATTTTTCAAGCACTCTTCAGTGCAAGTGTTACTTTGTCCCCGCACTGCGGGAAAACGACATAGCTGGGTCAAGCAAAAGGTTAGGCATAATCAAGCATTGTCTGGATATTGCTATGTTGCCATTTTTTGTTACTCAATATTGTGCATCTAATTCTGTTTGTATTTTCGTGGTCCAATTATTTTCTGAACTTGATGTTATTTTTAAGGTAGTTGATTTTCTAGATCTCCATGGGCTTTACAGTTTTACTAAGTTTTGGAAATTCCATAAGCATTCACAGTTTATTGCAGTTTTGAGAAACGTCAATATATATCTGAAGCCTTCCTTGTTCTTTTAGTTGCAAACTAAACAGTTTAATGCTTAATTTCACAATTGTTTTGTTAAAAAAAAAGTCACAGGAAAGTATTGCACAAGATAATTTTTCTACACTTTCTTTACAGAGGACAAAAAATTGAAATCCAGGTCATGAAGACAATAATTTTTCTAAAATCGTCTTAGGCTTTCCATCCTCTCAGTTGCTGCTTATAAGAGAATCTTATAATTTAACAATGCAAGTGAAACAACAGATCAATTGGGATTGTCTAAACATTTGTATTAGCCGTTGTACAACTGTTTAGGGTTAGCTGACCTCAATTAGTTGGGATTGAGGGTTAGCTGATATAACCACTTTTCATGTATTTATCTTCATGTTATTCCATTAAATTCTTGTAATTTTTGTCTTTGTTGTGTAATGGTTTGCATTGAATTGCTTCTATATTTTTCAGGAAGTTGGGACGATCTATACACACCATCAGAAAACTGTAATAGTGGACACTGATGCTGGTAATAGTAGGAGGAAAATCATGGCGTTTGTTGGAGGACTTGACTTATGTGATGGTCGGTATGATACTCCACATCACCCTCTATTTAGGACGTTACAAACAGTGCATAAAGATGACTATCACAACCCAACATACACGGTAATTATGAGACCTCTTTGTAATTGCATAGCTGTATGGTTAAGTTGTAACTTACTTTTCATTTTATTGGAACTCCATACCAAAATAAAGTAGCTTATAGCTCAAATTTGAACCTTATGTGTCCAGTATAGTTGACTCATTGATGGAGGCAGAAATTAAGTTTATAGGGGTCACTTCCAGATAATATAAATTTTTTTGAACTTATACCACATAAAAGCTTCAATAGTTAAAATTTGTATTTATAAAACATTTGTTCTCAATGAGATTTGCATGATAACTTCACAATCAATGTCATCAAATTACACAGTCTAGTTATCACTCATCAATTTACGAGTTTTTCTCTGCTATTAATCTATATGGTTTTATCTCTTCAAAGGGTAGCACTGTTGGTTGTCCAAGAGAGCCATGGCATGACATGCATTCTAGACTTGATGGGCCAGCAGCATATGATGTTTTGACAAACTTTGAAGAGCGCTGGCTAAAGGCTTCAAAACCACATGGGATGAAAAAATTGAAAAAAAGTGGATATGTTGATGGTCTGCTCAAGCTAGAAAGGATTCCAGACATCATTGGATCGTCCCATGCTGCTTCCACTAGTGACAATGATCCTGAAACTTGGCATGTTCAGGTAATATGGTTGTAACTGATTATTGAGGTTGCCCCTGAAACTTGTCTCAACAGGTAAAGGGGTGGGACTGAGTAGATCTTGTATTCAAATTTTCCAAGGCAAAAGGAAAATAGTAACTATTGAAATTAGTTTGCATATATTTGTGCACTTACAAATGAAAATGTTCTCTCGGTGTTTCACCATGCAGATTTTTCGTTCAATTGACTCAAATTCTGTTAAAGGTTTCCCGAAGGATCCAAAAGATGCAACAAGCAAGGTGAAGGGACATTTACTGACAGTTTTCTCTTTTCTGTGATGTTTTGGAGGTTGACATTTGGACTCATGATTAATGCTCTATTGTAACAGAACTTGGTGTGCGGAAAAAATGTGCTGATTGACATGAGCATACAGACAGCCTACGTGAAGGCCATCCGTGCTGCCCAACATTTCATTTATATAGAGAATCAGTACTTCATTGGGTCCTCATACAATTGGAGTTCGTATAAAGACTTAGGTGAGGAACATTTTCATATGTAGAGATATGGATAGATATAAATGGGTAAAATGTGCTGCTCTTTAGGATTGTATTATTTTTAGTCACGTTTTCAGTCAACACAAAATTACAAATGGACATCGGTTTTACAGATGTATAGAGTTGAATATGGAAGCACTCAAAAAGTTAGGTCCACAAAAAAAAAGCTTCATGAACTCAACCCACATATAAGAGCTACAATATTACTTTAAGTAGTCACTTCTTTAAATAAGTACATGGAGTAACATTTAGAATTGGAATCTCAAAACATTCGGTCCCATGAAAACAAAGCATCTAGGGCTTGAATTGGACCTATATATAAGAGCTAAATTTTAAGTAAATAGCCACTGTTGTAAATAATTAAATGGAATGACAGCTAGCATTGGAATTTTGTTGGACTCATTTGATGGAGTATCAAAATGCACACTCTTTGTCTGCCATGTCCCCAAATCTCTACCATCTATTATGACAGGGTTTTCTTTTGGGTATCATTTGGCAGTATTGTTATTGTTAATGGTAAAGGCGTATAAATTTTGCCACCAAAGAACTAAAATACCTTCTATTGTCAATGTTAACTTTATATATGGAATCCAGAATCATGGTCAGACTTGGTCGTAGTAACTTTTGAAATTTTTATGCAGGTGCTAATAATTTGATTCCTATGGAAATTGCCCTTAAGATTGCTAGTAAGATCCGAGCAAATGAGAGATTTGCTGCATATATCGTCATTCCAATGTGGCCAGAGGGTGTTCCAACGGGTGCAGCAACACAAAGAATTCTTTTTTGGCAGGTAAGCTTTAATTATTACCTAGGTAATTGAACCCTCTGTTTAGTCAAGATTTCAAAAAAATTAATGCTTATGCTTATTCCAGAATTTCTGTAATTAGTAACATTTGACTCGGTATATATGTACATATTAACATACAAATTGGATTATTTAATATGAACAAACCTCTGTTATATGTGAAATCTGAAAGAACTGAGGTGTGTGATACTCCCCTGCCAATGAGGGAAAGGGCATCAGCCTCTTGAGCAACGGTAGGTAAATGATTCCCTGCCACATTGAAAAGGATTGCCAATTGGTAGATGTGTGATTTCTCTTCTAGTGAGGACATTAGGGCTTAAAGTGGGGAAAATTATGAGACCCCTGAGTTCTACATTGTGGAGGTAGTTAAGGAAGACCCAGGAATCTAAATGTCAACTGAGTTAGATCTTTTAGAGGAGGCTTTGGTTTGTCACATTGTTTTTCGCTTATATCATGGTTTAAAACTGTTGTTAAAAGGGAAGGGAGAGAAAGGAAGGTGGATTGTAAGATAAAAATGGTCCTGGACTAATTAAATTCAATGCTGGGTGGTTTCATCATCAACTAATAAAATCTACAGACTCTGTATTGGCTGAGTTCTAAATGGTGTTTTTCTGGGATCTTTTATTGATTGTTTCAGCACAAGACAATGCAAATGATGTATGAGACGATTTACAAGGCTTTAGTGGAAGTTGGGCTGGAAGTTGCATTCTCCCCCCAGGACTATTTAAACTTCTTCTGTCTTGGCAATCGTGAGGCTATAGATGGAAATGACACATCAGTCTCTGGAAGTCCTACTGCAGCAAACACTCCTCAGGTATATATCTTTTATCTTTTAAAAAAATGTGCCATTTAGAGAGCGAGAGAGAGAGAGAGTTGAGACATTTCTAATGTTTTATTGTTGAAAATTACCATTTGTCCTTGTATCTGTTTGTCCCACAAATTTACCTATATATCTGCTGTATCTCATGTTTCCAGGCACTTAGTCAAAAGAGCAGGCGATTTATGATTTATGTTCATTCGAAAGGCATGATAGTTGATGACGAGTATGTAATAGTGGGGTCTGCAAACATCAACCAGCGCTCAATGGAAGGAACAAGAGACACTGAAATTGCAATGGGGTCCTATCAACCTCATCATACCTGGGCAAGAAAACATTCTAGCCCTCATGGACAGGTAACCATATAATTAGTATTGTTAGTTTTTTAGTTATTATTATCTATATAAAAGGACATACTGATGATTGTATGTTTTCCACTTGAACTTTATTTAATTGAAGCATAAATAATAGTGAAGAATATTCTAAAAGTCATAAGTACCATAGGATTGAGGACTAGTGCCAGAACGAAGCCTTCTAGATTGTTTTCCTCTGCATTTCGAGGCATTAATAAAATCGTTAGAGTGGAATAGATCACTAAGTAAACAATATTTCCAGAATGATAACGGCAACTTTAAATTCGATTCCTGGAATCATCACTTTTTATTGATGTCGCCAAAAGCATTTAATGTGCAATGCAAATTCTAAAATGTCATGAAAGACTATATGTTGTTTAATCCAATGCTTAACCATTTAGTTGTTTTCAGGGGTTTCAAATTAACGTAACATTTGATATCTAACTTCATGTTGTGATTGTTTGCTTCATAGATATATGGATACAGAATGTCGCTATGGGCAGAACACACCGGAACCATTGAGGACTGCTTCACACAACCAGAGAGTCTTGAATGTGTAAGGAGAATTAGATCAATGGGTGAGATGAATTGGAAACAATTTGCCGCTGAAGAGGTGACGGAGATTATGGGTCATCTATTGAAGTATCCCGTTGAAGTTGATCGAAAAGGTAAAGTGACCTCGCTTCCTGGAAGTGAGAATTTCCCTGACGTGGGAGGAAATATAACTGGTTCGTTCCTTGGAATTCAAGAAAACCTAACCATTTGATCTGCAAATCAAATCCATTTTGTGGGTTTTGGGAGAACAATTCATTTACAGACGGTACAGTTTTGGTGTTTTTTTTTTTTTTTCTGCATTTTCAATCCACTGTACAAGTTTTGCCCTTATAGATAGCATATCGTTAGACACCTGCTTTGTAGATTATTATAGTTCGGGTTGTGCATCTTTTGATGTTTGTTTTTGGTCGAAGTACGTTTCTTGTATAAAACATGAAAGGCAATAATGAAAATCTTATTACAATCTTGGGAAGAAAAAAAAGACCTTCATACTTCAAGCGCTCTGTTGTGCCTCCTTGTCTGAAACCCCTAATGAGCTTTACTCACTGTCTTGCAATCCTTGTGCTTGATTGCTTTTGTTTTCTGGTTTTCTGTATTGCAAGCCTCCCGTAGGGATGCGTTCTTCTTGTCCCCTATTGTTTAATGGAATTTATGCTATTTCGCAAAAAAAAAAAAAAAAAAAAAAAAAAAAAAGAGGTCCATTGTGGCTACAAAACTTGTTCAATTCAATACATCCACACGTTCAAGTTCTTAAAGATTTGCTGAACTTGTTCACCACCAAAGGAAAAAGAAAAACCGTTCTGTGCCCCAATTTTCTGTCATGCACATTCCATAACTATGAAATTTTGTTTGCCACCAGAACAAAATACAAAGAACCACACGTGACACCTGAGCTTGGAAAAAAATTTATTATCAGATAAAGCATCAAGCATTTGAAGTACACTGACATCAGGGTCAGTAATCAGCTTCAGATTAACTACATTCTTCATTCATCATGAGACATTAACAAGCTTTGGCCGTCCAGTTTCTGGATTCACCTCAACTCGGAGACCAAGTCCAGCAATTTCTGGCGCATCAACAGACCCTTGAAGCTCCAATTCAGTCACCACCTGTTTGTTGTCTTCGTTCCCTTCCAATAAATTCCTGACACACCAAATGCCCCACTCCTTCAAGAACGGGTTGTCTTTGTCAAGACCACATTGTTGCAAGAGCAGAAGAATCCCATCTTTTTGCCTAATCTCATCTTGTACAGGTTTCCTTTGATATGTGCAATTGCCGATAACCGCAACTATATCTCTCCGAAATCCTTTGTACGGAAATGGTTTTGATGAACCTGAATTTGTTCTGTCCTGGTCCTCACCTTGTTTGATAGCTTTCCTAATTATTGCTGGCGGCTCGAGATCACGAAGTAAACATAAAAGTAGTTCTATGAGACCATGGGAGAGCAAAACATCAACAGCCTCCCCCAGGTCCTCTTCAAAACCTCTTAAAGTTTTTTGGGCACATACATCTCTCAGAATTGTGAGTGAGTATCCTAGCACATCTATCATAATAGAGCCTGTCGGAAGTCCAGACTTGCCCCTTGTGACACAATTAAGAACCTCAACGGATTTTTTGAATATCTCAAAAACACACAAAGCAAAATCACTAGGAACACTAATCTCTCTAAGCCGCTCATTTAAGATGTCTGATATGATTCTCAAGAAAAATGCTTGCTCTGTTGAGAAACGGTCATCTCTAAATTCAGTATCTTCAACATTCTCAATAGTACCAACAAAGCCTAAATTAGAGAACAATGACGTGAAGTAAGGTCCTTCCAAGCAGATTCTTGAGAGAAGCAACTTGAACCCATCTTCTCCAAAACCAACTGGTAACACACCCAAAAAGTAAAAAGGCACAAATTAGCGCTTGTTTCATTAATATTGGGCTTCAGCAGAGAAACTCAATCGGTATCAATGAAATAAATGTAAGATACCAAAAAAAAAGACACTTACCTGCAGCAGTAGTCCTTACAATCTCTTTCATAATAGTTATTCCACCATCACCACAAAGCTTTGCGAACAGTTCAGGGCTTCCATCACAACAAGCATAGATAATCATGCACAATGGATCACAAGTTTCCCGGCTCTGAACTCTTGCAAGAGCCAAAAAATCTTTAAAATAAATTTGCTGCCAAATTACATGCTGATGTTGTTCTCCAGCCAAAGAAACATTAGGAAGAACTTGCAACCCCATTTGAATGATCCCAGAATCTGGCTCCAAAGAAAGATTTGCAGAGTTCAAAACATTCAATATTATTGCAACTCCATTATGTTCAAGAAATGAGTTCTGGTTTGAAACCTCTCCAGCACAAAGATTTCTTAGGAGCTTTAATGACAACGTGAGAAGCTGGCGACCAGAAGGGTAAGGGAGAGATTGGATAAGCTGGACCACCGTGGGAAGAATCTTTTTATAGGCAAGGTCCGCGCGACCATCAGCTGTTCTGCAAACTTGTATTAAATTTTCCAAGGAATCTATGAGGGTAGATGAGTTTGACACGCTTAAAAGTGTCTGGAGAACATCTTCAGGTACAAAGCACTCTTGCAATGCGGTATTATCCATTACGAAAGCAATTCACTGATAATGAAACCAGAAAAATCAGAACTTTCAATATCTAAATTGATGACAAATAACAATGTGGCAAAAAAAATTACAAGTACTCTATTGATCCTGCTCAGATAGAAAACATGATCAAGAAGTAGACTTACTGCAATCTAATGGAAGATTTATAATCACAAAATCATCATCTAACAAGTAAATTTATACTCCTCTTGGTTTATAGACATAAAACAGCAAAAACTATAAACTCCACCTCCACTAAACCTAGAAACCATCTCCCTTCTATTTCTCAACTCACTCTCAACCATTATAAACATGATTTAATATGAGATTAAAACTAAAAAAAACTATATAAAATCAGCACACGTTTAAACAAAAAGTTCTTAAATGCTGAGAAATCCGATTGATAATTGATAATTGATGGCGGGAAAAAATAAAAAAATTTATACCTGGGAATCTCAATGAAAGCCCCAATCGATAATTGATGGCGGGAAAAAAACCCTAAACCCAGTTGAAATTCTGCTCAGCTACGAAATCCAAGCTGTTGGTGAAGGTTCTGTCTTGCGATGAGGGTTTAAAGAGGGTGCATTTTTGCTGTCCACTTTAACTCTAGGTGTATGCTCATCACCATCCTCAACACTTGACACACATGTCCATATGCATAATTATGGTTCCATAAATATAAAGCAATAGTTAACTATGATTATGTTTTTGGACACGTGTCAAGTGTTGATGATGATGAAGTGGCTTAGATTTCGTGAAAGGTCAGGGGTAAATATTATATTTTGAAAAGAGTAGGGGCTAAACAATAATTATAATTTTTTTGGTGCCCCTCTCTCTCTCCGACTCTACCTCCCGTTCAGCAGTTTTTAATGTTCTTAGAAGCTTCTTTCTCTCTCGTCTTCTAGGTCGCGACCTCAGCCCCACCCATCACACCAAAACCTCCTTCTATTTTCCGTTCTGCCTCCGATCGCACTCGTCCTCTTTCTCAGGTTAGTATTTTTTCTTTTTTCCGTTTCTAAATTTTTTCTATTAGTTTGTTATTTTAATATCTGAAACGCTTATGCTTAATCATGATTATTCTTAAATTGTGCTTTTTCTCAGGTTTTTTTTTTCTGTATTCCTAAACATGGGTTGTGTTTAATTCTTGTGTTCTATCTGTGGGTATTGATTTACTTTTATTTTTGTTTATTTACTATTCTGCTTAATGGTTTTCCAGTTTGTATGTTTGGTTGATTATTTTTCCCTTTTGGTTTTGCTTTTATGTTTCTGAGTTTTTGAGTTTTAGGGATTGTTCTTTCCAATTCTAGTAACTATGGAAATTTTAAAAATCATCTCCCTGAAATCCTTCGGTGAACAAATAAAAGATAATAGAAATCAAAACTTGTTTCCAAATATTATAAACCAGAGAAAAGGTGGTATTTCAACCAATTTTTTATGAGACATTTGATGAAATTTTAGTTCCAGTATGTTACGCTGAGGGCATTCTTGTTTTAAACTAACGGGATCCTGCACGTTGTTTTCTTTTCTAGTCAAAGAAAGAAGTACCAAAATCCGTGCACTAAGATCAGGGATAACCCATGGCGACATTGGATTCAGACGTGTCGATGGTTCTGGTAGGCGAGGCTTCAAGCAGTGCAGGTTCATCGACCAAGAAGCCCAAGCGATTTGAGATCAAGAAGTGGAATGCTGTCGCACTCTGGGCCTGGGGTAAACCCTTGGGTTTAGAAGTTCAATAATTTTGTATTTCAACCATGTACTGATGTTGTTTTGGTCTTTGTATGCAGATATTGTTGTTGATAACTGTGCCATTTGCAGGAACCATATCATGGATCTCTGTGAGTAAAATTTTTTTAGTTTTTTTAATTGTTAATTTTTTTATTGATTATTTGATTACTTACAAATTTTGTTGTTTGGTGGTGAGTAGGCATTGAGTGCCAAGCAAACCAGGCAAGCGCCACAAGCGAGGAGTGTACAGTTGCTTGGGGTATGCTTCAACTTTCAGTTTATGCATAAACTAAGGGCCCATTTGATAACCATTTCAATTTTAGTTTTTAGTTTTCATTTTTTGTGCTAGAGTATGGAGGAAAAAGAGGGAGAATGGAAGTGAGAATGAGAGTGGAGATGGGATTGAGAGGAAGGATGAGAGGGAGGAGTAACAAAAGTGAAAACAAAAACTAAAATTAAAAATTGAAATCTATTTGAAATTGTTTTCACTTTCAAGTTTTTGTTTTCACTTTTGTTTCTCCCAATCTCATCATCACTCCCATTCTCACCCTCATTTTCCTCCATACTCTAGCACAAAAAATGAAAACTAAAAAGTAAAATTGAAATGATTATCAAACTGGCCCTAATATTTTAAGTTTTTGTTCTGCTTGCTAGGCCCTTGATATTGATTTAGTAGATTGAAAAGCACACTTGCATTTGTAATCAAAACTCTTGTGGTTGTTTTTTCTTTTTCCCATTTTTACTTTCCCAATACATTCTATTCTACATAATGGGGAAAGGGAAAGGGAAGGATTTGGTGGATTACTACTTTTCAGTCTGCACCTGAGGTCATGCTTATATGTACATTGTGATTATCAAATTACACATCTACTTCTCCTTGACATGTTTAGGGCTTGGTTAATGCTTTAAAAGTAGAGAAATAAAAGGAGGACTCCTTGATTCAAAAATGGAGATTATTTTCGTATATAAAAAATGGAGGTTCTTGAAGTTGTATTGCAGAACTGATCATCTTATTTTCTCTAGCATCAGCTTGCTTGTGTTTCTGTTTTTAATAAGCATTTTATGTGCCCTTAAAGCTCTATTTACCGTGTTTATACCACTCATTCACCATATGGAATGGGTTTTGTAGTTTTCATTGTTTGAAACTGTGTATCATATTTGTTGGTTAATGCTTCAAATGGATGTTGATAATGATAGGTTTCCTTGTGTGCGCTGATACCTTGAATTTTTTTCTGCTTGTTTTTTTAAAATAGTGAATCAGACTGATCATAGTTGCATCGAGCATTAAGCATGTGGTTTCTTTGTCTGAACTGTTGGTTTTTGTCTTTGTAGGGGTTTGCAACCATGCATTCCACTTCCACTGCATAAGCCGATGGCTCAAGACCCGCCAAGTGTGTCCATTAGGTATATGACTGTGCCTTAATCAGCCCCTTCTCAGTCTTATATTAAATTTTCTTTCCCTGGGCTTCTATCTATACAGAACAATTTGTTTTATTCCCTAACTTTTGTTGTGGTTATCTTTTTAACCCAGACAACAGCGAATGGGAGTTTCAGAAGTATGGTCATTAGAAGCTTCATGTGGTCGAGCGTTGGATCTTCCCTGCACTTGATCAAATGCTGGATCTTCTGCGCACTTTCTGCTATGGCGATGCCGGCAAGGGTCCTAACCCCTTGTGTGCCTATTTTCATCCTTCTACTTATTTCAACTGGAGCCCTTATATTTTTGTTAAGCATTTGGCTGCTCAGGCGTCTGATTGTAACTTTTTGCCTATATCTCGGTTCACTGGCATGCTTTCTTTCTTATAAATTATCATTTTAACAAACATGGTGACGAAAAGCCATGGGAAAGTAGAAATTCTACTGGCTTTCAACCCCGCTTTGATTTGACCATAAGAAATTTTATTTTCTGATGAAATTGAGCTTATGAATTTTCTTCTGTGATCAAACAAAATGTTCGTTATAAAATTATCACCCAAAAAAATCTTCACTATAAACATTACAAAATTGTATAATTGAGATATTATTGACATATACAATATAATCTTATTCTTAGATTTGTTGGGTCAACAAAATAGAGGAACCATGCAGAAATTGCAAAATTAACCTTGAAAGAAAGTTATTATTTATGCGAAAAGAGTTCAATTACAAAGAGAAACCAAGCAGGCACGCATGCTAGAACAGATCAAAATGAAAGGAAGAGTGGAAGACCATTCTCCCAAAGCTTGGGCGGCGATAGACTATGACCCAAGTTAGCAAGTCTGTCAGCTGCAAAGTTTGCTTCCCTATAAACATGCTTGCAAGTCACATCTTCACACAGAGAACAAAGTAGGAGGATGTCCTGGATCAGCAGTTTCATACTCTAAGGGGTCGCTGATGCCTGATTCACAGTCATTGATGAGCTTAGAATCTCCATCAAGCATAACTTTACGCCAACCTTTATGCACAACATAAGCCAAACCATCCCTTAGAGCCAGACATTCTGCAACAGTAATGGAAACCTGTCTTATTTTCATAGCACCAGCAAGCATCAGTTCCAACTGAGCCATCAAAATTCAGCTTCATCCACCCAATGGGAGGGGGCTCCCATTTAATTGGGGTAGAGACTGCTTGTTTGAAATGGTAATTTTCCTTCCAATAATCCAACCCAATTTGGCTTGCCACATTCAACACTCTGGCTGGGTGAGAGGTAATATCTTGGAAAATCTTAAGGTTTCTAGCTTCCCAAATTTGACATCAGATAAGGAAAAAACCAATGGGCTGTCTAAAAAGGAATAGATTGACCATTTCCCACAATCCACCTGATATCCATGTTTAGAACTGATCTTGCATCCAAAATTGCTTGCCAAGCTGAGGAGTGAGAAGATTTTTCTTGAGAGTTAAGAAACAATCTCTTCAAAGATTTTTTTAACCACAATTTGTGCCCGCCAATTGGAATTGTAAGTTAGACAAATCCAACCCACGGTTGAAAACAGAAGGAGATCTCACACTGCAAAACCCCTCATAGCATGTACAAACAGTTAAACACCTAATAGAAAAATATATATATATAATTTTGAAGTTTTTGTTAATTACAATTTACAATTCTTGAATTTTATTTTAAAAAAAATATTGTGTGAGATGGTAAATTGGCAACATGGTGTTGTGTTGTCAGAAGATAAAGAAATGGAAATTAATATATATATATATATATATTTTTATTTAATTTTAAAAAAAAAACACACAAAACAAAACAAAACCCGCCCAGATTGAATTAACTCAATTCACGTCTCTCCCTCGTCTTTCAAAGAAACTCTGATTCTCTCTCCCTCGTCATATCCAGATCCTTCGCAGTTCTCTCACTCATCCCTCAACTTCTCACTCTTGGGGTAGCTGCCTTTGGATTCCTTCGTTACCCATCGGCAGGTAAGCCTCAGATTTCGTAAAAGAAGTTTCCATTTTTCGTCTTTGTTGAAATAGTTTGGGATCAAGCATGAAAATTTTACTGAATTCTTGTAATTTTTGTGGATTATTATTCTTGTTGTGAATCAATGGTGTCTGCCCATCTTCTGTGCTTTTAGTTTTGGGGCTAACCATGAAAGTGTTAGTGCTAGAAAAAAAATTCAATTGAAAAAGTTTCAGGCATTACCTGTTCTCGTATCCTTTGCCCTACGCAAATGATAGACTTGATTTTTCCCCCATTTTCTCCGATTGTTAATTAACAGGTGGGTTCTAGTTTCTACAGTGTTATGAGTCTCATCTCATATGAGAATTCAAAGAAAATCAGCTTTGAATATTCCAGAGTTTACCTATAGTGAATTAGGATTTTCTGGTAGCTGGAAAAAAAAAAGAGAGTAAATTTATTCCTTTACTGCTTCACTAGGGTTTGCCTCACTCTCTCTGCTTCCCTAGGGTTTCTAATTAAATTTTCGATATTTTTCAGCTAATGCAAACATCATCCAGCTAAGCTTTCAAAATTCTTTTGAGCCCTCGAGAAACTGGGAATTGAGGACAGTTTGGGTTAGGGTTCTGATCGTAAAGAATGTCCAAAGTCCGGGATAGGATTGAAGATTTCAAAGATGCTGTGCGCCACTCTGCTCTCTCTTTGGGTTACAATGAGGTTCGCAAATTAATTCCACTGCTCTCAAATTTATTGAAATTATGATTTTTCTTGTGAATCAAAGTCGTTTATCTGCAAATTTACAGTCCAAATTGGCAGCCATTATGGCACAATTCATTATACATGCACCCCGCCAGAGGTCACCTTTCACCAGAGCCGCCCTCAAGACGGTACTTACACATTTGCCACTCTGCTTCTTCTTCTCATTCTTCCTCTTCCTTTGTAATCTCGTGTGTTTTAATTCATTTCCTTTAATAAATGAATCAGATGGAAAGCATTGGAGCTCTGGAACAGTTTATGTTGAAACATAGAAAAGATTATGTGGATCTGCATCGGACCACTGAACAGGAGAGAGATAGCATTGAGCATGAAGTAAGTTATCAATTGACTATAAATTAAATCCATTTTGTCTCCTTAAAAATTTCGAGATCCCACAACTTTGTTGGATTGTCAGTGGATGAGTAAATTCTAGTAAGTTCATTTTACTAATTATTAGTATTGTTTGTGTTGACCAAATTGATTCATTAGGCTACTCTTCAGAAATATGTATGTTTCAAACTCTACGGCTTCGTGTATGCTGTTCAATTTGGTTCCAAAGTGTGTTAATGTGTATGTTTAAGAGCAAATTATTCTGTAATATTAAAGTTTGTTTCTTTATCATATATCTGCTTCAGTCCTGTGTGTTCACTTGCATATATTTGTAAGAACAATGCGTGGTAAATGCTTGTGGACTATGATATAGCTTAGTTAAGCTGTATGGTTTTGTATTATGCTTACCTTTCCATTGTGTCATGATATGCAGGTAAGTGCTTTTATTAAAGCATGCCAAGAACAAATTGATGTTCTTAAAAATAGCATTAATGATGACGAGGCAAACTCAAAGGGATGGCTTGGCATTAGGACTGATTACTCGAATGCTGATACTATAGCACATAAACATGGTGTGGTACGATTATTTCTCCTATTGTATTAAGTATGTCCTTTTATATTATATTCTGTCCTCATAAGCCTATGAGCTCTAAGGCAGAAACCCTGCATTTCTCCACCTTGGCTGTGTTGAACATGGGACCTCTTGTACTTTTTAGTTCTTCTGGGTGACTGTTAATTTTCAACCAAGTTAATTAGGAATTTTATATTCCTCATTGGAAACATATTTGTATGGAATCAGTGGCATATTTGGTAATTTAATTGTCTAATGCTTACTCTTAAACTGCAGGTCTTGATTTTAAGTGAGAGACTCCATTCAGTCACTTCACAGTTTGATAAGCTAAGAGCCATACGCTTCCAAGATACCATTAATAGAGCAACACCTAGACGAAAACTTAAGCGGATTGCAAATTCAGAACCTACAGATGCTTCTAACTCCAACAATTTGGAGCTCAGGGAACCTAATGAACTTCAACCTGAGCCTCTAACAGTCCAACAGCAACTCTTGGACGATGAAACACGTGCCCTTCAGGTCATCAGAATCTTGGCTCTCTATTGATTTTTTTTAATCCCTTGTTGTTCCATTATGTAGAACCCTGAAAGTGGCTAAAGTTGCTTACTGCTGTTGGTATGCAATGCAGGTAGAGCTGACTAACCTTCTAGATGCAGTTCAGCAAACTGAAACTAAGATGGTGGAAATGTCTGCGCTGAATCACCTTATGTCCACACACGTGCTGCAACAAGCACAACAGATAGAGCAACTCTATGATCAGGTGGCTAGATTTATGATATATGTTGGTCCATACATAGGTCTTGTTTATTATCTGCTCCCTCTAATTTGCCTTTGAATTGGTGGTATATGTTTAAATCTTGCACCAAGGCTTAAGTATACATTCCAAAGACCTGCTAATTATCTCTGTTCTCTTCGACAGGCAGTTGAAGCGACGAATAATGTAGAGCTTGGTAACAAAGAGATCTCGAAAGCAATCCAGCGGAATAGCTGCAGCAGGACGTATATTTTGCTTTTCTTCTTTGGATTAATTTTTGGGATTCTCTTTCTCGATTGGTATAGTTGAATGTACTCATCTTCGTATAATTGTGATTCTATACTTGTTAAAGAGAAATGCATGTTCACACAACTTTAGCAGAGGAAACCGATAAACAAATTCGCAAGTTGAGTTGAGTGATTTTTCTTTCTCATCTTCGGTTCCAAGTTATGGAAAAACTGTGTTTACTGGAGTAAACTTTTATAAAATGTTATATGTTTTATTTCTAAGACTAGGAACAGTTGAGTCAACAACGATTTGATTTATTTTCGACCAACAAAAAAAAACCCAAAACTTTCCTCTATATTTTTCTTTTTGTCCTGCTGTGTATGAAGGTGAACAGAACACGTCTGTTGATAAAACAAATATTATATATATAAAGGAAAAGTTTATGAAGGGCTTAATAGTAATTCGATTAGCAAAGAAAACTTCGGGTCCAATTAGAACCCTCAAAGAAAACTTTTTTCCGTCTAATAGTTATTTTTTTTAGGTGCGATAACATACTAATCACACGCACTAAACTAAACGGATGCTAGGATTTGAACTAAACGGATGCTAGAATTTGAACACGGACAAGTTATACTTAATAATCTCATAGATTACTGAAGTTATATTGTTGATTTGCAAGTTTTTTTTCAAGGGACATTTACATAAATACCACCTGAACTTTTATGCATGTGCGCAGTTACCACATGAACTATTAATTTTTATTAGGGTGTTGTTAAATGAACCTTCAAATTAACTAAGTACACCCTATGATCTTAGTATACCCTCATAATTAAATCAAAATGTAAATTAACTAAGTACACTCTATTTAACTTCCAAAAATACCCCTAATATACCCTAATACTAAGTACACCATATTTTACACAACACCCTAATACTAAGTACACCCTCCACAATGTAATTGTTAAAGACAAAACCCCAAACATGGGAATCCATTTCTATTATGGAGGTCCTGGGTTTTCAGTAGTATGTCCCTAGTTTCGAAACAAAAAGCAAGCTAATCAGAATCAGCATAATAATTTAGTTCATTGAGAGGTGTTGTAGTTCATATGGGCATCCTTTTTCTCATATATCAATTTGGAGGGGCTTTGTTTATCAGCTCTTGCAATTAATATTGATGCTTTTTTGCTGACCTATCCTCTCTCTCTCCTCTCTCTCTCTCTCTCTCTCTCTCACCCAAATGAGCTGCTAAATGAACCCTAAAATTAACTTAGTACACCCTAAGATCTAAGTACACCTTAATGTTTTAATCAAAATGTAAAATTAACTAAGTACACCTCATTTAACTACCAAAATACCTCTAGTACACCCTAATACATTTTATAACACATCACCCTAATACCAATCAGATTCCGAGTATCTACATTTATCATCAAGTGCATTTACACAATTTAAGAAAATCTTAACCATTTAATAGATCCAATGAGATTTAATTATTCCACCTCATCATAATTGTATTTAGATTACAACTCTCCTTTTTGCGGTGTATCACTTATCCATCTCTTCCTCTCTCCTGCGGCCATTCCCCCTTCTCTCCCATACTTATATCAAACCTGCAACTTTATTCCAAAACTGATATTAAATCAGCATGTCTCATACCAATTAATCATCTCTTTTAATGTATTGCTTCTAAAAATGCATATCCCTCTCATCACTTTCTCTTCGGTTTTCTTCCCTTTTCCAATCTAAATAAGACGATATGGTGTACATAAAAATTCATTTTCTCTAATTTGATAGAGCAGTTCTAAATGGAAATGATTCTTTAGTCTAATCTCAAACTTCAAGCTTTTCATTTAAAAATAAATAATAATAGTTTTTTGTTTGTTTGGGTGTTGGGTATATATTTGTACCCAATTGGGGGATTCGTAAGTATAGAGTGTTGGGTACTCATCTCTTGTTTGATCTTCTAATGGGAGATGCAAAATATTTTTTCAGTTTCCTATAACACAATGGAAATGAAATCATGGCTTTTGTTATTTGACTTAAATCTGACATGGGAACTGGTTCCAAAAAAAATCATAGTAGGTGGGGATAGATTATGTTCTAGTTGATGGGGGGTATTTTTTTAATTTGGGTATTATCTATATATATATAATCCAATATATATGTGTGTGTGATTGAAAGGAGAACAAGGTTAGATAGGATTTGGGGCCGCTTTGGGATTATTGTCACTTTTAAAAAAAGTTGCCTCATTGTGTTTTGAAAATAATTAGTCAGAAGTAAAGCAAATACATGTTTGGTAAACAAAATTTTTAAAGTGTCGTTAGTACAAAAAGTAGTGTCAAAACCGTTTGGTAAATTTTAATATAAAAATGTTGTAATCGTGAATAATGACTAAATAGATCGTAGAAAGTGCTATGCGCTAATTATGTGGTGGTAGTAGTGGTGGTGGAGTTGGTAGTGAAAGAGATGGAGGTGAAGGTGGTGGTGAAAGAGATGGTGGTGGAGGTGGTGGTTGTGGTAGTGGGGATGGCGGTTGGAGAGGTGGAGGTGGTGGTGGTGGAGGTTGAGAATGAGGAGGTGGTGGAGGTGGAGAAGGAGGTGGTGGTTGTGGTGGTGATGGTGATGGTGGCGAAGAAGGAAAGGGATGTGGTGGTGGTATGGCGGCGGCGGTTGGTGGTGGTGGTGGTGATGATGAAGGCCGAGGTAGTGGTTGTGGTATGGTAGTGGTGGTGGTGGTGTTGTTGGCGGTCAATGGTGGTGGTGATGAAGGTTGAGGTAGTGGTTGTGGGGATGGTGGTTGTGGAGGTGATGGTGGTGGAGGTTGAGGATGAGATGGAGGTGGCTGGCGACATAGTGGTGGTGGTGTTGGTGGTGGAGGTTGAGGAAGAGGTGGTGGTTGTGGTGGTGATGGTGGCAGAAGGAGGTGGTGGGTGGGCTATGTCGGTGGTGGTGAAGGTGGTGATGGAGATAGTGGAATTGGATGTGGAGGTGGAGGTGGTGTCTTTAAAAAATTTAATGATGGTATTTTGGGATTTAAAAAATTCATTAAATCGCTTATCTCTCGCTTTTGAAAGCAACTCATAGCTTACTTTTAAAAGTCATTATTAAAAGGACATCGCTTATAAAATAATCAGATATTTTAGATTTACTAAACACCTTAAACTCGCTTAACTTTAAAGTGAAGCAAGTTTTTGACGAAAAAAGCAATCCCAAACGGGGCCTTGATCCGATAACAATAAGGTGCACCTTAATTTTAGTCTAATACAATTAAAACTCATTAGATTAATTGAAGGGTTCATATTTTTTTAAATGTGGATAAATGTAGAGGCTCGAGATTCGAATATGGTGAGTATGGTGTACTTATTAAAATTATATTTGTTTCACAATTTAATATATCCTTTTTGGTCATTTTATATTAGGATAAATTAGTAATTCAATTAATATTTTGGTAGTATGGTGTACTCTTTCACGCTGTTTGATGAATAACGATGGCTTGTTGGCAAGGGATTATGTTCGGCAGCTTCAATCTTTTCTCCTCTCAAAGCTTCTTTATTGATGTCAGGAACTATGGGAGTGATAGAAAAAAAAAAATTACACCCGACAAAAACTTTGAATTTTTATCTCAAATTTGTTTAGAATCAAACTCTGAAATTCTAATTTGATTAGGGTTCAATATGTTGAGTAGAGTATACTTATTAAAATTATTTTGGTTTCACAATTCAATATATCTTTTTTGTTCATTTTATATTAGGGTAAATTAGTAATTCAATAAATTGTTTGCTAATAGGTGTATTTAATTAATTTTAGGGTTCGTTTAATAACACCTTTTTTATTATTAGCCACATAAACAATATAGAGTGTTGCAATATATCACATACGTCTAACTTTGTTCAACTTTCCGTTAAATTTCATGGCATTTTTCTCAAGTGACTATAACTAAAAAAATGAAAATGTTTAAAATGGATGGAATTAAAAATTAAAACCTAATTATGCAGTGGGTATCATCTAAGGGCATGCAATATCACCGTCATCCACACTTTGACTATGCACAATATATATATTGCTTCTTGTCTCACAATGTTTATCTCCCACTTTCTTTCCTAATAATGTATTGAATCATTTCTTTCCCCCCACTATTTTATGCAATGAGCAGAAGTCATGGTAGTCAGAAATATGCTGGCTTATATGTCCTAAAGTATGTCTTGCTTCTAAAAACCAAGGGCTTCTGTGACTGTTTTGAATCAGAATTGAGGGGATCTTTGGATGCACTATCTTTATGGTGTCGTACAATATCTGAGCGATGTTGATCTTTGTCGACTACAATGTGCTGGAGTTAGAAAGAAAAATTAAAGTAATAGAATTTAGAAAGAAAAACAAAACTAATCTCATTACTATGTTGGCTTGTTGCTGTCACTTCTTGGCTTGTACTATTGAGAGAGGCAGGGGAGAATTGGTACTGGAAGGAACTAGCGGGTGTTGGAATTAGGTTAGTTTTTTGTATTTTTTTAGTTATACTGAGTTGACAGAAGATTTAACGGAATGTTTAATAGAATTAGACATAGATGGTACATTATATTGCAACACTCTACATAATTAAGATGGTTAATAGTAAAAATTAAAAGTTTAGGTGAAAGTTCATATAATATTTATACAATTTTCCATTTTTCCATTTTTTCAAAATATGAGGTCTAAATTCAATTAATCTGATATAATTCTTCTCATTAATATTCCAAATAAGCTTTGACCAAAAAAAGAAAAAAGAAAATACGAAAGCCTCCTAAAAACCAACATCAGCCCTCATACACACGCCCAATTCCTTCTCTCTCTCTCTCTCTCTCTCTCTCTCTCTCTCTCTCTCTCTCTCTCTCTCAGTCAGCAGCCATGCCCAGTCAAAGCTGAAGCTTGATCTGAAGATTGCTTTGCTACCAAAGCTTGATTTGTTCAAGTCTTCATCAACCCCGTCACATCCAGATCCTTCACCATTCTCTCACTCATCCCTCAGCGCTCGCACTCTTGAGGTAGCTGCTGTTGGATTCCTTCGTTGCCCTGTCAGCAGGTACGATTCAGATTCCGTAAAAAAGTTTCCATTTGTCGTAATTGTTGAAATTTTGGGATCAAGCATGGAAATTTTACTGAGTTCTTGTAATTATGTGCAAATTACTGGTGTATTTTGGTGCATTTGATTTAGAGAATTGTAGTTCTAATTTTCTTTTGCTGGGTTATTGTTCTTGTTGTGAATCAATATTGGCTGCCTATCTTATGAGTTGGGAGAATTTGCTTGTAATCCAGTTGTTTATGAAGTCGTGCCCTCTAATATTAATATGTTGCAGGGAAACATCCTACATTTGTTTCTGGTTTTTTTTTATATAAATTTTTTGTATGATTTTCTTGATTTTTAACTAGATAGGCATGATTTAGTCCTGACCAACAATATAATTGTGCTTTCTAAAAAAAACCATCATTTGTGATTCAAATCCTGGCCAGTCGAAGAGAAGTTAGAATCCTATCTGATCTAGCCTGGGCTTCATGCCATTTCAAGGTACTGGCATGACATTACCATCTTACACTTACTGTATGACAGTTTGAGCATGCAATGTGTGTAATTACGCTTGTAGGGTTAACATGATGGTGTGAAACAATGACAAAACTCGGGATCTCTCCCATTTCTAGATTCGTATCCACAAAATGAAGTCATTTTGTATGTAAACTTGGAAGAAATTGACAATGGCAGATAAAATCTCTATGCTTTCTTTAAATATTTGATATAATGCTGTGGGAAATTTCATTAACTTGAACTTAGTTGGTACAGAACTAGTAACCGAAACAACATGAGAACAATGGCAGCAGCAACGACTTCGCAGCTCTTATGCTTCTCTGCTATGAATCGCAACCTCAACCTCCCCAAACGTTCACTCCTTTGCCCAACCATTCTTCGTCCCAAGTCCTTGTCAACTACTGTTATGAGTCTTGAAGGAGGTTCCAAGACCAAGACTAGTTTAAGTTACACAAGCGATGCACCAAAAGCAAAGTCGGATCCCATTTTAGATGATGAACAAATTGCTGAACCGAAAAGAGCAGCCAAGATTCATGATTTCTGTTTCGGCATTCCATTCGGCGGGATTGTTCTAAGTGGTGGACTTATTGGTTTCATCTTTTCTAGAAATCCTGCCACTTTGAGCACCGGCGTCCTGTATGGAGGGGCATTGCTAGCCCTTAGTACCTTCAGCCTGAAGATCTGGAGGCAAGGAAAATCCAGTTTACCCTTCATTCTAGGGCAAGCAGCTTTGGCGGCAGTCCTCCTGTGGAAGAACGTTCAGATCTACTCGTTGACAAAGAAAGTATTTCCAACAGGCTTCTATGCTGCCATCAGCGCAGCAATGTTATGCTTCTATTCATATGTCCTCCTGTCTGGAGGAAACCCACCACCGAAGAAGTTGAAGTCATCTGCAAGTGTTGCATCGTGATAGAAAGCCTAGACGTCTGATTAGGTATAAAGGTTACAAAGTTTGTATGACTGAATGTTGTTTTGTTGATATGAATTACAGAGGAATTTGCTCATGAATAATGTCACTGTTAAACTTCAAATGGAGCATGAAAGGTCAACTTCAATGGTGAGGCCAAACACATCATGAAATATGAGCGAGTCTGATATGACTTTTTTGTAGTTTCATTTTGTTGGTCTTAATCAACTTGGTTGTCTTTCTTCCTCTCCGTTTCATGAAAGATTTGTTTCTCATGAAATGTTAATCTGAAAAGTTTCAGTGTGATTTGTTTCTCTTGTGCTTTCTTTCTTTGATTGTAAAAGAGAAAAGGCAAGAACAAAAGGTGACCAAACAAACATTGTTTTTTAATTTCAATATTTTTTATATGAAATTTCATCACATATCAATCAATCCACGCACTTCTTTTGGATTATGATAACAATCAACCCATATTTTTTTAATGGCTTGGAACCAACCATCTTTTCTATGTATTTTTATAAGAGCAACTAATGTAATAGTGTAGTATTATTATTTTTATAATTTTCTTTGTTTGCATTAAAAAAATATATTAAACCTAGAAACACACAGAAAAACTTATAAAATCTGTGAACATAATTCAGTGATTTAAAACACCACCTTAATCTAATAATGTATAATTTTCAAGAAAAGAAGCATGCAAGCAAAGAGTCAAAATGAAAAATATAAAGATAGGGGAAGTTAAAAATTAGGTCCAAAGAGTAAATTTACAATTCTCTTGGTAAAGTAAAATACCAAGTTGGGGTTGCATCTAATGCGCCCATCTTCATCCTCATCACCGTCACATTTCCATTCTCTGCACACCCACAACCCCCAAAAAAAGAAAAAAAAATTGAAAAAATAAAAAAGAAAGAAGAGGGTAAACACTAAACGGGCCCCACAGTTCTTCTGATAGAGATAGAAGGTGGCCCACAACAAAGAGCACCTACGAAGCCGACAGCTGTCGGCATTTCCATCGGACCCATCCAACCTCGATGGGGACCACCAGACCCGAAGGCCGCCTTGGTAATGGTGCTTTTGAACGGTCCAGCTGGCGGCCCCCACACTCTTGGGCCCCGCTCCCACCATCACATGCACGGTGAAATGACGTGGGCCCGCCTTTTATATAAAAATATAGCTATCACAAGTTTCACCCACCACCCGCGACTCTCCTTTTACAAGATCCACAGAACAAACCCTAAAACCCACTCTACCCCACCATCACCCGTGTGGTCCCCACCTCTCCGCCTAATACGACCCCATTTCACACGTGCATCGCCTTAAACCCCTCCCTCACGTGACCACGTGCTCCTCCCCTTTCCCTATCCAAAAAAAAAACCCAAAGCCCAACGCTGAGGAAGACGAAGCTAAGCAGCTAGCCGTACAAAAACCGTTCAGATTTCGCCGCCAAAATCTGAAAACCCAGACAAAACGCTTTCTGGGTTTTGTGCTCTTGTCAATGGTTTGAAGAGCCAGACATGAATTGAAGCTCCTTCTTGTCGTAAATTTCCAAAGAGAAGTCTCTGAGCGTCTGAGGGGCAGTGGAAGCGGCCATATGGGTCGTTGCAGAGGCCGAACTGGGACCCACGAAAGAGGATATGGGTCGGGCCGAAATGTTGATAAACGGAGCGGCGGCGACGGTGGTTGGATATGTAAATATGTGAGGCTGGGTCGAAGCTGAAGGGACCATGAAGAAAGCTCCGGGAACGACACCGTTTGACGGTATGGCCCACATGGGGAGCACGCCTTGAGGCATCACCGCTTGCACCGCTGCCGTCGGTGGCGGCTGGTGATGTCGTTCCGTTGTTAAAGGGGCTAAACCCGCCGAGGCCGAAACGCCGTCGTTCAAGTCCACATACTCGCTGTTTGAGTTCCGCTTGCGCTTTTTCTTGTCGGGCGGGTCGTCGCCGGGTCGCGGGTCCGGAGCGGACGTGGGGATTTTGAGTGCTCCGTTCACGGACATCGCGATCGCAGGCACGGTTCCGGTGCCGGTGGCGGCGATGATGGCCGGCTCGGCGTGCTCCAAGAGCCACCGGATGGTCTCGCCGTCGGACTTGTGCCCGAGCTCCCGGGTCAGCTGGAAGATCCGAGCAGCGCACGTGGCGGGCATGCGGATCCTCCGGCCCCGTCCCTCCACTTTGGTGTGCCGGTCCTTCGTCGACGCTCTCTTCGGCGCGTGTACCGCCACCGGCATAGCTACGTCCCGCTCGTCCTTGGGCGCGAGCACGAGAGCTTGGGATGGGCCGGCGGGCTCTTCTGAGTCGGATTCTTCTCCGCCGTTGATTCTGAGATCGACGGACGGTGTGGCTTGGTCTGGTTCATGTTCTCGTTTCTCCGTCATGGTCATGTTGAAGCCGAAAATCAACGAAGACCCAATTGAGAAGGAGCAAAACCCAGATAGAATCACACAAGAACTTCGAAACTCGAAGAAAAAACGAAAATTTCGCTGTGGACAAAAAAAAAGTTGCAGAGTTCAAGTGGAGCGCAGAGACTGGAGGGAAAGCTTGAAAATGAAGCGTTTTCTCTATGCGCTTAAACAACACGTTCAGGAGGACATTCTATGTAATTTATATACAAATCAATATCATGGGAGGAGGGATGGGGCGAGTAATTTGATTATTAAATTTTTTACGGTTATTATTAGAAGGAAAAAATGGAAGAAAAGAAAGACATCTACGGTTCGCTGCCCATCACACATCCAATTGGCCCCACAGGTGATGACACATGGCGGGGCCCATTGTAATTGGGTCTATCTGTTCGGTTGGGTCAAAGGTGGTGATGGGTCCAATGAGAAATGCCACTATAAAATCGTTTAAGCTGTTTTGATTTATTTTTGCTACACAAGGCATGTGTTTACATTGTGAATTTGTGAGTGTTTATACTTGTGAGATTCTTTTCTTTTCTTTTATGTCATTGTGAGGAAATTGGGCTTATGTTACGATGTTAATTCTTAATTATAGCGTTCACATGTTATAATATAAATGAATTTACATGGTCGATATTTCTCGTTTTTAGAATGTAGTATTAATAAATTTACACTTATATTAAACATGTGTACAAATAATGTCATGTGGCCGCGCTTATATACGGAATTATAATTATTCGTATTTTAGTCAAATTTCTTCGTCATATCTTTCATCTAGCATGATATCATCTGCCTCTCTAATCTTGTATCAATAAAACGAATGAAAAGGAATATAAAAAGGAGGGACCAAGTCAAGCATTGAAAAGGAATATGCCTTCCCGAGATGAAAGAGCCAACTTTCTTTGTTATTTCACAGTTCCACAATGCCAACAAGTTGTATCCGGAAGGGCCATAGCTCATACTGCATGGACCCAACTCTATCTTCATTTCATATATTAAAAAAAACACATTCATCCACAATTGAGACAACCCTAATTTTTCCTTATTACAAAGGGAATGTTATTGTCCTTATTTTGGACTTACAAAACAAAGAAATACGAAATAGAAAAGACTGTGGGAGCTGATACTTGGGAAAAATACAGAGCACAAGCAAGATATTTTATGGTGCACCTTAAATCAAATAACATGAGCAACTAAACATGGATCAAAAAGGTAAACATCACCGTAACAGATTTGTAGTTCAAGTAGTTGAGGACAATTACTCATGTACTCAATTTCCCGGTCACTTCAATACGGAATTATCTAACTTGCCACAACTTTCCGACATATCATATTAAAATTATGCTTCAATATCAAATATATACACTACATTTCGATATTTAGGTGAATTGTACTTGCAAAGGAGTTTAGGCCTATTTTCTGATTAGTTAGTTACACTTATTAATCCTCGCTCGCTGTCCAATAGCCACATACTAGAATAAGGTAACAAAAACTAATGGCTACATAAAGAGAGTTAAAAATTAGTAGTACTGGTGAAAAATGGCGTTTATTAATGGGGTTACCAATTTCAAATCGCCCATCAATGTGCTACAAGGTCATTCCTAGGTGTGTGGACCAAACACCTTTGTTATGCTGGTGCTAAATAGACCTACCAGTACGACAAGGGTTCAATATCATTTTTGTCCTTGTATTTTGCTCCAACTTTTATTTTCGTTCTATGTTTTCAATTTAATTAATTTCATCCTTGTGTTTTGTAGTGTTAACAATTTTAGTTTATATTTCCTAATTTGACGTTAATTTAGTATGATAAGGGGCTTGCAATTCAAGTGGGAAGAATTTACTTATGCACGTAAGGTCATGGGTTCAATACTCCCCCTCCTCTTCTTTGAATAGCCCTTGTAAAAGAAATGTTAATTTATTATGATGTGTGAGTATGTGTGTGTGTTATGTGTGAATATTAACCCTCAAATGAGAAGGAAGAGACCAAAATAGTTGACCTTTTTTGTTGTTGAGAAATTATAGAATTGCATTCATAATTACAGGAAGATTGCAGCCCTGTTGTGACAAAACCAATCCACTGTTCATAAACACAAAAAGATAATAAGTCCACAACAATCGACTTTCCTCTTTGGTAAAAAGAGCAAACACACCAAAAAATGATAGATCTATTATAGATTTACTCCATAAACAAGCCAACGAAACAGAGAAGGAGTCGATGTGGGAGGGGGAAGCAAAGAGGATGGGAAGGGGATGAGGTGAAGAAGAAAGGAAAAAGAGAGGAAGATCATACAAAAAGCATGGTAGTCCCCAAAATAGTTAACAAATGAAGACACATGAAATAGATTAAAATGTTCTTTTAAAAAGAAATTAAATTCATCTGATGGCATTCATATCACATTTACTTTACTTTTTTTTTTGTGGTCAACCACACAATTACTATGAAATGGGTAGCCAACATCTTCTAAACGGGTGGGGTCCAACCAATTTGTCAATCCAACCGTTGGATCCGACCACCTATGGTGGACCTCACCTCATAGGGGTAAAAGTTTTCTTATAAAGTGGGCCTACTGCACACGCACTTAAGAAAACGACCAGGGAATTGCCGCTCGCTGGGGTTCGGTCTTTTGGAGTGGGATGGCCCACTGGTTCTACACTAACATTAGTGATGGCCCTCATAGCTCGCGTAGGCCACAATGGGGTATGGCTGAGACTCTGAGAGATCCACTTGCTCAAAACTGGTCCCTGTTTACTTTCCAGATGGGGACCCCTTTTTTTTGGGGCCCCATTTGTTTTTCCTTTCCTTTTTATGCTATATGTGGAACAAATGGCATCTCGACACGTATTTCTAAAGGATATATTTATGGTATAAATTGTATTAGCAATAAAATATACACTAACAAATCAGAGTGGCACAGCGGAAGCGTGGTGGGCCCATAACCCACAGGTCCCAGGATCGAAACTTGGCTCTGATAAAAAAGTGGCTTTTGATTTTTGTTTTTTTGGTTTTTAGGCTTTTCACTTTCAATCCCCTCACTGGCGGATCTATGAATTTTTTAGCGGATGTGCAATTTTGAAATGTTAAAAGCTTTATTAAAAAAAAAAAGTTGACAACCAAACAAATATCGTTATAATTTAAATAATAGCAATGTTAGTTATAGAAAAAAATGGCATTACAAATCACCTACAATTGTTATCCTTATTTGTGTGATAGTGTTAAAATCCTTTATAAAGATAAATAACTCCTCCCAATCCCACAAGGAGTTGTGCAATGCAAGAGTTTCTCGTGTTTGTTTTAATCCTTGCGTAAAAGAAAAAGAAAAAGAAAGCTTCTTAAAAGTCCTAGAGGTTAAAGCCATTTTTTAAAAGCCTTTTATCATTTATTAAGCAGGCTCTAGAATGTTTATTAAAGCCCACGAAACATAGTCCATCTTTCCTTTTTTTTATTTTTATTATTTTAAAGCCTAGTCCAAAACGATGTCGTTTTGGCAAGGATGTTTAAAAAAATAAAAATAGGCGCATTATGCACAGAAAGACAAGTTTGGTTTTAGGCAATTCGTCAAACACCTAGAATACACCACTGAAGGGGCAAAAAAAACCACTGATTTCAATCTAGTACTCGTGGAGAGTTTACCTAATATGTGAACATTATGTATATAATTAAGCTTTATGTTTTACGTTTTGAACCCTCCTAAAATATAAAATATTGGCTCCCCTCCTGTACACTTATAAAACACTTATAGAAATTATTATCGGAAAATAAGCGCCTATAAATTTTTCTTAAAAGCCCTAGAAGCTTATGTTCTCAAAATGGCATCATAGTGTTGTCATAAAGGGGATGTCAACATAGGTACTCTCATTAAAAAACAAAAATAAATACGATGCAAAAGTTACCCGCAATACAAAGAAGAAAACCCGACCCACTTATAATACCCGCCCCAATTAAATAAAAACCCAGCAAACTCAATTAGTGTTTTATCTCTCTCTCTCCCCGTCTCCCTCGTCTTTCATTCAAAGAAACTCCTGATTCTCCTTATAGAGCGAGAACAAAGCTTCGTTGCCGCTAACCATTCGGTACGTCAAATTTGTCATGTTTCTTTCAATTTATATTGAATTTAATTGTTGGGGATGATTATTTAGATTAATATCAGTTGAAGGTTTTACCCAGTTTTGGTATTTCCTTTTGGGTTTAGGAAGATTTTCTTATTGTTTTTAGTGGATCGTTTATAGTTTCTTGTGATTTATTGGACATCTTTCTGTATCGTTTTTGTTCAACTTTAAAACATGGTATGAGATTCCAGAAACCTTGGGTTTCAGTTTGGTAATAATTTCTTGCTGCCGATCTACAAGTGAGCTTTCATGAATTCCACTTCTCTGATTGTTGAAAATTTTGGGCTAAGCATCGAAATATTACTGAATTATTGAAATTATGTTGTTAGTTACTATTTTTTAAAATTTTATTTTTAGTGTACTTGCTGCCCATATATGGAGATATTTGGTGTAATACGATGAATTTTGAGATTTTTGTTTTGCTAATTATGAAGCGAAGTCATGGCCACATTGGACTCTGACGTGCCGATGGTTACAGTAGGCGAGGCTTCGAGCAGCGCTGGTCCTTCTTCGACCAAGAGGCCCAAGCGATTCGAGATCAAGAAGTGGAATGCTGTAGCTCTCTGGGCTTGGGGTAACCACTCTAAACCCTAACCCTAATTTAACTGATTTCCTCATGGTTTAGAATTTTAACTAACTTGGTGTTTAAGTCGGGTACTGATGTTGTTTTGCTTTGTTGTATACAGATATTGTGGTTGATAACTGTGCTATTTGCAGGAACCATATCATGGATCTCTGTGAGTGTTTTTCGTTTGATTTTATAGTCTCATTTTTCTTGATTGTTTTATTGAGTTATTGATTTTTTGTTTGGTGGTGATTAGGCATCGAGTGCCAAGCGAACCAGGCAAGTGCCACAAGTGAGGAGTGTACGGTTGCTTGGGGTATGCTTCAGCTTTCAAACTCTACTTTCCTTAAGTTTATGTGTATGCTAATCATTTGTGACTACTATAGTTGATATGCCCTTCGTATTGATTCAGTATAGTCTGTATAGATCACATTTATGATATTTCATCATTAATCTGGCTCATAGATAGCTTAAAAGTTCACTAGTATGTAATATTTTAATCGTTAAATTCTTGGATACCCGCTTTGTTTTTTATTTCTCATGTTTTATAACCCCATGCATTCTACGTAATTGGCAAGCCTGCTCTTTGTAATTCTGTATCTTTGAAGTGTAATAGAGGGAAGGGAAAGAATTCTATATACCACATTTTCACTCTGCTCTTGAGATAATGCAAAGATGGTGGTTAAGACTTTTTCTTAGCGTGGTTAGTGGCTCTGTTAGGTGCTTAAATATAAAGAAAGAGAATGGAAAACTCCTAGTTTCATTGAAAAGGGAGATTTTTTCATAGAAAGAAAAAAGGAGATTCTTGAAGTCGTATTGCAGAACTGTTCATTATATTTTCTCTAGCATATTAGCTGTATTTTATAGTCTTAGCACTCATTCACCCTATATTATTGCCTGAAATTGATCGCCTTTATCATATTTGATCTATCTGGGTTAATGTTTGAAACAGATGTTGGTAATGATAGTCTTCTTGTGTGTGTGGGCTCCTTGGTTATCATTACTTATTCTAAAATTAGTCAGTTAGACATTTACTACATCCTCATTAAGTCTGAATCTCTGTAGGGGTCTGTAACCATGCATTCCACTTCCATTGCATAAGCCGATGGCTGAAAACCCGCCAAGTGTGTCCGTTGGGTAAGATTTATGCCCTACTCATCTCCTTCCCATTCTTATATTATATTTCCTTTCCCTGTTGCTTCTGTCTTTATAGCGCGACATTCTCTTCTTTCCTAATTTTTGTTGTGGTTGTCTTATTAACCCAGATAACAGCGAGTGGGAGTTTCAGAAGTACGGTCACTAGAACCGTCATGTGGTCGAGTGTAGTATCTTCTATGCACTTAGTGTTGGATCTTCTGCGCAGTTTCTACTCTGGCAGTGTCGAGGAGGGTCTTAACCCCTTATGTCTATCTTCTTTTCTTTGTGCTTATTTTTTCTTTCTCAACTTTAAATCAACCGAGGCCGTATATTTTTGTTTAGCATTCAGCTGCTCAAGTGCGTGATTGTGGATTTGCTGGCATTGCCCTGTTATTATCATTAAGAATGAAGCTATAAATTTTCAACTATATCTCTTTTGCAGGCATGGTTTTCTTTTAGATTTAGTGATTTTTGATTGTGTCGAGTATGGTGACTCTACAAAATGGGACTTTTCGGCTTATGGATATACAATCTGTGTTTTGCTGAACGGCATGCTTAAAATGCATGATCTTATACTTTCAGTGACATGAATAAAATGTCGTTTAATGTTAAAACCTCAGATCTTTGTTTACAATCAGAATTAAAATGCATGATCTTGCTGTTGGTCGCATGCATAGTTAAAATGAGATCTAAGTGCATCTAATTGTCTTAAGATGGCTACTTCCCTACCTCTGAGGATCAGGCTTATGTTGGGGTTTTAATAGACGAAGGAAATTTGGTTGATATTAAGGATAAAGATAAAACTTCAGGAGGAAAATCCACAAGAGCACCTTATTTTGTTTAACTTTTATTTCTTGCAAGGAGCTTTTATACAAGGAGGCTAAGGGCTAGTTTGACATTGATGTGCTTTTAAAAAAACTGCTTTTGTTGTGTTGCAAGAATAATTAAATGTGAAAAAAAAAACAGCTAAGCTTTTGGTAAACTGCATTTGAAAAAGTACCGTGAGTAATTAAAGTCTTTGGTAAATTTGTATCCAAAGTGCTTTGAGTGTGTATAATAACCAAAAAGGACATGATAAAACTATTTGTTTTTCTTCTTCTTTCTTTTTCTACTTAAAAAAAACTAACTTCACAACATAATTTTTTTTTTCGTTTGACTAAAACAGTGAAGAAAAGCATAACTAATCTTAGGGCTCGTTTGTGAGTGATTCTAAGCACATCCCACATGCTTCTTCATATAATCACTTTAAGTGATTTTAAGCAATTCTAGGTAAGAGCAAAATCACTTAAAACCACTTAAAGTGATTCTACATAGAAATGATTATTGGCCTATCCAGAATCACTACCAAATAGGAGTTTAATTGAACCCTACTAAAAAAGCAGCTCTATTTGAAACATTTGTTCAAGGCATTAGTTCCACAGTGAACAAGGAGCAGTCTATGTGAGAGCTCTCAATCGAGCCTTGCGAACCACATCTTGATTTAAGACCTTCACTCAAATTTTCCACACATGGGCTCCTTTTCTTAGTTTCATGATTTCATCAAAGTAAAAGCGGCCTTTCCACAAATTTTTGACTTGCTAAAAAACAACATAAAACCTTTCCCTTTTCATTTGTGAGAACGTAACAGACTTGATACAGCCATTTGACACATTGGTCAGTTTTTAAGAAACACATCAAAACACACCATACAGCTAGGGGAATTGCTTCACCTACAAGAAATGTGAAAACTCTAATAACCATAACTCTGATTGCAGCCTCCACCTTATGATCCTGACATGTAAGTATACCTCGTCTGAGCACCTACAATGAGCTCGACAAGCTTTGCTGCACAGACCAAAGATTTTGTTTTTGAAAGATCAGATCATGAATACATCAGAAACTCGGCTTCAAAAAAGCAGCAAGACAACATAACATGAAAAGGAAAAAGAAAAAAAAGTAAACCAACCTGTAAGAAACCCAACAATAGGAACAGGTTCCAACACTTTCTCGGCTCTTTCGAGTTTTTGCCTGAAATGTTTGACAACAGAAGTAACCAGACACATGAATTGTTATTCCTTCGAAAAATTAACAACCTATTATTAAATTTAATTCATAGTGGCGCTGTTGTCACATAGCACTTTACTCCTACTTCAAAATATTTAATTATAAGTTTGTCTTTTTACAAAATTACTTAAGACAACCCTTTAAGAAAAAAATGAATTGCCCAAATACTGCCATAACTGCTCCCATGGCCCATGAAGATGGTCCTGATTCCCACCTTCTCTCACAAACAAAAAATATAGAAATTAGGTTCGGTGCTACTTTGGGAATATTACCAGGCAGACCAAGTCATACTTTTTTATTTTAAAAGAAAAATTGTGAGGGTAGGAAAAACATGTGGGTGGGGTTAGTGGTTTGAAGGGTGGCAGTTTATAACTACATTCTGAAATTCAGCATTACCTGGTATACTTGCTAAAAAATGGATCTCTCATGAGGTAAAGTGCCCATAACATCTTTCGTCTTTTAACCTGTATCCATGCCATATTATAAAGAGCTATGCATAACCAGCTGTGATGACAGACTAAATACTGACAAAGGGACTAATTTTAAAAATCACAGATCAGTACGCTTAAGTAAATAAGCCCGGTTATCAAAGTCTACAAGGTAAGAATTTTGGAAAACCTAACCTCATTCTTTTCAGAGTCAGAAAGATGAAACTGCTGCTCAGTACCACCCCTTGACGAAGTAATTCGTGAAAGAATGCCCATCCCAGTGAAGTCCACAGCCAGCGAAAGAAACCAAGGAATCCACGAGCGAACTCCACATTTTCGAATAAATAAAACATAGATAAGTGGTCTTGTTATAAATAGTGCTTCCCCAATCAAATAAAACGCCCCATGAAGACCCCTTTCGGACAATATGGTGGACAGCGTCAGCCTCTTAACCACTGGAGCTGTAAGAAAACAATATCAATATTAAATGTTGTAGTTACATATGTTACCCAGTCTGTAAACTTTATATTAATTGTTACTTGGAGGCTCCATAATTGCATGCTGGTGTTGAACTCTACGCAACCATACTGGTTCTGAAACCATCCTAGCATTCTCTCCAAACCTACTCAGTGCAGAGAGCGCTCTTCCTTCTAAATTCCATGCTTCCTGTCCATGATTATTTCTTAAGTAACCAGGCCCAAGCTGCCCTCCAGGGTTTGTAAAACCATTACGTTGAGGAGTTGATGCAGCCAAATGCTTTTCATCATTTGGTGTCTCTCCTCCATGCAGAAGCATCTTATATCCACTGTTCTGGAATAAAGCTAACCTAACTAGCACCCTGATAAATTATGAAATCCATAATGAGGCAATGAACAGAAAACTACACACGATAAATGTTTGAAAATAATGAGTGATTATGCAATAACAAATGATCCTTACTTGATAGCCTCCATAGCAGCAATGAAATTCCATTTTTTCTCATCACCAAAATACTGTTGAGCCACAACTTCAACCAATGTTTCCAAGTCCTTTAGTGCAGATATACACAATGCATAGGGAAAAGAATAACACTCAGCAGAGCCAACATGCATTGTAGGAGGAGTTGTGTTGATGATATGTTCATTGATAGCAGTTATTACTCCAAAGAGAGCAGTTACTGCAGAAGTCATAATAAACCAAAAATTACCAATTTCTTCATTACATTGATATGTATTTACAAACACATGCACGGTCAAGAGAAGTACAAATCAGAATGATACATTAGTTGTGTTATTCAATTGAAAAGATAAATGTTGGAAAAATTAAATATGCTGTCAAGATTGTTTCATTATTCAGAAAACAGAAAAGAAAACCACCTGCTCTCATCATAAGTCTCATAAGAATCTAAGATTGTTCATTACATGTGAATTTCAAATTTTTGTTGTTGTAAATTTTGATAACATTTTTTGGAAACCAATTTATTCCCTTAATAATTCCCTAGGTCAAATGATTTCCTTCCATTTGGGGATTATTTGATTTAGGGATTTATTCGATTAATTGGGGATTAATTGACTTAATTGGGAATTGATTTGATTGAATTGGGATTATTGCCATCAATTGGAGATTTCCTAATTAAATCCCTAATTGGATCAATCTTGCCAATTTGGGGGAAGAACAATTCCCTTCCATGTGGGGAATTATTCCTCCCGAAACCCTAGCTCCCGAGAGCTCTATAAACAGGAGGCTACACCAAGGCATGAGGTAAGCCATTCTAGGCTCTGAAAATACTGCAGAAATTCCCTCTCCTTGCCGCCTCTCTCTCTCTCTCACACACACACACACACACACACACACACACACACACACACACACACAAAGCTCGGCCACCACACACGGCTCCAGCCACCTGGTTCTCTCCCTGCGAGAGCTCACTTTGTTAGCCATTGTTTTCCTACAAACACTCGACCTAACGTAGGCATCGGAGGGCCTTTGGCCAACACCCCCGGGTTTGGTCTTTTACTCCGTATTGTTTTGCAGGGAGAAAGAGAAGCAAAGAGGAAGACGGGATCCATTGACGAATATTCCTTTGGGGACGAAAATCACTCCCACAACTTTCATTCATTTTCTTAGCAACCAAAGTCACTTTTATAAATGTATAATTACTCCAGAGAAAATCATATAATTACTGTGTAAAAGAAAGAATCCCTGCCGATTTCTAAGCTATAACAAGAAGTAGCCAAATGTTACCAAAATTTCAAAAAACCTGCTTCTGGTCCTATCTCTGACTCAGAAAACCGTTCAGGTAGAAGCCATGTGAATCCCTGTACAAATTTTCAACATTCAGACAAGATAACAAAATTTTCAAATAAAACATAAATGAAGGGCAGTCATTTCATGAATTTTCTCCAATTATGAGTTACCAATGCTGATAAAGAAAACCCAACACATGGATAATATAAAGAAGAAGAAGAGAAGAAGAAAACCAAAAAGGACAGACAGTAAAATTAACAATACAAAAGACTATACAGGAGTACAAAATAATTGCGAGTGATTGCTCTTAATGAACCACATTAGCCCGAGACTCCAAAAGTATACGCATAAGCACTGATTCCAAAGTAAATAAGTCAATCAATTGCTTCAGCAAATTTATTTATTTTTTTAAAAAAGTATACACGTCAATTGTCAACAGCCATGTCTGTATCAAAAAGGGAAAAAAAATTGTCAACAGCCATATCAGTTAACACTTACCACTGAATTCAAATTTACAAACTATTAAAGATGCCTTTTTTATCAGATTTCTCCACGTCTAAGATCATTGAAAACCCGGTTAACCATTTCACCAAAAAAACCCAGTAACCAAACAACATAGACAAACCAATAAACTCACATAAATTGATAATCATCAAGAAATAAAGTAGTGAAATTTATAGAAATTGAGATAGCTCACATTGGCCAGAGACTCCAACGAGTGCACATAGTCCTTGTTCTCCCTGACCCATTTATTATAAGCCTCCATAGCCTTCCAATCTTTCTCGAAAGCCAAGATACAGATGCAAAAACTCCACCTTTCCAACTGCAGAACCCAAAACTTCGCTAAACAGAGCCTCGTACTCAGCCTCTGCGGGGCGTTTTGGAAAAGACCCAGAATACCAGAGATGCAAAGAGAGAACCCCTTTTAGGTAATTTGGATTTGGACTTTCTCAGCTGCTGAATGCTGATGCGAAGTTGCAAAATGCACCAGAGTGAGGTCTCGATGAGGCGTGGATATGCTGAAAATAGGTAGTTTTAACTGGACCGTTGATTCGGTCACATTTCTCCGATACTGATGGAATTTAAAGGGTTTAATGTTGGCCTACACGAATTATGTGTATATACTTCATACAGTAGACAGCTGGACGGTGTGGATCTGGAGGTGTCTCTCCCATTTCTACGGCTGAGATCTCATGGACTGATAAAGATTATAGGCTGCATAGCAGATAATAGAAAAAAATAGTTTTTTTTTTTCAGTTACAAGATAATCAAAAAAATTGAAGATGGGTTTTGCTAGGGGTGGGCACGGTACGGGATGACACGGGATGGAGGTCATCCCGGTGTCAATCCCGAATAGGAGAATCGGGACGGTATGTCACGGGATGGAGAATTTTCAAAACACGTTCAACCGTCTCGGTCCCAAACGGGACCGGTATGGTTCGGTATCAAAATTGATACCGTTTAGAATAGGCTAAAGTTTGGTTTTTTATTTATTTATTTATTTAAGTTTTTGCAACCAACAAGCTATTTAGACTAGATTCTTTGAAAGAATTTAAAAAGCCATTTAAACAGAGCAGTAAACGCGTATGTTGCTATATGACCCAACTGAGCTCAGTTATTTACAAAGGGACGAAAGTTCAGTCCCAGTGGTGGTGAAGAAGACAATTTTGTATGTTGGAATTTATGCATCTAATGTGTGGAAAAAGCTGAGCTCTAAACAAATTAAATGGTGGAGACTCCTTTGTATCCATGGCCATTCAACACCTTGGAAGGCCTAAAGACCAATCACAATATAACAATCGAACAACAATAAGAAGCAGCATACAGAAAAAACAGTCGCAAACAATCGAACATACATAATTGAATTTTCACAGTAATTTCCTTCATCCACAGGGTTGAATTTCATCAAAATATACCAATAATTCGAGAGGCCATGAGATAGGAGAGAAACGAAATGAAAATCAAAGAGAATACATAAATTTTCATACCTTAAAGGGAGGGAGATCTGAGTGAGGAAGATCTGAACAAGGGAGGAGGCGGAGGCAGAGCGAGAGGGCAGAGAAAAGAAGGCGAGAGAGCAGAGAGAGAAGAGAGCGACTGACGGATGGAGCAACATTACCATTCGATCCAGATGAGATGGATCAATGGTGGAGGGAAGGAGAGTTAGAGGGAAGGAAGGAGAGAGACGGACGGAGGAAGGAAAAAAGCTTATGGATCTGAAAATAGGCTTCGTTCGTAGGAGATGAGATGAGATACTAAATCTGAAAATTTGGGATTAATAATTTATTATTTATTATTTAATAATAATTGGTTACTATTCGGTACGGTATGACACCAAACGGGATCACAAATCTGATACCAGTGTCGTGCCAAACAGTAACGGGATGACACGGTTTCATCCCGTTTAAGCATCAACACCAAACGGTTTGGCACGAGATTGGCACGGAATGACACGGTTTCGGGACGGTATCGGTATTCCGGTTTTGATGCCCACCCCTAGGTTTTGCATTGTAAGGTGGGACCATAGGATCTAGGAAGGAAATAGGACGTAAACAATCAGGGTAAGGTGTTTCTGTTTTTGTGTTTGTTTTGGTCAATGAGATGTTTTTGTTTGTAACTAACAATTTCAAGAAATTTTTGGTACAAAGGACCCACTAGTGTGGTAGTTTGAAGTATTTTCTCCCTCAAGGTTCTGGGTTCAAGTCTTAATATCTATATAGTGTGTTGGAAAAACAAAAATCAGTGACTAATTACAATTAAGAAAAATTAGGTATTAGACATAATTAACTTTACTAATTATTATTTGAGACATTGTGTATTTTAGTTTGGGTTTTAATGCCTAGGAAAGAATTGCTATTTTGGATTAGGCCAAAGGGAAGGCCCAAATTCGTTGGGCTTGTCTAAATTATAGGGGTAAAATAGGTCAAAGGGAAGGCCCAAATTCGTTGGGTTTGTCTAAATTATAGGGGTAAAATACAATTTTACCCTTTTTTTTAAGAGCCTTTGCCAAAATCAGATCTATCTCATGAGTCCAGGGGACTCCGTTCTCTCTCTTTCTTGAGTCCAGGGTCGCGACGGCAAAGTGGCTGTGACTTCGTACGGTGCGTCGTTGGCGGTGGCAAGATATGATTAAGCCAACAACAATTGAAGACCGGAGGGGAAACAATCTATTGGAAGAACGTAGCTAGAATTCTTTTTTATTAAATCAATTTGATACAGCTCTAATACAAGGATTGCCACTTGCCCTTTGCTTGTTTCAAATATATTTTCTCCTTTTATTTAGGGCCTATACTCATCACTCAAGTCTGGAGGTTGATGCATCTTATTCTATGCTCGTTGTTCATTGTACATAATTTGGTCTTGTTTTATATAGCACAAACGTTGTTTTATATAGCACATAATTTGGTCAGGCAATGATCTAATTTAGCTGCAACTTCTTATTATAAAGCTCACTTACTATGCATTTGTCTTGATTTGGAAATGGTTGATGCCATCACTGTCATATAATATCTTGCAATACCATTTAAGCTTTAGTTCAGTGAAATTTTACATAGGTTCTGCATTGCAGTTTTGGTAATTACAATTGGATTTTTGCTCTTTCCTTGGCCTTCAACCTCACCAATTTGAAGAGTAGAGGCTACCCATATGAGGAATTGGGTGGGCAAGAGAAGAGTAGAACTACCCAAGAGCAAGGCAACTCAAAATTGGACTTTTGGAAACTGCATTGTAGTTTTCATTTAATTACAATTGGATTTTTGCTCCTTCCTTATCCTTCAACATCACCAATATGAAGAGTAGAGGCTACCCAGATGAGGAATGGAGTTGGGTTGACATGAAATGGAAAGATCAGCATAGTCAAAACAAGAACTACAAACTAAACAAGAACTACTTACTTAGAGTAAAATTCACTTGCAATTGCTCTCAAACTATTTTGAAAGGATTTGAGAATGAAAAAACAAACTTCGAATTGAAATCTTCTAAAAAGAATTTTTTTAATAGGAATTCATTTATTTTCAAACAAGTATACCATCAAAACAAAACAAAAACTGTCTGCTATGCCACATAAAATAGCAGTTTTAGTCTTCCTACTTGTTATTCATCCACTAGAAAATATATTAAATACATTGATTGCACCACCAAAAGCCAGAAAGAAAAAGAACTATTTTGCGTAATTGGAAAAGAGTGTTGGCAATGCCATTTTCTCCCTAGCCTTTGGTGAGAAAAGGTGGCAGTTTTTGACGAAAGCATTACAGAGGAAAAGACAAGTGTGCAAGGGAAGGGGAAGGGGCTCACGTAGTTGAAGCGCTAACGTGAAGAGCAACTAAGGATGCATAAAATCCCTCTGTGAAATTAATCGAAGTATCATGCTTGCCTTTCTCTACGATAGCGCCATTTTTAACCACTGCAATCACATCAGCATTCTTGATTGTGGATAGTCGATGGGCGACCACCAGTTTACCATCACTTTGTCTAATGCATATTTTGTAAATTTGAAACTAAATATTGAAATTTGAAAATAATGGCATATGTTGTAATTTTAATGTTCTTTAATTATATTTTGGTAAAACCAGGTACTATATTTTGGCGTTTGGCTTTATTCTAATTAACTGAAATTGAATTCCTATTTACCTAAATAGTAAACTATATTGTGTGTGAAAACTAAAGCTCCCTTAAAATTATTATATATTAACAATATGTATATATAAACCAACGAAATTGTATTTATAACAAACTGTAATTCAAAATACAGTAAACAAGCAATAAATGAAACTGACTTGGATTCGAGATAGAGGCTTGCAGATTTGATGCAATGTCCTAAAGACAGTAATTTCACCCCTTCTCGGTGCTTGAAGTTCTATAGATGACTGCCTCCCAGGATTCAACTATCTGTATTTTAAGCCCTAGCACTATGACTTAGAATCTGGCGAACTTTGATTGTTTTATTCTTAGACAAGATGAAATGTGCTTGTAGAATGCTTTTTATGTGTTCTACGAATAAGGCTTTGTTTGATTTAAATAAACTTGAAACCTTATCGAAGAGTCACAATTGTTAGAAAACAGTTAATTAAACTAATCCGAATTAATAATAATAATAATAAATAATTCGAAACTAAAAAATTAATTTAAATCTGCCTAAACTCCTCTTAATAAAGATATTAGTGTCATTAAATGCAAAGTATAGCCTACACATCAATAGACAACACACTAACCATCATAGGAATGAGTTGAATTGTGTGTTCAACCTTTTGAATCTTACCCAACCAGTTTGCCTATTGAACCTAGACCATGGGATCTCCAATCAACTAGGTTAGGTTTTTGCCAGGTTTGACTCATTGGATTGGCTTTAATCCCATTCCCCTCGATGTAAATTTTATTTGCTCTCTTGGTAGGCCTTTTGTCAAAGGATCTGCAATATTTTCCTTTGACTTCACATAATCAATGGATATAATTCCATTTGAGAGCAATTGTCTAATTGTACTATGCCTACGCCTGATATGTCTTGACCTTCCATTGTATACACCACTTTTGGCTCTTGCTTGTGCTGCCATACTATCACAGTGTATACAAATTGCTGTCACAGGCTTAGGCCACATTGGAATATCCTCTAGGAAGTTTCTTAGCCATTCTGCTTCTTCAACAGCTTTATATAAGGCTACAAACTCTGATTCCATTGTAGAGCGTGCTATACACGTCTGCTTAGAGGATTTCCAAGATACTGCAGCTCCACCTAATGTAAATACATATCCACTAGTTGATTTGGTTTATGTACTGTCTGATATCCAATTTGCATCACTATAGCCTTCTAGAACTGGTGGATATTTTGCATAATGCAATCCATAATCTTGGGTGTATTTCAAATATCTTAACACCTCGATTAATGCCTCCCAATGATCATGTCCAGGATTGCTTGTGTATGTACTAAGCCTGCTTATTGAATAAGCTAAGTCTGGCCTATTATAATTCATTAAATATATTAGGCTCCCAATTACTTGGGAATACTCCAATTGGGAAATTGCATCTCCATTATTCTTCTTTAACTTGCAATTTACATCAAAAGGAGTCACAGCAAGTTTGCAGTCAAATTGACCAAACTTTCTGAAAAAAATGTCTGCATAATGGGTTTGAGTAAGAATATACCCATCGCTATTTCTTTTGATTTGAATTCCTAGAATGACATCAGCTTGACTTAAGTCTTTCATGTCAAAACTTGAATTCAACATCTTCTTTGTAGAATTTATTGCATCCTTACTTGTTCCCATTATGAGCATGTCATCTACATATAAACATACAAGAACACAAGAATTCTTGTTGTTCTTTATATAGACACACTTGTCACATTCATTAATCTTAAATCCGTGTGACATCATTGTATGATCAAACTTTTGATGCCATTGTTTTGGAGCTTGTTTAAGTCCATATAAAGACTTAACAAGTTTACATACTTTAGTTTCTTGACATTTTACCACAAAACCTTCTGGTTGTTCCATATATATTTCTTCATCTAATTCTCCATTTAAGAAAGCTGTTTTTACATCCATTTGATGTATGTCCATATTGTGTATAGTAGCTATAGCAATTAACATCCTTATAGATGTAATTCTTGATATTGGAGAATAAGTGTCGAAATAATCCAACCCTTTCTTTTGCCTACACCCCTTAGCAACTAAACGTGCCTTGTATTGATCAATAGTACCATCGACTTTTAGCTTTCTTTTAAAAATCCATTTATATCCAATTGGTTTGTTACCAGGTGGTAAATCAACCAATTCCCACGTATGATTTTGCATAATGGATTCTATTTCGCTATTAATAGCTTCATTCTATAAAGGAGCCTCAGGTGAAGCCATAGCTTCCTTATAAGTTTGTGGTTCTTCTTCAGTCAGGAAATTTACAAAATCTGGTCCAAAATTTTTTGGTGTTTTAATCTTCTTTCCTCTTCTAGGTTCCAAGTCTTTTCCTTGGACACCTGAAGAGGATGGTTCATCAGGATTTCCATCATGTACTTTCCTCTTGTTCGAACCGGACCTTTTTTCTTAGTAAGGAAAAATTTCCTCAAAGAAATTAGGATCAACAGATTCTATAATTGTGTTAACATGTATATCAGAAAAATATCAGATTTAATAACTAAAAATCTATAAGCAGCACTTGTGTTAGCAAAACCTATGAAAACATAATCAATAGTTTTAGGTCCAAGTGTTACCCTCTTTGGGAGGGTACTTGCACTTTAGCTAGGCAACCCCACACTTTCAGTGTCTTGTATGTAGGAATCCGTCCTTTCCACACTTCATAAGGAGATTGTTTAGTCTTCTTATGTGGAATTCTATTCAAAATGTGATTTGCAGTAAGTAAGGCTTCACCCCACAGTTGTGTGGAAGCCCAGAGCTATTCTCGCCTTATATGTCTTAAACATCTGTAAGGCTTCATCCTTGCTATGTATTAAGTATACATAACAATACTTACTGCAATCATCAATAAATGTTATATAATAATTTTTTCCACCACGAGTTGGTGTGGATTTGAAGTCACAAAGGTCACTATGAATTAATCCAAGTAATTCATTTGACCTTCCTTGAACAGATTTAAAGGTTTGCCTAGAAAACTTGGATTTTGTACAAGTTTCACATTTATTATTAAAGTCAATATCAAATTTAGGCAGTAAGCCTAGATGCATCATTCTATGCATAGATCGATAATTTACATGACCTAATCTAGCATGCCATATATTTGAAGACTCAGCGAAGTAAACAGAAACCTTATTTATATTATTAAAAGCATCATTACTAGTTACATTGAGTTTGAACAAGCCATCAGCAAGGTAACCCTTTCCTACAAACAGCCCTCATTTGGTTAGTATGAAGTTGTCAGATTAAAATACAAGTTTGAAACCCCTTTTAATAAGAATAGGGCCAACACTAAGTTCTTCCTAATTTCAGGAACATGCAGCACATCCAAAAGGGTTAAAACCTTCCCAGAAGTGAACTTCAGCAACACACTGCCTTTGCCTTCAATTGCAGATACAGAGGCATTTCCCAGGTACAGTTTCTCACCACTAGAATTCTGTTTGTAATCAGTGAACAGATTTCTGTCACCACAAATGTGCCTAGTAGCACTTGTATCAACCTACCAGTTCTTAGTATCATAAACCATATTGGTTTCAAACACTACAACCACAAAATCCTCATTAACTTCAGTCACGTTGGCTTGAGGATTGGTTGGATTTTGGTCTCTTTCAGTCACATTCGTAACGTTTAATCCCATACCAATTTCATACATTCGTTAGGACCTCCGTTAAAAGTTGACATGGATCTATCCAGTGGGCCCCGAACTAAACGATTCCCACCATATGGCCTAACATCTGTATTAAAATTTATAAAAAAAATTTAAAATGCAACCCCTTCCCCCTCCCCAAAAGGCAAACCTTGAAAATTTCATAAGCTATGCTCTAAAAGTCCAAATAATTGAGGATAACATTCTCAGATAAAAAATGTCATTCTGAAGACGACAAAGGAGAACATTGGTACTGAAGACGACGAAGCCTGATTTAGAGAGAAGAATTCCCTACATACCTTAGCCATGTTGTCCATGTTTGCGTCTTCTCAATCGGAAAGAGAAATGATTGTGAATTGCTACTATGGGTTGAGAGCAAAGAGAGTGACTTCGTGGATTGAAGCGAACCCTGGTAGGAGGTTTCATTCATGCGCCAAGGTAATTTTAACTTTGTTTCATGTGAAATTGGTGTGGCATGCCTGTGTTTTTGGGTGAATGGGAATAATTTGGAGTGTGTTTGTAGACAAGTGATCGATGCTCCTTCTGGGTATGGTATAATGTAGAGGACTCCCCATGTACGAAGAAGTTGATAGGTGGGTTGCTTAAGAGGATTCGGAAGATAGATGCTGAGATGCTACAAATTCGTGCAAGGGAGAGGAAGCTCTGGTTCTTTTTAGTTGTGTCTTGGATGCTACTTGTCACTTTGATGATGAAAGGGAAATAGGTTTGTTGGTTTGATGATGAAAAGGAAATATGTCTCTTAAGGATTAGGTTTGTTGGTTTGTAATGGATTTGTAATGACATGAAATCATTGAAACGAAATGGTATTTTGCTGCACAAAACTTGTGATTTTTTCTTAACAATTATGAGCTTGTTTTACATGTATAAGTTGCTCACATTCCAAATTACAAATTGAAATCATTCAAATCCAGTAAGCTGAACCACATTCCAAATTATATCATTGAGATCCATCAAATTAACAAGAAAAGTTGCCCATCAAAATACATCATTCACCCCTTGGTATACATTTCCAAAATATTTCATATCCACTGCTAAGCAAAATATACCATATCCAAAACCTTTTGCTGGGAGCAAAATGTCCATCCAACTAGGGCTGGGCACGATACGAGATGACACGGGATGGAGGACATCCCGATGTCAATCTTGGAAAGGGAAATCGGGACGGGACGGTATTCAAGTTTTTAAGAATACGTTTGAACCATACTGGAACCAAACGGGACCAATATGACTTGGTACCAATGTTGATATCGTAAAAAACAGAAATACAATTCCCCATCCTCTATATCTTTGGTCTGTAATGGTGAATGGACTTTTGTTCTAAAAATGGCTTTTGTGCTATATTGAATTTATTAAATACTTACGGATGATGTGTTTGTCAGTTTTATTTCCAAACAAGATGTATTTACATACTATTATTCAGTTATGGCTTGGGATGAATTTAAATGTGTATGTATGTTTAGAATTAATGGCTAGTTTGATAAGTGTGAACTATTTGACAAATGATAAAGAGGAAAGTTTATTAACAGTTTAGGACAAGGGATTACATTAATGGGTTATTAAGAAATGATTCGTTTATTATTATATTCTCTATTTTGACTTTTGATTATTTGTTGTATTGTTTTTATGAAAGTGATGAATTTTGTATATCCGTTTCTTTAATCATTGAATTATGAATACCAGATTTCTAAACAGTCCATTATGCATATTCAAATTTTAGTTTGAGAACGCACTATGCCAAATTTGACTTTTAGCAACGGAGAAAATATGTTGCCTAAAGTCTGAAAAAGTGTGGTATTGGTAGCTGTTGCCTATTGTTGTACAACAGCAACGGATATTATCCGTTGCCTATACATAGTTAAGACATCGTATATTTACAAACTCCGATGCTAAAAGATTTCCGAATGCCAAAAAAAAGGTTGACTTCTAATGCCTAAACCTGAAACAGCATCAGTGGTTTCAAAATGAAGGATGCTAAAGGGGGTATTACAACATCAATGGGATAGCCTATACTGATGCGTATTATCAATTATGACATCGTAGAAACCAATAATGCCGATGCGAATTATGTTATATGTCATCGCTTTTTCAATGTTTTGGACGTGAAAAGCCTCCAATAACATTGGTTATATAAATGTTGATGGTACTTCTAGTTTTAAACATCAGTTATTATATAAATGCTAATACTACTTCTAGTTTTAGACATCAGTGATCATAGAAGTTTGGTTGTTTTTTTAATCTTTTAACTTCAATTGTTTCTGGAAAACTAAGGTTGTTATGAAAAATATAATGTAAGTTGTCCATTGCACATCAAAAAACATATATAAATTTAAATATATCCATACATCAAATGTATATCCAACACTTCTATAAATCACAAATTTTCCAACCCCACATAAGATCCATACTTGTCTAAGCAAAAAAAAAAAAACTTAAGCTATTAGACAGAGCTATATCCTTCAAGTCAAGTGCTCCATATGTATACAGAGCTATACCTTCATCATCACCAAATAAAACTTAAGCTCGTCTTCTGCATGTCTTCCACTTTAACCACTCTTTACAAACTCCTCCTTGTCACATAATCCACCAGGCTCCCCTTTGCCATAACTCTAAGCTTTTTGAAAATGATGAGGGCGTGTAGTGCTCCGCTTGGATTTGGCATTTTCAATCCCATATCAAACCTAAGAGTATGCAAATAGTTGAAAAAGAAGAATAACATAAGAGAGCACATACTTTCTAAGTTCTTGAACAAGGACCTTGTCCACACTCTTGCTCTAGCCGTTGCTTTTCTTCTACAATTGCAGCAGTCTAGTGTCAGAATTGAAAAAATAAATTAAAAAAGTATGCTATCACTTCTTTTTATAGGAAATCAAAATTTTATAAAAATAAGAATACAAAAAGATGGACAAGAAGTCCATCGAAACTAACCGGCTACCAAAGAGTAACAAAAGGCATATACAATCAATGCAAAAATCAGACTCAATCCAGATAAATTACAGTAGAAGGGGCATCCCTTGTATGTTTTGGCAAAGAAGCCATAAAAGGAATAAAGACCTCCAGAAATCCTTAAGATATATGACAGTAATGCACAGATCAAAACAAAATCTCACAGCATTATGCAGACGCTATAACTGGAGGAAATTGCCAAAATATGCCCAACATAATTTATAAATTTAAAGCTTACTCATTAGTACATGAGTAAAGACAGGATAGTTGTGAACCCTATAATATATAGAAAAATATATGAAAGCCTCGTGTGCTCGAAATATATCACCTTCTAGGGAAACAATTTGTCCTTGTTGCAAGCTTATTTGATCAATTAGTGTTCTCAATTGAGATGTACATTGGTTCTCCGACTCTATGTGTAAAAGAACAGTAAATGTGCAATCCAAAAAAAGTAATGAACTTTCAACCCACAAGAAGCTTCCAATGCATTAATTAGCCGTTTGGTTCACGAAGGAAAATAAACAAACATCAAACTGAATCTTTTAAACATTTAAATTGAAGCTGTGTCAAACTTGCTTCTTTTGCTCAATTTGTTTAAGTCGACAATGAACCAGCAAGAGATATTAATCATACCAAGTAATGTTGCAGCTAAATAGAAGCTACATGAGCTAAAATAAACTGATATCTGCAGCCCATTTCTCATCAAATGATGAAGAGAAGAGTTCATATGAACAACAAGAAACACAAACAATAAGAAAACTGGTTGTCATTTCAGCTACAACAACTGCACATGCATTTCAATATGAACAACACGATTGATGAATTTGAAACAAACAACACCAAGAGAATTAGGTTTTGGGGGCACCCGGATATAGATGAATGCCGCAGCAGCGAGAAATAGGAGGAACCGAAAATCGCAGAGAGAGTTACTTCACCATAGACCACAAGACAGAACACACAAACAAGCAAGGAGCTGGGATGAAATCAGTGGTATAAAATTATGCAGCTTACGATGACACAAATTCTAAGCTCACAACAATTAAGCACATATATGAAATATCAGAAATCGAACTCTAAATGAATTCTTATCACAACCAACGAAAACAAAGCTAGAAAGTTACAACGAAGTAAGCAAAGCAACTACCTTTAATCAGCTCTATTAAAAAAAAATATATCTATTCAAAAATCAGTGAGCCAAATATAGAGCTAGGTAGGTTTTTGAGAAAGTGATTTTACCATGCCAAATAGGGCAATGGAGAAACTAAAATTTCACTAAGATGGTAACTAGTACATATGTATTGTGAAAGCCTAATGCACTGAATTCCATCCACAATCTAAAAGGATAGAAATGAGCGGCCAAGTCTATGCAACTACATAAGGCTTTTTTAAGTAACAGATTTCAGTTTAAGTATGCATGTCTAGTGGATTCCTGAATATTTATAAAAGAAATATCACCATCAAACTAAGCAGTAAACCAACAACATTCGATTAATTAACTCAATAAAGCTTAATGAAATCAAAGATACTGCCAATAATTCAAGGGAGAGTTTCACTATAAGAGTAAAAGGTTGTACCGGATCAGATCAACTAGTTTTGACTGTGAAATCTTAAATCCTGCATTAGCTATAGCATCAATCCTCAGAGATAGTTCTTGGCCCTTGGAGAAATAATAGAATCACCTGTTCTAATCAGCCATTTAGATACCACTTCATTTCAGCCAAAGGCATAAGAAATAACTACTTTAGTAAGTTGAACCAAAGCCTATACAAGAATTGTTAGATTCATATTGAACTGAAACATATTGTTACCTTACTGAATAACTAACAATCATTTCAGTAACCAAAAAAAAATAGTGGTTTGCAGATACCTCTGGTCTTCCCTGCACATGCAAGCTTATATAGCCCTTGGACTGTCTAACTTGGAGTGGAACATCCATGAACACTTTTGATAACACAAGCTCTCGTTATTGATAATCTCTTTTTCAGAAAATATTTCAAATATATTTATACAATGCTCAGAATTGAAACTTGAAAAGCATGCAGTCATAAAGATTGATAAGGAGTTTAGTAGCTGAGATTTAAATAAAAAAAGGAACCACAAGAACCAGTAGAAGATTTGGTGGTGAGTAGCAACTATTAAGTAATCAAAAACTATACATTCCCATCATCATATTTAGCCCTATACACTAGTCCAATGAAGCCCTGCCCAAGAAGGCGAGCTGGAGCAGAGTCAGCAGTAGCAATATGCAAAATGCATTATTAACATAATCAAATTATCTAATTAACTATAACAATAATGGCAATATAAACACAGTTATATACAAAATAAGATAAAGCACTATTTTCTGTTACTCATTTTACTACAGCCACACACAAAAATTCCCAATCAGAAAGAGACACAAATGTTTGAATCCAATATAGCGTAGAATATGAAAAGTAAGCTATGTGTAAATGACGTCTCCTCCAGAAGAAGAAGAAAGAGACAACGATGAGAAAGACAAAAAAGAAACTGAAATATCAATTACCTCTAATTCATTTTCATGTATGTTATCTAACTTATAATCTAATTTGGAATTTTTAATTATTTACTCATGTAAGATAAGAGAAACCAAGAGCTCATATGCTAAAATTGACTGTTATTATCAAATACTTGCGAAACCTTTTTGGTGCCTTTCTAACTTGTATGTTGAAAGGAATCTAATGAGTGCCTCACGCATCCCTTTGGCCAAATTCCTAGCTTTCATATATACTCTGAGCTGCTCTTTTCTCTGAGCCAATCTAATGAGTCCCTTGCCATAACAAATACCAAAAAGTAGATAATTGAAACCAAGTACATACATTTGAAGCCCAAGTCATCTTAACAGAAGTTGGGATTTTGAAGTCACATCTATCAGAAGCCCATGAACCCTAATCCCAAATCAATTTATAAAAACTTGCCCTAAATTGAAGTACCCTAAATTGACACTTACCATGGAAACAGAAAAAGTGAGAAGAAGATGAGGAACGAACAGAGAGTGAGAGGAAGGATAAGATAATAAACTTACCTTATGATAGAACATACTGTTACAGAGAAGAGGGAGAGCGAGGCCAAGAGAGATGTGAAAGCTAGGGTTTGTTAATAGATGGATGAGAATGAAGATATGAACTCTAGGGTTTGTGATGGAGAGAGATAAGATTTGGATGAGAGAAGAGAGAGTTCAAAGATGGAGAGACCAAAGGAGAGAGAGAGGGAGACTGAAATTTTGTTTGGGGAAATGAAAATTGGACGGAAGTGTTTGAGGGGAAAGAGCTGAAATTTTTTTAAGGAAAGAATGAAATTTTTTTAAAGATCGTTGATCGCATAAAGGCATCAGTACTTAGAAGCCATTTTTTTAAAAAAAATAGACAAAAAGAAAACAAAATAATTTCGGCATCGGTCTTATAAAAGCGATGCTTAAACCACTAACAGCATCGGATTTTCATTTTGCCAATGCCTATGTGGTGTTGCCTAAAGCCAAATTTGGCATAGTGACGTTTTGAAGGATTATACATGGTATGAATCAAGTTAATGAGTTTTCGGATTGATCTCGGTTTAAAAAGGGACTTTGTTTATTTACTTGAGAACCATTTTGGAAAGTTGAGAAAGGATTTGGAAGATAGTTTTGGGAAAGTGCATTGGTGGAAAAAGGAATCTTTATGATAAAGTTTTGAGAAAGGGTTTGGGAATTTGATCGGTTGCCTTCTGTAAAGTATGTGCACATGACTAGAATTGCTTGTACCTACAGTAAGGTTATTCTGTAGGTGTCCGGCCAGTGTATTGCCTATACCTGCTTATCCGGCTAGTGGATATTGCATGTACCTTCTTATGCGGGTGTCCGGCTAATGGATTGCCTGTACCTACTCTGTAGGTGTCCGACCAGTGATTTTCCTGTACCTACATTGAGATTACTTTGTAAGTGTACGGCCAGGATCCCCATCACCGCCCGATTTGTCTACACATGTGGTTGTCTAGTTTTCCCCTTCCCCCGGTTACCTCCGGTGATTTGCCTATACTCGTATCACAATACGAGTGTCCGGCTAGGATATGCTTCGCCACCCTGCTCATATTATCTGCATAAGGTTGGCTAGGATCCCCAGCAACCTTGCCCAATTTGTCTATACAGGTGGTTGGCTAGTTTTTCCATTCCCCAGTTGCCTACGGATTTGATGATATACCCCTTGGTGGGTGATAGCAAGATATGGGCTATGCGGATGGTTGTAGGTATGGTTTCAGGTAAAAGGTTTGATTTGAAACTTGTTTTATTTTGGGATTATGAGATTGGTAATTGTTTAAGTATAACTTGCCAATATGTTATATGTTTGCTAGAATGTATGGATGATTTAAAAGTTATGGATTTTGGATTCGGATTGTGATTCTTTTTAGTAGAAAGAACTACGTGTGGCTTGATCCCTTTGTAAAGGTATGTAGGCAACCTACGTTAACCTAGGTGCATCATCGGAATAAACTGTTTGAGTTGTGCTTGAATTATGTTTGAATAGTATGTTATATATGTATAACGAAGCCTGAGCCCCTTTAGAATTTCTTTTAGGCTGTGGATGGAATGTAGACCTTGCATGTTGGAAGTTAGTGTATTTGTTATGGTTGTTTGCAGGTACGTTATAGTAAATGATGACATTTGAGGCCGGAGGTCTATGTTGTAAATTGTGTATGCTTAGCATTGTGTGTGCTGCCAGTTGGGTTATTATTAATTGTGATATTTACTAGTGAAAAAATATGGGAAAATGTCATTTTTTCATGGGAGACTGTCACGCCCCAAAATCGAGATACGTGATAGCGGCACATACCTTGAGGATCCCGAAAATATAACATATAGATCCGAGGGTTATACTCCCAAGATTCTCAAAATACGATAAGCCTTTTTAATTAAATAAAACATGATGGTTCAAAGTTGTAAATAACATCGGAAAACTGAATAAAACATTATACAAACTTTATTGATAAATACCAACCCCAGAGGGAGAGTATCAATAACCTCTTAAGTTATTTTACAAACTATAAAGATTAAATACACATAAACCATCCAGAATTTATACAGAGGAAGGAAATGAACAAGAAATATCCTCAAGCTCTCAGGAAATAAAGTTACGACCTGTCAAAGATGAAGAGGTACAGGGACCAAATGTGTTGACAGGTTCAAGAACAACACCAAACATAGCTCAAGGATTGTGATCTACATGAAAAAGTAGGGGTGAGCATGGTCTGCCCTTACAAGTGCACAAGAACGATGTAGTATAGCGTTTGACAAGTCCAAGTATCGTTCCCATGAGGATTCCAAATTAATCTATTATTCAAATACCCAAATTAAATCTAATTGATACGCAAGTGAATTTGTAGAGATTATTGTTATGAAAATTTATGAAACAAACAAGAATTTAATAAAGCAATTGAGAATAAAAGGTTTAAATTTAAGGTTGAAAAACAATGATGAAGGTCTAGGGTTTCGAAATCAACCACAAGCAATCCAAGTTAGATTTTAATGCATTCAACAAATTCTTTCGATTCTTTAGATGATAATTCCCGTATCTAAGTCCTTTTCAGGCACTTAGACCATAGTTTTCCTTAAGTGTAAGATTCTTTTCTAGTTCAAACAAAGATCATATACCCAATCATGTAATCTATCCTGGTTAAGTCATAAATTTAACAAGTTGGATTCATTACGTTCTAGAAAACAAGGGAACTAAGCAAACAATTATTCTTCGTTAAGCAATAATGTAATTCACCACACTTAATCACAAGAAGCTAATTGAATTATATTACTGGTTTTGCCTCAAATTCATCTTCCAATTTACTAGATGCAAAGCCCTAAGGTGATCAGTCAAAGAACTTAAACAAATAGCAACAATTAAAATAGTGATTAAGCATTCATTTGAAAGAAACTTAGAATCCATTAAACAACATTAAAAATCATAACTATCCATGCTCAGGCGTCATCCTCGCCCTAGAGAATAATTTAGTTACTCATGTTCAAAGAAAACATAATTGAAAAACTAGAAAACATAAAAGAAAACTTATGGATTGTGACGATGCTCGAGAACTTGACGATGGCAGCGGCTCTTTGACTCTCCTTCCAACTCCAGCATAAAAGAACCCTATTTTTCTGATCTTCTTTAAATAAGGAACAAATCCTCTTTTAACTTGGTAACTCTGCTTTCCTAGTTTGGTTCCAATTGACTTTGATGAGTTGGCATCCAAAATCCTACTAAATATACGATCATACTTTAGAAAATTACCCCACATCCTTGTAAATACTTCCCATATGCAATTGACATAAATTGGACTCCAAGGATTAAACTTAAAAGGATTATTTTTGCAAAACCCGCAGAACACATTCTGCCCGAACTGTCTGTACTAAAACGGCCACAACTCTCTCCACACAAGTCCGAATCATGAACCGTAAAATTCTACAGAAAGCTAACATCCGTATCTTTCCAACGATATAAGGCTCAACATCTGGTTCATTCTGAGGAAGTACAGTATATTCTGTCAAGTTGACTGATCTGCACAGGACATTCTTGTGAAACATCTTTTAATCGCAAAAATGCTCATTTTGCTTGCTTTTCCATCTTTACTCTTTGAACCTAGTAAAACACAAAACTAAGTAAAAATGGACTTAACTCACTCAAGAACATAGCAAGAATCTAAGAGAAAGATAATAAAAATATATGAAATAATGGTTATATCAGAGCATCACATACGTTCATTTGCCGCGTAGGAGGCTCCCGGCCAGGTTTGAAAATAGATAGCAAAATAACATAGTAATGCCCATGAAAAACAGTAAAAAGAATATGCACAATACAAACCATTTCCATATAAACATAGGATCAAAACAGTTGTCATGCTCACACAACTTTCGCAAACGTTTCTCGGGTACCCATAATATGTTTGTCTGACAACCGATCCCTATAGGCCAACTACCCCTACCAGAAATAAAAATATAACCAACTTACTTGGTACAGTAGCCAGAGTGTCTATTTCAACGGTTACACCTCGTCGATTATACCTCACGCGTAGGGTATTGGTAAAGTCTGTCCGCGTAACCCCTCCGGAAGTTTAGGGAATGGAAACCCAAGGAAGTCGCTATACCCCATTCACTCTCAGGTCGTCGAGGATAATGTCCGCAGGCATATACCCTCAAAACTTTGGAGAACCAAAGCCAAGCATTCATAAAACTAAACAATATGACATCCAAAAACAGTGCATCTTTCACACACAACAATATTTACTATGTCATACATACACACAAAATACAAGTCCGGGAGTGAGCCCCCTATATGGAATCCAAAGCTTAAGCCTGATTTGCCCTCTGCACCTTCGAACTCAAACTGGTCACTGCTAAGCAACTGAATCATAATCCAACATTAAAAAATGTTACAAAAAATCCTTGATAGCACTTTAGTCTTTTTTCTTGGCTTTAATTGCACTTTGGTCCTTAAACTCAATCCAAATTTCAACTTAATCCTTATAAGTTCTTAAAGTTCCAAGTAATTTCAAAATAGTCCTTAAAGTTCCATCTCTGGTCCGAAAACGGTAAAATAAATGGTACGGTAAAATTAAAGTCTAAATAGTACTTTGTTGTTCGTACATGGATCAGAGGAATAGGTATAATTTAGTTCCATAATTTCAAGGAAAGAAAATGACAAAAAGATTATCCAATTTGATCAAATTTCAAGTCGACAAAGTAACGACATATAATGTATATTTTAAGAATTACTTGGAAATTACCAAATTAGAAAGTAATACAAATTAGAAAGTAAAACAAATTGAGTATTTGACAAATTTAAATTGGGCAGCATAACAGCTAGGAATGGAAATATGGAGTTAAAAAATGAATAAAAGACGAGGTAAGGGAGAGAAATTACCTCGGTAAAATACTATGATGAATAGTACCCCGAGTGAAGATAGCACGAAACGATGAATAGTAGACAACGCGAGCGGTTTCGGGTATGAATAGTAATTCTGGATGAATAGTAATTCTAAAAAATATCGGAATAGTAACTTTGATGATGGAGGAGGAGAGGAAGTGAGGGAGGATGATTTTTGGTGTGAAGAAAATGAGAGATTTGGGGGGGTATTTATAGAATTCCCCGACGGCTCAGGTCAATTCGAATATTTAATTTAGAGGCTCAGATTAAAAGATGATTTTTGGATCATGTGTGGGAAGACACATGATAGCTTCAAGATTGATGGTCCAGATGCATTCCCAACAACCACACTAAAGGGCTAGATCAAGTCAAAAGTCATTGATTTGATCTACGGTGCAAATCTGATCTATAATAAGATCTATGTCTTAGATTAAACGTGCGTATGGTATAGCGCTATACATCCTAGTTTTCTAAGTCTTCCAACCAATCAGATGTTGACATGTGGCATGATGACATGTTTCAACCAATCACAAAATGACATGTGGAATTTTCAATTTAATTTCCTATTTTCCAAAATTCACTAAAAATATTTTCGAGCTCCGAAAAATACCACAAGCTCGTCATGACGTTTACTATTTTTCTTTGAGGTCAAAACACTAAATTCTAACTTCACAATTTCGGAAATATACTAATCTTAAACATAATGGCAATATTTACTTGGAAAAAAAATGCCACTTACCTCAAAATGGATTGTGCAATTTTTACTATGCGTGAAAAATATTATGGAATTTTTCAGGGTGTCACAGAGACTCTGCCGAAATTTCGGTAGAAGTCATGACCCATTTTTCTTAATTGTGCGGAGAGGAGGGTTAAAATAGTAAGTGGTCCCGATATCAGTTGGATGTCAGACGGGTAACAGCGTTCAACACAGATTCCGAGGGGGAATTAGGGCTGGGTCTTGTCATTCGCGTCCTTGAATTGCTGCTAATGTATTTGCACATTCTTCTTTGGTGGCACTTGCTTATTGGGCAATCATTTTTTTTTCTTCGGATTCTTTGTTTCCTCAAGATGAGTGGTAGATTCCACAGTCTTGGTAGTAGTCACATATTCTTCATCATTTAATGTCTCTTTTAGTTTTGCCAATTCCTCTTCCTGCTTGGTAGATTTGATTTTTGTTTGGATGAAAATGTCACACAAATCTTGCATTTTCTTCTCATTGTCTTGATTATTTTCATCTTTCCACAGTTATAAGCTTTTTGGGCAAACCCAGCTAGGATCTTTGCGTTGGCGGTAATTGATTTGGGCTTTCATAGACTTGACCATGCAGTCATTTATTCCAACATTTTCTTGTCCAGCCTTAATATCAAACCTTTTATTTATTCTGGTCTCTTTTAATTGTTGATTTTCATCATCATCATCATGTTGTCCTTCTCCTTCATTTTCTTCTTCATTTCCTTCTTCCTTTTCTCATTCTTCTCATTCTTCTTCCCTTTTTTTTTTTATGCAAATTGAACAACACTAATTGGAAATTGCAATGTAGAAAAATAAAAACTACATTGCAGAAAAACAGAAACTGCAATGTATAAAAACAGAAACTCAAATGCAGAAAAATAGAAACTGCATTGCGAAAAAGAGAAACTGCATACCTCTTTGTGTTCCTCTTCATCTTTTCTGGTAGTTTTTTGTTTTTTAGAGGTTTTGAAAAGTCTCTCTAGCTGATTTGCTTGAATCTTTTGTGGAGTTCCACAAGACTCCATTTCACAATTGCAGGAGTTGTGTTCTCCTTCCCAATGATTGGTTGAATTATATTGATCTTCTAACACAGCAAAAACTGCACAGTTAAAAAACAAGATATAGATACCATGTTAGAAACTACAATGCAGATTGTGAATTTATTGACAAGACATAAATAACATAAAATTTTGTTTGACTTACCAATATTAGGATAGTGCAACAAGCAACAGCTCATTTAGAGTCTTTTGCTTCCTTCTTTGGTGTTGCCTTTGCGACTGAGGAGTTATTTATGCACCTTGAAACAGCTCTTGCCCATGAGTAGCTTGACAGGGTGTCTAGCTTCTCACAATGCTCAACAATTGTCCAGTGCAAAGTGGTTAAAGAGGTTGTGAAGAGAAATGTTCGGCAAATGTGAATCAGGATTAGGCTGACAACATCCTTGTCGTAGTCAACAACCTCATCTTCCTCTTCCTCCTTTTCTTTTTCTCTAGTTTGATTTTTTTTTCTTTCCTTTTCTTGGAGTTCTTGTTTGTTTTTGTCTTAGGCTCTTGTTTCTGTAGTTTATTTGACAAGGCAATTTCCTTATGTATTTTTTCTTCCACTCGTGCTTTTGATGGTTTGGTGTTTCCAAAGTTCCACGACCTGAAGGTTGAATTATATATGTCATTGTTAGGTTTGACAGATTTTCCTTCATTTTGCAGTCCAAGGATTTGAGTCACTACTTCTGATGTGATCTTGAAAGCCTTACTGCCGAATGTGAAATATTTTTAGTAGGATCAAACTACTTTAGCAGTTTTACTAAGTCGATATCCGACATAGTCATGTTGCGCATGTCTACTATTTCATTGTAGAAGGGCTCAATCAAATTCCAGAACGGTGTTTTCTAAAGCATTTTCTTTTGCCTGTCATTTAGGCGGTGTTTGATGTCGGTGATTATGTTGTTGAAGGCATTGACGTTGCACCGAAACTGGATATAGTCAGGGTGCTTTGCCTTTCTATCATAACTCAGCTTTGGTTGTATCTTTCGAGCTATTGATTTTAGTCTTGGACTTGCTTGTTGTTGATCTTGCATCTTTTGTGTTGACTGCTTTGATGCCATTTGTGATCTAAAACAAAAATGAAAATACTATTAGGACAAGTAAACATAAATTGCATGGCAGAAAAAGAAAAATTGCATTGCGAAAAAATAGAAACTGCAATGCAGAAAAACAGAAACCGCAATGCAGTTTATGTATACAAACAAGCATAAACTGCAATTCAGAGAACACCAAACTGAATTGCAGAACCAAACACTGCGTTGCATAAGCATAAACTGCAATGCAGAAAAATAGAAACTGCAATGCAATTTATGTGTACAAACAATAACCAAAACGTAAACCAAACTACATTGAAAACAAAAACCAAAAACCAAAACATAAACTACATTGAAAACCAAAACATAAACATAGACGTAAATTTGGAACCCAAGAAACAGAGTAAACCAAACATAATGGAGTATGAACAACATTGGGACTAGTGATTGCAAAACCCAAAACACAAAACATAAACTACATTGCAATCAAAACCCTAAACCCTAAACCAAAATTAGTGTTCCTTCTATGTGTTTTTTGAAATACCCAAACCAAAATTAGTTCTTGACCCAAAAAACTCAAGCATGCAATCATAAACCTATTCATATATGAAGGTCAAATCCCTAAAACTACCATGTAGTTTCAGAAATAGACGATGAAGATTTGAGTAAAAAGAAAGGGTGTTATACCCATTAGACTCATCATAAACTACATCGTAGTTTCTGATTTAGTGAGGGAGTGAGAGAGAGTTTCTTACATGTTTTTCGAATGCGTTGCTCTTTAGTGAAGGAGTGAGAGAGAGGCATTGTCTTCTTTTCGTTGATTTTGGCTTCTCAGAGTTTGTCCTTTCGATTTCGTAGACAAATTTGAGAGCGAAATGGTGAGGGTTTAGGAGGAGTCTAGAAGAAATGAACGAAATGAGGGAGAAGAAAGTTCGAGTGGGAAGAAAAGAGCGTGCAAGTGAATTTTCACAGGCGTGAATTTTTGGGGTTGTCATTTCGAGTAGAACATGCTGGCGTTTGGGGGTTGTGTTTTGAATGCTGATAGCTGTCCCTTCGGTTTAAAATTAAATACTTAAATTTTGCTTAATGGCATAATTTTTGTAATTTTGAGGTTTTTTCAATTCATGATTGTAAAATTACATCCTATTTTTTAGTCATTGGCCTTTTCTTAATTAGGTGAAATTTGATTTTTGTTTTCCAAATTAATAAAGTATATAATGACTTAAAACTAAAGAACCCATTTTTCTTTAATAATATTAGTTTCTTGTGTTAATAAAATTACACTTTATGGAATGGTGTACTTGGGGAAAAGTAAGGAAATTTGCAAATTTTTTAATCTTGTATTACAACCTCGAATAATAATATACATAACACAAGTACTGTAGATATTATGTTGAAGTTTTGAAGAAGCTCATCCATATACTGATTTTTTTTTTTTAAATTAAAAAAAGGTAGAATGCCTTCAAAATTAAACATTCAAAATACCACCAATTGTCATAGTTAATGAAAATGTTAAAGAAAAATGTAAGTCATTAAGTAGTGTAACGTTGTTCACTCAAAATCGTGTTTCGTTTAGGATCAGTAGTGTAGGTTTCACCATACGATTTATTTTGTTAAAGAATATTATAGATTCTGATATTCTAACAATAAAATTGACTCAAATTGATATGTTCCCCCTCTCTTTTTTTTCTCTTTTCCTTTTCATGTTATGCTTTGTTGTGCTATTCCTAAGTTTATCCTACAACTATCAACTTCTCCACCATTCATTTTATTTATTAGTGACCAAGGATGCTTAGCAAGTTTCTTCACTTGCTCTTCTTCCCATTACTAAGAGCAACTCCACCCATTTGCCATGGCAAAGGGCTAGGGGAGGCAAGGTTTGGTTTCACCCATTGCCATGGCAAAGGGCAAATACTATTCACATTTAATATTTTTTTACCTAAACATTTAATTTGGAGAATATTTTCGGATAAGATTTTGGTTTATTTTTATTTATGCTTTGGTTGTGGTTTGTTTTTATTTATGCTTTGGTTGTGTTATGTATGCAATGTGTTGAATAAAAATGTATTTTGTTGAATGATTTCTTTATTCACTAAAAGAAAAGAAATACAACAAATTAAGAAATACTTGTAAAAAAATTAAAAGACAAGAAATACAACAAAAAAAAAAACTACATTTGGTCATTTAACCAAATAACCTAATGGTTTTGATCATTTAACCAATTGGTGTTGCTAGGTCCATCCTCACGGAAAAGCCTTCTTCTCATAACATCCCTTCGTTCTAGCTTCCAAAATTGTTTTGTTTCAGGGGACATATGGGTTGTATCCATGGCCATGGTTTCCTGATCCGTCTTCACAATGTCTTGTTTGCGTATATACTCCCTTTCTCTTGCATATTCTTCATTAATTGCCATCTCTTCCGCATTCTTTTTCATGTCTAACTCAAGTTTCATGGTGCCGGTCCTTGCAATTTGCTCCAAAAATTTTGCAGATTCATTGATGTTAGTACTCGCTCTCTTGGCCTTTGCCGCCTTTCTCCCAATAGGCCTCGGCTCCTTTTGGATTGGTGAGTCTTCACTCATCGGGGATTCCATAGGCGAATCCGATGCCGTTGAATCATGGAGCGGCATCTCGTTCAACACGACGCCTGGGCCTGTGGGAATAATTCTTAATCTTTTACAATTTTTCACCACATCCCAACATTGTTGATGGTTGAAAGTTTTTTTGCCTTGCCCAATGGCACCGAACCACATTTGTGCTTGCATAATCTATTAAAAAAATAGTGAAAATGCAAGAAACATTAAAAAATAATTGGAAATGCAATAAACATTAAAATAAAAATTGAAAATGCAAGAAACATTACAAATATATTGGAAATGCAAGAAACATTACAAATATATTGGAAATGCAAGAAATATTATAAAAAAAATAGAATTGCAAGAAACATTAAAAAAAAAGTTGGAAGGAAATGCAAGAAACATTAAAAAAAATTAGGACATTAAATTTAATAAAACGGAAATTACAAATAATTTATCTCACCGCTAAGATTTTGGCCGCTTCGATGGTTGTCCCTCGCTTTTGACAACGCATCTCTCCATTTCCCCAACTCTTTATTCAAAATTTTCCACCTACTAACCAAGGCCATTTTCGTACGAGTCGAACCCGATCTTTCACAAAATTCGGCATGAATTTTTCTCCACATATGAGAGAACTTCATCTCATTGCCTGTGACCGGACAATGACCAACGTGGACCCAACACTCACACAACAGAACATCTTCGATGGTTGACCACGTCCCTCCGGCTTCAACGGAAGATGCCATAAGATGGTGAATAAAAATTATAATTGAAAGTGAAGAAAATTTTGTGTAGAAAGTGAATGTATGAGGATTTGGTGTTGAAAGTGAAGTGTATTGGTAGGTATTTATAGGAAAAAAAATTACAGAATTTGTTGGTAAGTTTTTTTAAAAATTTTCAATTTTTTTTTTCCAGAATTTTTTAGGAAAAAAATGCAACAGACGTTGGATTGAAAAAAAAAACCGGATCGAATAGCCCAGAGGGCATCACGTGGCGACTAGCATTGGCGCACGCTATTTCAAAATTTTATTAACGAATGCATGCGCCAACGGTTAAAAAAATTTGAAAACACGTGCTAACGTCATCCGAGCCTGCGGGCTGAAGCTCGGGCCGAATTCGCCTGAGGGCTGGACCTGGCTAGTGGGACCTGCATGCTGCCCGGGCTAAATTGACCAGCTGGAAACGCCAAAAGGGCCTTGGGCCCTGTCCTGCCCGGGCTCCAGTCTACTGCTGGAGCTGCTTTAACCAGGGATACCATGTCAGCATCTTAGATAAGAATCCCAACTCAATCAAACTATGACATCTGTAAATATTCAAAATTGGAATTTGCTAGGAGGCAGGTTTCACAAAGAACTCCAACAACTTCCTTGGTTCATGAACCTTGTGTCTATGGTAGAGATGAAGTCAAAGAAAATTTCTCAAAAGTGTTGCTATCTGATGATGCAAGCAAGGATGATGTGTTTGTCCTCACCATTGATATCAAATGCTCAAGCGCCTGTTTTTGTGAATAACGTACCTATATTATCTTTTATGGATAATATACCTATTAATTTTATCTATAAAATAATAGGTATACTATTTTTTTTATTGTACCTTAAAAAAAATAATGTACCTATTATGTGATTGATTTAAATAGAAATTTTATTTATTTTCCTTTTCTTTTATGAAGGATAATATACCTACTAATTTTTTCCATGTACCTATTATTTTTATGAATAATAATATACCTATTATCTTTTATGGACAATAATTTACCTATTATCTTTTATCATTAATAATTTATCTATTATCTTCTCCTATGAGTAATGAAATGTTAACGTACTTATTTTTTATCTATTTTTTAAATACATAATATCATCTAATTAATGTACACGCACCCACCGATAAGATATTATTGCATCCCCATTTTAGACCATAGAAAAGTTTTCAGAAGTTGCCCCACAAACAAAGAAGGAACAGTCCTTGAAAGAGAGAGCGTTTTCCAAGGCCAAGATTACAAGTTCATGTTATTTACAGTCTCAAAAAGCTTCCATACTTGTTTACAAACCTGTATTTCCAAGTTGTGCTAGCCTAGCTACTTGCAAATCTTGGAATATTTTACTTCATCCAAATTCCTTGCAGACATGGCTTTGATCGGAGAGGCTCTTATCTCTGCTTCCGTCCAGGTGTTGTGTGACAGAGTTACTTCAGCCGAGTTCGTCAATTTATTTCGGCAGAAGAAACTCGAGGAACCACTCCTTATGAAACTGAAGACGACACTGTTGACTCTTCTCGTCGTGCTCAATGATGCTGAGGAGAAGCAAATTGTAAACCCTGCTGTGAGAAAGTGGCTTGACGAGCTCAAACATGCTGTCTTTGATGCGGAGGACTTACTGGATGAGGTTGACACTGAAGCTTTGCGATGCAAGCTGGAAGAAGGTGAAGGTCAAACCCACAAATTAACCACTAAGGTGTGGAACTTCCTCCCTTCATCTCGTAATCATTTTTATCAAAGCATGAATGTTAAGATACGAGAGTTGTTACAAAGATTAGAAAGCTTTGTACAACAGAAAAGTGCTCTGGGTCTTAGAGAAGGTGCTGGGAGGCAGGTTTCACAAAGAACTCCAACAACTTCCTTAGTTCATGAACCTTGTGTCTATGGTAGAGATGAAGTCAAAGAAAATTTCTCAAAAGTGTTGCTATCTGATGATGCAAGCAAGGATGATGTGTCTGTCCTCACCATTATTGGAATGGGCGGGGTTGGCAAGACAACCCTTGCCCGAATGCTTTACAATGACGATAAGGTGAAAGGTCATTTTACATTTCAAGCTTGGGCTTGTGTTTCAGAAGATTATGATGCTATTAGGATAACTAAAACTCTTCTTGAGTCAGTCACTTCAAAGCCGTGTAATACAACAGATCTGAATTTGCTTCAAGTTGAACTAAGAGAACAACTAAGGGGAAATAAATTTTTATTTGTATTGGATGACCTATGGAATGAGGATTATACTGATTGGAAGTTCCTCCAAACTCCTTTTACTTCAGGAGCAAGGGGAAGTAAAGTCATCATAACAACACGGAACACAAATGTAGCATCTATCATGCAAAATGTTCCTATTCAATACTTGGAACCCCTGTCAAATGAGGACTGCTGGTTGTTACTTGCAAAACATGCATTTGGAAATGAAAACTGTAGTGCACATCCAAACTTGGAAGAAATCGGGAAGCAAATTGCACAAAAATGCAACGGGTTGCCTTTAGTTGCACAAACACTTGGTGGTGTGTTACGTTGCAAGTTAGACTCCGAGGAATGGAGCAAAGTATTAAATAGTAGCATTTGGGACTTACCTTACAAAAAAAGTAATATTATTCCTGCTCTGGGATTGAGTTACCATTATCTTCCTGCAACATTAAAACGATGCTTTCTTTATTGTTCAATTTTTCCAAAGGACTATGAATTCAAGATAGAAGATGTGGTTATTCTTTGGATGGGAGAAGGTTTAATTCCCCAAGCTGAGAATGGGGAAAGAATGGAAGAGGTGGCTAAGGAATATTTTAATGAACTGTTATCCCGATCATTGTTTCAAAAGTCGGGGAAATCAAGTTTCACTATGCATGATCTCATCAATGACTTGGCTGTGTTTATGTCTAAGGGATTTTGTTCCAGGTTTGAAGGGAGAGAATCACACGAAGTAGAAAGGGTTCGCCATTTGTCATATGCTATGGGACAATTTGATGTTGCTACAAAATTTAAGCCATTAAATGGTGCTAAGTGTATGCGGACCTTCCTACCTCTCTCTTTAAATGAATATCCTAATAACTACATAAGTAAAAAAGTTGTACAAGATTTGTTGCCATCACTAAGATGTTTACGGGCAGTGTCATTGTCAGATTATCAAAATGTCACTGAGTTACCTGATTCTATTGGAAACCTCATTCACTTGCGCTACTTGGATCTTTCCTATACCGCAATTGAAAGGTTACCTGGAGCACTTTGCAAACTCTACAACTTACAAACATTACTATTGTCAAATTGTTTTCGTCTCATTGAGCTGCCTACAGACATCAGAAAATTGATTAATTTACAGAAATTAACGTTGGCAGGTTGTGGGTCTCTTACTAAATTTCCTGCAGGCATGAGGGAGTTGATTAATTTGCATCATTTTGATGTCAGTGGAACTAAAATTGAAGAGATGCCGGTGCAAATGGGTAGATTGAAAAGTTTGAGAACATTGACTGCTTTTGTTGTAGGCAAATCTACTGGGTCAAGCATAGGAGAATTGAGGGAGTTGCCACAGCTTAGAGGAAAACTTTCAATTTTGAAGCTACAAAATGTAGTTGATGCGAGGGATGCACTACAAGCCAATATGAAGCACAAGAAAGATCTCAAGGAGTTAGAGTTTTCATGGGGTGCGGAGGATGCTGATGATTCCCAAAAGGAGAAAGATGTACTCGACAAGCTCCAGCCTTGCGTGAATTTGGAGAAACTAACCATCATATTCTATGGTGGAACCAATTTCCCGAATTGGTTAGGAGACTCTTCTTTCTCTAACATACAAGTCATGCATCTCAGTGATTGTAGATATTGTTGGTCGCTGCCACCAGTTGGGCGTCTACCCGGTCTCAAAGAGCTCTGTATGGAAAGAATGAAGTCTATTAAGACAATTGGCGTGGAATTCTATGGTAGAAATGGAGCTTCTCTGATTCAGCCATTTCAATGTCTGGAGAAGCTGGAATTTAGGCATATGGCAGAGTGGGAGGAATGGGTACCAAGTACAAGTGGAGGTGAATATGGTCCAGATTTTCCTCATCTCCAAGAGCTGATTCTGGAATGGTGTCCGAAGCTGAAAGGACGCTTGCCTTATGAGCTGCCTTGCTTGAAGAAGCTTACGGTGTGTGGGTGTAAGGTTTTACATGATGGAAGGCCCACTACCACAACTACCAGTAGTCTTAACTACAAATCTCTTGAAGAATTGAAAATAGAAGATGGATGCCAAACACGTCTGTTATCAATATTACAGTGCTTGCCCAACTGCAATCGTCTTCAACGTTTGACTTTTTGGAATTGTCCAACGCTGTCGTCGTTCCCTAAAGGTGGCCTACCCACTACGTTGACATCACTTGATATAAGGAGTTGTAGGAGATTAGAATTTCTACCCCATGAGATGTTGGCGAAATTGACATCCCTTAACCGTTTGTGTATACAAAATAGCTGTGATTCAATGAGGTCCTTCCCGTTGGGCATTTTTCCCAAATTGACGACGCTTGTGATTGAGGAATGCGAGAATCTAGAATCCCTTTCCAGATCTGAGGATGAGAATCTCAGCCATCTCAATACCTTGCATATCTCAGGTTGTCCAAATCTGGTGTGTTTTCCCAAGGGAGGATTGGCCACTCCCAACCTGAGTGGCTTTTCAGTCGATGGATGCGAGAAATTGAAGTCATTCCCCGAACGCATTTACACCCTCACAGCCCTTCGATATTTGTGGATGTGGAATCTTCCGAATCTGGAGTCATTTGCAGAAGATGGGGGTTTGCCTCCCAACCTCCAATATTTTATCATTAGAGATAGTGAGAGACTGAGGGCTTCATCTTCATCAGTGGGGGAGTACTGTAACTGGGGTTTGCAAGCACTTGTCTCCCTTGAAGAATTTGATATCAGTGGAAGTGACCATGTCTTGGAGACGTTGCTAAAGGAACAGCTGCTCCCTACCACTCTTCGCAGTCTCTGGATCTCTTCTCTATCAACTCTGAAATCTTTGGACGGAAAGGGTCTTGGTCACCTCACTTCTCTTCAAGAGATACATATATGTTTCTGTCCAAGTCTGGAATTCCTGCCAGAAGAGGGTTTGCCGCCATCTCTTTCTTATCTGCGTATCCATGGTTGTCCTACCTTGGCGAAAAGGTATAAGAATAAGACGGGACAAGATTGGGCCAAGATTTCTCACATTCCTTGCATCAGGATAGGCGAAGAAGTGATCATATAATATGAGGTTGGACCATATTTCACGCTCAACTCTCAACTCTCAACTCTGAAATGAAAGTGAATGAGGTGAGGTAATTGATAATGACTGGTGTTTGTTAATTGCATTGTGAGTGCGGGGTTTACACAAAAACTGAATCTGATTTGTAATAATATTTTGGTTAGTAAATTGTGGTTTAATTATTGACATTATTTGTGCTGGTGAGAAATGAATGAAATGATATTGTATTTATTGAAGTATGAAAATGAGCAGTGTTTTTGCAGGACAGGGACAGCATACCTTGCCTTTCTCTTTCTCTTGGGGTGCTGGTGCTTTTCATTTTGCAACATTTCTTTACGTGTGATTTCCAGATCCAGAGGAGGGTTTATCATTGTATATAGCTCTTGTTGGGGTGCTTCTTCTACAAATACAAAACAAGTGCCCGCCAGCCACATTCCTACAACATTGTTTTGGTACTATTTCATAATTAAAATGTGTTTCCCAAGTCTCCTTTGAGTTAGTTTAGTTTAAATGGTATTCAATGTCTATGGATAACCTGTGACTTCAAGTTAAAATGTGTTCCCTCTTTTGTAACTTGTAATGTTTGTTTTTTTCGTTCCCCTGTTTTGTTTCTTATAAATAAAAAAGGGTAATGATTTTCCCACTCCCCTTTTATCCACTTATACTCCCTTTTTAAATAATTTGTATGTTCTCACTCTCATGATATCTTATAGTAAAATGTTAATAGGGAGTGTAAGTGGATAAAAGGAGAGTAGGGAAATCACTACCCATAAAAAAAATATATATATATATATATCACTAATACTTGTTGGTTATTTTGAACTGCAGAAGCCTACTAGCTTGAAGCTTGTGTAGATATGTATGCTCTTGTAATTCTGATCACAAACATCGCTTGATAAAAATTTCTGAATAGTCCATGTATTTGACGGTGAGAAAAATTTCTGAATAGTCCTCTATTGTTATTTATTTGGTGTTTTCTTCTTGAAGAATTTTCCTGACAATATTTTCTTTTTAGTTTTTCTGAAGATTGCAACACCTGCAAGTGAGATAGATGGTGAAGGAACCGTAGCTGATCTTGAGGTCTCTGATTGCAATGATGTTGCAACATGTTCCGTTCTGGCAATTCAATCCCTGATGAGCTTCAGATTGGTGAAATGGACGCTATTTCTTCTTGTAGCCCGCTCTCAAAGTTCTTGTTTGCAAATGCAAGAGATGGAGTATTATGATTTAAAGGAGATAATGAGTATTATGTTTTGACAATTCTAGAATAGCTGTGACTCAATGAGGTCCTTCCCAAACTCTCTGATCTTTCATTCTTTAATTGTGAGAATCTGGAATCCCTTTCCATTAAAGGAGTTGATGAGAATCTCAGTCATTTCGAAATCAGGGGCAGTCCAAATCTGGTGTCTTTTCCCAGGGAGGATTAGCTGCGCCCAACTTGAAGTACATTTTAGTCTCCAACTGCGAGAATTTGAAGTCATTGCCGGAACGCTTTTACGACCTCACATCCCTTCGATATTTGCAGATACTTGGTCTTCAATATTTGCAGATACTTGATCCAGACAATAATTGAGTGCCTACTTTCTCTTCCAAAGCAAATGTTTTCATAAATAAAAGGCCTTTTATTTTTAATCACAAATAGTCCTAAGGTTTGCGATATTATCATATTTCGTCTTTAATATTTTTTTAACACTAATGGTTCTTAAGGTTGTCCTCTACACATCAAAATGAATGCTAATGTGGCACATATGTGGGACCATACATCCAATAATATAGAGCAACATGGCTTTAAATTAAAATTAAATATATTTAAAAATTAAATTACATTTTTAAGAAAAAAAGATTAAAAACTTTTTTCAGTCAATGGATGCGAAATTGAAATTGGTAGAGAAGAAGCTTTTCTCCAGGTTTGATTTCTTCTTGGGTTACTTATGACGCAGCAGACACTACAAGAAAAACAAGTATTAGTGGCCAGCAACTTGGTCACAAGAAGTACCAACTTTGGTCACTGAATGCATTTAGTGTCCAAATATTGGTGGTCACTAGAAGCTCATCACAAATTCTATTTAGTGACCATTCTCAATTATTGGTCACTACAACCAAAAGAATTAGTGATTATCCCTATGTGGTCACTATTAAAAATGAAATTAGTGACCACGAGTTTAATCACTAAAAGGCTTATGATTTGGTCACTGAAACACACAGTTTGGTCACTAAAACATGGATCCACGTGCCCATATTACTGACCACATTGTTTGGTCACTAATTGCATGTGAAAATATTGGTAACTAACTAGGTATGGTTTCTGTATTGTTTGTTGAATGACACTATATAAAAAACATCTAATTTCTTTTCTTTTCATACAGTAGATAATGTTGATACTCAAAATTAGCATAAAACACAATGCATTCCAAAAATTATCCATGATCAACATTCTTCCAGCAAATTCGCAAAGCATTAACATCTGTCAAAAATAAGCTCCTCGACATTTAAACTGAAACTAGATAAGATCCATATAATACCAATTCCCAAAGAACATGAAAAATAAGATCCATCATTTTGATCACTAGTTGATTTCATTTCCTCTAACTGATCTGCTAACTTCTCTGCATCATTAGCCCTTTGAGTTGCTTCCTCTGCCCTCCATCACCAACCGAGCTTAGTGGAACCGATATCATCTCTAGATAGTAAAGTCCTATGTTATTCTAATCTGCATTTAAAATTAGAAAGATAAACAATATTAAAAAAAAAGGAACAAAAGAAAGGAAATAAATGGCATTCTCTCTACTGTATCTAATTTACCTCGTTGTACAAGTTTTCAAGCTGCTCTTTGGCATGTGGAAAGTTATTTGAGCATCAGTAACACACTGTCAAAATGTTGTCTGTGTAGTATTTAACCACAGTTTATTAAGAGTACCATTTCTCTTGATTTAGAAGCATGAGATTCAGATCCACATATAACAATCTTACAAAGTAGAAAACAGTTCAAGCCTTTGAAAGAGATATTACTTATCTTAGAAACACTCACAAAATCCTCTCACCCCTTCTTTAGCGCATTACACTATTCAAAGAGTTCTGCATGATGCTTCTTACTGCTTTGGAGATCAGATTCAAGTCTGCTATACAAATTCCTAAGTTGTCGAACACCAAAAAATATCAGCATGAATTTACTTATAGGAATTTCAGCACAAATCCTACCCTGCATAAATGAACTTAAAATGTAACCCATCAAGGGTTGACCCGATTTCCAGTAATGCTCGGAAGACTCCAAAAATACAACTAAAATTTTAAAATATATACATTACAAAATACCAATACAAACAAAACTGTACAATATAAGCTGAAACGACTAGTAGTGGGAGCCCAAATCAATAATAAGCAGAAAAATCTGTATAAGCAACCATCACTAGTTGTAGGAAAGATGGATACCTCAATGGCACTTCCTCCGGAATATATCCTTTGTAATTGAAAAGATAGAGCCTGAAATGCAAAATTATATAATTAAAAGTCATTTAATTGCAGTAATTATACTCTTAGTAGATATTAATTTGTCAATTGTCTATAGAGATATGAAGATAAGTCCTAAGAAAAGAAAAAAAAAATCATATTATTCAAAAGAAAATTCAGGTATAGCTCTTCCATAAAAGAGGTGTGGCCTTCCACCAATCAAGATTCATAAACACAGACAAAATATCACATTTTAGTACAATATCACATTTTAGTACTATGCTGTCTTGAAAAACTTTTTAATCAACTCATCAACCTGGAAAATGTAGCCATTTCAAAGAACCAATGAGCAATCAAAGGCTTGCATCATATTCATATAGGGGCAGTTAGCTTGTAATTTAGAGCTCACCTCTTTCTCTAATCTTTTTAAGTCGTCATTGGGGTAGCTTGAATACAACTTTTTTATTGTATCCATTGCCTGTAAGTGAAACCAACCATCTATTTAGCCAACACAGCCGGAAAGCTGCAAAAACATAGAATTCATCCTCACATATTAAGGGTAATCCTTTTACACCCCTAACATTGTAAGATATAGTAATTAACTCGCTGATACTAGTAAAGTAAACTTACTTTTGATAAAAAAAATATATATATAAAGTAAGCAGTGAAACTATAAAGGCAGATCTTTAAGATCATCATGAAAGTCAAACTATAATATTTATGAAAGAGAAAACAATATTTAAGAGTCTAGACATGGGAATAATTCTTAGATCCATAACGCAGAAAAGAAAATGTAAGCCCAGATATGGAGAAAGAAAAAACGGTCATTCTATCAAATATCATGGTTTGCTTACAAATATTTAAGTAATTAAAATCGAAATGCGAAATTGAGTGAGGAAATAAAACAAACACCTGAAAATATATGAAGTAACTGTGGGAACTCAGAGTCTCCTGTGAGTAGTGCCTGCCTCCTCACCATCTTGTCTGCAATTCAAGAATCAAATAGTAGCATAATCACTCAAATGAAGTATTAAATCCAAACGAAATCAAAGAAATCGTGAGAGGCGAGTAAGAAAGAGTATCGAAGATGCATCCGATCGACCAAAAAGTCGACGCCGGAGTAGTGAGTCAAACCGATCGAAATCGAAATCCATCATTCTCTCAGTTTTGGAAACCCTAACCCGCCCTTCCATTGCTTAGCTTTTGAAATCCCAAATCCACATAGTCATCGAGTGAGAGAACAAAAAGAAAATACCTTAGAGGTCTTGAGCTGAATCAAAGTCGAAAACACATTCGAACCCTAAATCAACATTAAAGTTCAACTCAAACTCGAAATCAAAATCAAAATCAAGTACAAGTTCAGAGAGCGCACCAGCAGAGAAGTTTCTAGATGAGAGAGAGAGAGAGAGAGAGAGAGAGAGAGAGCAACACTCAGAGCACGATTTGAACTTTGAATTCGATGAAAAGGACACTCGCTCGCTCGCTCTGAAGGAGAAGGACACAATCTGAGAGAGGCTTGCTCGCTCTGAAGGAGAAGACCACGCCCTGACTCGTTGAACTCGATAAACTCAATTTGAAAAGTAATTTTTTTTAAAAATGGTCACTGATGTATTAAAGGACACTTGTAAGACCATTGTGCCATGTCAACTTATGTGTTTAGGTCACTAAATATAAAATCTAAGCTATGTTTAGTGACTAAAATTTAGAGTAGTAACTATTTGTCTAAAGAATTGGTCATTAATAGTTTAAAAATGGGCACGAATAATTTTAGTGATCATTTAACATTGTTAGTCACTAAATGCACGCTATTTGTGACTATTATCCACTTTGTCACTGAGAAATTGGTCATTAATAACCTTTTTTGTTGTAGTGAGAGGAGCATATTATCAACGATTAAATGCACAAGTGATTGAATTTTGTGATCAACTTTGCGATTAATTAGACATTTGTTTCGAAAATGGTGTCTCCGAGTCAAATTCCTGAAAATCGAGGATCTTCTCCTCATTTCAGGTTAGCCAATCTCCATTCATTTGCATTTTTTTTTTCAAGAATTTGAATTGTAAAACCCTAGGGCTGTGTTTGGTTCCCGAGAAACATTGTGGAAATTAAATGAGTTCAGATCTTCTGTCCCTCTTTTCTCTGTCCCCCTCTGTCCCTTACTCAAAATTTTGACACCTGTCTATTCAATTAACACAACTTAACACCCACTTACTCTGTTAAGCCTGAATCAAATTAAAAATAAATAATAACAAAAAACAAAGAACCAGTGACTGCCCCAACCCCAACTCCGACAACCACCCACCACCCAACCCAACCTTCGGATCCTGCTACGGCATGACTGGATAATATGGGGATCTAACATATCCAATTTCGCAAGTTTCATTGGTGATGGCAGTGTCGCCAGGAGACGAGTGGAGCGTCGTCAACCGTGCGTTTGCTATTTTCTTATTGGAGCTCATCTAAGAAAACCAAATCGGACCGCAATATCAAATCACAACAAAGTTTCTGAAAAGAAAAAAAAAGAGGTAAAATCAAAACAGAGAGAAAGATAGATCAAATCCAAAGAGTGCACAGCAACTCTTTGTTGAATTGTGCCCAAGCCACAAGCAAGGAAAGCCAAACCAGAAAACTAAGGGAAGATGTTGAAAGAGATAGAATTAGTGGGACCAAGGATAAACCTATATTGTGGCTTGAGTAAGAAAAGATGGAGCTCCCTCTCTCCCCTTCTCTCTCTCTCCCCCCTCTTTCTCTCTTTGTTTTTCCCCCACGAGACCCAGATTTAAAATTCTCTTTTTATTTCTCCTACAACAGGCCCAGATTTAAAATTTTCTCCAACAAAGGGGGAGGCTTTGCTGGTGCGAAGAGGGAGAAGGCGCAGCGCTGGCGAGGTACGGTGGTGAGGGTGTGTGGATCGTGGATATGAAGTTTGGTGGCTATTGGGTTTTCTTTTTTATTTTTTCCTGAATTTTTAGTTTTCTATTTTAATTTTATTAGAAGTTAACACTGTTATATGAGGAGGTAAGTAAATGGAAGGAAAGTGCATCAGATCTTCTGTCCTTCTTTTCTCTGTACCCTCCCTGTCCCTTGCCTAAAATCTTAACATCTACCCATTCACTTAACATCAATATAACGCTGTTAACTCTGAAAAAAAAAAATAAATAAATAAAACTGAAAAATTAGAGGAGGACCAAGGACCCCAACAGCCAAATGATTTACCCCACACCATCCAACTTGACGGCGACGCCACCTACCTTCTCACCGCCAGCCAACAAACCTCCCCTCCCATGCAAATAATCCATATTATTGGCAATTTCTTAAGAATATGGTCAATTTACTCCCTGTACCGCTAGTTGTCTGAAACGGGAGCTTCAGTTGTACTTTTCCGCTTCACTTGTCCGATCCCAGCTTCCATCCTATTTCTAATTTTGCAAAAGCCTTGGAAGGGCAGGCCACTCTCAAACACACAGGTTCCGTGATATTGTTTCTTTTACTAGAAAATACATGAAAAAGGCATCAATAAATTTATTTATGTGATTCCCATTATATACTTCTTGAGTGTTCCAGTTGTTTTCAGGTGGTGCCTTCTATAATAAATGGTGGCATAACAGCTTTATACTTTGTTTTATGGGGAAAAGGCCTCAAATCATGTGGACCTCTAAGGTAGGTTTGTCTTAATTAATACTAAGCACTTACAAGTGCCTGTTTATATAAGTTTCCATTGTATAATAATCTCATTACTAAGCACTTACAAATGCGTATCTCACCCTACGCTGGCTACGATATGCTCCTACTGAATTTTAGAAACTATCAGCCACTAGCAGTAAGTATATGGTGACGATATCAGATTAAACCTAATTTGAACAATTTCTTTTGTTAATTATAACTGATTTTTTTTCATCTTTACATATTATGTTAGAGCTATATTAGCAGAGTATTCTGGTGCTGTCCTTGGAGGTACTGTCTGGAGTATTGTATGGGCGCAGGGGCCACATTTGGAAAAAGGTAGCTTGGTTAGATGCTTGGTACTTTGCTTAGACTGTTTTCTTCATATCAATTATCTACCATTATCTCCGAGCAAATAAGCAAAGGTTTCATGTCAATTATTTTAACGGAAAAATAGGAGATTTCCAATTCTTGTTTGCTCACATTGATGTTGCTTCATCTTTTACCAGGTAGGCGGGCTTATTGCAATGGTGGCATCTTTCTAATTCTTATCTCAAGGGTGGGCCATGGCAACATATTCTCCATTCTATATCCTCTCTTATCGAAACTGTTGTTCTTTCACTACTGTATAGGATTAGTTACTGGTGTTTTATTATTATTAATATTATTCCTGCGTCCAATTCTTCCATATCATTTTTCCTCTTCTTTATTTATTTATTTTTGTCTCTTTTGGACATAGTGATCATGTTTTTCAGCGTGTTATCAACTTTTTTTCTTCTTCTTATTTTCTTCCATTCTTCCTACCTATCTCTTTAAATCAATATTACTATAACGATAGACTACTTTACATAAGTAAAAAAGCTCTACAAGATTTGTTGCCATCACTAAGATGTTTACGGGGTATAATTGTCACGTTATCAAAATGTCACTCAGTTATTTGATTCTATTGGAAGCCTCATTCACTTGCACTACTTGGATGTTTCGCATACCGTACTTGGATCTTATCAGCTTTGTCCCACCAAAGAAAAAAAAAAAGTTTCCAACAGCTTGAACCATTGTTTTCCAGTGTGGGTCATAATTTGAAGAAGTCCACCGGCAATTTCTCTAAAGCTATTACCATTATTGCAGCCAACCAACTTTGAAAAAGAAAAGTTTTTAAAAGTTATCCCAAAGAACAATCCATCAGAGTGAAAACGAGTTTTTCAAGGCTAAGATTACAAGTTCATGTTATTTACAATCTCAAAAAGCTTCCATACTTCCTTACAAACCTGTATTTCCAAGTTGTGCTAGCCTAGCTACTTGCAAATCTTGGAATATCTTACTTCCTCCAAATTCCTTGCAGACATGGCTTTGATCGGAGAGGCTTTTATCTCTGCTTCCGTCCAGGTGTTGTGCAACAGAGTTACTTCAGCCGAGTTCATCGACTTATTTCGGCAGAAGAAACTCGAGGAACCACTCCTTATGAAACTGAAGACGACATTGTTGACTCTGCGCGTGGTGCTCAATGATGCTGAGGAGAAGCAAATTGTGGACCCTGCTGTGAGAAATTGGCTTGACGAGCTCAAACATGCTGTCTTTGATGCAGAGGACTTACTGGATGAGATCGACACTGAAGCTTTGCGACGCAAACTGGAAGGTGAAGATCAAATCGACAAATTAACCAAGAAGGTGTGGAACTTCCTCTCTTCTTCTCATAATCATTTTTATCAAAGTATGAATGTTAAGATACAAAAGTTGTTACAAAGATTAGAAAGCTTTGTACAACAAAAAAGTGCTCTGGGTCTTAGAGAAGGTGCTGGGAGGCAGGTTTCACAAAGAACTCCAACAACTTCCTTGGTTCATGAACCTTGTGTCTATGGTAGAGATGAAGTCAAAGAAAATTTGTCAAAAGTGTTGCTATCTGATGATGCAAGCAAGGATGATGTGTCTGTCCTCACCATTGTTGGAATGGGCGGGGTTGGCAAGACAACCCTTGCCCGAATGCTTTACAATGACGATAAGATGAAAGGTCATTTTACATTTCAAGCTTGGGCTTGTGTTTCAGAAGATTATGATGCTATTAGGATAACTAAAACTCTTCTTGAGTCAGTCACTTCAAAGCCTTGTAATACAACAGATCTGAATTTGCTTCAAGTTGAACTAAGAGAACAACTGAGGGGAAAGAAATTTTTATTTGTATTGGATGACCTATGGAATGAGGATTATACTGATTGGAAGTTCCTCCAAACTCCTTTTACTTCAGGAGCAAGGGGAAGTAAAGTCATCATAACAACACGGAACACAAATGTAGCATCTGTCATGCAAACTGTTCCTCCTCAATACTTGGAACCCCTGTCAAATGAGGACTGCTGGTTGTTACTTGCAAAACATGCATTTGGAAATGAAAACTGTAGTGCACATCCAAACTTGGAAGAAATCGGGAAGCAAATTGCACGAAAATGCAACGGGTTGCCTTTAGTTGCACAAACACTTGGTGGTGTGTTACGTTGCAAGATAGACTCCGAGGAATGGAACAAAGTATTAAACAGTAGCATTTGGGACTTACCTTACAAAAAAAGTAATATTCTTCCTGCTCTGGGATTGAGTTACCATTATCTTCCGGCAACATTAAAACGATGCTTTGTTTATTGTTCCATTTTTCCAAAGGACTATGAATTCGAGATAGAAGATGTGGTTATTCTTTGGATGGGAGAAGGTTTAATTCCCCAAGCTGAGAATAGGGAAAGAATGGAAGAGGTGGCTAAGGAATATTTTAATGAACTGTTATCCCGATCATTGTTTCAAAAGTCGGGGAAATCAAGTTTCACTATGCATGATCTCATCAATGACTTGGCTGTGTTTATGTCCAAGGGATTTTGTTCCAAGTTGGAAGCGAGAGAATCACAAGAAGTAGAAAGGGTTCGTCATTTGTCATATGCTTGGGGAAAATTTGATGTTGCTCCAAAATTTAAGCCATTATATGGGGCTAAGAGTTTGCGGACCTTTCTACCTTCCTCTTTAAATCGATATCCCGATAACAATAAATACATAAGTACAAAAGTTATGCAAGATTTGTTGCCATCACTAAGATGTTTACGGGTGCTATCATTGTCACTTTATCAAAATATCACTCAGTTACCTGATTCTATTGGAAACCTCATTCACTTGCGCTACTTGGATCTTTCCCATACCGCAATTGAAAGGTTACCTGGGGCACTTTGCAAACTCTACAACTTACAGACATTACTATTGTCAAAGTGTTCATCTCTCCTTGAATTGCCTGCGGACATCAGAAAATTGATTAATTTACAGAAATTGATGTTGGCAGATTGTAGCTCTCTTACTAAATTGCCTGCAGGCATGAGGGAGTTGATTAATTTGCATCATCTTGATGTCAGTGGAACTAAAATTGAAGAGATGCCGGTGCAAATGGGCAGACTGAAAAGTTTGAGAACATTGACTGCTTTTGTTGTGGGCAACTCTATTGGGTCAAGCATAGGAGAATTGAGAGAGTTGCCGCAGCTTGGAGGAAAACTTTCAATTTTGAAGCTACAAAATGTTGTTGATGCGAGGGATGCACTGCAAGCCAATATGAAGCACAAGAAAGATCTCAAGGAGTTAGAGCTTTCATGGGGTGCAGAGGATGCTGATGATTCCCAAAAGGAGAAAGATGTACTCGACAAGCTCCAGCCTTGCGTGAATTTGGAGAAACTAACCATCAGATTCTATGGTGGAACCAATTTCCCGAACTGGTTAGGAGACTCTTCTTTCTCTAACATACAAGTCATGCATCTCAGTAATTGTAGATATTGTTGGTCGTTGCCACCAGTTGGGCGGCTACCCGGTCTCAAAGAGCTCTGTATAGTAAGAATGAAATCTATTAAGACGATAGGCGTGGAATTCTGTGGCAGAAATGGAGCTTCTCTGATTCAGCCATTTCAATGTCTGGAGAAGCTAGTGTTTAATGAGATGGAAGAGTGGGAGGAATGGGTACCAAGTGGAGGTGAATATGGTCTAGACTTTCCTCGTCTCCAGGAGCTGATTCTAACCAAATGTCCGAAGCTGAGAGGAAGCTTGCCTTGTGAGCTGCCTTGCTTGAAGAAGCTTACGGTGTCTAGGTGTCAGGTTTTACATGATGGAAGGCCCACTACCACAACTACCAGTAGTCTTAACTACAAATCTCTTGAAGAATTGGAAATAAACGATGGATGCGAAACAGGTCTGTTATCATTATTAGAGACAAAGTTCCTGTCCCAACTTGAGATTCAAAATGTTGTTGACGTACAGTGCTTGCCCAACTGCAATCGTCTTCAACGTTTGACTCTTTGGGATTGTCCAACGCTGTCGTCGTTCCCCAAAGATGGCCTACCCACTACGCTGACATCACTTCGTATAAAGCTATGTAGGATATTAGAATTCCTACCCCATGAGATGTTGGCCAAATTGACATCGCTTGACTATTTGTGGATAAAGAATAGCTGTGATTCAATGAGGTCGTTTCCGTTGGGCATTTTTCCCAAATTGAGGACGCTTCACATTGAGGGTTGTGAGAATTTGGAATCCCTTTCCAGATCTCAGGATGAGAATCTCAGCCATCTCAATACCTTGCGTATCTTAGGTTGTCCAAATCTGGTGTGTTTTCCCCAGGGAGGATTGGCCACTCCCAACCTGAGTGACTTTTCAGTCGGTGGATGCGAGAAATTGAAGTCATTCCCCAAACGCATTCACACCCTCACAGCCCTTCGAGAATTGTGGATATCGGATCTTCCGAATCTGGAGTCATTTGCAGAAGATGGGGGTTTGCCTCCCAACCTCCGACATTTTAGGATTTGGAATTGTGAGAGACTGAGGGCTTCATCTTCATCAGCGGGGGAGTACTGTAACTGGGGTTCGCAAGCACTTGAAGGACTTGATATCTGTGGAAGTGACCTTGTCTGGGAGACGTTGCTCAAGGAACAGCTGCTCCCTACCACTCTTCGCAGTCTCAGCATCTCTCGTCTGAAATCTTTGGACGGAAAGGGTCTTGGACACCTCACTTCTCTTCAAGAGCTATATATTATTCAGTGTGACAGTCTCCAATGCCTGCCAGAAGAGGTTTTGCCGGCAACTCTTTATTATCTGTATATTAGCGGTTGTCCTGCCCTGGGGAAAAGGTATAAGAATAAGACGGGACAAGATTGGGCCAAGATTTCTCACATTCCTTGCGTCTGGATAGACAGAGAAGTGATCGTATAATATGAGATTGGACCACATTTCAGTGCCAATGCTCAACTCTGAAATGAAAGCGAATCAGTTGAGGTAATTGATAATAACTGGTGTTTGTTAATTGCATTGTCAGTGCAGGGGTTTACTGGTCTGACGGTATTTTCAAATTTGTGGTGTACACAAAAACTGAATCTGATTTGTAAATTGTGGTTTAATTATTTACATTATTTGTGAAGTGATTAGGGTGGTTGTGTTGTGCTGTTGACAAATGAATGAAATGATATAGTATTAAGTATGAAATGCTGAAAAATGAGCAGTGTTTTTGCAGGACAGGGACAGCATGAGCATACCTTGTCTTTCTGTTGGGGTGCTTTTCATTTTGCAACATTTCTTTACGTATCATTTCCAGAGGGTTTATCATTGTTTATAGCTCTTCTTGGGGTACTTTTTCTACAAAACAAGTGCCAGCCGCATTCTTTTGCTACTTTAAATGGTATTCAATGTCTATGGATAACCTGTGACTTGAAGTTATAAGATAACAGTTAACTTGTTCCCTTTGTTTTGTAACTTGTAATCTTTGTTTTTTTCTCTCCATCTCTTTTTTCTTTCCCCTGTTTTGTTTCGTATAAAATAAAAAATAAAAAATATCACTGATACTTGTTGCTTATTTTCAAGTGCAGAAGCCTACTTCCCTCCCCATTGGTTATTGAGTTACTAGCTTGAAGCTTGTGTAGATATGTATGCTCTTGTAATTCTGATCACAAACATCGCTTGACAAAAATTTCTGAATAGTCCATGTATTTGACGGTGAGAAAAATTTCTGAATAGTCCTCTATTGTTATTTATTTGGTGTTTTCTTCTGGAAGAATTTTCATGACAATATTTTCTTTTTAGTTTTTCTGAAGATTGCAACACCTGCAAGTGAGATAGATGGTGAAGGAATCATAGATGATCTTGAGGTCTCTGATCGCAATGATGTTGCAACATGTTCCGTTCTGGCAATTCAATCCCTGATGAGCTTCAGAATTTGGTCGAGGTCGAGACAGGGATGATTGGTGAAATGCGAGAATTTGAAGTCATTACGCTTTCACGACCTCACATCCCTTCGATATTTGCAGATACTTGGTCTTCAATATTTGCAGATACTTGATCCAGATTTTTATTTTATTTTTGTAGGTAGACAATAATTGAGTGCCTACTTTCTCTTCCAAAGCAAATGTTCTCATAAATAAAAGGCTTTTTTTAATCACAAATAGTACGACATTATCATATTTCGTCTTTAATGTGTTTTTGCAATACTAATGGTCCTTAAGTTTACTCTCTAAATATCAAAATGAATGCTAATGTGACACATATATGGGACCATACATCTAATAATATAGAGCAACATGGCTTTAAATTAAAATTAAATATATTTATAAATTAAATTAAATATTTTTTAGAAAAAAAGAAGATTGAAAACTTGTATTTTTTATAATAAGTTGTTGCCATTCCTTCCCTTCCGTCTTCTCCTTTGCCATCTCTCTCTGTAGAGGGTAACCTTAAGGATCATTACTGTCATAAAAAAACATTAAGAACAAAATGTGATAATTTCGCGTACTTAAAAACCTAAATAAAATGGAGCTTAGGGAAGGGCTCAATATGAACCGACCGGACCAAACGTCGAGCCTTTACAATGGCCCTGGGAAAGCCTATGTCTCCTTTGATGGGCTCAACGACCGAACGACCCCATATTATTACAGAGACTGAACAACTGAAGAAATTGAACTTGGTAGAGATTAAGCTTTTCTCCATGTTTGCTTTCTTCTTGGGTTACTCATGAAGCAACAGAGGAGCATATTATCGGCGATTAAATGCACAAGTGATTGAATTTTGTGATCAATTAATTAAACATTTGTTTCGAAAATGATGTCTCCGAGGCAAATTCCCGAAGATCGAGGATCTTCTCCTCATTTCAGTTAACCAATCTCCATTCATTTGCATTTTTTGTTTGTTTTTATTTTCAAGAATTTGTGGTGCGTTTACTAATCCGTAATCGGAATGAGAATAAGGAATCCGATTCCGATTACGGATTATACCCGTGTTTACTAAAATCGGGAGGAATCAAAAGTGCGTGGGGCCCACACGAAAAATAGAATTCAATTCCAAGATTTGGGTGATTTGGATTCTCTACATTGATGAGGTATTTGGATTCCGAGTTTAGGGAGTAATCGGAATGCTAATTTTTTTCCCTTTATGCCCTCACTTACTTTCATTATTTCCAAGATTATCCTTAACCCTAGAAATAAAAACAAAATCATTTTAAGTGTTAAGGATTAACTAATAGAAATACTTACATTTATATAAAATAAAAAATACTTAATAGAAATACTTAAATTTATAAATAAATAAAAAAAATCATTTTAGTGTGTCTATGAAATAAAAAAGCAATTTAATTTTTTCTTACTATTATATACTATATCAAATTTTATTAAAAAAAAGTATATAAAATATTTGATTTGGGACAAGGGCATTTTAGTAATCATACTGATTTATATTCCGATTCTGCTGAATTAGTAAACAACTTTATGGAATTCTATTCCGATTCTATACAGTTTTAGTAAACAACTTCAACAGGAATCTGATTCTGATTCCGCCTCATTTCAATTCCTCCTCAATTCAATTCCTCTCAATTTGATTTCGGATTAGTAAACGCGCCATTGAATTGTAAAACCATAGGGTTGTGTTTGGTTCCCGAGAAACATAGTGGAAATTAAAACCCTAGGGTTGTGTTTGCAAAAAATTTAATCTTGTTTTACAACCTCAAGGAATAATAATACACATAACACAAGTCATGTATATTATGTTGAAGTTTTGAAGAAACTCATCTATATACTGATTTTTAAGGAAAAAAAAAGGTAGAATGCCTTCAAAATTAAACATTCAAAATCCCACAAATTGTCATAGTTAATGAAAATGTTAAAGGAAAATGTAATTCATTAAGTAGTGTAACGTTGTTCACTCAAAATCATGTTTCGTTCAGGATCAGTAGTGTAGGTTTCACCATACGATTTATTTTGTTAAACAATATTATAGATTATGATATTCTAACAATAAAATTGACTCAAATTGAGATGTTCCCTTTCTTTTTTTGTTTATCTTGTCCTTTTGATTTTATGCTTTGTTGTGCTATTGCTAAGTTTATCCTACAGCTAGCAACTTCTCCACCTTTCATTTTATTTATTAGTGACTAGGGATGCTTAGCAAAGTGCAATTTGCAATTGGGGAATTCTAGCAACCTTCTCTTTTGGACCTTCTTCCTTCTCCTTATGAAATGTGTCAATTTCCTTACACTTAAAATGATGTCATTCATGCATCACACAAGCTACTTTTTGTTTTCCAAATTTACCCTTATTAAATGTATTAGCTTTTTTATTTCCTTCATTTATCCTTTTATTTTGTAACTATTTTACCACTTTGTTAAAAAAATTAAATAACAAAAAAACGTCAGTTTTATTTGAAAAAAAATATTTTTTTTAAATTATTATAAAAAAAATGCATGTTTTTCTTTTCAAGAGAGGATGTCACAACCCGACTCTCCTAGCACGATATTGTCCGCTTTGGACCTTACCCTTACGGTTTTGTTTCTGGGAACTCACGAGCAACTTCCCAGTGGGTCACCCATCCTGGGATTGCTCTAGTCCCAACTCGCTTAACTTCCGTTCTGGCAACTCAATCCCTGATGAGCTTCAGATTGGTGAAATGGACGCTATTTCTTCTTGTAGCCCGCTCTCAAAGTTCTTGTTTGCAAATGCAAGAGATGGAGTATTATGATTTAAAGGAGATAATGAGTATTATGTTTTGACAATTCTAGAATAGCTGTGACTCAATCAGGTCCTTCCCAAACTCTCTGATCTTTCATTCTTTAATTGTGACAATCTGGAATCCCTTTCCATTAAAGAAGGAGTTGATGAGATGAGAATCTCAGTCATTTCGAAACCAGGGGCAGTCCAAACCTGGTGTCTTTTCCCCAGGGATGATTAGCTGCGCCCAACTTGAAGTCGTTACCGGAACGCTTTCACGACCTCACATCCCTTCGATATTTACAGATACTTGATCCATATTTTTATTTTATTTTAAAAGTAGAAAATAATTTAGTGCCTACTTTCTCTTCCAAAACAAATGTTCTCATAAATAAAAAGCTTTTTTTTTTAATCACAAATAATCGTGAGGTTTGCGACATTATCATATTTTGTCTTAAATATTTTTTTGTGTGACACTAATAGTTCTTAAGGTTACCTTCCACACATTAAAATGAATGCTAATGTGGAACATATGTGGGACTATACATCTAGTAATATAGAGCAACATGGCTTTAAATTAAAAATTAAATTAAATTAAATTATTTTTAGAAAAAAAGAAGATTAAAAATGGTTTTTTTTATAAATAAAAAAACAAATAAGCTGTCGCCATTCCCTCCTTTTCGTCTCTCCCTCTGTGGAGAGAGTAACTTTAAGGACTATTACTGTCACAAAAAAAAAAAAAAAAAGTAATAATTTTGAGAATTTCATGAACCATTTGTGATTAAAAAATCTAAATAAACTAGAGCTTAGGGAAGGGCCCAATATGAATCGACCCGGACCAAAGGTCAGAGCCTTTACAGAACGGGCCCAGGAAAGCCTATGTCTCCGTTGATGGGCTCAACGACCCAACGACCCCCATATAATTTCAGAGACTGAACAACTGAAGAAATTGAACTTGGTAGAGAAGAAGCTTTTCTCCAGGTTTGCTTTCTTCTTGGGTTACTTATGAAGCAGCAGAGGAGCATATTATCAGCGATTAAATGCACAAGTGATTGAATTTTGTCATCAACTTTGCGATTAATTAAACATTTATTTCGAAAATGATGTCTCCGAGGCAAATTCCTGAAGATCGAGGATCTTCTCCACATTTCAGGTTAGCCAATCTCCATTCATTTGCATTTTTTTTTCAAGGGTTTGAATTGTAAAACCCTAGGGCTGTGTGTGGTTCCCGAGAAACATTGTAGAAATCAAGTGGAAGGAAAGTGCATGAAATCTTATGCTGTTCAATCTCTGGTTATGGAATCCATGAAACTGGCAATGTTTTCCGTTTTGTTTGGTTTGCTAGGAAATTTGGGTTTCAGTGTTCTTGGTGCTGAAGGGTTCACGAGTATGAGTAATAGATTAAGTGAATAAATATAGATACAGAAAGATAAGATAGAAGAAAACTAAATTTAGCTTAGTCAAATTGTTAAGCTGGGCTTGGTTGAGTATGAACTAGTTGTGAATTTTGTTGGTTGGCAATTAGCTGCCTGGTTTGGCAAAATGTTAAAATCTGAAAGTAGTGATGAGAATTGCATTTGTATGGAGGTTCACTCTGTGGTTAGGTCTAGGTTAAGGAGTCATAGGTTTTCACTTTGTAATAACTAATAAGGATCATTATAATAACTGGTCTAGTACAGAAGCTGTCCTCAGGAGCTAAGGTTCAATGTTGAAGGAAGCCGTGTAGTTGCTGGATGGCCTACTTTTCAGTTTGGGTGGTGTTGTTTTCTTATAGCTCTGGTGGAATAAAATCTTCTTCACCCCCTTCCACCCAAATTAAAAAACCCCATAATAGAAGGACTTTTGAAGTCCTGAGCTTTATCATTTTGTACCTAATATGTCAGCGTGTAAGCACAATTTTTTTCATTTTTCTTTTGGGCAAGATGAGTATTTCATGTGTTTTTTACTTTGTTTTTCTTTTTTAGCGTAACTACATATACCAATGATCTTACTTCAATGTAGGCACACACCCGTGCAAATAATCCATATTATTGGAAATTTCTTAAGAATATGGTCAATTTACTCCCTGTACCGCTACTTGTCTGAAACGGGCGCTTCGGTTGTACTTTTCCTCTTCACTTGTCTGATCCCAGCATCCATCCTATTTCTAATTTTGCAAAAGCCTTGGAAGGGCAGGCCACTCTCAAACACACAGGTTCCGTGAAATTGTTTCTTTTACTAGAAAATACATGAAAAAGGCATCAATAAATTTTATTTATGTGATTCCCATTATATACTTCTTGAGTGTTCCAATTGTTTTCAGGTGGTGCCTTCTATAATAAATGGTGGCATAACAGCTTTATACTTTGTTTTATGGGGAAAAGGCCTCAAATCATGTGGACCTCTAAGGTAGGTTTGGCTTAATACTAAGCACTTACAAGTGCCTGTTTATATAAGTTTCCATTGTATAATAATCTCATTACTAAGCACTTACAAATGCGTATCTCACCCTACGCTGGCTACGATATGCTCCTACTGAATTTTAGAAACTATCAGCCACTAGCAATAAGCTTATGGTGACGATATCAGATTAAACCTAATTTGAACAAATAGTATTTCTTTCGTTAATTATAACTGATTTTCGTTCATCTTTACATATTATGTTAGAGCTATATTAGCAGAGTATTCTGGTGCTGTCCTTGGAGTACTGTCTGGAGTATTGTATGGGCGAAGGGGCCACATTTGGAAAAAGGTAAAGGTAGCTTGGTTAGATGCTTGGTCCTTTGCTTAGACTATTTTCTTCATATCAATTATCTACCATTATCTCCAAGCAAATAAACAAAGGTTTTATGTTAGCATGTTTCTCTTTAAATGAAGGCCTTTAGTAAAGTCCTAGGTCGTTTTCTCATTTCATAAGTATCTTGACTGGAACAAAAATGCCACAATGTTTTATTTAGCTATATAAAATAGTAATTTAGGAAGGACTTCACTGTCTAGGCTGGTTGGTGTATGGACGTTTCTGTATTCAAGCTTTAGGAAAGATTTATCCAAGGAATATAAGTATCTTTTTGGTCGTGGGAATAGCAGTATCAGATCTAAATAATGGTGACTTAATATCAATTATTTTAACGGAAAAATAGGAGATATCCAATTCTTGTTTACTCACATGGATGTTGCTTCATCTTTTACCAGGTAGGCGGGCTTATTGCAATGGTGGCATCTTTCTACTTCTTATCTCAAGGGTGGGCCATGGCAACATATTCTCCATTCTATATCCTCTCCTCTCTTATCGAAACTGTTGTTCTTTCACTACTGTATAGGATTAGTTACTGGTGTTTTATTATTATTAATATTATTCCTTCGTCCCATTCTTCCATATCATTTTTCCTCTTCTTTATTTATTTTTTTGTCTCTTTTGGACATTGTGATCATGTTTTTCAGCGTGTTATTGTGACTTAACCTGAAATTACCATTTAAAGATAGCCTTGATGATGAGGTTCAGACAGAACAACTCTTGGGTATAAAAGAGATGGCACTTCCAATCTTTGCTGGAATCTTATCAGCACTGAGGAGGGTGATTGCGCGGCGTGTTTCACTCAAGGTGATGAATTGCTGATATTCGTCTCTCTGCAGTTATCTTGTTCAAACTCTTTTGCTCTAAGCATACCAAAGGAATAAATTGCTGTTTGTTTTTCAATTGATTAAAACAGTTAAAAATCATTGCTGCTGATTGTACCCTTCCTGTGCTTTCAGAATCAACTTAAAAGGCGACTTAATGCAATAACTATTGCTTCTGCAACATGTTTCCTGTTTCCTGTGGCCATGTGGGACATGATCATAGTAAGTTATATGACATGATAAGCAATCCTAGGTCGAATTTGATTGGATTTACATTTTTAGAGTGACTCTAGTTTGATTTTATGGGGCTTGCCTTCTTTAATGTCTGTTTTGTTAATTATTTGCCCCCTCCCTCTTTTTTCTTTCACTTGTAATTTTTCCTGTTGGTTTTTTGGAGCACTTAGGGGTCACCTTCAAGTACCAGCGATAAGGTGCCATTTTCCACTTGGGCTTTTTTAGCACCATTCTTTTTGGAGTAATCTTGATATTCTATGTTGATAGTATCGCGGAAGAGAGGTATATTTCACAACTTTCTATGCTGTTTTTCCCGACACTTGGAAATGTTTTGCATCATGTTTTTAGATCATTTCAAATACTTCAAGTTTGATCATTATTGCTCTTAATGTGTTGTAGATTACACATGGTTTTCTCTTCTCCAAGGCATTTAATGGTAGCTGGGGGATGCATAATCGTCATGGAGATTGTGTACAAAATGGACTTTTCTCTTCCAGGCTTCCTAATTTGCTGCTTAATTTTGGGCTTTGGTATGTTTGTAATATTTATTACTGCCAATGTCATGCTGTGATTGAGATTGTGATCAACATTATCCTCATTCTCTATTATTGTATCATGTCTTCCGTAAAATGTTACTGAAAATTAAATATTTTTTAGTATAGATTACTGTTTCTTATGGATGTGATTTATTTATTGATTAATCTGTTAATTTATTCATTTAATTTTTGCACATCTGCATTATTATTATTTATTATTTATTATTTATTATGTTATATTTAATTATTAATTTTGCATAACTTGTGTATAAATTTGAATAACACTTGTAGGGATATATGAGGCAACTTCTTTGGAACGTGGTAGAAAAGATTCTTTTCAAACTTCAGATCTATCAAATGGGATGTTGGGGGACGAAACTCAGATGTCTTCACTTCCAACTTGAAGTATGTTTACTTTCTGATTAAATAGTTGTATTTATGGTTTGCTTAGTAATTTCTCATCTCTATCTGCTATAATAGTAGCAAATTGTTGCAAATGGTAGTCTTGAAAGTAATAGGCATATCAAAGATGTTTGTTCCAATTATGTGAAAATTTAACGATGTTAGCAGAGTTATGAATCCTGATCAGTATGAAGGGTTTGGAAACAAGGAAGTTGACATATAGTAATGAAGATCTACATCCCACCCCCAAAAACCAGAACATACACTCAGGGTGAACTAATATTGTTGGCGTGCAATAACATATACGCAGGGTGCATAATGTTCTTACTAAAAAATTTCTCTTATTAGTATTTCATTATAAAACCAGTATTGTAGAAGTAGCAGGTAGTTTTGCATTCACTGAATAGTTTCAAGTTGAATGGGTTGGAAATACCCTCCCCTGTTAAGTCCCTTTCCACTCAGTGTAAGATACAGTGCATATTGATCCATCTCTTTCTCTCTGCCTTATGTTTTCTATTTCTTTGCTGATTAAACTTCATCATGCAGCTGCAATTGTGGGTTAATGTACATCAGTAGCAATTTCGTTGGCAGCAAGTTGCTGCACAGATGTTGGTTCGTTAATTGATGTTATAAACCATAACCAGCAGGAAGGAAAAAACACGCGTTGCAAAACTCCATGCAAATTCTTGGTTGTTGAAACGATAGGATACCTCCCGAGAAATTTGTTAGCCGTCGATCTCGATTTGGGATATTGGAAGATCAGGCAGTGTTGAATCCATGATACTAATCGGAAATGTGCCATACAATTCTAATTGTTCATAGTTTACCATCTGCTAAACCAATATACTTGTACTAACTTTTGAGGAGTTTTATTGAGGGGTTTTATAAGATGATATTCTTTCTCTTGCAATTGTTTTTTTAGTCAAATGGTTGGACATGTTAGAACATATTCTATAATTATGATATCATATAGCTCCAGAAACATAGTTACTTTCCAAAGAATTTTAGTAGATTCATCATTCGGTTGGTTAACCATAATTGATATTGTTCCGCAATCCGCAGCATATTTTCACAGGCAAACTCTTTATTGTTTCTATCACAATCCATTCCTTTTAATTTTGCACAAAGTGAATGGGTTCGATTGTTTTTGCATCCAAATTAGTGCATGCCAAATTGGTTCAATTAAATGTATTCAACAAAAGAAAAAATATTTGTAAAAACCCGGTGGATTGCACAGATATTTTCCATCATGACATGAAAGACTATAATTTTATCCAATTGCTCAATTGTTTATTCAAAGCCCCAATAATAGTATAAACTTTACATACTAGGATTCTTTGAAAAGAAAAAAAAGTGCAGCACTCACATTCTTCGGCCCCATCATCAGCCTTGCCAGCAGAAAACATACTAAGATTCATCTTTCCCTTTTTAATCTAAGTTTCCTTTTAAAATAGGACTATTACTAATAAATTGACAATATCGATAGAATATTGATACTTTATTTATGCCATATCAAGATTATGTTGCGCTATTTGCTATCTATATAATGCGGACAATATCGACATATATCTAGATATGTTAGTTAGCACATGGCACCCTCAGCCTGTTGGACAACCCGGAATAAGAGTTGGAATATCATGTTAAGATTATGGCTGATACGTGCTCCACAACCACAACGAAGTGATGCTTCAAATTTCTAACAGAAATTCTTCACATTACAAAAACTTGTAAGGATTACTACAAACCAGCTTACTTTTAGCAAGAAAATCAGGAAACCATATATAAGCTTTCGTCATATCATATCGGATAGCAGCAAACAAATAAGTGAACTTTCAAAGCCAGGGATCTGAACCAGTGCTTCTCGAGGAAATGGAAAAATGGGTTCCCATTAGCTATCCTGCATAGGCATTCTCACTACACACACAAATTCATCTTTAACACTGGCGTTTATTAGAACAGAAATCAGATTTAGAAGATGCATAGTAGAGCACATCAACATTATTTTGCAGGTCTTGAATATCAAATTGTGAAATTGTAAAAGAAGATTGTATAGTGAGGCATAATCTCACCTAAGCAAAATAAATTGCCATAAAATGCCAATTCATATTCCGCAATGGTGCCAGAATCCAATGTATACAAGCTTATAATCCATTTACTATTCTTTCCAAAACAAAATTGCAGCATAATCTGACATAACTATCAGGACAGAGCAAAAAGAAAAAGAGTTTCTCCTATAAATTGTTCATTGCGGAAATAACTTAAATGAAATAAATTACATTAATGTGCAAGACATGTCAGTTTTCATGATCTAAGATTCTACGAGGACAGAAAAGAATTCATCAAATAAAGCAAACAACTTGAAGCATCAATCAGCATTAAAATGGACACTTTACTTCTCCTGGTAGCCCAAAGGTGGGAGATGAGGCCATCTGAAGCTAAACTAGAAAGCGGAGAACATGGAATTATTAGACCTTTTGCTTCCCTTTTCTTAGTTTTTCTAGTTCTGCTTCAGCGTCTTTCAACTGCTGCCTTAGAGTGGACACCCTTTGCTCTAACTCTTCCACTGTGCTTTTGCCAGTGGAAGGTTGATACGGTGTCAGAAAATGAGGTGAAAATGCTTTTAGAGCTTCAACTCCGGTAACCTACAAATTCCACATTAATCAAAAGGTTGATGAATAATAAGCAGCCAATGATTATAATATTGCATATACAATGACAAATGAGATCTTTAGTTGGATATTCTACCAAAAAAATATACGAATATTTGACTACAAAATAACTAAACAAAAATGATTAATTGTGAAGAAAATTAAAACCCAGAATAAGGATTAATCCTCAAGAACTACAGAGAACAAAAGGAATCATAGGTGGGTAAATCATGGGAAAATTCCATCATCTATGGCCCTCTTTTTAGCTAGATGGTTCAGTCACTACAATTTCAGTTAGAAAGGGACTATATTGAGGTGACCTTAACACTATCATCACTCAAATGGAAAGTCCAGGGAAGCACACTGTAAAAGTAGACCGATCATCAATCCCTGCCTTTCCAGAATAAGAAGTCAACATTTTCACAAATTTTGGCACTCTATGGTTTTACCTCTTCCGGCAGCAATGGCAGCTTGGTGATGTTAAAGTCATCATACAACAAGTAGAACTGGTCAAGGTACTTTTGTTGCATTCGCATTCTTGCTTTGAGTAATTTGGATTCTGAGCCTAGAACAACAGAATTACCAATAGAAGGTTAAACTCTGCTCAGAGCATTTACAAAAATAAATGTAAAAGGACAAGATGGGCATAGTAGGCATACCTTCTTCATCATAAAGTACTTGGTTAATGATAATATTGTGTGTATCTATCTCAAATTTGGTGAGTTCCTGCACCAGTCTCTCTGTTTCATAGAGAGAAAGGAACTCTGGAATGCAAACGCAGACGAAGGTTGTCAAGTCCTGCCAAAAGTGAGATATGAGTGCATCCACAAATGCCTAAACTTTGGACATTCAATTTGGTTTGCAAGCAAGATTGATGAAATTTGGCAAGTCACTTAAGATGCTGAAATGTACTATTCTCCTTTCCAAACTGATAGTAAAAAAGTCATCCTCTCCAAAATCAACAATACAGTCAACAGAAAAAGGAAAATGAATGGGGAGACTTACTGGGTCTTTGAATTGCCTGTTAACTTGTTCAATCACATCTTTCATGCCCTCAAGCTTTCCCAGAATTGCATCCTCCCCAAATTCATCATCAACACCAAAGAGGCGGGTCATCTGCCTCAATCAATTTTGAAACACTTGATACCATCAGCAGAGAAACAGTTGTAACTGAACAATTACAAGCTTGCAGAACTCGGACAAGAAAGTTTGAGACAAAAGTAAAGATTCCACGTGTCTTAACTCATAAATGTTTGCATGCAAGGACAAAAGGGTTCAACGATTAATACCTGGCTCATTAAACCGCCAAATTTATTTTTCAAAGACATCACTTTCGCCAGACCTTTCTCCAAGGTTGATGGAAACTGCAACAGCCGAAGGGTATGGCCAGTTGGTGCAGTGTCAAATACTATAACCGAATAATCCATTGTTTGGACCAATCTGCAAGGAATAATCCAAAATAGGTAGCATGTGCAAGGAACTCTAACACGATAGTAAAGAGAAAGTGTGAATTGCAAAGAAACAAACATAAAGGAATATGAATCTTACTTGAGCATCTCTGCAAAGCTCATGGCTTCATCAATTCCTGGAATGGCATTTGCTAGCTCAGAAAACAAATTGTCCATTCCATCTGTTCCCATGTCTTCATGCTCAACAGTAGGATCCACTTCCTATGGAGGATCATAACCAAATAATGAGACTGCACATAATGAAATCCACACACCCACACACACACACACACACGCATGCAAGCATATCGAGATTTGTAATAATAAATACAAATATCAACCATGGATAAAGAGGAAAAGATTCAGCAAGGCAATGACGAATTGGCTCTACTTTCAGAAAAGAAATCAAATTAAAAGACAAATGGTTCTCAGAACTGAAACAAAAGACAGAACTTATGAACTGGGAATCCCTAACTTTATCAAACAGAACCAAATTCTAAGAAATATCCTTCATGATCAATCAAACCAATACATTTGTTGCAATTCCCAAATTCATCCAAAATTCCAACAGAAAAAACCAAATAATTCACCAAAATCCAAATTCACCAAAAACAACAACAATTAACCAGTACAAATAATGAAGAAGAGACAAAATTGTGAATCAAAAAGCGTACCATAGCATACAGATTGGTGAACCCATTAACCAAAGTAGGAGTCTTGGTGAACTTCTGTTGAAAAGCATCGCTGAGATTGTGAGCAGGGTCGGTTGAGATGATCAAAACAGAGGATCTGACCCTGGAGAGAAGGATCGAGAGAATTGAGCTACAGGTCGTTTTGCCTACACCACCTTTCCCACCAACAAAAACCCACTTGAGACTGTCTTGTTCCAGTACGTTCTGAAGAGTCCCCTCTGGTATATCAGCTGCCGCCATTTATTCACAGAGCACCGTTTACTCTCTCTCTATTTTTCTCTAAAGACTAAACAGTTGGAACCCAGAAATCTAGAGAGAGAGAAAAAAAACACAGATCGACAGTGAAAGAGTCGAACTCAAATAAGTACTACAACCGTGCTAATTTTGGGTCGGGTTTTGAACTTTTGAGCCCAATGTTCCTCGAAAAAATGTGTTATGCTGACGTGGCAGCAAAAAATAAAAAAGGAACCCCAATCATTTGTGTTACAGAGAATTTTATCTGTGTCATATATGCGGTGTAGTTATATATGAATTATAATTTGAGTGAATTCTTGACACGTGACATGAATTTCTCCTCACGATTTTTTCTTATGCACTGACCAACCATCCTACTTAGGTAAAAAATTATTCTTGATCATAGTATCCGAGTACGCTTTAAATTATTGAAGATACGTTACATTTTGTTTTTGAATACTCATTCACATGCATATGAATGATTATTAGTCATTGATGCGAATGCGACATACTATAGAAGTTACACGCACGATTTATAATTCAGAGGCATGACATGAAGTTAATGGTCTTAATATCGGGTACAAACTATTAACCACTAGAGTTGGCCCAACCCTAATATCTAGATATGCTTGTTAGACTCGTTATTTTTTTGAAGGAGAAAAACGCTCTTATTTGTCTGGTCCAAAATTCTCACTAAACTGTATCTGCATTATTGCTATGACATCCAATTGGTGACGTTTGTAATTTTGTTGACTGTTCTAATCAATTGTTGATTCTTAACAAACTTAAAGCTTCCCCATCGAAATTCTTTAATGGCGAATGCCAAATGAAACCATGAACATTTAGGCATACAAAGTCTGCTGTGTTATTAAATTGCAAAAGGCTCAAGTTCTCACTTTCATTGAAATGATCTGAAAACCAGCAAGGAAAAAGCATTGTTGGCATTGATTCATATTGAGCGAGTCTAGTTTCACTTAGCAACACTATACACACAGACGGGATGGAAATTAGTAGAGAGAGTTGTAGTTGAAGCAGGTGGCAACAATGGATGAGATGCAGATGAACAATGCAGGAACCAGGGTGGTATTCAAGAGCTTGCTCTCACCCCAAAACCCAGCTAGGGTTATTGTTCCATCGGCGATTACTCGAGCTAGGGTCCCTGCTTCAGTTGAAAGCAGTCCGCCATTGTAAGTCCCACGAGAAAGCCTCGATGACATGACTCGAGATAGGAGTGATAAGTTTACACCTGGATCAGTACAGTAACTGTCATCTTTTCATGTTGAGGGAGCAAAGCAAAAGTTGAGCACAAAATTTGATATATGTAACAACTTAAAATATGGAAGAAAAAAAAAATTGAAGGTTCTTCAGAGCTAAACCTTCAAATGCTTAAAAACATATACAAGAAGTTAATTGTCCTTCGACAACTAAATATTGAATTACCTTCAAGGACTTCAGCTGACACGAATGTTATAAGGGCTGAGCTGACATACTGAGGCACAGAGTAAGGGATCAATACGTGGAAGCTTAGTAGTATACCTATGAATACCAGAATTTCAGATGCCAGTAGAACTTGCCTGCAATCAGGTCAGCAAAGATAAGAAATATGCATAAGCTGGTGAGTTAATATATAGCAGATAATATAGTGAATTTCATACTTGAAGGTCTACCTTTCTTCAAACATGTTGCTGATGTAGCTTCCAACGACAATGTTGACTGGGAGCACCGTTAGCCCGAGACATGCAAGAAAGATTGCCACACTGCTAGTCGACCAAAGAAAGTAATATCCAGTGATGACACTGGATTCAGCAAGTACAATCTCCATTGCATATTTCAGCATAAAATAGATATATAGTTGAACCTGGTGAGAATTAGCAGGATTTAAGTAAGATGTCATGACAAATGTAAGAACAAGTTCGAATGAGATGAAAGATCTAAACACCAGTAATAGATGGTCCTACTAACTAAAGCAAGCTTGAGAGCTGAAAAAAGAAGGGGGAAATGGATGAAGCGTAGCTAAGAAAATCAGAGTGAAATGTGCTGAGAAGATGTAAGAGTACAGTTACAACATCATAGTGCTATATTCTATTCATAAACCTAAACAGATTTGCTTCCAAAGATACAAAATGCCTTAATCATGTGAATCAACATAGTACATATAGTTCTGACTTCTTTTTTGGGTAACAATATAATTTTCTGATTTCTGCGCTGTCAATGATATAATGAGTTCTAATGCAGGACATTTCACATGATTAAGACTTCAACTACAAGTAAGAGACTGCTTTGTCTTGTTATATCAGTGGTTTTAGAAAACCGATCTGCAATCTGGTGCCACCAACAACAATCAGTCATCTAAAGTGTATTTAGCGAACGTTCCTCCCTCTATCCCTTGATGGATGAAGACGTCAACTACAAGTAAGAAACTGCTTTGTCTGTAAAGTGTTAGCGTGTAAATTTCAAAGCTGGATCCTCATAGATGATTAACTTAGTAATACAAAAGAGAACCTTTTGATTTCTGTATAAAAATATTAGATTCTTAGCCACCTAGTCTAAACAGCAAAATATTTGATAACGTCAAATGAGAATAAAATACTCTATACCTTCACTGATGGGGTTAGTAATCTATATGCTGACACAATTGAATTGACTGGTTTTTGGATTTCCTCAGGATCTTCTTTGGCATCATCACAATCAGTGTCTCCATCTTCATCTTTTTGCTTAGCTTTGGAGTTCTTCAGTAATGGTTGTGTACAACCATTCTTCACAGAAATATTTACAAATTTCCCTGTTCCAAACAAAATCCACATGAATAATGACGAAATATAAAATGAACATTAGTGTGAAAGGATAAAGGATCAGAATTTTTCTAAACATAAGACATCATCTGAAAAAAAATAAAACAGTCTATTGAAAAGAACTAAGCAATCTTGTTTACAAACCAGAATTAGATTCCTGTGGCACAACATTTTCTGTTGTCGCACGAGAAGGCTCTTTAAAAGAAATAGACAACCACAGCAAATAGATAAGCCATGCGAGAGCCATAATCCAACCAGGTAATGTGTCTTCATTGAATGTCAATTTGTAAATCTTGAAATTTGTTTGGAGTAAACAAGCAAGAGCAGGCCCACATGCCATTCCAAGTGCACCAGCACTGACAAAACCAGCAGAAGCCTGCATTCGCAACTTAAGGGGTACGCAGTCACTGATATAACGCCTATTAACTGCTCTTGCAGAACCTAACCTGTAAAATTGATAACATGACTGTCCATATTAATAAGGTAAAACAAACATACTAAATCCAAAGATAGGAATATTAAAGTTTGTACTAATGCAGGAACTGCACTACAAGATATATTAAATAAGGATAATCACCAATACGAACATTCACACAATTGAAAACAATTAGAATCCGTATTTACTGTATAGTGCAATTTCTAAAAAGCTGCCTCAATCTCCATTCAGGTTACCCTTTCTCAAAGTGTGCTTATATGCTTATTAATATTCAGAATGGAATTTGACAACAATCAGTATTTACGCCAGTAAATTAGAAAGGTTAGCAAAAGGTCAAGCTTAAGAAAATCCACTAAGCATAAGGAAAATTAACAAATATACCCTAACCACTTACAATTTTAGACTATTCACTACTTCTAAGTTCTGACATGAAAACAGAGACTGCAGCCTAAATAATATCACTCAACATTAAGTTTGGCATGCAAAAGTGATCAGCTAATCTACAAAACCAGATGTAAGTCTCATTATAAACAAGTCACTTACCCACAGAATAGTCGACCAATCAGAAGTACCGATATTGAATTAAGATCATAAGCCAGTGCATACAAAGTATTTCCCACAAAGAGAATGATGCTGCTAAATACAAGTGGTCTCATGTATGATCTATTTGACCATGCACTGAAATAAACTGAAGAGAACACCTGAGCAACAGCCATTGATCCAATCACAACACCACAGACGGTTGCTGCAGCTCCAAGGGTCATGGAGTAATTGTCAGCTGTTGGGACAATGATATATGTATTAACCATATACAGAAATGTGTTTGCCAAGTTCAAGAGGAGTGACATTAAATTATATCTTCCGTCATCGGCATGATCCTCAGATGGGTTTTGTAAATCCTCCCCCATAAGAAGTGCATGTTTTCCTAAATAATGGAGGAAACTTGTTGAGTTCGATAACCTGTTTACTGCTGCCCTAATCGAATCAAGGACAGGATCCTGTAAAATCAGATTCATTAGATGTCAGTTGTAATGTATAAAGTGAACCAGCTAAAATGTGACTGCCACTATCATGTGAAATACTAAACAAAATGAACAACTTGGGTCACAAACTTGTCAATGTTTTTATCAAAAATTTTAATTGTGTCTTGGATCTGAAAACTTGAGGCCAAAAGATTAGGATGTTAGCTCCTAGTATATATGTCTTAAATGAAACTTCAACAACACAGATAAGTAGATGGTTGTCAGAGAGAACAACAGAAATGCGAGAGAAAGACAGAGACAGAGTTGAAGCATCACTTCATTTTTCCAAACCTCAGCCTGATATTTATTTAGATATTTGTGATTTTATTTAAAGAGGCGGAGATTGTGTAAGGGTAGGTAAATCTTCTCGGCAAATGCCTCTAAATTAAAGTGCTTTTCCATACCAATACACTTGCACACACTGAAACGCATTATTAAAATTGTAGTTGCACTTGATATTTTGAATGAATCCTATCAGAATATTAATTTTCCTCAATAATCATTTCTAAAAACTATTAACATATTGCACAGGCAGCCATTACCAAATGTTATGCCTTGCGAATTTCAAGCATAAAAAATTCAACTGCTAGCAGAAACATTATGAAATTCAATCAGATGGATTAGATGGAGAGTGTTGATGTTGTATATAATACTTCAATGGATATTAGAGTAAACCGGGTGGGAAAATGCAGGCTGATCATATATTGATGTGTAGTCCCCATAATGTTGTTGAAAATCTTGAAGGTCCGCCAGGTTTCGAGATATGGCTCCAACAACGGCCCCAACACCCTGCACATTAAGCTTTTAGCTGATGATGCTTGTATGCAATTATAAAGATAGTAGAAGCTACTTTTTGTACTGATATTATAGTATACCCAAAAATTCATAAGGTGTGGCTAAGAGGGAAAAAAAAGAAAGAAATGAGAACAAATTTAACCCATTACCACTTGCTTGCAAACTTGGCGTAACTGAGAATAAGGATGATTTGCACGAGTTTTGACATAGTAGTCAGTAAATCTATAACCAAACCGCTTATCAAACTTCTTCAATATCTTACGCAGACCGATAGCATTTATCTCAACAAAAGAGAGGATTCTTAAAAGATCTCCCCCAACTGATCTATATGCTTCTTGCAGTTCAGGTATTTTTGCTCCATCTACATGCTGTAAGACAGAATCATACTGTTCTCCAAGATTCAATAACCTGCTTGCAAGAACTCCTTGTTGTTCCAGCAGAAACATGACAATCTTTTCAATCTGAAGTCAACAACAAGAACAGAAAAGAAAATCATTCTTACAATATATGATTTAACACCAAAAGTATCCATGAATGTAAATGGATTAGCTACTGGCAAAAATCTGTGCTCCGAACTCAATGAATACCACAATATGAAGGCGATCCTCACCAGAAAACAAGGGAAAAGGAAGCTTGGGAAGTCTATACATTTTATTTGGACCATCTTGAAACAGATAATCAGAATGAACAACATACAATGAGATGGAATGATATGTAAGTTAAAAAGTAAAATTCAGAAATCACACCGGTGATTATCGGTGTGTTTAACAGACACTGCATTAAACTTGTGAATAAAAGGCATAATTCCAATAATGCAACACTGGTTACCTCACTATCAAGCAATATTGAGAAGTCCTTAAGAACTAGGTGAAGATTCTCTGTTCCAACTTCAATTTGTTGTGTATATCTGTTGAGCTTCTTCTTCATTAACTTGTAGTCAAGATAGTATCTGAAAAAGAAACAAACAAATGAAAAGTCATGGCAGAGACCATTTTCGGCTCAAAACGTACTCAAACGTACCCTTGCCATTCTCGAATTTGTGATTCTCTTAACTTCTTCCCGAAGGCAACCATCTTTCAGAATCAATGCTACTGTGAGCAGAATATCAGCAACACATAAAAGATTAAAACATATAGAAATACAGCAGATACTAGAGCAGCATCAATTTTCTGCACTACTTTATTCATCAGAGTTGACCAAGCAGCAATTGAAATCAACATTCATGGTAAGTTTTTCTTTCGTCTTAAATGTTAAGCATATGCTTCGTTGACTACAAAAATTAAAGACAAGATCTCATAATATAAAATTTTCCACTCTGACAGTCAAAATGGAAATAAAATGGGAAACACTAGTAATTCAAACAACCAAATTAAAATCTTTGATTTGCCCATTTTCTCAACTTTACTTCTGGGAAAGCTTCCAAATTCAGAAAATTTACTCTCAAGTTCTGTAACAAATTATTCTTTTTTTAAAGAACATCAATTTTCCAACAAAGGGTATAAATTTAAATAAATAAATAATAAAAAACGAACACAAAAACATAATCCCATATTAATCAAAATATAATTCTACACCCTACAACAGAGCAAAATCAAATTAAAACCCTGACACTATTGTGGATTATAAACTTTTAGCCAAAGCTAATAATGCTATAAATAAATAAAAACTCAGAGATTATAGGAGCTTCATACCAAATCCCTACTGGAAACCGTATTGTTCATCTTCTAAAGAATGTTTGGTGGAAACAATATGAAAATGAGTTTCATTTTGAAAGAATGGTTTCATGCAAGAAAATATGTATGTGGGAATGGAATTCCAAATATCTTTGTAAGCTTCCAGGAAACGGAAAAAAAACAAAGAAAGAAAACAAATGCAAACAAAACAAACCTCAGAGAAAGAAATAGAAAGAGGAGTGCTCTCTCTCTCTCTCTCTCTCCCTCTGTGTTTTGTGTTCTCTCTGAACTCAGAGATAGAAAGAGTGTGTCATGATTTGATCAGTCATCAATTGTCTAATTTCCAGGAAGGGTAGGAAGTACCATATATATATATATATATATCATCGTACCAGAAATTTGGTTTTTGCCACTTTTGTGCAAAAAAAAAAAAAACTAACACCCCAAAAAGTAATGCAACAAAAATTAAGACTCGGTTTTATATACACCGTACACCGTCATATATATTTTTAAATTATTAAAATTTTCAAAACCAGTTTAATAAATTTCTTAATATTGAGACAGTTGCTCGCCTATAGGACATGACAAATACTTGAAGTTGAAGTGTGACGGTCATATTGTCACATGGTGTTATTAATCTACGCAATGAACCATATAGTTGATATTTATAAATATAAGATATAGTATTAATAAATAAATACGGGTATTATAACACAAGTGTGTTGATAATGGCAATGCAGTCACACTCATAAATTATTAGACATAAAACTGTAAAGTGCGAGATTGTAGGGCATTCAAAGAAAATGAAAGAGTTGGCCATGATGAGGACACTTAAAAGAGTACAGATGCAACACGAGGGCTACATCAAGATAAAGTAATTAGTTTAGCACTGGCTTACCCACATGATTAAAAGGATATGTGGGTTTGGATTTTAATTATTGAAAGTGATCTCAATCCTATATGGTGAGATATACCTCTCTATGCTTGTTTATAATGACATCCACACAATAATGATGTGCGAAGATTTGGATGAGAGAATAACTGATATTAGGGGTGGGCATCGAGGTTGGAAAACCGAAACACCGAGCCATACCGGATGGAAAAAACCGGATAACTAAAAAAGTCAACAAATTGGCACCGAACCAAACCTGATCGGTTCAAACCGGTTCTTGTTCCGATGTGAACCTTACCAGACTGGACCGGTTGTGTATTTTTTTTTTTACAAAATTATTTTAATCCAATGCTGCATTTTTAATCTCATAACTAATATTTCCCCAAGTCCAACTTCAAAAAATCTTTCTTTTGTATAAAATTGGATCATTTGTAAATTTTCAAGTCCAAAAAATAAAATTTTAGTTGGAATTTGTATAAAAAATAATAATTTGAAAAATAATAATAATCCGGTCCAAAACCGAAAAAACCATAAATCGAACCGGCAGGTTCATTGTTTTTTTTTCTCTAAAATCAGACCGGACCGGTTAAATAGTACCAGTTTCGATTCCTGTTTGAGGTGGAAACCTGACAGAACCAGACCGCACTCACCCCTTCTCTTATGTAGACATCCGGACGTTATTATCGTGCGGACGCCATGTATTTTTTACTACCCCTCCTGGCTTTCCTCCCTGTTTACAATGACATCTGTGGGAGCAAATTTCGTCCCACAAGAATATTCGATAGATTGATTCCCTTTTCTTCTTCGTCGTCTCTTTCTCCCTGCAAAATAGATTGGAATAAGATGACCACACCAGGGGGGTGTTGGCCAAAGGACCTCCGATGCCTAAGTCAGTACAAGTGTTTGTAGGAAAAACAATAGCTAACGAAAAGGGTACGGAGTTATGTATATGTGTAAACCGGGTGGCCGGAGCCTTGTATGTGAGAGGGATTTCTACAGAGTTTCAGATAAAAAAATTTAGACGTACCTCAACCCTTGTGTGTAGCCATCTATTTATAGGGGCCTCGGAAGCTAGGGTTTCAGAAGAATAATTCCACAGATGGGAATGAATTATTCTTCCCTGATTTGGCGAGATTGGTGTAATTAGGGATTTGTTTTAAATCAAATCCCTAATTAAATCAGGTAACCCCCAGTTAAATTAGGTAACTCCCAATTAGGTCAATTCATCCCCAATTAATCGAATAAATCCCTAAATCAAATAATCCCCAAATGGAAGGAAATCATTTAACCTAGGAAATTATTAAGGGAATAAATTGGTTTCCACAACATCCGCACAGTAATAATTTGTGAACACCGGATGATAAAATAACTATATATATGGTAGTAGAAAATACATCTGGTGTCCGCACGATAATAACATTTGGACGTCCGCATAGGAGAATTTATATATATACTAGCCCCTCACATACGTCACGTGTGTGCTAATCGGGTTTTTATTAATGGGTGTTATATATATAGGTATGGATATATAATATACACTCAGGTAGGGAAAATTATGATTTACGTATTGAACAAAATCTTCCATCTGTTGGCAAAAAAAAGTAGGAAACTTAATTAACTTGAAATGCACATATCATTGCATGAAACATCTTCATGGATTTGGAAATCCCCTGACTTCATCCAAGATGTTTTATTGCAGGACTCTTTGTAATTCTTTTGAATTCAATACATCGTTTCTCTTCAAAGAAACAAAAAAAAAGTCTCACACATGAATTTATTTATTGCAAAGTTTTCCAAAAGTTTCCATTAATTGCTAGTGGAAATATAAAAAAAAAATACATATCTATCTTAAATTAATCATGATGGTATAAGACTCAGAATGAAAATTAAGCAATACCACAACAAGGTAATCAAGAGTACTTTGAATTCCTTATTTGCATTTATATTATTTGGAGAAAAAAAACTCCATGAAACAAAACCTCAACTCAAATTAGTCTTTATACTACACACAATTGGCTTGATGGCCCTCAAAAATTAATAATGAAGAAAGAGAAAGGCCTGCTGAGTTTTAACCAGTTGATTGTAAAACCTGCAATTTACTTTAAAACACAGAATATGTGTGTGTGTGTATGTATATGTGGAGTTCAAGTGGCCAGCATAGAAAAGCTAAGTTATAGAGGTACATGAGCATTTAAAAGCATGCAGGATACACAAAACTTACAGTACAGTTTCACAGAACTCAGGTCGTGAAAGTTACAATTAAAATGCTGTCCGCTGATGAACCTTGTTGCACTCTTTTCACTGCAAGAGACTAGTATTTAAACAAAATACAATCCAGTAGAGAGAGAGAGAGAGAGAGAGAGAGAGAGAGAGAGGAGGAGGAACCTTTTCCTTAGGGTTTAATTCATTATGGTTTAAATGTGGAAGCCCAGTGAATAACAAGGGCATCTCTAGAGTATATGCCTTGCCAACAATCAAACCCAACTTTTACTGTGCGCTTTTGAAACAGTGAAGGAATATTATTAATAAGGGCGGAATCATGAATTTTTCAATGGGTGGACTAGTTAAAATTTTTAGCTAAAATCTAATGGTTTTTTTATAAAAATCTTACCTTTGCAGTGTGAATCCCTAAAGATTTCTTGCCATCAACCAAATAAGCTTCAAAATACTAAGTGCAAAAATATAAATAATTAAGTTTTATTTATATATTAGTTGTAAACACAAGAATAATAGAATTGAGTTAACATATTGTTCCGTTTTTGAAAGAGAATAAAAAAAAAATTGAGAAAATAATATTCCCCTAATGTGTTTAGTTGATGGTGAGCCATATAGCCTTTTTATTTATTTATTCAAAAACCTTTTGTCAAAGGAAGCAGATAATTTCACCCAAAAAAATAGGCTGCATATAAAAAAAATACACCAGACTTTGCAAAAATAATAAAAATAAAAAGCAGCATATTTTGGGATTAAAAAACCAAAAGGCAACATACTTCTTGTAGTGGGCCATATAGATATAGGTTTATTATTGGTTTTTTCTTCAAATTCCCCTAGGCTAAAGCCCACCACAACCTTGACTGTGGTTCCACCGGTGATTATTAATTAAACTGATCAACTAGCTATTAATTTAGTGATATTTATCTTTTCACTGTTGAAAGAGATTTCAATTCTAATCCTCCTCTCTCGTTGATAAGAAAAAATGGCGTTTGGTATTGTATTGAAGTAGGAAATTCAAAAATAGTTCTAAAATTCATTTTTTAAGATTCTAAAACTTATTTGGTATCCTATTCATGTAGACAACTCAAAAGCTTTAAAAACAAGCAGTTTTGAAATTCATGTTTTAAGATTTAAAAACTTGTTGGTATGCAACTTGAAAATAGTTTATAGGAAAAAAAAATCTAAAATAACTTTATTTTATTTTATTTTATTTATTTATGTTTCAAAATTAGATATACCAAACTGATTTTTTGAGTTTTGAACTCAAATTCTATTTTTAAGTTTACAAAATTAAATTCAAATAGAATACCGAACATGCACTACATTTTTTTAAAAGGAAAACATGCACTAAATCATAAATGTATTGTTCCATAAGCAATGCACCTTTATTTGTGGCTCATAACGGAGAAAAGCACAGTTTTAAGGTGAGGATCTCAAAGTCAGATGATCCTTAGCCAAGTGTCATGGATAAGAGGAGGGTGTGGATGAAATTTGGTAAAATATAAATTTAAACATACTTTATTTAGTCCAATAAATATAAATTTATTAAACATGGAGAGAACAAAAATATTGCTAGTATTACTTTAAGACAAGGGCGGACCTAAGTTTATTACTAATACTCACCCTAGATTAAAAAAGTTTAGGGGAAGATTGACTATTCTCACCACCATCATCAGGGCAAATCCACAACCTCGAGCCGGAAGGACTTACGCGTGACACCTAATTGCCAGCTGCCACCGGTATGGATTTACGTAGGAATTTATAGATTGCACACCAACGAGAACTACTAGCAGCGAGACTCGAATCTTGGTGGGGCTACACACAGGGCAAAGACCTTACCAACTGAACCAACCCTCATTGGCATATGTCCCATTTCTTAAAGTTCACATTTTTGCACTCAAATTCTCGATACAAAAAATACTAGCACACCCTTGTAAAAATTTATAGTTTCACCCTTAAGAGCAGGTGCAGCGCAAAAGGTTGGCCAAGGCAGGAGGCAACCCAAGCAACCAAGGAGGCTCCAGCGCAAGCAAAACAACCCGAGCAAGAGGTGGGCCCCAGCAACCTAGACAAGCCCACAGGCAAAAGTAGCATGACTTGCTGTCTGAGGGTTGTGACGTCATGCTGCAACGTAGAAAAAAAATTTAGAAATCGAAAAAAATTTAGAAAAATTCCAAAAAAAGTTCAAAATTTTTTTTATACATACCTACCAATTTTATTATTATTAATCTCATACATATAAATAAAATTAATCCCATGTGAAAATCTCATCCGAAATTTGAGATGATAATTTTATAATAAATAGTTACACGTGGTAACCGAAAATCTTATCCAAATTAATCATTTAAGTATTTTTTAAAAATGAATAGTAATTGCCCTTACCCATAGAGGTGGAAATAAAATTGCAAGGGCTGCTACTATTCACGTAAATAGTGACAACCTTTGCCTTACCCTTGAAGCACTTCCACCGCAGGGGTGGAAGGCAGACAAAAGGGGGCCTCTCGCCCAAAAAACCCCTCCAGCGCGCAAGGTCCAGCCCGGGCAAGAATCGCCTGGGCTATGGCCCAAAGGCTGCTGAAATCAAAAATTTTTACTGTTGGTGTGTGAATTTCATGCGCCATCGGTAAAAAAAAATTGATTTCAGCTGCTAACGTTGCTCTGATAGAAACCAACAGGAAGAAGCCACATGGCGCTTCCCGGAAGCTCTGATCATGGATTTCTGAGAAATCCAACGGGTGCGATTTTTTTGCTTAAAAAAATTCGTAATTTTTTTTCTATAAATACCTATCAATATAATTCACTTTCCACAACAAATCTTCATACAAATTCTTTCCCTTCAAATATTTTTCTCCTTAGGGATTTTTAAAAAATACCAAAAAATTCTGAAATTTTTTTCTATAAATACTTACCAATCGTTTTCACTTTCCACACCAAATCTTCATACAAATTCATATCCTTCTAATATTTTTAATCTTATCTGAAAATTTAATTTGAAAATTTTATCTGAAAATGTTATCTGAAATTTCGGGAGTGCTAGCAACCTTCTCTTTTGGACCTTCTCCATTATATTCATGACATGTGTCAATTTCTACACTAAAAACAATGTCTAATGTATTAATGGCAAAAGCTGCCACTATTCACCTGAATAGTAGCAAACCTTGCCTTGCCTTTACCTTACCCTTGCCCCTTGAGATGGAAGTGCTCTTACACGTAGGAGTGGAATTGCTCTAATGTCTGGCAACACAGTATCTTAAACTATCACAACAAAACATGTTTCACTTCGTCATATTTCAATCCGAACTCGATTTCATCTCGAAATATATTTCTCTCTTCCAATCATCCAATGTACGTAACATAATTTTAAATAATAAAAAAAACAAAGAGTTTCGGGCGAAAAAAAAGGTTAACAAACCAGAAAATTCCACGTGTCGTGTTTTGTGTGCTGCATACTTATGATATGTATATAAATATTGTGTGTGACACATATAGGAACAAACCTTCTGATAGTAAACTGCTATCATTGTATTGCTTTATAGGAACAAATCTTTTTGTTAGGATACCATATCTTCCACGTGGCCCCTTAATTTACCAGGGACAGAAAATATAAATAGGTATATTTGGTGGCACATACTTTCTGTCTCATCTGTCGTATGCATTCACATGAGGCATTTTTCTTATATAATTTAATAAGGTCCGATAGGAATATTCTCATTACAGTTTTATCCTTTTTCAGTTCATTAATATTAACTTGTCCTTTTTCTTTTTTTGAGTTATTGTTTTTTTTTTCTTCCAATTCTTAAGTCAGATACTATGACATCACTAAGCTACAATCACTATAAGCCATAGAGAACCCAAAAAAATATAAGCCATGGAAATGATGAATACATAAAATTTAGATTTGGTTTAGTTGTCAACCTTTGATATAGATTTGGAGCAACGAGCCAAGGATGATTCTGGGTTGTGTCATATTCAAATTTAGTCGGTATAACATTATGACTTTCTTTGGGTTGCTCGAGAGGATGTAGTGCAGACTTTGGACACAAGATCAAAAGGAGAAGTTTAAAAAGCTTCTTTAATAAAGGAAGGGTCGAGCCTTTTTCCCTGTTTGCAACTCATGATATTGTTTTGTAGTTTGTTTTAGTCCAATAATTCCCAATAACTTTTTAGGAGTTTGATGCGATTTGTTTTTTGTTTAAGATATTTAATTTCCTTTTGGCCTTTGACTTTCAATACAAATTTTACATTTATGACGTTGCACAGAAAATCTTTATTGCATGTTTGAGTACATGTGCTTCTAGTAATGTTAGACTTTAAAAGTGGCTTCCTCATAGCAGCTTTCAACCCTATCATTGTACGTATTCAAACCAATAAGAGAGCTAGGTTTTTGAAGCTAGATTGATCAATAATATTTTAGGGTGTGTGTGGCCCCACTAAACCTAGATTAGATGATTGAGATAATTAGAGTCTAGTGCATTAAGCTACTGTAAAAAACAAAATGTAATGAACAAGACATTCGCAAGAAAACATGGAAGATCTGCGATCTATTATCTTATTCAAACCTAAGATCGAATACAACTTTCTTTTCAAAGTTGTTTGTAATTGTATGTTACTAAATCTAATAAGCCGCCCAACCCACCAAATTATTCCTGATCTTGATATATAATTAGAAAATTGACACCAGAATGGAACTTATCCTGACAAAAGCAACACTTTGGTTTGGTACGTAGCAGCTTTCGTAACTCTACTTTTATTGTATTTTTTAAACTCGACTCGAGTATTCAATTTCAAGTCGACAGATAGTTAAAAATTGTGAGTTGCGGTTTTTGTTTTTTTGTTTTTGGCGCAGGAAATAGAGGCTTTGTTAAACTCAAGTTGCTGAATTAAGGTGCTTCTAGCTCTCTTATTGGTTTGAATACGTACAATGATAGGGTTGGAAGCTGCTCTAAGGAAGTCACTTTTAAAGTCTAACATTACTAGAAGCACATGTACAATGATTCGGAGGTTTTATTCATTTTATTGGTTGCTGATTCGGAGGTTGCGTATTCTCTCCATATCAATTCAACTTCTTGTTGTATTTGGTCATTGGAGAATGTATATCCATATTTGGCACCTTAATTGCTTTCTACTTATTTTTGTTTATCTTATCAATATAATGATATCGCTCTTTTATGAAAAAGAAAATTTACTACAAGATTTTAGCATTCATGACATGTACTAATAAAAGAGGTGTTTTTGCTACAAAATTCACTCCCAAGATTTTAGAATTGGGAGGTGAATCGTGATGGCTGCGAGGTGAGGGGAGGAATTCGTGAGTGATAAGAGGTGTTTTTGTGGGCCCGGGATTACTAATTCTATTTAAAATTAGAACCATGTGTAACAAACTGGGCGTATAAGTCATTTTACAAATGAGTAAATTTGTCATTAAAATTTTAAAAATAAGGTGAATGGGGAAATAAGACAAATGGATGGAAATAACAGCATTCTTTATAAAATACATATTTTATTAAATAAGATATGGGTTTTATTAAAACAAAGAGGAAAGTGATAAAAATGGGGTGATAGTAGTGTCCATTAGTTTTTTTAAAAAAAATATCAATCTATAAAAACTAGGGGAACTTTTCTGTTTTTTATCTGTAAGTAATGGGAATTCGAATTTTTAGAGATTGTACTGGACTAATAATTAATTGGGAAGGAGGATATTTTGCGCTAATAAAAATCTCAATGTTGGTCGGTTTCTCCACTAATAGATACCGAGTTTGCTTTTTACCTACAAATCTGTCTTTTTCAACACAAGTTTCATATGGACCTAAAAGTCACCTATCTTACAGTGAAATAGGATGTGGGGTTTGGGTGTGTGATGGTGGGGTTGGTCATGATGAGAGGGGAAACGAGGAGCGCTGACAGGGATGAGGAAGAAGAAAAAAAGTTATGTTTATCCTTTTTATATAAAAAAAAAATAGTAACTCTTTGTTTTTGTAAAATATTATATAACTTAAAAACTTTCTATTATTATTATTTTTTTGAGTTTGGACTGGGCTCGAGCCGTGTCTTGTCTGGGTTTTTCCTTTTTTGAGTCGGGCCAAGGTTTGAAAGAGATCGGCCTGAGCTCGCCCATCAGGCCTGGCCTAAGTGGGCTTTTCAGGCCGACCATTGCCTTTTTTTTGCCTTATATTGCCTTGCCTTATTTCTATTCCTAACATTTGAGTAAATGTCTTGTCTTTCTACTTTAATTTATTTTTATATTACTCAATTTACTTAACTTTACAATGTAATAATAAGGAAGTACCCCCATTTGGATTCAATTAAAAACACTAGAAAATCAAATTTCAAACAAATCAAAATATGAAAATCCAATTTTAGTGTGAGATCCAATATTGATACCTCAATAAGTCAATGTATATTTTATACTAAAATCTCATAAAATCATGTTTGATTATTTAAGATGTAAGGAATGTAAACCACCAAAACTATCATTGAAAACATTAGTATTCAAACTAACTAATTTAATCCAACAGCTAACCAATTTAATTAAATGATTAAGAGATAGGATCTCATCTAAGGACCTTAAGGACCTCACTATAGAATTCTACTAATGTAGCCCACACTACAAATGGGCTTGCCATTTTGATCTTGCTCTTAGATTTGGGCCTATCTACACATGATAAACTGGGCTTGAATTTCAACCCAAATGATTTGTTGTCAGTTTGGGCCTTTAGCCTCCATTGTCTTCTCTCCGTTTCCTCATTTCTTCTTCGGTCTCTCATACATAAACCCCTGAATTAAGGTACCTTCATGTAGACAGTGACCAAAATCAATCGAAATTCAATTCAATTCAATTCTGCGGTGAAACCCAGAAAGAGAGAAACGTCACCAATTGGAATTGCAATTGTAATGGCAATGTCGGTGGAAATCGGAGGAGGGACGTTATCGGAGATATATCAGAGCGCCAAGAAGCTGTTGTTAAGAACAAGAGACGGCCTTGAGAAGCTGGAGAGATTGGAGAACGCTGGCGGCATCGACTCGCCGGACCTTTCCACCTCCGTCAAAAGAGACATTTCTCAGATCCAGTCCTTCTGCGCCGAGATGGACCGCCTCTGGCGATCTGTTGGCGCCAAATCCCAACGGGATCTCTGGAAAAGGTTGGGTTTCTTTCGTTGATCCCTTGAACCTTGATTCGGGTTTTTTTGATTTTGCATTTAATTGTAATTGGACTTGGTTTTTTTGTTCATGAATTCCTTGAGGCTTGAATCGGGTTTTTGTCATTTTTGTATATTATAATTGTAATAGGAATAGGTTTTTTTTTCATCATCAATTCCTTGAGCATTGAGATGGGTTTTTGTCATTTTTGTGTATTGCGGTTGTAATTGTAATTGGGTTTCTTTAACTGGATCCTATTTTGCTTCTTGTTATGCAGAAAAGTAGAACAAATAGCGGAAGAGGCTCAGTCTTTGAAAGAAAGTCTGGATAAGTATAATTTGAGGAATCATAAGAGGGCCCAAGAAGCCAGAGAGAGAGCAGAGTTGCTTGGAAGAGCTGTATGCAATTTTCAACCCATTTACTTTTTGTTTACTGCCTCATTTTGATGTATGCCTTTTGTTTTATATGCCTTTGTCTAATGATGTAGAATGGGGAGGGTGCTCATGTTTTGAGAATCTTCGATGATGAGGCACAAGCAAGGGCGTCCGTTCGTAGTTCTTCTCGCATGCTTGAAGAAGCCAGTGCTACTGGGGAAAGTATTCTCAGGAAATATGCAGAACAAAGGGATTGGCTAAAGGTATCACCCATATTTGTGCTCACCGTTATGCACCTCACTTCGCACAAATTATTGAAAAAGCAAAAAGGGATAGTGAAAGTGCAGACTTGTCTCTTGAATATAGTTAGAACATTCAGTAATAAGCTTACAGTTAATGGTAGCTCTTCTTTAAAATTGTGCACAATGAGTAGTTACTCTGGTTTTATAGATAATTCTAATTACTATGATAGGACAGCTGTGTACTGTAAGAAAATTGATTGAGTTGGTATTTGAGATTTCAATTAATTTTTAACAGTCGAAAGGCAGGATATGATTCATAACAAGGACAATTCTTCAGATGAGTATATGTGAGCAGGACAAGAGATAGAATTGGCGAGGAAGTAGAGAGAATAGGGAACTAAAACAATGATCAAATTAGGGTAACTGAAACCAATATTTTTAATCACTGAATGCATGACAGAAGTCTATCGGTCACCAATTATCATAAATACCCTGCAACTAAGTTCTACTTGAAACACAGTCTAACGTGATTCATAATGAATGATTTGAAAACTAGCTGACTAAGTGTGATAATCTCCCCACCCATCCATATAGAGAAAATACTTTGATACAGCACTTCCCTAGTTATAGGATTAGAGATATGATGAATTGTAACCAAGAGACCTCAGGTGGCTGAACTCCCTGACCTTTAGCACTTTGATACATTTATCATAATTGGAATCCTCAATTGCCTCAAAATATTTGAAAAAGAACTCAACATTACTTTGATATACCAAGAGAATTTCAGTGGCTTTACTCACTGACCTCGGGCACTTTGCTGTATTGATGATGGTTGGAATCCATGATTACCTCATAATAGAATTGAACAAGATCTAAACAACATATATAATTTCTTCCGTTGGATTTTATTCTTCCATCGTTCCCTTTAGAATGAATTTTGTAGCAATTGGAAGTCAAGCCATAGGAAATTGAACTCAATATGGGTAAAAAGAAAAAGGAAATCAAAAAGGCCAAGAACTATAAAATTTGTTCGATACATAACAGTTAGTGATGTATTACATGTTAGTTTGCTACTAATGCTTAATAAATAATGGTGAATTCTCTGTTGACTTGTTTCAGAGTGCACAACGAAAAGGACTGGATGTCCTGAACACAGTGGGTCTCTCTAACTCTGTATTGAAGCTCATTGAGAGGCGGAACCGTGTTGATCAGTCGATCAAGTATGCAGGCATGATTCTGACTGTTGTCATTGTTGTGTATCTCATATGGAGGTGGACGTGATGACCTATGCTTGAAATGTTGCGAGCTTTATGTTGTTCCTATTTTTGTGGGAAGATGATATAATTTCCTCTTGTAATTTGGTCTCCCATTTGAACAAGGCTAACGAGCTTGTACAAGGCCATCTTTTAGACGACAAACTTGTATAAATATGAATTTACGTCTTGTGGTAGTATACCTTTTATTTGATTATCGTGTCTTCACGTGGATTATCCACATTTTGAGTCTGAGGCAGCTGTTTGTCTGGGCAAGCTGTCATGTAATTTGTAGACCCACGGTCGCATGCATCTTACCTAAGCTGTATATGGTTGTCTGGTTGAAGATGAAGTTGAAAGATACATCTTACGTTTCAATTGCCAAAATGATGTTCTTTTGCATTTGACAGATTTTCTCTGTATATGGTTGTCGAATTCAAATGGACCCAAGCGTGGCAGCTATCTTAGATTGGATTTCTTTTATGACAGCATTTTTTATCACCACTTTTAAGTTAACCAAGGTGTACTCTCACAATGTTCTCAATATTATTTGACACGTGTTCATGAGTATAACCATGGTTTCATAAATACAAAGCAAAGAGTAAATCATAATTATGCGTATAGACGTGTTAATTTAAGGAGCATTACGAGGATATACCTTCAGTTACAGTGGTGAGTAATTCTGGTCGGGCTTTCATAGATTTGATAACCCACAATGTAAGAATGGCATTCACTGGAAGGGCTAGGTAAATTCAAAACTTACATAAACGGACACCACTATGAAGAAAAAGTTCAAATCCAAAGAATTTTGCATTGATCATGAATTTAAATTCTCAATAATCAATCATTTTTCTGATCGAAAAATTTCACGGTACATTACAGTGTACGAACAAGCAGCCTAGAGATCATGAATTGAAAATTGATCCCACAAAAATGAACAAAACTAATTTGAATAACTGATTGGCTGTCAAAAATTTTGATACAGGATAGCTACAATTGTTCATTGATGCTTTCACGGCCACCATAGCAATGGCTCTTGCAAACTGAAAGAAATGTTCTTGTCTAAACTATTCACGGAACTAGATTGAGTAGAGTAACTCATGAAGACACCACTTTGACGGCAGGAGGATCCATCCACTTCAAAACAGAAAGGAGACCAGTTGCATCCCCACTGAAGAATAGTCCTCCAGGTCCTACCTCGACCGTCCGAACTTCTTGTTTTGCAAATAATCTGCCTCTTTCAGCGAATGATGGCAGTTCATATATGCGGACAGAATTATCATTGCAAGAGGAAAGCAAGATTGGCTTGCTTTCTGGGTCTGTCATACCGGCAAGATCAAGAACACCATGCTCTTCATTGTGAGTGTAGGTCACTTCCAAACCGCCTCCTTCAGTGGCAGCCCACACCTTTATCGTATCGTCCAATGAGCATGAGAGCAAAAACTGATCCCAACAAAGAAGAGACATCACCACACCAGAATGCCCATTTAGCGTCAGAACTTCCTGCAAAGTATAAAGGTCCCACACCTGAAACAAAAAGAACATTACAGTGAATAAAAACACCACAAAAACAGAATAAATCATTTTGCTCTCTTGTACATGGAGGAGAGGACATAAAGTAGAAGCTGACAAAACTTGTTTGTTGATGCCACAAACTCACCTTAATTGTATGGTCCACAGAACCCGAGTAAAGCCTGTTGCGCCCAACAGTTAAACATACCACAGCACCAGTGTGGCCTTTCAGAGTTGCAGCAGGCTGAAATGGCGGATTAGTTTCATGGCTACCTTTCCACACACATATATCACCATTCTGCAATATTAAAAGAAACAGATAAATCAATTGAAAATGGTGCACTATCAATAAAAGGAGGAACATATATCCTAAAAGCCCAGCTACGCAATAATTAGGAAAGCTGCAGAATTGTTAGGCTCTTTACCTGTGTCGCAGCGAAAAGCATTTCATTACCAACCGCCATTGCATGCACTTGGCCAACAGGTCCATCCAGGTTGAATTCAGAATTTGTCTCAGTATTCCAAACCTGCAACATCAAGCACAATCAGCATACATATTGAAGTTGAACCAACCAAGCTACTAAAAAAAAGTGCTGCAGTTACAACAATGAAATACCTTAACAAGATTTGGTACACCAGCAAAAACCCATGGGCCCTCACTAATTAAAGAACCTGCTTCACCACCAAGATCAATCACACTGCCACATTCACCAGTATGGCAGTCCCAAACTCTGGCTGTTCCATCTTTACTCGTTGAATAAAGCTTGTTAGTTCGTTCAGGAAGAGCAATACCAGTGACCGCCTGTTAACATAAATTTCACAATTATAATGATCGTCCAAACTCGCAAATAAAGAGGAACATAACAAATAAAAAAAGAAAACATATTTCCAAAATTAAAAATACCTTCTTGTGCCCTTGGAGCTTTGCCAACATGGAGAACCCCTCACCACGGAACCAGTTATGCAAATACTGGCATCGATCACCTTTCACACAATTTCCATCTACCCAGAACTTGCAGACGTTTTTCTGAGTTGGATTGCTTTTCTGGGCAGCATTTGTTTTCTGAGGAGCATTGATTTCCTGAGGAGCATTGATTTTCTGAGGAGCACTGCTTTTCTGAGGAGGCTTGCTTTTCTGAGGAGTATTGCTTTCCTGAGGAACATTGATTTTCTGAGGAGCATTTATTTTCTGAGGAGCATTGCTTTTCTGAGTAGCATTGCAAGATGCATTGCCCTTTCTGGTGGCAGTTCCGTCCTTCGTCCAAACAAGAGACGACTTCTTTGAAATTTGAGGGTTCATGGATGAAGGCGGTGCATCCGAGTGCAGGAAACGACAGAATTCCTTGGTGCACCTTCCAGCAGCCCAAAAGGCGCAAACAGTTTTTGAAGGTCCTCCTGCTGGTCGAGCATACACTGATCTTTCTGGTCTATTGGTGTGCCTCCTCACTACCTTAGTGGCCATACTATAAACACAAATTTTGAAACCAATAAGAAATCGCAGAGACACGGCTTCGAAGATCACCCCCTCAAATAGAAACGCTAACTATTAACACAACCCAGATTCTCAAATTCCAATATTTCGTAGATCTTCAGAAAACCCATAAAATATACGAAAACCGAGAAGCCTTGAAATGTAGATCGATGTACGATCACCCTCTAAGAATCGAGAAACTAGCGATGGCGGATTCTTCAAATCCTTTTAATCAATTCGAAAACTTTTCAAACCAACCAGTCGCCGATCCCAAGGCGTATCCTAAACAATAATAAAAGTAACCCTAAAATCGAAACCCTAGATATCCAGTTTGAGCGAGCATCAAACCCATGACCAAAAACCATTATCCTCATGAAAGGCGCGTTCGGCCAAAATAATAGCCTCTTGGGTATCAATTAACGGTCGAAAATGAACAAAACCCTAGAAGGAACAATGCGATTGCAGAGACGCGTGAAGAGAAGAAGCAAACCTGATCGATTCGATTGGCCGAGAGCTTTGAGCTTTGAAGCGATTTGATTATCGTCTGGACTGATTTCGAAGCACAGTCAATCTAAATCGACGAACGAGCAAAGAGAAAGAAAACGAGCAAAGAGAAGGAAAACGATCACAGAGAAAAAAAAAAAGCCTTTCGCTTTCGTTGCGATTGAAACCCTAATTGTAAGCGAAAGTTTGATCACACTGGCCTGAAGCTGCTATGCGTATATATAGTTAGCGTAGGCTGGACTTTCCAACTGGCGCTAGGAAATACATTGCGTTTGTCAGACGCGGTGTTCGTAGAACTGATCGTGAGCGTCCGATATGAAGCAACTATTCCTGGCCGTTAGATCTATTTACTTTAGCCGTTTTCTCTTTATTTTTAAACTAAACTAGCTTTCGGACCCAAAAAAAGCTAGATAAAAATGTGGGAAGTTCAACTAAAAAACCAAACTAGCTTGTTATTAGAAAGAAGAAAAAACACTAGCTTGTTATCAATTCAAAAGCAAATTCTTTGTTTGAAATTATCAAAAACATTTTCACCCATGCCTCTGGATATTCATAAATTAAAAATATTGTGGATCATTATGCTAGTGTTTGATAAAATAAAAACATTTCAACTTAAGGAGTTAAAGGTTATTTGTATCGAGAGAACTAAGATATAAGCTAATGAGGTATAGTTTAATGGAAAAGGGGTTTGATTTGTAAACCAATTGTCTCTGGTTTGAAAAGTAGCCTATCGGAAAACCTTAGCCCCCTCTCTCCCAAAAAGGACCCTACTACCATCTTCACTTTGAGGGGGGAGAAAGTTACTGTTCTTCCTCCCCTCTCCCCTCCTCTATTCTTCCCTTATCCCCTTTCTCTCTTCCTCCCTTCCTCCCTTCCTCCTCTTTTCCCCAATTTTCGAAAACATAAGGTTTCATCTATTTGTCTTCGTTTTGTAATGATTTTCCTCCACTTATCACATGCGGATGCTTCTCGTCATCATATCTCCACCTGTGTTTCGGTGTTAAATCTCTACCACCGTTTTTTTTTTTGCGTTTTCTTTATGTTTGGAATATGTCGCAGAGACTCTTTGAGTTTTCTATGTTCTTTTGATTTTTTCAAGCTTTATTTTTGGTTATTCTGAGTTTGCTCTCTTAGTTGGTATGCCAATGCCAGCGTTGTTTCGATTCATGCATGATCGTTAATGGAGGAGCCCAAGATTGTCTTAATTTTGATGTTAGATTGCTCTGTTATTGTAATGGTCCTTTGTGGCTAGTGACTTTTTTAGCTGAAATATGAATGCAATCCCAGAATTTCTCAACAAAATAAAAATAAAAATTAACATTACAAGATTAAATTATTTATTTAAACTATTACAATTCATTGCCGAAATTAAAATGAGAAGAAAAAAAAAGAACAAGAAGAAAACATCCTTGTGTATAGTTAAATTCATTTTAAATACATTTAATCTAGTTTTATCAAATCCATTCAATCAAATGTAGTCTAACTTTTTTTAGGAAATCCAGCCGTGTTATCAAATCCAAATATTTTTCTTTGAAACTCCATCCAAATGTAGTGAGTTTGATTATTAAAAAAAACAGTCAATTTGTGTTTTAAAAAGTAGCATATTGAAGATGTAACTTAAAAATAAATTCATATTCTTTATAATTTTATCAACGAATTCAAATGACCTTTTCTTTATGTTAATCTCAAACATTAGAAAGGAGAGGATTGAGCTTTGAAACAAAACTTGGATGATAAGAAAAATATGGACTGGGAAAATAGGTCAAAACGTGAACTTGTAATTTAGAAATATAATTGTGATGGCTTGAGAGTTAAGTTGGAACTTGGAAGTATATGATGTTAGCTAACCTAACGTTAGATTCAAAGGAAAGAAACTCAAAGTTGAAATTTGTTGCTATATATACTCTATACATTGTGGTTGTTGGTTACAAGTAACATCTCTTCTTCTGCTTGGATGCCAGTCATGGGAAGAAGCTGATCAAGGCTTGACCTGCTAAGCTTATTCCACTCATTTTCTACCCGAAAAAATATCCATTGAAAACGCCGAAGAATCTCCAATGCAGTGATTGTAAACACCGTCAAGTAGTTGTGACGGAGATGAGAAGACAATTTGTACGTCCATGTGCATCGCAGAACCAGGTTGCTTCCTATTACCCAGAAATATACCTGCATTATGAAAGGGAGATAATATCTCCAGTAAAAGCTCTGTCCACTGACATGTAACAGTGTCTAACTCACTAACTCCTTATCCATCTTCTTCCATAGAACATGTTCGAAAGTATACTCGATCTGCTGAACTTGAAAATCCGAGAGAAACCACTGTCAAACAAGGGGTACAGTTGAGATTGAAATGAGAAGATAATGTTGAAGCTCCCATATGTATATCTATTCTATACAACATAACCATGGTTTACAGTTTGGCTTTAAAATGCTTGAGAATATAAACATACCTCAAGTCCCAATCTCAGGCTATATCCCAGTAGAACGAATAGAGAGAGTTAACAACACTTGACAGAAGCCAAAGTGGGGAGTAGAAGTTTGTCCACCTATCAGGGAAGACATGATATTTAAGGGCCGAAAGAAAAATCACTGGGACTGCAGTCGAATATTTTAAAGCTGAAAAGCAGAGTTGTATGGTGTTAAAAAGATCTGACAGTGTTAGCAGAAAAAGAAAGTAGAGCTGAGGTAACTATATTTCAAGCTTGGTTGCAATTTATCTGAAAGAATAAAAAAGGGAAGCCAGAGCATTTAACAATTCACCAGAATCACAACTATAGATAACAAGCACTCAAACTACCAAGGGCTATTACCATTGAAAAGGGTTGTCTTTTCTTTTGTATCCTTGAATTGACGAAGACATTGAAATAAACGGCAAAGATAAGGAAAAACAAGCACTAGAGGGATTGCAATTGAGTGGCTGCCACAAATGGAATCAGCTTCAAGCCATGCAATAGTGGCAACCTGCATAATTAAAGAAATCTCATCTTAATAATATCTGCTAGATCTGGAGAAAATTCACACATATAGGCCGAAGGCTAAAATCAAAGAAATACCAACTTCTAGTAAATTTAGCAAAGACTTATGGTAAAAGAATACAGGAGAGAATTGGACTTGCAGATGGACAAGTGCATTAATAAACAATGCAGAAACACGAATCAGAACTCTAGATATTAAAAGAGGAATGGAAGAATAATCCTCCCAAAAGAACCAAGGTTAGTTGGATGTTGACAATTGACATGCATAAGGAATGAATTCAATGTTAGACAATACCTGCCTACGAACCATTCTACAGACTGAACGTTCCAAATCAGAAAACACCTGTATACAATTAACAATCACAAGAGAGGAAGGATAAATGCAATTAATCTTCTAAGAACCAAATTATTTCAACAGTAAAACTCTGAAGGTAAGATGAGAGATTGGAAAGTAGCAATTTAGATTAAACACAATATGTTTAATATTAAATTACTATAAGCGGTATAGATTCATACCTTCGCCATAGAAGTAAGGATATCAGCCAAAAAAAAGTCATGAAATGATATTGCCTGCATTTTGTAAAGATCAAGTTCATTGAAGTGACAAAAATATTAGCACACTATGAATTTCATCCACCAAAAGGCCCCCTCTGATTCTCTCTAGTAAGTTTTCCTTGGTGGATTATAATCACAATTAAAAGATCAAATACTTATTGTACTTATGCACCCAAAAAGAAAAATAAAACTTGTCAATTTGAAGGAACCTCAAATTTTAACTTATGCAATCTTGTCAAACGTTGAGTACTATTAAGTCCTGAGGGAAGACAGGCAAGCACAACAGTCGATATTATAAATTTTGCCCAAAGACGAGTATCACAGACACAATCTACATAACAAACACTTGCCTGCAATGGAAGAGCTATCCTCCATAGTGTCCTTAACAAGAAGTAACGAGATGACAAATAAAAAATATCAAAGGCGGATATCAGAACCATAGCAACAGCAATATACAGGGATACCTGCAACAAGTATATAGACCACTTAGAAACATTATCTGATGTGGAATATAGAATGTCTAGGCTAGTGAGGCATGATTCTAATACCATACAACACAGGCACATAAAATACATACAAAAGAACATATATTTGTAAATTGTACAGCATGATGCAGAGAATTTGCTGCATCACACAGATTCCTAAGACATAATAGCAGACAATATCCCAAATAAAAAAACCATGAGAGTGATCAATATCTCCTACACATCAAAATATTAGAGCAAGGTAAAAAAAAACGAATGAAAACTACTGTCATAATCATGCAATCAAAATTCAAGGAAACCAAATCTAGAAGCAAGTTTAAGAGACAAGGCGGATAATACACTGGTTGTGATGCTGCCAATGATACATTTCCATTGGAGTAAAAATAAAGGTATGCAGTCATGCTAGTAGGGACAATGATTGTCATCCAAGTGCTACACTGCATATAACAAAACCAAACAATTATAAGCTCAGAAGCAGGAAGGTAAAAAGAGAAAGAACAAAAGAAACACCAGTTCTGAACTTCTGGTGATACGAACTATATGTCAATAAGGTCAATTGGGATAAACATACAAGCATAGAGTAACTTCTTTGACATAATACTAAGAAATGGAAACAAATATTAAATGATGCAGTTCATGAATGGAAGAAGGGACAGATTGCTTTGAGAAGGTAATCACTGACGCGTGTCACAGGGAAAAAAGAAGGTCACTTATATGTGGTCAATTAGACATTGAGTAATTAATCTGGATTGCAGTCATGGAATAATATTTTATGTATCTTATAATCGAGGGGTGTAAAGAGCGGAGACCCAATATAAAGGTTTAGACCAGTAGAGACTTTGAAGGAGCAACTCAGCCCGCCTTGATGGTTTTCACAAGTGTGCACAAAATCACATGGCATGGCAAGGATCTGCCTTGCTGATGCACAGATTACATATACATGCATACAACAGGAACATGCACAAGCCTGTCCATTGGAACACATGTGCATGCATATACAAATTGTCCATGTGTAAATCAAGAGTGAACAATTCCACCCCGGCCTAAAATTATAGAATCTAATTCCTGAAAACTTACCTTAACCTATTACTTTTTGTCGTAAAACTTACTGTGCACTATATTTCCGTATTAAAGGCACCCTTCTTGGAACTAATGCATAAATCTTTAGAGAAATGGATTAAAGTTTCCACGAGAAAGCTGGAGAGGTGGTGGTTGCAAAGTTTGTTTCTTGCATATTGAGGATCAGGATCAAAAAAGGCCATTCAAATATTTAACCTCAGCATCAAATTTAATGTTTAATTACAGCCACAAACGACAAAAGAGAGATTGGATTTGTAAAAAAGATATGAAGGGGAACAGGTGGACAAAGAGACCACAGTACCTTCCATATTTCTTTGTGAGTGAGGTGATTTTGATCAAGATCAAATATTTTTGCATAACCAACATGGGACTGTGAAAAACCCATAAGTTAACTCCCCAGAGCCAAACCATCAAGGCCTGCAACAAAAAAGAAAATAACTACAGATAAGCTGCTATAAAAATCTTTATCTGGAATTAACAAAAAAGAAATTTTAAAAAAATACTAAAGCTCACCACTAGGAGGAGAGGATTATAATACAAAAACACCTCGTATAAGAACAAATTACGCAAATCTGCACTCATCCTCATGACAGAATCCCATCCAATCTGATTAAAAATAAGAATTCAAGAATAAGCATAGTAACTAAATTATAAAAAGTCTCACCAAACAATGCCTTAAAAGTATCCATAACCTCCTAAAAGTATTTTGAGAACAGAAGGATTAACACTGACCTTGCAACAACTGAATCCCCATATCATGAAAAGTAGTAACTGAAAGGTTAATGTGCTAAATTTTCTATAATAAAGATGAAGATCAATGCTATAAGCTTACAACTGACATAATTCAAAAATAAAAGAAACCTTGAACCTCCATAAAAAAGCTGGAGATGGAAATATTGCAGCACTATGTAGCTGTGAACTTGGACTCTTCATCTCTTGTATGTTATATCCAGGGTCAGGTGTGCCTGCAAAATTTTCCTAGAAAAGCAAGACGAATTTACTACAACCCAAAGTGAGGTTCAAGTATCAAAAAGGACATGGAGCTAAGTATTAAAATGTTGGTCATACACAAATCATATAATCTAACAACCATCTGCAACAACTTTATTTCTGAACCAACGGGATATGTAATTTACATAAGCTACGAAATTTGAAAACAAAATTACTGTTTAAGATTATGTGCACCAAAGGAAAAGCAAGCTCAGCATTTCTATCAAGTATTACGCTCAGCTAAAAAAAGCCCTGTACGGACACATCGAACATGGCAAAGATCAGTTTCACAGACACATACCCTGATACCCAGATAGCAAAATGGGCAAAGTCGCAAAATTGACGATCACCCCATCAGCATTTGGTATCTAATGACCTCAAAAAAAACACACACACACATAAAGGCCAACTAAGAGAATGCAATGCAATGTCTTTTCTTCTGGATACGTTACAGAATGCAATGCAATGTCAAAAATGGTTGCACATTTTTCTTCAGAACATTTAAAAAAAAAAAATTCAGTAACTACATTTTGAGAAAAAAAATTACAAGATGGTCACATGAGAATTTTCTGGATCAAATTTGAGGAAATTGAAAATGGGTAGGAATAATACATAAAAGAGAATTAAAGATAACAGGGAGCGTTTGAATACCCGTTGGAACTTGGAATTTAGAGAGGGTTACTCTGTCTGACCAGAGGCTTCTTCTCTCACTGCATGAAACTTGGGTCCAAGTGAACAGGGATGATACATCCATTTGTTTTTGTCTTCTTCATTTTAGAGTAACACAGGGGCGGCACGTGGCCTCGAACATTTCGACGACACTAAATTGAACGAAACGACATAGAAACACTAGAAGCTGCTACACTGCTAGTAAAACACCATTGCTTGCTCTCTCTCTCTCTCTCTCAAAAACCAAGCAAACTCTCAGAGTGGCGCACACGGCAATGGCGAGCTCACTAGAAGAGGCCAAGCTCGAGCGATTCCTCCAGTGGTTACAGGTAGCCATATGTTTGCATTCTCCTTGAAGCTTTCATCACGAACCAAGTACTGCAAACTGTGTTTTTGATAATTTGAATTTTTGAATTCAGGTTAATGGAGCGGAGCTACGTGGGTGCAAGATCAAGTACTCTGATTCCAGCAAAGGGTTTGGCATTTTTTCTTCTAACGAAGTTTCTGATGGTAACGCAGCTCTTTCTTTTACGTATAGGTTATTGGGTTTTTGTTTATCTATGCTTTTACTCATTTTGTTGTCTGAAGACTTCGAATTTGAGTGTCAGATAGTACATTCTTTAAGAACCATATGGAAAAATAAACCAAAGCATTCGATTTCTATGGGTCTTAGGTTGGACGAAGCTTATCAACTAGTACTTCAACTCAATTTTGGGCAATTTGATAAAATATGTTTGATAATTTGAGTAAACATGGACATAAGTTCTTAACCCGAATGAAAGGTTGGGCAAACACGGGTAGAGTCTATGACTTGAGCAACATGAGGAGTTTGTTTTAAACAGTAAGTATTTCATGTTTTATATGGTTCTTTGTCTAAATTATTTACAGAAACAACTCATATACAACAAGTTACGTTTGTTTAATTAGTTATTGAAGATTTTTCTTTAAATTTTTTTGTGCAATCTGCTCAAGATTCTTTGATTTGGTCAACCCACTTACTTGGGAAAACATATGCGAAACCCCCAGGAACTATGTTCGAGTTCCTTGGGTAAGCATGGACATATCTCCTAATTTGGCCAACCCACTCACGTCCACCCTAGTTAAGAATCCATGGGTAAAATGTATCCCAATAAAACCACACTGTAAGAAAAGGGTCCCAAAAATTTCACATACTAGTTTAAGATGTTCTATATATTTTTTTAATGTGCGGCATTCTAGGTTGTAACACTCCGAGAATTAGAGCATAATTTTGTTTTTTTTTGGAAATAATTTCAGGGGTTCTATTAGTTGTTCCTCTGGATTTAGCAATAACTCCTATGAGAGTTTTACAAGATCCTTTTCTTGGACCAGAATGTAGAGCAATGTTTGAGGAAGGAGATGTAGATGATAGGTTCTTGATGATTTTGTTTCTAACAGTGGAGCGTGTCCGCAAGAATTCTTCTTGGAAGCCGTATGTATAGAATGCATTTTGTTGATTGATCAATTACAAATTTTTCTCATTTCCTTTGGCTGAGCTTCACTTGGGATAACATCAGGTATCTTGATATGCTTCCGACTACTTTTGGCAATCCACTATGGTTTACTGATGATGAGCTTTTGGAGCTAAAAGGGACAACATTGTATAGAGCAACTGAATTGCAGGTAAAAGATATTTGGGCATCTGGCCGTGACATTTAAACACTAACATGTAGATTGTATACATGTACATGCTGTATAATGTGGAAAATTCCATGCAATGATGGTTCATTATGGTCTTCTAAGATGATGAAAGATAAATCAGGCTTTTTGGTAACAGTTGTAGTTTTTGTGATGTTGATACTGCCATTTGTGGGCTTTTAGATTGAACTTGATTGATATTCATGCTGAAAATTACTTCTATGTGGTTTCACACTAAGCTCATTTGGGTTCCCAGCATACCAAAGCTTTGTTTGTTTTATGTGGTTTTACAAAGTATCTAATTATTTAGTTCTGTCAAATATGGTTTAAGTAGTTTATCTTCTTTGTGTGGTATATGTGACCAAAGACAGGTTTATCTTACAGAAGAAAAGCTTGCGGTCTTTATATGATGGTAAACTGAAGACTCTGGTGGAGAAATTGTTAACTCTGGATGGGGATTTAGAAAGGTGTGTCAGAAAATATAATTTTTTTCCCATATAATTATAAAAACAGAATGAAATTAGTAGGTCCTATCCAGTCATTTACATAATATATGTTTCTTACTAGATTTTCAGGGCTTGTAAGTATTTATTTCAGCAATCACAGAGGTACTCTATGACATGAATGAAATTTTTTTTTTGAATGGAATCGTGCTGCTTTTATATGAAGTGACCCTTTTCTTTAAATTTAATGGTCCAAACTCTTGAAGTCTGGTATTTGATGGCGGACTGTCCATCTTGTTTTTTATTTTTTTTGGCAAATAAGCTTTTATCTGACTCAGTAGTGAATAGTGTGTCATATAATCTTGAAAGATGCTATCTAAAATTACATGTTGAACGACATTGTCAATATTTATATACATTTTCAATATTACTGTGATTAGTTACTGATCATATACAATACCTGTTGCTTCTTTTTCAGAGATGTGTGCTTTGAAGATTTCCTTTGGTAGGTACCATCTTCGTGAATAATCTGATGATTTTTTTAATTAAATCCTCTTCTTAATTATGTCTGTTTATGGTGCTCTACACCTTTGTTCCTTATGCTTCACAATTGGCTGTCATGCTAGGGCAAATTCTTTGTTTTGGACCTGTGCTTTAAACATTCCCCTTCCCTATTCCTATGTATTTCCCCAAATTCAAGAAAACAAAAATGATAGTGCTTCGGGTGGCAAAAATTCTGAGGTTTCTACTACTCATATTTGCAGAGAAGAGTTGGTTAATGGAATGGATGAAAAAGGTAAAGCCATCTTTGGCTGATGTTTTGTGAGAAATCTTCCAATATACTTTAATCATTAGATACTGGGTGCTTGATTTGGTATTTCATGATATAAAATGTTCCTATTCGTACTAATAGTAGTGCTTTCTCTAATTAGGATGTCAGGTTGAAGGGGTTAATATTCAAGTCAATGGAGTGACATCCATATCAAAACAAAAAGAGACTGTCTGGGTGGAGGGTCTTGTTCCTGGCATTGACTTTTGCAACCACGGTATGCACGCTAATCAAATCTATGAAATTTTAGAAATTTTTTTGTAATTTTGTTTTTCTGAAATCCACAGTATTCTAATATGTTCATGGGTAAGCTCCTCTCAATCATGGAGCCCTTGTAGTAGTTCAACTCTTTTGATTCTAGTGAATACTGGAGCCTAAAGTTGTTTCGGGGAGAGAGAGAGAGAGAGAGAGAGAGAGAATCTTCATTTCCTTACATGCTTGCAGTATACCTTACCAGCTAAAATCATGTGGCTGTTCAGATCTAAAGGCAGCAGCAACGTGGGAAGTTGATGACACTGGATCAACAACTGGAATTCCTTTTTCTATGTACCTTCTTTCTGGTAGTATTCTGTTTCTATTCAGTAGCTCATTTTTCTTGCTGAAATCAATATTTTTATGTTGTAACTTGTAGGTAATCATACGATCTCATATTGGTTTCATAGTGTACATGTTTTATGCAATCGTGACTGTTGCTATTGAATTTTCACAATACTTGTTTCCGTTTCTCCACTTCTGTTCTTTTTTTAAATGTAACTGAGTTATGAGATCCCAAAATGGTTTCATTGTATACAAATGCATTTTGACAATTTCTTATGAAGTTTTACTAGTTTTCATTTCTTTTCGTTGGTTCAATTTGCTTGATTACCTTACTTATATTCCTCTTCTTTTTTTCCCCTTCAATTGGAAAGCTGTCCAACCTTTGCAGATTCAGGGAGAAATTTCTATAAGTTATGGTAACAAAGGAAATGTGGTATTGTCTGTTGATACCAAAGTTACTTTTAGAATGTAGTGCTTTCTCTGCATACCTCTTAACTGGTGACTTGCTCTTCTTCCTTGTAACTTAACATAATATCCTCAAAGTGATTGCCTTTGCCCTCTGCAATGGTTGCCTTTGCCCTCTGCAATGGTTGCCTTTGCCCTCTGCAATGGTTGCCTTTGCCCTCTGCAATGGTTGCCTTTGCCCTCTGCAATGGTTGCCTTTGCTTGTATTCTGGAATTGTGTTTCATTTGTGCTACTTCTTGCATTGCATGTGAACTTTTTTATCCTTTGAGCATGCGTTCTCGTTTGGAAAACTCTAGTTCAAGCTATGTTGTGTCTTCTGCTTAGTATCCCAGATCATGTTTTTCTCATCCACTTCATCATTTGAAAAGCTTCATCAACTTTCAGAGTGAGACACATTATGTTGTGTTTGATGCAGGAACTACTTTATCTCTATGGTTTCGTCCTTGATGGTAATCCAGATGACTATCTCATGGTAATGCCTCTATATTGGATATAGCTTGTGTGGCCTTGTCTTGAATGTTCTTTTGTTATTTAAATTAATGATTCTTAGTGGTGATGTTGTTTCAAACTTGATTCAAACAAACTTAACCTTCACTCTTTGGTGTTGTATGTGTGGAGTTTTTATACGTGTTTCTGTCATTTTGTTCCATCTAGGGCCATATTTACTGTCAACAAATTGCTTTGAGCTGACTTGGTACATGCATAATTAATGGTAGGTTGTTTATTCAGGTTCATTATCCAATGGAAGCAATTCAAAGTGTTCCCTTCTCTGACTCAAAATCACAGCTTCTTGAAGCACAGGTCAGCTATTGTTTGCTTTTGAATTTCATTAATTCAAGGAGAAAATCAACAGTGAGTCAAAATTTAAGGGGATCAATGGAAAAATTTCTGGATTACTTTTTTGTTTCCAATGAAAATGTGATTTATTATTCATAAACCTGGTTGTTCACAGAAGGCTGAAATGAGATATCTGTTACCTAGAAGTTTACTGGATCATGGCTTTTTCCCAGTAGACATCTCAAATAAAGAAGGGAAGGATAAGTGCAAACTCGACCATGTTTGCAGCTATAGTTGGAGTGGTCAGCGCAAGATGCCAACATACTTACACAGATTGGTTTTTCCTGAGAACTTTTTGACAGCCTTGAGGACCATAGCCATGCAGGAGGATGAGCTGTTTCAGGTTTCATCGCTGCTGGAAGAGGTAATGTTCTTTACCTATGTAATTTTTTACATAAAAAAACCTTGTACATAATGGTGTTTCAGTAAGCTGTGGGTCACTTGAAATGCAACATTTTTTTTCTTTTTTTTATTAATAAGAAAGAAGACTTCATAAAGAGGAGGAAAAAAGTAAATTTGAAACTGAAGACGTGCTCGTTAATATGGCACACCATCTAGTGGTCAAATCCGTAGATCTATCAGGATACATTCTTGTCTTTACAATGGTTTATGTTAGAACTTAACATTTATCATAAAGTGAAAAGCTGGCTGAAGCAACAAAGGTAACCTTGCAACGAAAGGCTCTGGCCTCGAAGAATACAAGCTTCGAGAAAACTGAAAATTTTAGCCTTTATGTAGATGGTTATTCCTTCGGATGGGATCTAAGATTATGCAACGAAAAATCATTCTTCTTTTACTAAAGTATTAATTACCAATGGAAACTGTCTTTCAAAAAATATATATTTAAACATGTTTCTGGAAGCTTAGTGATTCTACAAGAGAGTTAATAAAAGATGTGCAACCTGTCACATATGCTGAAAATATTTACATCAAAGTGAAGTTGCAATAGGCATGTCTGTTTTGAATAATTTGCTCCCTGATTATTACCCCTAGTTGTATCTATTATTTGAAGCTTGTAAGATCTGGAGGGGGGAGGCAACCATCTGATTCAGAAGTTCGAGCAGCTGTATGGGAGGCTTGTGGTGATTCCGGGGCTTTGCAATTACTTGTTGATCTCCTTAACGTGAGGTAACCAGTAGAAACCATCATCAAATGTTAGTTTGCTGATAATTTAGCAGCATATATAGTAAGGTTTGAACTTCTTAAATCTGCATGCCTCCACTTATAACGTGAATATGAGATCCATCAGAAACTGGCATGATTGCACAAATTCAAGGGCTATATACCATAGTTCATATAGTGTCCAAAGACTATAAAAAAGTATTTGACTATGTAACCAAATATATTTTTGCAAGGTTGACGGATCTTCTAGAGTCTTCCTGTACAGAGGACAGCGACACCAATTTGCTTGAAAACACACGTATTGTTGAAAGTGCAAACCAGCATACAGGGAATGAGAACAGTTTAAGGTACCATCTTTTGATGTTATGATTGTTTGCCAACTGTAATAAGTTAGTCATCTTAAAGTTGAAAAGAATGTGAAGTATTGCTGTTCTCGAAAACTTAAGCTGCCCCGTGTCTACCAATTTATGATGTAAAGTGATTTTCTGGTGTGTATTCAAATTCTAGGATATGAATAGACCAAATATCCTACAGATCACCAAAAAGTGCCTTCATATGCTAATTATTTGTCTTTGAAATTAGTCTTTTCCTTTCTAACTTCTAACATCACGAGGAACATTTGAAATTTTGTTTTTCATGTGATGTTGGAAGTAGGAGCACTTCATAAGTTACATTCGTACTCTTACAAACAGGAAGTGATGATTCCCTGAGCATTAATTACAAACTAGTATTCTGTATTTTGCAACGACGCTGTTGTTGTAGTTTTCTATCTCTAACTTCAATTGTCTCCTTTCTCAACACAAAAGTCTTGGTAGAGAAACTTAATATTCGTGTTAATCTTGGATTTCTTTTTTCTTTTGCTGGCTGCAGTCAAGAGACAAATGGCAGTTGCTCTACACAACAACACAAGTTGATGAGTAGAAACGTGTGGGCTAGTATAGAATATAGACGAGGGCAGAAGCAACTCACGCGATTATTCCTCAAGGAAGCAGAACACGCCCTGGAATTAGCCCTCAGCGAGGGCAACTAATTGTTAGCATAAATTCTTGCGTTATTGCCTACTTGAGCCTTTGCAGGCAACGGAAAAGTGTTAGTGAGGGAGCTGAGTTTTGACTCTTAGTTCTGGTCATTATTCTTTCTGGTGCATTTCTACTCATCATGTATTGATTTTTTTCCATCTAATAAGGCACTTCCTTCCCAACTTCTTTTGGTTACAGCAGAGAATGCTAATGTCAGTTGCCCGTGCACAATCGCTTACTCGAATTCTTGTTTACAATGAATATTTTTGTTCCTATGTGAAATGTAAAGAGCTGAAAATTGCAAACTTTGGTGCCAACCTTCTGGTAACCACCTGAATAAATTATGCAGGGATTTGTAGTCTACTACTGTGTATTGATTGTTAGACATTTAGTCAAAAGTGTTTTGTCCCTTACATTGTCATTCAGGGTGAGACAAAAAAAGAAATGAAAAAAGAAAGAAACAGGAAAATTGCAGGCCACATTGTTCACAACCCATAACTTCTGCATATATTTGGGTATATGCAGTGTAGCATACAAAAACATTCCTAGGCCCACAAAGGCCTCCAAATTTCTTGAAATTAGGCGGTCTATTCTTTTTCTTGCATTTTGTCTTCAGTTTTCTAGGCCAGCTATATTCTTAAGTGCCTACCCTAAGGCATAAGCAGCAGCTGCAGCAATGGCGCCATTGAAGAGAGTAACAGCCACAGAAAATGCGTACTTCTGGCCTGCAATCTTGGCCTTTGCAGCCCCAAGAAGCGCTAGGGCAAGCGCAGACAGGATACAAGCACCAACAAAATTAACGGAGTCGTTGTTGGTAAATGGGATGAGGATGATGAAGGAGAGGAGAGGAGCACTGCCAAACACAAGGAAGGCTGCAAATGTGACCAGGCCATTCTTCCATGGCTTTTCTGCTTCATCGGGTGGTAGCATTCCATTAGCCATCATCTTCTCATGCACCAAGATGCTATTGTATTTGGCGAAAATGTTCACCACCTAGTCATAGCAAATTGAGTTCCAGCTACTACATTTTAGTCCCAATGCATATACAATGTTAAACAAGTTGAGCATCACATTCCCATTAAATTCAAAATTCCACAACTGTTCTTTTTTCCTCTATTGCATAGGCTTTTCAAAATTTGTTCAAACATTTCTTTAAGTTCTAGAGGAAGATCTAGCGTACCGTAGTGGCGTCATTAACATCCATCCCAAATGCTTGATATCGCCGAAGCAACTCCACCAGCTCAGGGCCACTGTGATTAGCGACATCCCATTCGGTCACCGCCCGTTCTTTGGCGGCGACATCCTTTTCGCTGCTGCTGGACATAAAATCTCCAAACCCCATTGATATCCCATCTGCCACCAGGTTTGCAAATCCAAGCACCAATACATCCACTACAAACACACAGTTGTAGATGCTAATTTTATAGTAACCTTGGTTGTCTACATTCATAAACCCCTACCACACTAAAAATATGTTGATTATTTTCACCTGGGTTTTGTTTTCTGTATCCTTCTTTTGGGTTGTAAGACTTACATATAGAACCAATACAACTTCAACAAATTTGTTACATTGAGCCATAATATACAAATGTGCTAAGATTAATTTCTCTTTCAGCACAGACATGGATTAGACCAGTTGATCCGGTGGTGTGCCCGCCGCCCCCTTGCATCTAAGTTCGAGTCCCCATCCCTTTAGATTAGATTAATTTAGAGTAATTTAGATTATCGCTTGAATTAAAAAAAAATTGCTCGTCATTATCACACACAATGACAATTCAAACGGATCAAGATCAATGGCAATATAAAAAGCAAATTCTTCAGGTCATGAGAAATACATAAACCCAATACACATTTTCATTTTCAAGAAAACTTTTAGGACAGAGAGGAAAGAGAGAAAACTATGATTTCTTACCAGAGGAAATACGACTAGCAGAGATAGAGGAAATTAGAGAGAAGCAAATGACAATGGCATCAAGACCGGCATACAAAATGCTCTTAGCATACTCTCCTTTCCACGTCTCTCACTCTTCTTGCTACTATAACCTCCATATGGTTGCTAATTTCTTCAGCTCCTCCTATAATAATCTCCTCTCCTTCGACTAGCCTGCTATAAGCTGCATCAGCCATTTTGTTTTTTCAAACTCTTTTTGGGACCAATTTTCTACTATTTTACTGTTCCAAATGTTTTTCACAGTTACATGCATCAGCTGGGTAAACAAAGATGAAGATGAAGTCAGCCAAAAGAACCCTAAAAAATAGAAGAAAACGAGGGTGTGCCTTGTCGGTGTGCATGCAATGCAAGCAGTGGCGGATCCAGAATTCAAAAGTCAAGTAGGTGAAACTTACCTTAAAAACTCAACAGTACGTTTGAATTTCATTCATAAAAATAAAAAGATACACCTACTCATGAGGGACATAATGAGCCTTAGCCTCAAATATGCATCTCTATACATAAATGAAAGCTTTACAACAACAAAAAACTATATAATAAAAAAAAAAGTAAATGCAATGCAATACAAAACTAAATTATTTAAATCTGAAACTTTACCCTATGAGACTAAGAAATCTTAAATTCCTCGGTTATCTCTTCATTATTGATACTATTAGCAAACTCTATTTCAATGTGGAGGATCATGTAATCGGCAAGGAATTCATCAGCTATGGTGCTCCAAAGTCTATTCTTAATAATTCTCATTCATGAAAAATCTCGTTCCGTTGTTGTAGAAACAGGAAGAGTCAACTCCAACTGAATCAAAGTGTAAAGCAAATGGCAGTTTTATGCCAAAGTTGTTTCCACCAATTGTTGACATAACTAAGGAAGAGTGATGATTTCTTTAAAGCAGGGAAGGCAATGCATATCATTTTGAAAATGCCTCAACTCAATTTCTAAAGCTTTCAAGTCACTTGGAATGAAATCATCATGATAGAATTTCTCAGCAAGTTTACATAGATGCTCAATATTGAATTATTTGAAGGAATTATGAGGATCCAATGCTGAGCTAAGAATAAGAAGTTCAACTGTTTGCTCTGGAAATCTGTCATTTAACTCCCTCAACACGCAATCTATCACATCATTAAATACATCAACGCGATAGTAATGTTCAACTGTAATAAAATCTTTTTGTTGACAAGAACGACGTGTGCCCATCATATAACGAGAACTCATATTAGGAAAATCAACACCATGTTGTTCACAAAATGATACCACACTCATGAATAAATCATCCTAGCCATGTGCCTTCATATCTTGGAACTGCAATTTTGTGTTTTCAGCAAAATTTAAAGCACTTACAATATTTTTAGTTTTTGTCTCAAAAACTTGACAAAAAAACGTGGTCAATCCCATAATTTTATCTATCAAAAGCAATTAAAAAACAAATGGGAGGCATTCTACTAGATGATGTTTGACAATGGGAGAGTCAGGAAGATTTTGCTCATCACAAATGGGAGGCATTCTACTAGATGATGACCCATCATTCTTTTTCTTAAAAAAAGAGAACAAATTCTTTGTTTTCTTGGGGGTTCTGATTGTGATCCGACTTAATAAAAGATAACATATTTAATCAAATACCCCAACAAAAAATAAACAAATTCTCATAATAGCATCAATGTCTTTAATCAAACATTAACATACCAACATCAAATCAAACATCTCAACGAAGAGGAGACAATATTCAATTTCAAAGATCTAATTAATTTCAACAAAATCTCCAAATTATAATTAATTCCTAATTAAACTCTAGAATACTCAAATTAAAATTAAAATTAAAATTAAGATGCATACATGTATTTTAGGAAAACTCCAAAAGGAGAAGATAATTAAAGATGCGAGAATGAGGAATAATTGTTGCCAAGAAAGGAGAAGAAGTTGCCAAGAAGATGTTACTGTCAAGGAGAGAATAGGTGGGGACTGTCGGGTGTTTGCAGCCAGCCAATATGGTTGCTTTGCTTCTTTTGTTTTTTTGAAGTATAAATGGGTATGGGGTTGGGAAATGTTGGTTGGATTGGACCAATAGGAGTTTATATTGCTTTATATTGTTTTTGTTAAAGGAGAAAGTTTGAGTGGGCTGAGTTTGGGTAGGCAGAAGAAGTTTGATTGTATTGAGTATTTGATAATTTTTGGTTTGGCAAAGAATGGAGTAGGCGGCTGCCTACCCTGCCCTTAGGGTAGGACCGCCCCTGAATGCAAGTGGCTTGCCACGTTGCCACGTGTGTTGCTTGATTGGTAGAGTGCCTCATTCATGGCTAGGCCTCGTGGCTTTCTTGTCTGCCTAAAAAAAAGGTACTAATTATGTGGTTTTAGAGATTGCAAATTGGACTAGAATGGAAAGGTTTACTTATCTATTTTTTTTTTCATTTTGAAAACATTTTCTATTGGGAGGGGCAATAACATATTAAACTCACACACATTACACTATACGGATGCTAGAACTCAAATCTAGAACTCCTCCTGTGGGAGCAATTGTTCAAAACCACTACACAGTAATGGGTATTAAAACTATCAATTCTTTCTTCCTCTGTGTTTACTAACACGTGGATATGTGAATGATTCAAATTCCTTACTTCCCCTACGTTTAGTTACACATATGAAATACAAAACTACGGGAGTGCTATGATAAATCTGTAATCAAATACCATTCAAAATTAGGAATCATATATCAACTAGGGGTAGTACTTAATCGGATTCAAATTCCTTATTCTGCAACTTCATAAGTTTCCCGATTCATGACTTCTCCCATTCTTTATAAATAAACATGTCAATCAGAAATAGTCTTAGAGATTTTAAAATTTGAATTTATATAAATTAATATGTAATGCAAAATCTAAAAAGGCAAATAATTGAACTGGAATCGTAAAATATATGAGATTTTTATAAGTTGATTGAATCGTTAAAAAAAGAAGAAAATGAGTTTGATTTCAAATTTTTTTTTTTTTCCAACAAACGTTTCATTGGATTATAAAGAAAAATAAAAATACACTTTGCCACATATATGCTTTGGCATATACACTTTCCTCACATATAATCCAATGACCACGAGTTTTATAAATAATGTTCTTTTCTCAAATAATCTAATCCCTCAATATATTCATATAACTATTCTGTAATATAAGTGAATAATGTTCTTTTGTCAAACAATCTAATACTCAAGATATTCATATCACTATATTATAATATAAGGAAGTTATATTATCGTATTGTTAATCTAGACTTAACATTATCTGTTCCTTGAATTTATATGTGCTTTTTTTTCGTATATATATATATATTTTGGTTCATGTTGCGTTTTATATGTTATGCCTGCATTATGTGTGGGTTGTTCTTTATTCAAGTAATATCCAAAAAAAACCCCTCCAAATCGTTGAGTGAGTCAATGAGCAGAAGAAGAAATCAATTCTCTTCCCTTCTTCCTCTTCTTCACCACGCAACCCAAACTGGGACCTGCTGATGACCCAATTGACGGGGCAGCGAATTTGCAGTCAACAAAATACAACAAGAAAAAAAAAATATTTTATTTTATTAATTTCCTTGTTTGTCGTTTCAGTCATGCTGAGCAATACTAACAGCTAATTTGTCGACTTTTATACTTGGTATAAAAGTCGACAATACTTATGTGGGAAACTAAATCAATGGATTATCTCAATTTACAACTATTTTCTGTATCAATAATTATCTTCATTAACATCATCACCTCAGTTCGAACAGCTGCGTACGTTAGAATAATTTAGAATATTGCTCTTGGAAAAAAACAAAAAAATCACATGCTATGCTTCAACCTACACATTGGCAGCGACGTGCCGTTTTAACCTACTGGTAATGGGCTCAGTCTACGTAGTCAGTTAAGTGGTCATTTTCTTTGGTTATTATATAACAAATGTGTACTTTAAAATATTTTTAATTGTACCAAATATCGAATTATGAGCTTCATGCGTGCAAGAAAGTGTAAATTACAAGAGGGAAAAGGTCAACCCGTTCACCCAGATATTTTCATGAATGTGGATCAAGCCAGAATGAATATCTTTTTACTAAAAAAAAATCTGATATTCCAATTGGGATTCCCTACGTTTACAATTGAGCAAGCTACAGTTGGGTTTTCTTTTACTAACAAAATATACATTTTTTGGTATATTTTTGTGCTAAGGAACAAGTCAATTATTTGGATTTATCCCTTCCTTCAATATTGAGCAAGATACAATTAGTTTCTTTTTACTCATAAATATCTTTTTGGGGGCCATTAGCTATTTGTTTTGTGTGTAATTTTAAACTTAAGGACTCATTTGAGAGTGATTCTAAATTGGCCAAAAAGTACTTCTATGAAAATCACTTAAAGTGATTATATGAAGAAGCATATGTGATCGGTGCATAATTACATATCATTTTGTACCCTTCTAACTTATGATTTTGGTTATGTTTTGAGTTAAACTTGTGCTTTTAATTTATTTGTGTTTGCTTTCAGTGTAATGTTTTACGACTCACTAAACGCATTTGGCAATGTTAAGCGCAAAACAGTGTATGTGAATCAGTCAACTTCACGGATTGGACTGTACTTGCTCAGGAAGAACCAGATAATGAACCATACGTCATTGGAAAGATACGGAAGTCTAGTTTCGAAGAATTTTACGGTTCATGATTCCGAGTCTTCTAGGTGAAGCGTTATGCAAGTTTGGGCAACTTAAGGTCAAATTCGGCAGCATCTGTGTTACTGGGCCAAAAATGACTTTTGAAGGCCTTCCCGATTTTTCCTTGAGTTGGGCTGCATATGCTTAGAAAGATAAGACAAAGAGCTTCAAGATCCATATTTTTCCAGATTTGTTAGAGTGAAGGAACAAGCCCAAATCGAGCCCACAAGCTGACTGCAAATTGCTTAGTCATGATTAGCTATGCATGTGCTATTGTTGATAGTGGGGAAGAAGCATGTTTATTTGTCATAATTGAAGTAGGTTGTGTAAGAAATAAAGAAAGCAAAAGCATCAAGTGGGAACTAGCTAATGATGAAAGGAGATGGATGCCCATGAACTTGAGGTGGCTATGCAACTTGTTGTCAAAAGAAGAATATTGGCATGTGAGTTTGATGCTTTCCTTCTCCTATAAATAGGAGGCTTGGCTAACCTTCAAACACACCCCAAGGGGGAGCTCTCAAACATCTCTCTAGAGCTCCTCTCCCTTCTCTCCTCCAATTCTCTTAGTTTTTCTTTTGAGTTCTCAATTGTTGTAACAAAACCCTTTAAGTTTTTCTTAGTTGTAATTTATTTTTCATTGTAATGTAAATTCTTTCTTAAGTTTAATTAGTTTCCAAGTTTCAATTATAGTTCTTTGTTCTTATTCATTATGCTTATAAGTTAATATGCTTGTTGAATGATTGATCACCATTAAAACTTGTATGTTAGCTATCTTGGTTTGAATTAAGAGTAGACACCATGCTTTAATTCGAATTGAACTATGAATAGGAAGAGTATGTATGGACATTCGACAATAGGGATTAGATACATGCTTGGTTGTTTAAAACATTCTTCTTTGCTTAATGGATTTCTAATGCTTAATTTAGGTTCGACAAGAAGGATCTAATTAGGGAATTAGGAATACAAGGTTAGGACCAAACACCATGGCTTAATCATACTTTAGCTAGAATCAATCTAAGAATATAAATTGAACTTGGTAACTAATTTGCTTGAGTTAATTTCTTTTCTTTCTTTCTTGTTTTATTTATTCTCTTTTGGTTTTCTATTTTGTGCAGGGAATCAAATTGAATCAATCTATCATCAATCCTCGTGGGATCGACTCCTAACATACTCTTCCTATTCATAGTTCAATTCAATTAAAGCATGGTGTCTACTCTTAATTCAAACCAAGATAGCTAACATACAAGTTTTAATGGTGATCAATCATTCAACAAGCATATTAACTTATAAGCATAATGAATAAGAACAAGAACTATAATTGAAACTTGAAACTAATTAAACTTAAGAAAAGAATTTACATTACAATGAAAAATAAATTACAACTAAGAAAAACTTAAAGGGTTTTGTTACAACAATTGAGAACTCAAAAGAAAAACTAAGAGAATTGGAGAGAGAAGGAGAGGAGCTCTAGAGAGATGTTTGAGAGCTCCCCTTGGGGTGTGTTTGAAGGTTAGCCAAGCCTCCTATTTATAGGAGAAGGAAAGCATCAAACTCACATGCCAATATTCTTCTTTGACAACAAGTTGCATAGCCACCTCAAGTTCACATGGGCATCCATCTCCTTTCATCATTTGGCTAGTTCCCACTTGATGCTTTTGCTTTCTTTATTTCTTACACAACCTACTTCAATTATGACAAATAAACATGCTTCTTCCCACTATCAACAATAGCACATGCATAGCTAATCATGACTAAGCAATTTGCAGTCAGCTTGTGGGCTCTGATTTGGGCTTGTTCCTTCACTCTAACAAATCTGGAAAATATGGATCTTGAAGCTCTTTGTCTTATCTTTCTAAGCATATGCAGCCCAACTCAAGGAAAAATCGGGAAGGCCTTCAAAAGTCATTTTTGGCCCAGTAACACAGATGCTGCCGAATTTGACCTTAAGTTGCCCAAACTTGCATAACTTCACCTAGAAGACTCGGAATCATGAACCGTAAAATTCTTCAGAAACTAGACTTCCGTATCTTTCCAATGACGTATGGGTTCATTATCTCAGTTCTTCCTGAGCAAGTACAGTCCAATCCGTGAAGTTGACTGATCTGCATACACTGCTTACTAATCATCTCCAAAATGCATTTAGTGAGTCATGTTTATTACACTAAAACAAACACAAAATAAATTAAAAGCACAAGTTTAACTCAAAAACATAACCAAATCATAAGTTAGAAAGGTACAAAATGATATGTAATTATGCACCATCAAATACCCCAAACTTAGAAATGAACATTGTCCTCAATGTTTAAAAATTACGCACAAAAGTAATGTCATAACAACAATTGAAATGTATTAAAGCAAATAAATATCACAAAATACAATAATTAAAATACAAAACAAAATAAAAATTACAAAACAAATAACAACAACAACAAAAATTTAAAAAAATTTAAAAAAAAACCGAAACAAGATAGCCCTAATCACACAAATTAAGCAAAGCTGAAACCCAAAAAACTTGAAGCCCAAAGCCCACAATTTTGAAACCCAAACCACGGTGAAACCCGACCCACAATGAATTCGAAGCCCACACGTTTTAAAATATTTTTTTTTTTTTTAAAAAAACTTTTAAAATTAATTATTATTATTATTATTTTTTTTAAAACGTGAATTGGATTCTCAAACGGGGGTCCAAAATTCGTCTCGGGCAACAAAGTAAGAGCAACGTGTCGATGCATAGAGCGCCATGAGCTTTGCGCTTCCCTGAGCGGTTACGGGTATGGAAAGGCGAGACTTTGTTGAACGCGTTGCTCGAAAAGTGTACGTCGCGACAAATTATTTTGGGAAGGGACGGGAAAGCCCCGATACTGAGGAGCTTGAGTGGTGCTAGGGTTTGATATCTATAAAAGGAAACTAAGGAGAAAAACAAAAATTACAGCCACACGGAAGAGAGAAAAGAAAGAAGAAAAGAGAGAGGAAAAGAGAAAAAGAAGAGAGAAGAGAGAAAAAGAAAAGAAATCGTAAAGAAAATGTCGTCTCCTTTCCCATTTTCACTTGATCTTAACCTAGCTCAACCAATTCGCACGCCGAGTCAAGAGCAAGATCAACGTGGATGCCTATTTTGGCTCAAAGAAGAGGGCCCGTGACGGTCAATGACACAATACTCATGGACAAACGAAGTTGCCCTTGGAGTCGCAAGAGTTTAGTGACTCCTAGAGATGCACGAGTGCTCGGCGCAAAGTGTGACAATCGAATCGTGAGTGATGCCATGGCAGCCGCACAAAAACACGACCACTATCGCGTGAACTGTGGGTTATCGCCTAATTGCGAAATCCGTGAGTTGGAGCTAGTAAAAAGGCTCAGCTTGGCAGCATCGCGAATGTGGTTGAGGATTGTCAAGGCATTATAAAGGACTTGAAAAAGGAGAGCGGACAAGGATGGTGGAGTTTAATCGACGTCGGCTAGAAGGTTTGCAGGCGGAGAATAAACAGCTATCATCGATGGTAGATTTGTACGCCAAAGACATGCGCACAAAGTCTGGAGTCTATTGGGCGGCCAGGTCGCAAGCAACCGTGAGCACGAGACAAGTGGTGCTCAAGCCAAGAGTGCAGCCATAAGTGCGATCTTTGGGAGCTCAAGTGATGGGCCCCCGAGGTGTGCGTGAAGACCCAAAGGATGACGTCCGATGCGGCTAAGTTTCCAATTTTGGAATCGAGGAAGCGTGCCATGATGATGCCGATCTTGTGATGAAGATGATGAAGAAGAAGAAGAAGAAGAAGAAAAAGAAAAAGAAGAAGAAGAAAAGAAGTTTTATTTATTTGTATTTTGTATTTTTGTATTTTTGTATTTTTTGTTTTTTTGTTGTAATGCGGCTGGTTTGAAGTGATTTTTTTATAATTATTTTATTTTTAACACTTAGAAAAATACTAACTAACCACACCACAAAACTAAAACTAAAAATAAAAATAAAAATAAAAATAAAAACAGAGACTAACTTTTAAGAAAACAACTAAACAGAAAAGCAAACAAAGAAGTTCCAAATTGCAAATTAAATTTTTTAAAAAAGTTTTTAGTGATGTAGCCTTATTTAAAGTATTTTTTTAATTTTTAACACTCAGAAACAAACAAACTAACCACACCACATAAAAAATTAAAATAATAATAAATAAAAAAATCACATACTATAAAACATTATTATTTAAGCAAGAATACAATACCCAAACTTAAATTTTATTTAAACCAAACTATTATTGTAAAAAATAATAATTTAATTTAAGAACACACAATTATACAAGCAACTCTAGGATGACCAGTTAAGGCTCAGCTCTTGAAAACACAAATGGTGGTTCCTGGAAGGTTGGAGGTCACAATGGTCCGCTTAAAACCCAAACTTCTTAGACACCGAAGGTGTCGCCTTAAAGAACTCCTAGACACCTGCATAGACTAAGTTGCTTACTGGAGTTACCAAAAGTCAGCTCATATGAAAAATCTTTTTAATTTTTTTTTAAATTATAAAAGAAACAGAAAATTAAAATTACTAAAATAACAATACAAGTAAAAGAGAAAGGATTGGAATACTCCCCTTGAAGCGATTAGGTCGAGCATGGATGCATTTGGAGGTAGCTACTCCTCCCACTACTCCATACTTCCTATTCTTATTATTGAAGTTGCCTTCTCTCCTTTTATTGAGCTATCTCATATTGCTAAAACAAACATAGAACTTGAAATGGGATTAAAAGGATTAGGAAATAAAAACTGAAATAAAAGGAAATACAAAAGTAAAACAAGTAGGGAAAGAAAATAGAACCAAACTATGCCGTCAATCCCCGACACTTGGCGCCAAAATTTTGTTGACTCGCAAGTGCACGGCCATTGGATAGTATATGTGTAAGTACGCAGGCGTCGATCCCACGAGGATTGATGATAGATTGATTCAATTTGATTCCCTGCACAAACAGAAAACCAAAGAGAATAAATAAAACAAGAAAGAAAGAAAAGAAATTAACTCAAGCAAATTAGTTACCAAGTTCAATTTATATTCTTAGATTGATTCTAGCTAAAGTATGATTAAGCCATGGTGTTTGGTCCTAACCTTGTATTCCTAATTCCCTAATTAGATCCTTCTTGTCGAACCTAAATTAAGCATTAGAAATCCATTAAGCAAAGAAGAATGTTTTAAACAACCAAGCATGTATCTAATCCCTATTGTCGAATGTCCATACATACTCTTCCTATTCATAGTTCAATTCGAATTAAAGCATGGTGTCTACTCTTAATTCAAACCAAGATAGCTAACATACAAGTTTTAATGGTGATCAATCATTCAACAAGCATATTAACTTATAAGCATAATGAATAAGAACAAGAACTATAATTGAAACTTGGAAACTAATTAAACTTAAGAAAAGAATTTACATTACAATGAAAAATAAATTACAACTAAGAAAAACTTAAAGGGTTTTGTTACAACAATTGAGAACTCAAAAGAAAAACTAAGAGAATTGGAGGAGAGAAGGGAGAGGAGCTCTAGAGAGATGTTTGAGAGCTCCCCTTGGGGTGTGTTTGAAGGTTAGCCAAGCCTCCTATTTATAGGAGAAGGAAAGCATCAAACTCACATGCCAATATTCTTCTTTTGACAACAAGTTGCATAGCCACCTCAAGTTCACATGGGCATCCATCTCCTTTCATCATTTGGCTAGTTCCCACTTGATGCTTTTGCTTTCTTTATTTCTTACACAACCTACTTCAATTATGACAAATAAACATGCTTCTTCCCCCACTATCAACAATAGCACATGCATAGCTAATCATGACTAAGCAATTTGCAGTCAGCTTGTGGGCTCGATTTGGGCTTGTTCCTTCACTCTAACAAATCTGGAAAAATATGGATCTTGAAGCTCTTTGTCTTATCTTTCTAAGCATATGCAGCCCAACTCAAGGAAAAATCGGGAAGGCCTTCAAAAGTCATTTTGGCCCAGTAACACAGATGCTGCCGAATTTGACCTTAAGTTGCCCAAACTTGCATAACTTCACCTAGAAGACTCGGAATCATGAACCGTAAAATTCTTCCAGAAACTAGACTTCCGTATCTTTCCAATGACGTATGGTTCATTATCTGGTTCTTCCTGAGCAAGTACAGTCCAATCCGTGAAGTTGACTGATCTGCATACACCGTTTTGCGCTAACTTGTCTCCAAAATGCATTTAGTAGTCATAAGCTTATTACACTGAAACAAACACAAAATAAATTAAAAGCACAAGTTTAACTCAAAAACATAACCAAATCATAAGTTAGAAGGGTACAAAATGATATGTAATTATGCACCGATCAATATGGGAGATGCTACTTTCCATAAGTGATTGTGACATATCCAAAATCACCGCCAAACGAGGCCTAAGTATCATTAAGGATATCTAAAACCGAAACCATGATCGGAATAATGGTAATTTCTTGTCAGAATTGTGAAATACAGCTTCAAGGTTCAAAACATTCACAAGAAGATTATAAAAATTATGGACGGGGGTAATTGTTGGCTTACCAACACTGGACAAAAATACAAAGAACTAGAATGAAAGGCCGAAAGGTAAGGAATCTAAATGGAGGAAAAAAAAAAAATTCCTAGAGTTGTTTAGCATAGTTAACATTTGCTGAATACCTAATGATAAATAAGGTACCAATTGAAGAAGCTTATTTTTCAGACCAATTGACTCTTTTCTTCATCTTCTACACCATTTTCGAGTCGAATTCTTTCGTGTTCAGTTGAAGCTGGTTTTGAAATCTTGGCCTTGGCAAATGAGTTTGAAACCCTCTGGTTTGGTTTATTTTCAGGCAAGAGCTTCAATGTGATCCCCATACCTATGAGCAGAAGTCCAGTCCCGTGCTCTTCAGTTAATGGCTTTGTGAATATCAAGTATGATAGCAATAATGTGACTGCCTTTCTAGCCGTTGTGATCTGTGATTTAAAAAACAACATAAGGTTCAATGAAAATAAGTAAGAATTTATATAATTCACATTGTACTATATGCTTGTTCATCAATGTGCATGATATTTAATGTTACCTAGAACCAACAAACATGGCTCTTGCTTTCAGAAAATCCCAGTTGAAAATAAAGACTACATCTATACCATTAACTGTGATTTCAAGATATTTATAACAGGTTTTGTACCACATTGACATATCTAAGGCCAAAATAGACTGGTGAGAAGAATGTACCATGGCTGTGGTGGCAGCACCAAAAAGCGCAATGAGGGAAAGGACGGAGACTTGGCCGATGAATGTGGCCATGGCTTCGAAGACTAACACGCCGTAGACGTATGGATGCTGGCATAATACCGAAAGATTTTGTTAGAAAGTGTGAGGCATGTAACATGGTGGAATATTAAGGAGTTTCCAATTGTTAGTTACCTGCCAACATGAATTCCATGCTTTGAATAACTCTCCTGTCAAAATCATGGGTGGAATCAAGAAAGGCAAGCCAACTACTGTGGAGCAAAACAGCATCTCCATCTGTGGATAACAGAAAGCACAAAATTGTATGTGAAGTCACAGTTTTTCCATGAACAAGTTTCAAATTCACATTTAAAACACACGCAAAAGAGAATTTAGGAAATGGTTATCACCTGTGTGGTTTCAGGATTCATGGTAAATATTGCTTCTTGCAAGTTACCCAAAAAGGAATCCATGACTAGAGCACCCGATACCATCAAAACACCAATCACACTGAAGTTGGGAGATGTTTGTGCATCCGCTAAGGTGAATAGGATCAAACCCACCACCAAAAGGACTGCAGAAACGTACTCGTGAGGCGGATACTTCCGTCTCAGACCTGGTATGAAGGCTCCCATTACCATTACTGGCAGAACCTGAAATACCAATATCACGTTAGCATCAGAAGAGTAGATCAACTTTAGATGGTACTAGGCAATGCAGTCAATTTTTGTTGACAGTTTTACGCAACAAATTATAGAGCAAGTTCAATATTGTATTACTCGAAAACAGTTGACTAGCTTTAAAGATGGCATTATTTACTTATGACTCATTTGGGACTGCTTCTATAGGAAGCACTTCTGCTCAAGCGCTTCTCACAAAGGCACTTATATTATAAAGATGTTGAAATTTTCATAAGAAATCCAAGTGCTTGTGAAATTTTCACAAAAGCGCTTCTCATGCTTCTCCAGAAAGCGCTTCCACGACCTAGAAGCACTTCTAACATTTTCTACCAAACATTGTCAAAAGCCCTTTTGATTGTCAAAAAGCGCTTTTAGCCATCCCAAAAGCACTCCCAACAGGCCCTTAGTTATTGAGATAGAAACTCAAATCAAACTCGCATTCCCCAAAAAGAAGAAGAAACTCAAACTGGTCACCCTAAACAAGCAAGTAATTGTTTTAGAAGCCTCTTTATGTACATTCAATGTGTATTCTAAAATGGCTGCTTTGGCTACTGGAGCTGTAAAAAAGAATTACCATATTAATTTCAAGGGATTTGCTGTTTACCTTTGTTGATTTGAACATGAGCTGTGCAGGATAGTTGAGAAAAGCCAAGGAGCCTTTGGTAAGCCCATGGGAACCCATAAGCACAGCAGATAGCTTCACATAAGTCTTCCATGGGTTCACCATTTGCTTGGTGGTGAAGCCTTGGAGGTAAATCAGAAAAAGATAGACAAATCCTTGTACAAATGTGAAGTACCAACCATAGCTGGAACAAGGAATTTACAAAACACATAAACAAACAGGTACTAATTCAATGCCAAAATAAAAACAATACCAATATAATTCGCTTACCTGAATTGTAGCCTATTATACACGTATTCCTGAAAATAAGGCAAAAATTAAGATCACTTAGCAATCTTAAAAAATAAAAATTTCCTATTATCGATTACTTTTGAGATACATTGTTCCAAAATTTAATTCATTCCTGAAAGTGCAATGAACTGTGCACATTTTTGAAAAACACGGACTAAAATGATTTCCAAAATGATACTTTTGATTCCTCAAAAAGTAAACTCATAAAATAATAAAACCGATTGGTCCCATAACCCAACAGATGATTAAAGTTTCATTCTATATTTATTTGCTAAACTTTCTCAGCAACCAAACAGAGTTTAAAACAGAGGAAATATTATTAAACAAAAAGCATGAATCTGCTAATGAAAAAAAAAAAAAGTTTCCTTGCTCAAGAGATAAAGCTTGAACCTTTGCTTGATAGCTACGACACTACACAGAAAAGGGGATAGGCAAAGACAGAGAAATGACTCATTCAATCAATTTTTCCCAAGAACCAAACAGTAAACCGCCGATTTTCCTTCATTTTCCAGGCGTCAGTTTTCTCGGCAACCAAACAGGCGCGGATTACAAAAAATAATAAACAAAAAGCAGAGTGAAATAAATACCTCGCAGACACCATTAACAAGGTAGCCAAAGAAGAACCCAGAAGAGCAAAAGAGGAATTGTTGCCATTTGGGTCTGTCAGAGAGCGAAATCCCAAAAAGAAACCGAGCTTGCTCTTCGTTCTTCATCGCTCTCAATCGTTTTCTCAGAGACCCAACTGAGAACTGGGTTTATTGGGTATTGGTTACCCAACACAAAAAACTCAAAATCAATGAGAAAAATGGTGTATTTTGATCAAAAACGAATGCGAGAAGAATTTATGAAATTCATTATAGTTGGTGGTGCACTTGCATGTTGACCTTTCCAACACAGAGAAAAATAAAAGAGAAAACGATGATTTTGTGTGTGTATGTGTATATATCTATATATACAAGGAAAATGGTATCGGGTTGATTACGGTGACTATTTATTATTTACTTAGAAAGCATGATGCCATACAAGGAAAAATCTAGAGAGAGAGGATTTAGATAGAGAGAGAGAGAGAGAGAGAGAGAGAGAGAGAGAGAGAGAGACAGAAGAAGGAGAGTCTTTTAGACTCAGTTGGAGCTCTTTTATCAATTTATGGCACTCTTTTTGCCTCTTTGAGTTGGCAACTTGCCAGAATAAAGAGAGGTTTATTAGAGGAAGGCTAGTTGGGCTGTTCTCTGCTGCGGATTGGTTCTTTCTGTGTGCTTGTTTTCCAATTTAAGAAATTTCACTTTTCTTCTTTTTTGGACTGAATTGTGAGAATGTTATAGGCTTTAGTGATAAAATACTTATTCAAATTTAGAATTTCACTCATATCCGACCTTTAAATTATATTTAGGTCCTCTCTAACATTTTCTTTTGACACTAGTTTAGTCTGCAATTGAATAAGATCCATTCATTTCAAATTGGATTCTAATTATTGTATTTTACCTTCCTTAATTGAACTAATGCCCTTAATTAATTACAAACGATGAATTAATTAATTATATATATATATATATATATATATGTTGAAAGATTGCATTTCACATGTCTTTCTTTTATGAATTAATTACAAAAATACGAATTTATGTAGCCATCCATGTACTTGAACCATCATGTTCATGATGATCAAAGTCCACATAGGTTTCGTGATACGCACAGTTCCATGACTTAGGACTTTCAACAATTGGATTGGATCCATAACGTTCAGTTTTTCCAACAGCATGTGAGGGGTTCAGTTTTGTTGTACGTTAAATATGTTTTCAACAATCCATGTGATACAGATATACCCACAACAAAAACATGAGGCAAACGTTTCATGGTGACAACAATACCATGCGTTTTTTAATAAACATAAGATATATCTATACTATAAGTTCTTCTCCGATTCAGATGTCTGAACATTATTACTATGTGAATGTCATTATAAATATGAAGAAAAGCAATAAAGAATAGCAAAAAATACATGCCGTTCACATGATAATAACATTCGGACGTCTACTACGCATTTTTCCTATTCTCTTATTTCTTCCACAATAACGGTTTCTGCATGCATGTATATGGCAATGAACAATTATGAAAATGACATACCTAGCCTTTATTCGACTTGTTATCATCCCTAAAAAATATACAACTGTATGAGAAATTGACATTACCCCTCATATTTGGTAATGTTCATTTTAACAAAAATAAGGCAAAGTGATTTAAAAAATATGAATTTAGATGACATTATAAAGTAAAAAAATTTGTATGTACTATTACAATTCATGTATGAAAAAGATTTCAAATAATTCCTTAGATGTAGTTATTTCAAATCCATACATTCAATCTCATATAATTCTAGTTTTTATAGCAAATTTAATATTGTCAAATCAAATCCATACATTCAATCTCATATGAGATTAAGACTCGTGTTGTCAAATCCAAATTCTTTCTTTCAAATTCGGAAAAAAAAACATTAATATAAAATTCCTTGAAGTTGTGTACTGTGGATCCTCAAATGAAAAGCCGCGTGAGACATTAAAGAGGGTCACGATCCTTAAGGGCTCTTTCTCGCTCCTCCTTCCTCTTCCAGCTCCTAAATTTTAATGTCCACCTCTCTTCTAACACCTCTCTCAAACTTCTAATGACACGTTTTCCAGGTGTAACCAGATGTCGTTTTATTATAACGCCTCCTCGATTGGAATTTATGCCACTTGCGCCCTCTTCCTCCACCCAATCATTTTGCACCACGCGGCGAATTATATGACAAAATTCAGCGTGCGCGTACGAAGGGGACAATAAACCCCCGGGACTGTTCATATACGACACAGTACCGTTTGTCGCTGGAGACTAGTGCAGCAGACACGTCACCGTCCCTCACGTCAAGTTAGCCGACTTGGCTGAATTAATCCCTTTCTCCTAGTCCATACCATAGTCCATGGCGCACGTCACAATATTTTTCTTGTAGCATCTAAATGCTAAGGCTGATTCAAGTCATTACGGCAAACGAGTCTATTATGGAATTTACATTATATATACTACAATCTTTCACTTATTTGATTTCTTTGCTTAAAACGATGAATATAAAATTCAATAAAATTCAAATCCGAAAAGGTGAAGAACCAATAGAATTTGCTACAAAAGCCCGCTAACCGCTTTCTAGTCTATGCACAATTGGTACTCAATAATTATGGTACACACTAAATTTAGAATTTTACAAAAAAGCATAACAAAATAAAAGAAAAGGGTTTGTGCTTGTTTGCTTCTAGATAAGGAGACAAATACAATTAGGACTAGGCAAAGATATAAAGGAATATAGTAGAATCAAAGTAGAACAATGTGCGTTATTAATTTCTATGACCCCATTTTATGTGGCATCTTCGTATCATTATGTGGTCGTCTTTGGGGTAATTTTCTTGTCATTAATAATCGTTTTTTTTTTCAAACAAAACCTCACAATCAAATAAGCAACCCAACAGAGCACAACTCGCAGAGCACTCTTAACATTTTCCCCATTGAAGGTCAGGTCATGGGGCCAAAGGGGGCCTGATAAGTGCATTATTTTTTATATTTTTATTCTTCATATATTTGGTTTTTGTAGGGAAAGTTAATTAAAAAAGAGTATTATTACTTTACTTTCCTTATTTTCAGCTATTTTGCGCTTTTGGAAGTATTTCGGCGGAAAATCGACTTTTCGAATAAATTTTAGCGGACGGCCAATTGGAGAAGAAAGTTAAGACATTGAAGATCGTTGTGTCAAATTTTCATAATTTTCTATCAAGCCAATTGCTCCAAACATGCAAGTCAACACAGCCTAAGTTGAAATCCCATCAGAACTATACTACTGTGGAAGATTGAAGAGTTGAAGACCTTTCCAATTTTTCCTAGTGGCGTGTAATATATGCTTGGAAAGCTTAGAGATCAAGCTACGAATTTCATATTTTTCCAGAATTTTCTAGGAAGTGGAACAACCCCAAAACGTGTGTGCAAGATGGCTGACGTGTTTCCAAGTCAAATAAGGATTCTTTCCTAGTTTGTTTCCTTAATTGTTTGAGATTTTGTTTTGCTTTAGGAGAGTTTTTCCAGACCTTTTTAGAGTAGGGTTAGTTGTTTTACACTATATAAGTTCACCCTAATCCTTCCACCACATTCATCCATCATCTTTTCTACCATATATTTTTCTACCAACTTTCATACACCTAGAGAAATATTAGAGAGAGCCAAGAATTTGCTGCTGCATTACTTGAGGAGCTTTCGACGGTGTTCCTGTGGAGATTTCGAAGATCAAGTCCATCGGCTAAATCAATTTTATAACAACAATTCTCTTGTTTATCTTCTCTTTTGTCATGAACAAATTTTTCTTGCTAGGGCTACAATGTAGCCTAACCATGAACACTTAATTTTTATAGGTATATTAATTTCTGATTATTATTACATGTTGAGTATTTGTTACTGTTCTTAATGCTTAAATATCTAGCTAATATTTAATTGATGATCCAAACGGAGACCGAGATGAGATGTTTGGTGTTTGCTTCTTGTAACAAATATCATGACTTGAATGAGTGTCCGAGAGGGACTAACATGACTCATGCAGTTTTCTTGCAGGTTCTCATAGAACTTAATGGGTTCTTGATTTTCTAAATCCGATGCTCAAGAGAAAATGGGTTGTTAATTAAGAATACTTTTGGTTGAGCCCGAGAATGGATATCGAATGAATTAGGAGAAACCAACTATCAACATGGGTACAAATTAGGGTTAATTGGCTATAAAAATTAAGTGGAATTGATTATGGTGAAATCATATGCCCTAGTGTCTCATTGACTTGATTTAACACCGTTAATTAAAATGTTATTCTTTTATAAATTGTTTTAATTTAGTTAAATTAATTAATTTTCTCAAACAATTGTTCAAATAAACTTAAGAATTAATTATAATTGATAGTTAATAGAAAATTACAATTTTTATGAGATCGACACTCTGCTTATTTATATATTTTACTTATGTGAATTGTGCGTTTGCAATAAATTCACTACCGGCCTTAATTTTTGGGTCATCGTCCTCCACATTCCCACTCCAACCATATGAAAAATTGGATAGGTTAAAGCCGCCACAAGAGCCAAAAGTGGTCCATTTTTTTAATATTGGATATAAAGTGTACTGCCAAAATGGGATAGGTTAAAGCCGCCCCCTCCTTGTAATCACTAATAATAAGTACATGTGATGAGTGAACCACGAGGCTTTATTAATAGTTTTGGAGGAAGCTCAATAAATGGGAGTTTATTTAGGGTTCTTGGTCAGACACTTTTACCTTGAGTTAGGGCAGTGTTGATGGGCTTACATTTTAAAAAAATAATAATAATATCTCATTTATAGTGTTTAGTAACATACTAATTGGTAGGTTTATAGTGTTTAGTAAAATTAATCTCTCTTTTATGTATTCTTATTACAGGGTATATTTATAAGTAAGTCTGTGTGGTTATTTATATGTGTATTGGCTTTTGTAGCTGACGACCTTTGTGCCTGAATTATAAATGCAATATATCGTCTTTAATTATCTTTAAAAAAAATCCAAAATTTTTTAATTAGGGTCGGTATACCGAATAATTATGATTATTAATTGAAATGGTTAGATTAAAAAATTATTTTAATTATGCTAAAACTTGAGAAGGTGTCTCCGAGGCTGAACACAAATATCTGAATTGACTACAAAATGTTGGATGAAAGCTTAGCACTAGGCGTCCTTACGTTCTTGAATCATGGGGACATTGAATGGCTCATTTTACCTCAAACACATGGGAAATTCATGCCCTATCCTCCACCACCATACATATTGGATTTTTCATTCAAATAATTTAATTTATTTGTAATTCAATAATAAATAATAATAAATAAACCCTATTCAAAGTCAGAATATCTTCCAAGTTGGACATGGTAAATAACTTGTGAAAATACTCCATTATATTTATACGGAGCCTTTGGTTGTACATAAAGGGGAACTAGTAGACTTTATAAGCAAGCAAGATTTTCTATCTTTGCATAAATTTCTCCAATGCTATGCCCTTAACTCTCGGGCATATATCTTTTTGCTGCGCTAATCTTTCTTTTTATCAAAACCCCAATTGGATCTCAAATTTTCTGACTCTCACATTTGCCTTTCACTTTCCTTATTTAGTAAAAGATAGAAAGAACTCTTCTGTTTCAAGCATTTCTTATGCTTGTAGCGTGATGGTCTTACATATTCCCTTCACTATGCTTGATGATGCAGCTATAAGGAACGTCAAGTCTCGCGTAGAGTCAAGCCGATCAAGTATGCTAAATAAACGTAAAGGTTTTTTTTTTTTTTTTTCTGTCAAGTTTAATGTGTTATATTTCGAAATTTTCAACCGATGAGATGATATTTTTGAGTTTTTAAGAATTGTGTGATTGAAAAAAAGAACGTAATATTAATAAAGGTAGATTGAATTCTGGCATGGATAAATATTCAATGAGAACGTGGGGTGGGGGAAGGATGGAACCCAAGTACATTTCACATGTGTGACATGTCAATTCGCTTTTTTCTACTTTGGAAGAATGGAATTGGTTTGACAAAATGCACATGAAGGTGGCCATTTTTGGATACTGACTGTTGTGGTAGCGTTTGGGCTTTATTAAATGTGATGCACTAAATGCATCACAAGGGGAAAGTACAATATTTTAGGAGATTAGGATGACTGTTTCAACTATGCCATTTGCCTTTGAAAATGACCTGAATAAAAGTATTTTGAGTCAATGACTATGGAAATTGTTTTCTATTTGGGCTTAACATTGGGCTCAACTTCGCCATCAAGATTGAAACCCAAAAGAAAACATACTTGTAACCCAATTGAAGTATTGCTTTGACAAATGCATTGAAATTAAGGAAGCCTATAACCTTCTCAACAGTCCAAATTATGGTTCACATTTTCTCAAGCAAGGGGTACTTTCTGTCATATATATTAGATTGGAAATTTGAGTCGGTATAAGCCTCTAGTCTCTAGTTATAATTAGATGTGTCAAACGGGGCCGTGTTGGGCTGACTCGATTCATTTAGAGTTGGTCCATTTAATAAACGGACTGGGGTGAAGTTCGTCCATTTATAAAAATCATCAAGTCCGGCTCGAGCCTATGACCCTAACCCATATGGGACTGGGCTGGCTCGTATCGGGGCACTAAACGGCCCGATATGAGACCACACCAAGTTTGACTTAATTATTGCATTTTTTTTGGTATTTTTTTTTTACAACTTCATTTCAATCTTTTTTACAATTATGCATATATTAACAAGATATATTATTTGTAGAAAAAAAGGCCAATAACTTTATTTGAAGTACATTTAAATAGAAAATGGCTTGATTATTGTTTGGGTTTTAAAATTGAAACTTAAAAAACAAAATCATTATTTTATTTGTAAAGAAAACATTAAATTTTAATATATATTATTAGAGAAAAGAAATAGACTTGAATTTAAGATATAAATATACTAATATATGCATTATTTTTCTCTAAAACAAAAATGAATGGGTTTTAAACAAGCCAGCCTGGCTCATTGGGCTGAATTACCTTGTCCCCACCTGCCCAAAGATAAGAACAGTGTTATGTCAAGCCTTGCTTAGGCTGTGCTTATGCCCTACTGTTCCGTTTTATACCTCTAATTATAACTTTGATGTTCAACTATAAACTAGGAACTTCTTTTCGAGGAAAAAAAAACACTAGGAACTTCTTCAATATTTCAGGGCGCACTTGATAGTTGCCCAATATTCTGATCTTGGGTTTCGTTCAGTCTAATTTCAGCTCATTGAGTACTTTTCCTTGTGCTTCAAATATTTGTTGTGGCTATTGTTCTGGTTTAAATTTCCTTCTTATCATATATGTTTATTTCTTTTCACAAATCTTTAACATCACCCCTACAAAAATGGGCATAAGTTATGCCTCTCACTCTCAAATTCTTGTTCATCCTATCTTTACAACCCAAAAAAGATGAAAATTCTCACTTTTAAAGCCAAATATCCACTGTCCATCTTTAGCCAAAGGCCACTATTAGATACTTCATGCCTTTATTTTTTGCCATTTCACATACCACTTCACTAAAGCAATGCTCAGACTTCAGAGATCCAAATTTCCATGCCAATGGGAATGGGACCCAAATTGAGTGAGAAGGTTGAGACTTGAGATGAGAGCCATTTGGTGAAGAAAAAAAAACAATCTTCTTCTACCCAAGAATTTATAGGCTTATAGGCTTCTTTATGTTGATAAGAGATCAACAAGAAGCTCCTCCGCCAAGTAATCTGACATGGCAGTCTCAATTTCTAAAGCCAGGTCCTCTTGCTATGCTCAAACTTGTTCCGCCTCCCTCCTTTATGCATATCTCTAACACAAGCTTCCTTCTTGTGGTCTAGTCCCCACTCAAGTGCATTGTGTTCTCCACTCACCCAAGCTTTTGCTTTGCTCACCATCTCCCATTTAAATCCATCATCAGTTTGATTTCTTTGGACACTCATTTCTTCTCTAAAGAAATCCAACAATAGTTTATCTTCCAAATGGCCTTCCTCACAGCTGTCTGGTGCTGAGCTAGTTGCTTTGACAGAATTCAATAGCTCCATGGCCCTTTTTTCTATCCCATCTTCTTCTTCTTGAAAGTTGGTTCTTTCTTCCATTGACATCCATGTGTCTGAGTTGAGAGGATCCAGTGTGGCGTGGCAAGACTCTCAAAGAGCTTGATCTTCTGGATAAGCATTTCTTTTGCTCCTGTTAAAGTTTGATGTAATGTTAGGATCACACTTCAAAGAAACTAGAAATTCTGAAAACAATCAAAACGGCTCAATTTCTTTTCTCGAAGAGGTTATTTTCAGTTGAACCAAAAAGGGTAAAAACATAAGGCCGGATTAATCATTGTATATATTGGTTTTCTGCATCACTTAGCAGATTGCTTAAGGCTACAAATGATCTCTCTGGTACTTTTAAGAGTTCAAAAGATTTTATCACACTCAAGCAATGATGAGTTCGTTTTCTTTTTTGCTTTGCTTGTCAGTGAAACCTTCCATGTCAAGCCAATTCTAGTGGTGAATGAATAATGATTCAAAGGCATCTTATGTGGAAGAAGCCTAGAAATGACAAGAGAGAAATAGGGAACAAAAACACATACCCTCTTCCACATTATCATCAACTCCTTCCAGAAGAAAACACCAAATAAATAACAATAGAGGACTATTCAGAAATTTTTCTCACCGTCAAATAAATGGACTATTCAGAAATTTTTGTCAAGCGATGTTTGTGATCAGAATTACAAGAGCATACATTTCTACAGGTTCAAGCTAGTAACTCAATAACCAATGGGGAGGGAAGCAGGCTAAAATAAGCAATAAGTATCAGTGATATTTTTTATTTTTTATTTTATACGAAACAAAAAAGGGGAAAGAAAAAAGAGATGGAGTGAAAAAAAACAAACATTACAAGTTACAAAACAGGGGAACAAGTTAACTGTTATCTTATAACTTCAAGTCACAGGTTATCCATAGACATTGAATACCATTTAAACCACAATTTACTCACCAAAGTACTATTACAAATCAGATTCAGTTTTTGTGTAAACCACAAATTAGAAAATATCATCAGACCAGTAAACCCCCGCACTCACAATGCAATTAACAAACACCAGTCATTATCAATTACCTCACCTCATTCACTTTCATTTTAGAGTTGAGCATTGAGAGAGAATTGTGGTCCAATCTCATATTATATGATCACTTCTTTGCCTATCTGGATGCAAGGAATGTGAGAAATCTTGGCCCAATCTTGTCCCGTCTTATTCTTATACCTTTTCTCCAGCGCAGAACATCTGAGGATAAGCAGATAAGAAAGAGATGGCGGCAAACCCTCTTCTGGCAAGCATTGGAGACTGTCGCACCCACTAATATATAGCTCTTGAAGAGAAGTGAGGTGTCCAAGACCCTTTCCGTCCAAAGATTTCAGAGTTGATAGACCTAAGATGCGGAGAGTGCGAAGAGTGGTAGGGAGCAGCTGTTCCTTGAGCAACTTCTCCAAGACATGGTCACTTCCCAAGATATCAAATTCTTCAAGGGAGACAAGTGCTTGCAAACCCCAGTTACAGTACTCCCCCGCTGATGAAGATGAAGCCCTCAGTCTCTCACAATTCCAAATCCCAAAATGTAGGAGGTTGGGAGGCAAACCCCCATCTTCTGCCAGTGACTCCAGATTCGGAAGATTCCATAACAACAAAGATCGAAGTGCTGTGAGGGTGTGAATGCGTTCGGGGAATGACTTCAATTTCTCGCATCCATGGACTGAAAAGTAACTAAGGTTGGGAGTGGCCAATCCTCCCTGGGGAAAACACGCCAGATTTGGACAAAATGCGATACGCAAGGTATTGAGATGGCTGAGATTCTCATCAATGGAAAGGGATTCCAGATTATCACAACCCATAATGCGAAGTCTCGTCAATTTGGGAAAAATGCCCAACGCAAACGACCTCATTGAATCACAGCTAAAAAGTATCGACAAAGAGTCAAGCGATGTCAATTTGGCCAACATCTCATGGGGTAGGAATTCTAATCTCCTACAACTCCGTATATCAAGTGATGTCAACGTCGTGGGTAGGCCATCTTCAGGGAGCGACAACAGCGTTGGACAATTCCAAAGTGTCAAATGTTGAAGACGATTGCACTTGGGCAAGCACTGTACGCCAACAACATTTTGAATCTCAAGTCGGGACAGGAACTTTATCTCTAATAATGATAACAGACCTGTTTGGCATCCATCTTCTATTTTCAATTCTTCAAGAGATTTGTAGTTAAGACTACTGGTAGTTGTGGTAGTGGGCCTTCCATCATGTAAAACCTGACACCCGGACACCGTAAGCTTCTTCAAGCAAGGCAGCTCACATGGTAAGCTTCCTCTCAGCTTCGGACATTTGATTAGAATCAGCTTCTGGAGACGAGGAAAGTCTGGACCATATTCACCTGCACTTGCACTTCCACTTCCACTTGTTACCCATTCCTCCCATTCTTCCATCTCCCTAAACTCCAGCTTCTCCAGACATTGAAATGGCTGAATCAGAGAAGCTCCATTTCTGCCATAGAATTCCAGGCCAATCGTCTTAAAAGACTTCATTCTTTCTATACAGAGCTCTTTGAGACTGGGTAGCTGCCCAACTGGTGGCAGCGACCAACAATATCTACAATCACTGAGATGCATGACTTGTATGTTAGAGAAAGAAGAGTCTCCTAACCAATTCGGGAAATTGGTTCCGCCATAGAATCTGATGGTTAGTTTCTCCAAATTCACGCAAGGCTGGAGCTTGTCGAGTACATCTTTCTCCCTTTGGGAATCATCAGCATCCTCTGCACCCCATGAAAACTCTAACTCCTTGAGATCTTTCTTGTGCTTCATATTGGCTTGCAGTGCATCCCTCGCATCAACTACATTTTGTAGCTTCAAAATTGAAAGTTTTCCTCCAAGCTGCGGCAACTCCCTCAATTCTCCTATGCTTGACCCAGTAGATTTGCCCACAACAAAAGCAGTCAATGTTCTCAAACTTTTCAGTCTACCCATTTGCACCGGCATCTCTTCAATTTTAGTTCCACGGACATCAAGATGATGCAAATTAATCAACTCCCTCATGCCTGCAGGCAATTTAGAAAGAGACCTACAATTTGCCAACGTTAATTTCTGTAAATTAATCAATTTTCTGATGTCTGCAGGCAATTCAAGGAGAGATGAACAATTTGACAATAGTAATGTCTGTAAGTTGTAGAGTTTGCAAAGTGTCCCAGGTAACCTTTCAATTGCGGTACGGGAAAGATTCAAGTAGTGCAAGTGAATGAGGTTTCCAATAGAATCAGGTAATCCAGTGACATTTCGATAATGTGACAATGACACCACCCGTAAACATCTTAGTGATGGCAACAAATCTTGTAGAACTTTTTTACTTATGTAGTAATCAGGAAATTGATTTGAATAGAGAGGTAGGAAGGTCCGCATACACTTAGCACCATTTAATGGCATAAATTTTGTAGCAACATCAAAATTTCCCCTAGCATATGACAAATGGCGAACCCTTTCTACTTCATGTGATTCTCTCCCTTCCAACCTGGAACAAAGTCCCTTAGACATAAACACAGCCAAGTCATTGATGAGATCATGCATAGTGAAACGTGATTTCCCCGACTTTTGAAACAATGATCGGGATAACAGTTCATTAAAATATTCCTTAGCCACCTCTTCCATTCTTTCCCCATTCTCAACTTGGGGAATTAAACCTTCTCCCATCCAAAGAATAACCACATCTTCTATCTTGAATTCATAGTCCTTTGGAAAAATTGAACAATAAACAAAGCATCGTTTTAACGTTGCAGGAAGATAATGGTAACTCAATCCCAGAGCAGGAAGAATATTACTTTTTTCGTAAGGTAAGTCCCAAATGCGACTATTTAATACTTTGTTCCATTCCTCGAAGTCTATCTTGCAACGTAACATGCCACCAAGTGTTTGTGCAACTAAGGGCAACCCGTTGCATTTTCGTGCAATTTTCTTCCCGATTTCTTCCAAGTTTGGATGTGCACTACAGTTTTCATTTCCAAATGCATGTTTTGCAAGTAACAACCAGCAATCCTCATTTGACAGGGGTTCCAAGTATTGAATAGGAACATTTTGCATGACAGATGCTACATTTGTGTTCCGTGTTGTTATGATGACTTTACTTCCCCTTGCTCCTGAAGTAAAAGGAGTTTGGAGGAACTTCCAATCAGTATAATCCTCATTCCATAGGTCATCCAATACAAATAAAAATTTCTTTCCCCTCAGTTGTTCTCTTAGTTCAACTTGAAGCAAATTCAGATCTGTTGTATTACAAGGCTTTGAAGTGACTGACTCAAGAAGAGTTTTAGTTATCCTAATAGCATCATAATCTTCTGAAACACATGCCCAAGCTTGAAATGTAAAATGACCTTTCACCTTATCGTCATTGTAAAGCATTCGGGCAAGGGTTGTCTTGCCAACCCCGCCCATTCCAACAATGGTGAGGACAGACACATCATCCTTGCTTGCATTATCAGATAGCAACACTTTTGAGAAATTTTCTTTGACTTCATCTCTACCATAGACACAAGGTTCATGAACCAAGGAAGTTGTTGGAGTTCTTTGTGAAACCTGCCTCCCAGCACCTTCTCTAAGACCCAGAGCACTTTTCTGTTGTACAAAGCTTTCTAATCTTTGTAACAACTCTCGTATCTTAACAGTCATACTTTGATAAAAATGATTATGAGAAGAAGAGAGGAAGTTCCACACCTTCTTGGTTAATTTGTCGATTTTATCTTCACCTTCCAGCTTGCGTCGCAAAGCTTCAGTGTCGATCTCATCCAGTAAGTCCTCCGCATCAAAGACAGCATGTTTGAGCTCGTCAAGCCACTTTCTCACAGTAGGGTTTGCAATTTGCTTCTCCTCTGCATCATTGAGCACCACGAGCAGAGTCAACAGTGTCGTCTTCAGTTTCATAAGGAGTGGTTCCTCGAGTTTCTTTTGCCGAAATAAATCGACGAACTCGGCTGAAGTAACTCTGTCACACAACACCTGGACGGAAGCTGAGATAAGAGCCTCTCCGATCAAAGCCATGTCTTTTCTCTTCTCTGCAGACTGCAAGGGATTTGGATGAAGTAAAATATTCCAAGATTTGCAAGTAGCTAGCCTAAAACAACTTGAAACTCTGCAGTTAAATATTCCAAGACTTTACTCATATATTTTATCATCTTTGTTTTTTTTCAATTGGGTCGGACCAATAACACAAGGATTTTTTATGTTTTTAATAATAGCTTGTCGGTGGCCTCACATGGGGATGGGGTCTGTCTGTATACGCAAAGGTGGACGCAAAAGCTTTTGAGAAATTGTCCTTGAATGTAATGCTGATGGATCTAATTGCAGTGAACACACGGATAAACTTAACAATTGTCAGTGTTCTTTGTGTGTTTGGGTGACTTTATGGTTTTATGCTCGCTAACCAAACTTTTCAACTCAAACCAACAAGGGAGATTCACTATTACACTCAATAGAATGATTCAAATTATAAAAAAAAAACCTATATAAAATGGACTTTAGAAATACACCCAAAGTTCATTTACAACATAACAAAGAGACTTCCAACTTCATATAAATTACAAAACTGTCATTGGTTTCTTAAAACAAGCCCGACCTCGAAACCTCATTAAAAAAACTCCAAAACACTCAATAGAGCATTAAATTAATTTAATAATCAAAATTAAATTCAATAATGTACTATGAGAGTGAAAGAAAATAGATATCCAAAAATTATATATATTGATGGGGTATATATATTTTTCTTGTAGCATTTAAATGCTAAGGCTGATTCAAGTCATTACAAGGCAAACGAGTCTACTATGGAATTTACATTATATATACTACAATCTTTCACTTATTTGATTTCTTTGCTTAAAACTATAAATCGAAAATTCAAATACAGTGTAACACACCTACATTCCTAAAATTCAAATTCGAAAAGGTGAAGAACCAATAGAATTTGCTACAAAAGCCGGCTAACGGTGGTATATGATACAACGTAATTTTCCGTTTTCATAGTTTATGCACAATTGGTACTCAATAATTATGGTATACACTAAATTTAGAATTTTTAAAAAAAAGCATAACAAAATAAAATAAAAGGGTTTGTGCTTTTTTGCTTCTAGATAAGGAGACAAATACAATTAGGAACTAGACAAAGATATAAAGGAATGTAGTAGAATCAAAGTAGTTAATGGTGAAACTGCTGATGAGCATCATTTGCTATATCTTTATATAATGCCATCATCTGTGGAGTCACCTACAGTACCTTAAGATCATCGACAATCCATGCAATATGTTGTTAACTGAATGTGTTATGCTCTGGTTTGCTGCCCACATAAGTTTGCTAAAATGACAAACAAATGCAGTCCTCCCTTGATATACACAAAAAATTCAAATGTTGTATGATATGATTTCTCTTGCTGTTTTTATGTGCAAATTGAATCTTTGTTCGGCGTACTAAGAATCTGTCTAACTAAATAATGATTTCGTTCAAATACACGGTGTATGGACAGATATGGAGATTTGTCTTTTTGGATCATTCCACACATATTTTTCATTGTTTTCAATGCTTTCTGTCTCTGCCCTTGTTAGCCTCTTTCATATGCAATGAACTTTGTCGCTATTGGTTCTTTTAAATTATCAAATGATTTAAGGATAGGTGGAAACAAAACTCCACAGCAGTGAGGGATGAGCCTAGAGATATATTCTTGTGAGTTAGATGAGTTTCCTATGAAGCCATTATGAACATCATTTGCATTGTGTATGCCAATATTATCAAATGGTTTGTCTATGCAAGTAATTAAAATAATCGAATATAAATACATATATATGCAGAGACTTTTCAGATTCATATATCTTAGCGGCAATTTCTTGTTTTTAGGAAAATTGATGCTTTGTTCGGCAGATTGACAAACTCTTTTATTAAATAATGATTTCCCACAACTATTATACATATATGAATAATATATAGATAGTGCTTCCTGTTTAGTTTGACTAACTTTGTTAGAACATATAAACCAGATAGCATGGAGATTTAGCCTTATACTTTGATAATTTTACAAGTCTTTTTTTATATTGCGAAAGTCTAAGAATAGTCATGTCCCGTAAGGCTAGGCGTAAGCCTTTGAAGACTTTCATGGTGTGAATAAGAAAATTGTGAAGAAAAAAAAAATTGGTACTGTAAAAGAATAATAATAAAAACAGCCATTCAACCATAAAAAGACCAACTTGCGGAGCAATCTTAACATTTCCCCCATTGAAGGTCAGGTCAGGTCATGCGGCCAAAGGGGCCCCCTTAATTTTTGGGTCATCGTCCTCCACATTCCCACTCCAACCATATGAAAAATTGGATAGGTTAAAGCCGCCACAAGAGCCAAATGTGGTCCATTTTTTATATTGGATATAAATTGTACAGCCAAAATGGGTGTGTGAGCCCCCTCCTTGTGTTTACCCCGAAAAGGACCAGCTGGCCACGCTCGTGCTGGTTTTGGCCATGGAGTTTGCTTATTGTGATTACGAAGGCGTGCCACTGTTTGCAGTGAGAAACTCCAATAGACTGAGAATGGTAAGAATCGAAAATGCGTTTCGATATTGAATTTAATCAATTGATTGTGGATTGGGTGGGGAACTGACCCAATACAGGGTCGTTTTTATGCCTCAATTAAGAGGACTTCAATATTCATCTAGTGCGAAAATGGCTTGGAAGATACGAACGGTACCTAGCCAAATAGAAAAACAGAAGTTGTGGTTATTGTACCCTTGATTGGGTTCAAAAACCTAATTCGGACCTAAGATAACCCTGGATTGGGCTAATACTTAGTTGATTCGGACCTAAAAACCCTTGTTCTGGGTCTGTCCAACAATAAACATTTATATTCAAAAAGTAAATACTTGAATGTAAATTGCTGGAAGGTAAATTGCAAAAAAGATAAACAGCAGAGAAAGTAAAGTCCTTAGGAAAGGAGATTTCTTTATCCAGTCCGGGCATGAAAACAAGTTGAAACGAAAGCTAAAGATTTCTCCATTTAGCTTGTTTAGAAAAAGAGAGTACAATAATGAAAAGATTGGAGATTTCTCTATCCAATCTGGTACAAGTTTTAGCTTTTTACAAGGAAGCTAGGCTTGATTGTTTAACAAAAATCATACCAAGAAGATGGCAAAGCAAGAAAAGATAAACACAGGAGTTGTCAACTGGCTATCTGGGTATAAGGTTGGCTGTTTGAGAGACTTGAAGGTTGTTCAAGTGTTTAGAGACGTTGAGTCTGATTTTGGAGAGAGAGTCCTGGCTTGCTGATGTGGAGCTTCTATATTCATAGACAAATATCTTCAATGAAGGCGGTGGAGGATGAAGTATGAAACTTGAGTGTGTAGAGTTGCCTTCGTAAGTTGATCCATAAGGTACTGGGCTTTTGATGAGAAATGACAGGAACTGTCAATTATTAGACTTAAAGAAATCAAAAGTATTCATTCACTTGCCATTGATTGGTGAGTGATAACCAAAAGTAGCTAACTAAATGAATAAAGAAATGGAGAGATAATGACCACAATCTCTACTTCTTTCTTTAAGCCCATTTGCACTATTATTTTATTCTTCTTTCAACCAACTCACTTTTGATGAAGTCCCTCTAGTGATGAAGTTAAAACTTGATTAGGAGCCATTGAGTTTCTTCTATGAACATGCATTGATGCATAGTAAACTGGGAATGCTAGATTGATCCAATTTCTGCCAATTTCGGATATGTTGTTCTCCACATAAGTAGGAATAACTTTCATGAAGAACTTAATTCCATCTGAGCAATAGAAAGCCTGATTTGGCATGGTTACAACTGACTGGTCGTCACAGATTGTTGTCCTTGAAGATTCAATACTTGTGCAAATGACGCCAAATTCGGATATGTTCTAGTAGACATCCACATGAACAACTTTCATGAAGAAATAATATTCATTTGAGGACTGGAAGCTGGCCCGAATTGGGCCCTAATTAGGCCCGAATTGCTGCTGTTTATCAGCTTTCGCTGTTGCTGATATACTTCTGATGTTTGATGTTGTGAGGATTCCACATTTGTCCGAATAAACCCAAATTTGGATATGTTGCAGTAGACATCCTAATGAAAAACTTTCATGAAGAAAGACAATTCATTAGAGCATTGGAAATAGGTCCGAATTGGGTCCTAAATAATTAGGCCCGAATTGCTGCTATCAGCTTTTTGCTGGCGCTGTTCATCTGGTGTTTTCAGCCCTGAGGATTCCACATTTGTCCGAATAAACCCAAATTTGGATATGTTGCAGTAGACATAGAGATGAAAAAATTTCATGAATGATGAAACTTGATTTGAGAGCTGGAAGTTGAAGCTGGGCCCATTCCATCTGACTGCAGCAATGCATGTCTAGCCATATTTTGGCCCTTTTGATGTTCATGGAACATTATCTTCCATTTTTGGTGCAAACACCTTGTAATCACTAATAATCGAACACCCTTTAATTATGCTACAACTTGAGAAGGTGTCTCCGAGGCTGAGCACAAACATCTGAATTGACTACAAAATGTTGGATGAAAGCTTAGCACTAGGGGTCCTTACGTTCTTGAATCATGGGGACATTGAACGGCACATTTACCTCAAACACATGGGACATTCATGCCCTCTCCACCACCATACATATTGGATTTTTATTTCAAATAATTTAATTTATTTGTAATTCAATAAAAATAAAAAAAACCCTATTCAAAGTCAGAATATCTTCCAAGTTTGACATGGTAAATAACTTGTTAAAATACTCCATTATATTTATACGGAGCCTTTGGTTGTACATAAAGGGGAACTAGTAGACTTTATAAGCAAGCAAGATTTTCTATCTTTGCATAAATTTCTCTAATGCTAATATGCTATGCCCTTAACTCTCGGGCATATATCTTTTTGCTGCGCTAATCTTTCTTTTAGGGAGTTTTAGTAATATACCCAAAATAAGACCTGAAATTATAAAAAAAACCCTATATGAAATTCACTTTATAAACATACCCAAAAACCATTTAGTACATAATAAATAAGTGTTGAACTTCCTATAAATTACATCTATACCATTGATTAACTTAAAACAAGCTCAATACAAAAAACACAAAAAAAAAAAACCCAAAACAAGCCCAGCCCATATTTAAAAAAAAACCCAAACTTAAAAAAAATAAAAAAACCAAAGGCATGTCCCCACGACCCTTCCTTCTCCACCGAACCTCGGCAAACCATTTCATAGAAGTACATTGTTAATACCATGTCATTGAAGTACATTACCATGCCATTGAAGTACATTGTTAATATCATGTCATAAAAGTACATTGTTAATACCATGTCATAAAAGTTTACCATGTCATAAAAGTACATTGTTAATACTATGTCATAAAAGTACATTGTTAATACTATGTCATAAAAGTACATTGTTAATACCATGTCATAGAAGTACATTGTTAATATCATGTTATAGAACTACATTGCTAATACCATTTCATACAAAAAACTCAAAAAAAGAAACCCAAAATAAGCCTAGCAAGACATTCGATATCCTTTGCCGAAACCACCTCCAATTGTCCATAGTTTCACCAGAAACAATCGCAAAGGCAAAAGGAAATACCTCTACAAGAAAAAAAAAGTGTACTGTTAATACTATGTCATAAAAGTACATTGTTAATAATATGTCATAGAACTATCTTCCTAGTAAAAATCACATTATGCATATCATAAACTTCAAGTGCATAGCTATATATAGATCAAAATATAGAGCATGCTTGGTTACTAAAAATCTGTTAATACTATGTCATAGAAGTACACTTTTAATATCATGTCATAGAAATCAACTCAGTTGCAGGATATGAACAGTATAACTGTTCATATCACTTATTGGAATTTAACAACTACATCATGAACTCTTTTTCCCTTATCATAAATTTACGAGCTTTAGAAAGATGAGTTCCAACAACGGAAGTACGGCCAAGTTGGTAAATGCAAATGATATATCACTACAAGAAAAACACCCTTTGCTGACGGCTAAAAAGCGTCACAATAGCCATTAATTGACGGCTGACGGCGTCACGGATGCCACTGTCAGAAAGGGATACCCCATTTATTGACGCTTTTTAAGCCGTCAAGTAATCCTTCTGCTTGACGGTTTTGAGCTGTCAATTAACTGTTCTGCTTGACGCTTTTTAACCGTTAATCATTATGCTTGACACCTTTTAGCGCCATCAACTAACAATTCATTGACAGCTAAAATGCATCATGTAACATTGTTGTATGTGTCTTTTTTTTCCCAATCAAGGAAGGAAAGGGCCCAATTTTTTAAAATCCTCTGGACTAGGTATGGCCTATGCATATATTATCTTACATCTATATGAAAACTAATATCGTTATTAAGAGCTTATCACTAAATCAAAATTAAATCTGGGAAACCAAAAGAAACTTTATCACAATAAAAGGTAATTCAAAAGCAAAGAATACTTCCAAAAAGAAACCGCATGTATTGAAACTAAACAACTGAAAATACATCATACTAGTGCATTTGTCCAATTAGTTTCAATTAAACTACAAGTTGCATTGCCAAATATACACACTAAAATCCATAAACAAATAACTGAGTTTTTCCTGTAGAAACCTCTTGTATTCTAGTACAATCCCCATTTTACATCCAGAGAGTTCTTACTTTGATAGGACCTGAAATGCACATTAAAAGAAAGATAGCATGATCAAATAATCAACGTAGTACAACTACTAGAGTTTTGCTGCACAAATAACTTTATAAGTGAAAAAAAAATAAAATATAAGCACACACAAGAACTTCAAACCAGATGGCCAGCCTTACAACAAAATTACGAAGCTGCATATGATACTTAATTTTGCAGTGGGCAAAAATTTCAATCTTCCATATGATGTTCAAAACTGCAAAAGATGAAAAGTACATAACATACATGTAATCAGTTAGAATTTTCAAACAATATGAGAGCAATTATAAACTATGAACAAATTTACCTTCTTTCACAAAGATTCTAAGACCACGACATCCATACAAACAATCAATGGCTTTCACTTTCTTTCCCAAAAAAAGACAGCTTACTGGAATCACATATGTGATCCTATATATCATCTTCTCAAAAAGCAAAAAATGGTATTCCCATCTCACATCATCTACCAAGTGAAAGCTAACATTAATTGAGTGAAATAGCCAATAAGATCTCACATCATATATATACCAAGTCAGCATACTCATTGTAATAAAATACAATAAATTGATTTAAAGGGAGCAAATACCAAATATATATATTATTACGATAAATAAATTACCTCTTAAATGAATTGAGAGACATGAGCAGTCCACTCGGAACGATGCTTGATTTATTTCATCATCTTCATTATGTCTCCTTTCCATTAAACTAAGGAGAAAACCAAAAATAACAAACTTACTTGTAGTACATGTCATAATGGGAAATAGCAAGAACAAGGTAATTGACTAATGCTAATTAGGAATACTTGTATAATATGAATCAACAACTAATCCCTACCGTATTGCAAAGTATACTCCGATAAGCTATTATATCTTTCATGTAGTTCATGACATAGTAACCACATTCCACCATGCCAGGCTAAACAGAGGCCAATATAAAGAGTTAGAGGAGTTAATAATTTATGTCAATTGCTATTTTTTTGCTTTTAATATCAATGAATTATTTGACCTTAATGGTGATCCACTTAAGATTAACTTCGTTTACTTTGTTTGGTCCCTAAATGGAAGATTCGAACACCACTAGACAAATGATAGAACAGCATAATATCATTAATTCATTGTATCATAATGAAAAAGTATGTAAAAATTTTAAGATAATAGGAAACGCCTTACTTGTCTACAACTACTATGACATCCTCTTTTTCCATGAGGTTGTCCTTTTTGTTGTATTGGACACTCTCTTTGATACCAAGACTTCGATTTTAGCAATTTGTGGTTTCTTTGTTAATCCCCTTACGTTTATTGTTGAGCTTCACATCAGTTTCATTTGCACGATCCATAGTATCTATAAGCCTGCAAACCAAGAGTTAATTGATAAAAGAAATAGGAAAATCAATCTCATAACAAGACATATAAAACTAAATTAATTAATGTATGTACAAAGATACAAATCATATTTTTTCTTAGAAATTGAACATAAAAATTATATAAATAAATAGTGGTAACTACAATCAAAATGGAATAGCAATCCACAAAGTAGACAACACTCAGACCGTGAGAAATGGAATACCAAAAGCAGGACCACTAACAAAATATCATCCATCCTAAAAGAAAACAAAAGAAGAAAAGAAACTAGCCAAAATACAAGCTGTAGCAATGATAGTTTTCTAATTCATATCTGGAAGAGAGAGAAGTTGTGTAATACATAAGAATCGAAGGCCCAAAATGTGCTCTCATTCCAAAAGTAGTCAATAGCTCCCCAACTTCCCCAAAAGCAATCCAAATCACCCTTCTTCTTTCTAGCAAAAGTGTATCCCTCTACATATAACGAATTGCACAAACATGGAAGTGCCAACATAAGCTAGCAACCTGGAACATATTATACAATAGTTTCAAACCACTTCACATAAAGAAAGATGATCAATTATCTATTAATATTTACATTTATATAATTATATAAAATGAAGAATCTAAACATATAGAGGGAAAATAAAGTTTATGCATACCAGTTTTTGATTTTTTATTTATGATTTTTTACTAATCCAAATTCCCTCACAATCTGATCTTGCATAATCTTCATTATCCTCCAACAAAAACTAAAACACAAAAGCATTAAAAAGTTTAAGAAAAAACCTAAAACCTATATTATATTAGCATAAGAACCTTTCCTAATCAATTTTATCATCCAACAAAGATGAATTTGCATGTTCTATTTTTGTTTACAATGCCTCAAGATAGTGATATCTTGAATTTTTTTTATAAAGAAAATGATACTGATATGTTGATTAAATATAAAGAGGTGTAGTAAATTCATTGAGGGAAAATGTCAAGTAGGTGGTGGGCACTCCTTGCCACCACTAACTAAAAAGTATAGGAACGATCCTAATTTCGTAATAAGACAAAAAGAATACAATTCAAATCCAGGGGAAAGATAAGAAGAAGAATCTAACTCCACTACTCAACTAAACTTGACTGGAGAGTGATAAATTATATAACTTAAAAATTCTGCTAAATTTTTAAATTCGATTAGTTGTAGTTCAGCTATATGTAGAGATATTGAATGCCCACCTATAAAGCTTGAAAAAAATAAGGAATATTGGACAATAAAGAACACAAACCCACTTCTTTGTCAGCAGCAAACTCTTCAATATTCTTGACTGTTTGTTGAAAATCTGCACTTTTCTCCCATTTCAACATTCTCTCCGGTACAACTCCTGAAGCATCTTGAGATTGAGTGAGATTCATGGCAAGTACCTAAGGAATGGAGAGATAACACAAAACTTTCTAAGAGATATACATAGAGAAAAAAATACTATAGAGAATGAAAGATGAACACAGTCAGGCAAAACAAAATTCATATGAACTAATAACTTTGGATAGAGAAGAAATACACTTGAATTGTTGCCACCCCAACTAGCAGAGCAAGAGCCCACTAAGATTTGCGATTCACAACTTTTTCTCTTCGGATTTCTGTATCAATTTAAGAAATGAAGAAAGAGTGGAAAACCCTAGGGACTCTGCTATTTTTGGTTTTTTGAATGAAGGAAAATGTGTTGACCAAGAGGAAGTAGGAGTTGAATATAGGGCAAAACACTTGAATAAATTTCGAGCAAAATAAAGAACCGCGAACTAGCGCGCTTCTTTTCCTGAGGATATTTTAGAAAGTGTCAGGTATAAAAGGGTTTTAATTGACATTCTTTAAAAAATGTCAAGGAAAAGGGATATAGAGTTGACGTTCTTTATAAATGTCAAGGAAAAGTGATATACAGTTGACGTTCTTTATAAAATGTCAGGAAAAGTGATATATAGTTGACGGTTTTTGTAAAACGTCAAGTAAACCAGCTAAGTACTTGACGCTCTTCAAAAAGCGTCAAAGCTTCTTAAAATAGTTGATGGTTTTGCAAAAAGCGTCAATTATGAAGTGTCAACTAAGGCCTATTTTCTTGTAGTGTATTCATCAATATATTTTATGTTTCCTTTTCATTAGATTCCATTGAAAACAGTCTTGGCAAATTGTTTCGTGAGTTGGAAAATAGTTTTTGCAGAAAACTTTTCCACCGGACATATGAGGATACTCTAGTTTTCTTTTCATTAGGAAATGTTTTCTTTCAAATAAGCTAGAGAAAAGTAAGAAGAAACTTTCCAACACTTGGGTTGAGTTGAAGCCAGTTGAAATAAGCGGAGCCATGTGAATGTTGACTATCACCTCAGTACAGAGAAGCAACAAAATAGCAAACCAAGGCTCATTTTATTCAGAACTAATATCAGAAAACTTCTTTTTATCAGCACACAAGTATCAGCAAGTTTAACCAACAGTAATAATTCCAACGCCCAACCACCACCAGGAACAACTAAGAACCCAACAATATTCATGAGTCATACCTTTTTTAGTGCATCAAAGAAAAGTTTGGGAAGATCATCATCTTTCTTCTTCAAAAAAGTAATCAGATTCTTAACAATCTCTGCTACAGTTGTTCAATGCATCACAAATCTAGAGATAATCTCCGGACCAAGATACTCCTACATTAGGCATCAATTTTAGGTAACCTACAAAAACTTGATATATAAAATCAAGAATGCATGAATCCATTTTGGGACTCCTACATGCTTAATCATAAGCAACTAAATGCCCAGATAACAAAGCACAACCTGCTAGACTACACACGATTCTAATCTAACAGGGTGAAATTTACCATTTAGTATATATACAACACATACTAACTTCACCTTAGAAACTTAATCATTGGCAACTAACTTTGCAGCAGCAATCATCACTGCATCTCTGTTTGCCTCCTCAATATACTCTTTGTTCGCATCATCATCTTTTGCCTCATCTGTGAAAAAGAAATTGGAAAGTAGATTTATATAGCAACCTCAAAAGCCTTTGAAATCAATCTCACTGAACCTTTCCCAAACTCTTGATGCAGGCCGGAGGTATTAAAATGCCCAAGGGACTGAGAAGCCCCAATGCTTGGGTTTAATACAGCAGCAGCCATGCTGAAAATTCAACAGATCACAAGTAATGACATAAGTAAAAAAGTTATACATATGGGAGGACAAAACTATCTTCAAAACCAAATCATCATAGCTTTGGGCACAAAAGGAAAAGAACATCTTCTACATCTTCCTATGGTTAAAAGCAGGGATGAAAATAAAGGAAAAAAGATTAATTGGAACAAAAAAGTAGTTAAAAGTATTGTCATGCTTATAAGCAAATGACAAATACCTTTTTCTTCTAAGAGTTCTTTGGCATTCCAATTTCCATTTGTCTACAACATCATCATTTTGTACAGTTAATATGGATTACTCTTAGCTCAATCACATTACATATTTAAAATGCAATGAAGGTGAGCCACCATGTATAGCAGTTTTCTCAAATTATTGAATCCAAAACAATACCAAACACCAAAACCAAGTCAACACTAAACAGTGTTTTACGCATTAAAATCACAAAGAACCTAGATCACTGAGAATCTAAATCCAAGAACAGTAATTATCAAATTTCTCAGTAACCAAATATTAGGTAGCATACACAGATAGAGCCAAACAAGTCAACAACAGTGAGAAAAACAAGCATAATGAATTCTAAATCACTAATTCCATGATCTGCAGATCTGCAGACTCACTCAAGGCATGTTCATAACCTTGCTCCAAAATCAAAAGAGCATCCTCTTTCCTTCCCAAAGGAGATAATGCTCTTTCCTTCATAATTGAGCTATCATTATCACCTAACTACTCAAATTATCCAAAATTTCCAAGAAAAACGAAATAAATTCTTCCAAGTCAAATAATAGTTCAAATTCGATAAAATGACCAAAGAAAAACCTTTGAGCATGTAAGCCTGAAGAAGCGCGGGGTCAAGCTGAAGCGCCTCATAGATTCATATTTTACATATATAATATATTTCTTTTTGCATTGTTTTCATGTGAAATTGGTTAGTTTAATGTGTTTTGTGAAGATTTTGTAGGCAATCGTTCCTAACAAGGGTTTGGAGCTAAAACTATGATTTTGGAAGATTAAAGGACCGAAATGGGTAGAATTATCAATTCAACAAAATATCAAGAACTCACTTTGTCATTTCATCAAACACCTGGAGTGCATCTGTGCAAGTGTCAATTTATATCCACAACTGGTCTCAGTGACTAGTGCCAGAGAGATTTAGTTTAGAAAATTTACCATCAAGATGTTGTGCTGCTTGCCTCTTGAAGAAGAACCCGACATCAATTGAAGATATTGAAGAAAAAGTGCTCTACCTCATTTGGGCATTCGCTGAAATGGAGTTTGGTTGGGCTCTATTAATCATGGCTGAGATGCACTGATTAATCAACTTGATTATTTTGCTGAATATAAACACTTACCAGTTCACGATTAAGCAGATTTTCCATGCATCAATGTTGGGAAACCAAAGAGCCCATCTTACTTTCCACTTGAGTTTTGCAACTTGGTCTGCGCGTGCATTGAAGACTAATAGTAATGGAGAGGAAATCATGGTTTCTAATGGGCCAACTTTTGATAAAGATATTGATAATGAATTGCAGCACGAATGCTGAAGGAAGCTTTTGGCTTGGATTGGTTTTAATATTACCCCACCAGACCATGTACCTAGGCACCTCTTCATGGTCCATAGCTTTCCCCAGCCGCACTTCTCTTTCAATTGGAATTGTGAATTCATTCTTTGACTCAGCACTTCCTCTCCAACAAAAGCCACGTGTTTGTTATTCTTCAGTTTTCCTATAGCCGCTTCCCAAAAGCCAAGTCCAGTAGAGATTTCCTTCTGAAACATGGAAATCTCTATTTCCAAGTCTCGCTGACAAAGGGTTCCTTTTGAGATTGGGTTTTATTTGAATTAGCCTATCCACTTTCCTTTTTCCTCTCCTAAAGCTGTATTTTATTTCCATGAGGGAATGGGTATTCCAATATTTTTCTTATTTTCTCGCCACTATTTAAATCCTTCCAAAATCAATATTATTTTTCCTTATTATTGAAGGATTTCCCCTTAGCCTATAAATACTACTCTTCAACCATACTCTTGGACTATCATCTTTTCTACCATAATTCTTTCTCTACACCATAATTTCATACACCCAGAGAAATACCAGAGAGAGCCAAGAATCTGCTGCTACTGTGCTTAAGGAGTTTTTGAAGGTGTTCGTGTGGAGATTCTGAAGATCAAGTCCATCGGCCAAATCGGTTTTATGACAATAATTCTCTTGTTTATACTTTCTTTTGTCATGAACTAATTTCTCTTGCTAGGGCTACGATGTAGCCTAACCATGAATACTTAATTTTTATAGTTATATTAATTTCTTATTATTATCCCATGTTGAGTATTTGTTACTGTTCTTAATGATTTAAATATCTAGCTAATATTTAATTGATGATCCAAACGGAGACCGAGAGGAGATGTTTGGTGTTTGCTTCTTGTAACAAATACCATGACTTGAATGAGTGCCCGAGAGGGACTAACATGACTCATGCAGTTTTCTTGCAGGTTCTCATAGAACTTAATGGGTTCTTGATTTTCTAAATTCATTGCTCGAGAGAGAGTGGGTTGTTAATTAAGAATACTTTTGGTTGAGCCCGAGAGGGGATATCGAAATAAATTAGGAGAAACCAACTGTCAACATGGATAGTAATTAGGGTTAATTGGCTATAAGAATTAAGTGGAATTGGTTATGGTGAAATCGGATGCCCTAGTGTTCCATAAACTTGATTTTCCATCGTTAATTAAATTGCTATTTTTCATAATTGTTTTAGTTTAATTAAATCAATCAATCTTCTTAATTAATTAGATAAACTTAAGAATTAATAGGAAATTACAGTTTTCGTGGGAACGACACTCTACTTACTTCTATATTACTTGTGCGGATTGTGCGCTTGTAATAAAATTCTCAACAGCGCCCTATCGCAGTCCTTAATTAGGTGCTTGTGTAGCTCCAATTGGCTGTAACAGAAGGCTCTGTTGCTGCAACACCAACATTAAGAGCCACAAAATCGAATTCGATTAAGAAATTGAAGATCAGCTGGAATTGAATGAGAGAGTGCGCGAGTGAGATAGAGAGTGTACGGACCAGATCTCTCGAAGACAGCTGCGGCCATTCTGAGTCACCGGAGCGAGTTGAGTCGGATGGATCGGGAAGGTGCGGTATGTGTTCAGAGAAGGTGAATCGGCGACGGGTTGCGACGATGGAGTCGGCGAGGGTTGTGGTGGAGACGACGAAGATACAATGGAGAATTGGACTAGGAGAAAAGCCAGAAACAGAGCTCGATGAACCTCGCCATTGTTGAAGAAGAAGAAGAAAGCTCGAGATGCGTCTGGATGAAGATTGAGTTTTAATAGACAAAGCAAATGGGCAAAATAGTAATCCAACATAGATGTTGAATTTTAAAAATGAACAGCTGTCAGTTTTTGGGTTTATTTTGGGTATGTTTATAAAGATTAAATGGTATTGGGTTTTGTAATAGGACTAGGTGTAGAACAGGGTATTTAACTAAAAAACTATTCTTTTTATCAAAACCCCAATTGGATCTCAAATTTTCTAACTCTCACATTTGCCTTTCACTTTCTTTATTTAGTAAAAGAAAAAAGAACTCTTCTGTTTCAAGCATTTCTTATGCTTGTAGCGTGATACCCTTACATATTCCCTTCACTATGCTTGATGATGCAGCTATAAGGAACGTCAAGTCTCGCGTAGAGAGTCAGGCCGATCAAGAATGCTTAATAAACGTAAAGTTTAATTTTATTTTTGCGGTCAAGTTTAATGTGTTATATTGCAAAATTTTCAATCGATGAGATGATATTTTGAGATTTTAAGGATTGCGTGATTGAAAAAAAAAGGTAATATTAATAAAGTTAGATTGAATTTCTGGCATGGATAAATATTCAATGAGAACGTGGGGTGGGGGAAGGATGGAACCCAAGTACATTTCACATGTGTGACATGTCGATCAATTCGCTTTTTTCTACTCTGGAAGAATGGCATAGTTGTTGAAACAGTCATCCTAACACAAACTAGTTCCACCTCCCTCCTTTATGCATATCTCTAACACAAGCTTCCTTCTTTTGTTCTAGTCCCCACTCAAGTGCATTGTGTTCTCCACTCACCCGAGCTTTTGCTTTGCTCATCATCTCCCATTTAAATCCATCATCAGTTTGATTTCTTTGGACACACATTTCTTGTCTAAAGAAATCCAACAATAGTTTATCTTCCAAATGGCCTTCCTCACAGCTGTCTAGTGCTGAGCTAGTTGCTTTGACAGAATTCAATAGCTCCATGGCCCTTTTTTCTATCTCATCTTCTTCTTGTTTTTGTTCTTGTTCTTGAAAGTTGGTTCTTTCTTCCATTGACATCCATGTGTCTGAGTTGAGAGGGTCCAGTATGGCAAGACTCTCAAAGAGCTTGATCTTCTGCATAAGCATTTCTTTTGCTCCTGTTAAAGTTTGATGTTATGTTAGGATCACACTTCAAAGAAACTACAAATTATGAAAACAATCAGAACGGTTCAATTTCTTTTTACGAAAAAATATGCCTTTGGCGACAGTCAAAGTCCGTCACAAAAAGCTGAAAAAGCGTCGTAAATAATGATTTGCGACGGCATTGCGACGTTTTTTCTCGCGTCGCAATAAAATGGCATCGCAAAAGTTTTGACCTTTTTCGCAACACTTTGGAGCCGTCGTAATAACTATTTGCGTTGGCCTTACGACGTCAAACCAGTGTCGCAATAAATTGGAGTGTTGGATTTAAATTGGCATTTTACGACAGTATTACGATACGAGCTCATGTCGCAAATACAATTATTGCAACGACCAATACTGTCGCTAATATTACTCCATGAAATGACATTTTGGGCAGCATATAATTATTTTATTTAATATTTTGCTACCCCTGCTTCTTAAAACCATTCACAATCACAACGCTAATGCTGACACCAATTTTAATCTGTATATAAACTGCAATTTAAAATTTAAATTGACTATGAATGCCTTTTCTCAATAGGGTTGTAAGATAATCAAAGCAAAAACCAACTTCATTCATGTACTTAAAAATATTGTTCAATACATTCACTAAACAAAACCAATAATCACATAATCTCAAATCTCAAAAATTACAAAACCAATATCTATCTCCATATATAAAACGGAAGTATTCACATATTTAAATACCCAAATTAATAGACTTAAGAGAAAGAGCCATCATTATCTCGTAATTCACCTAATTGTTCACTTGAGCCTGCAAAAAAGTTACAGAACCATCAATAAAACGAACCAAAGAAATATTATATTAGAATTTTATTACTGAGATGTTTATAATTTATGACAAACCTTTTGACGAAAACAATTGCGTCTATGCTTCTAAGGGTATGTTTACGTATCAGTAATGGGTATGGGAGGAAAGGGAATGATTTCCATTCCTGACTTCCCCTGCGTTTACTTGCAATCAGGAATGAAAAAATATGTAGGCCCCACCTCAAAATCCGTAATCAAATCCCCTCAAAACCAGGAATCGGATCAACTAGCGGGGGGTAGTCGATGCGATTCCCATTACTTGGTTTCCTTCATACCTTCCAAAAATACCCTTACCACTTTACCATAATTCTAAAACACCCCAAACCCTAGAAAAAATAAAAACTCACGCCAAGAAGTTCCAAGACACTCAAACTTCTTTTTTCACGTTTGTATTGCAGACGCTAAAGCCTCCTAGAAGCAGCAACAACGCTTTGTGCCATGTAAGAACTTTTTCACCTTCCCATGTATTTGAACTAGTTAATGTTGAGAAAAGAAACATATTTTGCCCATGTTCCTTGTATTTCTAATTCATTCTTTTGTGTCACACAAATCATATATATATATATGCAAGATCATATATCATATGGCACGAATTCTTTCACATTTGTGAAACTCTTTTTGTGCATGTCTGTGAAAATATAATTAATATGTGAAGGGCATTTTAGTAATCCAGTTAGTTTAGATTATGATTCATGAGAATTAGTAAACAATAACAATGGGAATCAACCCCATTCCTATGTTGATTTCATATGGTTAGTAAACAGCTTAATGGGAATGATTCTTCTCATACCCATTAATTAGTTCCCCGATTCCTAAATTTACTGATTCCTTACTTTCTTCATTCCTGATAAGTAAACATACTCTAAGTGTAAATTAGGAAGGTGAGGTTCATTATACTCTGCAATCTAGAAAATACTCAGCATTAGTATGAAATTGTAGATAATCAAATCAATATAATGCAAAGTTTTGATTTAAAAAAAAAAAAACAAAGAGTTGAAGGTTAATCTTTTACAATCAAAACAGAAATGGGGCCGTTGGGGTCTTTTCAGAATTACACTTAAACAAAACTATGGTTAATTACTTTAATGGCAATAAACAAATAAGATTAACTATAGATCAATCCCAATAATCTAGTCAATTTATCATAATAACAGATATAGTACAAACCCATTGTTCCAGTGGTAGCATTGTAGCCTTCACTTTCACACTATACTTCCATTTTTTTGCTCTACAACCTGTGTGCTTTTCCCATTCACTAGGTGTCTGCTTATTTGATCCACAAGAACCACACTTACAAATAACCCTGCAACATAACATAATTAGAAGCAGCTCTGAAAATCCTCCCCAAAAATAAATTCACTTTGCAGTATAGCTGAAACTTGAAATGATTGACTTGAATTACTCAATAAAACAGCATGATCAGATTTACTGGAGAGCCTGAAATTGGTGAAGGAAAACTGACAGACCCAGCAAGAATGGATGGTTTTAACTTGACAAAATCCACAAAAATACATAGAATAATTCATTTCGATATAACTTCTGCATTTACAAAAGATAAGAGCTTACATATGAAGTTTTGGAACATATGTTCCTTCCATGCCATTACAAACTACAGTTATCTGCTCAGGATTCAAAGATTTTTGTACGTGTAGTGGAGAACTGTTTCAAAAATTGCCATATCCTTCAGTTAGCTTAATGGAAACGTTCAAAGAAAATCTATAAACACAGAAATTCAGTTGTCACCAGATGAAATGAATAAAAGAAGACATTTCTAACATACCTGGTTTTTTTTTCTGACGTTTTGCCAAATCTGATGATCCACACACCTAGTTCATAAGTTCTCATGATTATTTTTAAAAGAAGGGATCAAATTCTGCTTTTGTAGCCAATCCTATAGAATCAAGTTAAGAGAAGGTAAACAACATATTGCCATCCTCACTTCTCAACGTCTTCCATCTAAATTTCAAAACAACATATTACCACCCTCCTCCTCAGCGTGAGGGTCAGAGTTACCAACCCAAGACGGTAAAAAATCTGCGGTAAAATCACTGTCACACCAGCTTGACCCATTGCTGCTGCTGCTGCTACAAGTTGTGGACCTTGTTATGGTGGTGCTGTTAAAGTGTGTCTCCTAATTAATCAAGGAGATTTATTTCCTTGATTAATTAAGGGATTTACTTTCCTTATTTTATATAGTTAGAAAATCATTGTATGGATTAAAGCAATCTCCCAGAGCATGGTTTGGCAGATTTACTAAATCTATGAAGAATTTTGGATATACACAGAGTAATTCAGATCACACCCTGTTCGTTAAGCGTGATGGAAGAAGACTTACTGCACTAATTGTTTATGTAGATGATATAGTCGTAACTGGAAACGACACTGAAGAGCAGCTGAAGCGGGCAAAATCTCATGAAACGGTTCAATTTCCTCCTCCTGATTTTGACAGCGTGGAGACAACGAAACGGTCGCCCCCCCTTAGTTCTTCAAACCTAGAGAACCTGCTTCAAAACGACCAGTCGCCAGAAGAAAATGTTTCGTTGTCTCCACGCTGTCAAAATCAGGAGGAGGAAATTGAACCGTTTCATGAGATTTTGCCCACTTCAGCTCCAGTACCACACCAATCACCTGCTGAGGAAGTCATTCAGGTAACATCTTTCCCTGAAACTGATAAAACTAATGAAATACCCCATGATGATTTGATTTCGTAAGGCACAGAGCCTGCATATCAACTTCCGTAAAGGAAGAACCGTGACAAACCTCGAGTACAATATGAAGCGGATCTTAAAGCCAAGGGGAAATATCCCATCAACAATTACATATCTCTCAAATAGATTATCGGAGGCACGTGTACACTTTGTAAAGCAATTGGCTGACATACCTGTCCCCAACAAAGATTATTCTTGAAGCACTAGAAGACCAAAAATGGAAAGAAGCCATGAATGAAGAGATGCGAGCCCTCCAAAAGAATGTCACATGGGAACTCGTGCCCTTACCTCATGGAAAGAAGACAGTAGGATGCGGATGGATTTATACCTGAAGCTCAAAGCAGATGGATCCATTGAAAGATATAAAGCTAGATTGGTGGCGAAAGGGTACAGACAGAAATATGGGATAGACTACCAGAAACCTTTGCCCCGAGCCAAGATTAACACTATTAGAGTCCTATTATCTCTAGCAACAAATCTTGATTGGCCATTACATCGCTTGATGTCAAAAACGCGTTCTTACATGGAGACTTGGAAGAAGAAGTATATATGGACTTACCCCCAGGATGTAATTCAGCTCGTGACAAGAAGAATCACGTTTGCAAGCTTAGAAAATCATTGTATGGATTAAAGCAATCTCCCAGAGCATGGTTTGGCAGATTTACTAAATCTATGAAGAATTTTGGATATACACAGAGTAATTCAGATTACACCCTGTTCGTGAAGCGTGATGGAAGAAGACTTACTGCACTGATTGTTTATGTAGATGATATAGTCGTGAATCGAAACGACATCAAGAGCAACTCAAGCTGCAAAAGTATTTGTCTCAGAATTTGAGATGAAGGACTTAGGTGATCTAAAGTACTTTCTTGGAATTGAAGTAGCAAGGTCAAAAACTGGTATATTTCTGTCTCAAAGGAAGTATGTAATGGATCTACTCACCGAAACAGAATGCTTGGGTGTAAGCCGGTGACACACCTATTGAGATGAACCACAAGTTGTGTGAAGATATGGACCAAGAACCAACCAATAAGGAACAGTATCAACGCCTTGTTGGAAGACTGATATGCCTGGCACATACAAGACCGGATATTGCATATCTTTGTGAGTGTGGTTAGTCAGTTTATGCATTCACCTAGTACTTCTCATAGGAATGCAGTTGATCGAATTTTAAGATACTTAAAGTCAGCCCCTGGGAAGGGATTAATGTTCTCAAAAAATAGAGATCTTGAAGTTGTTGGATATCTGAGATCTTTGATTGGGTGGGTCAATTCTGAGATAGGACGCTCTACTTACGGTTACTTTACATTCGTGGGAGGTAACCTAGTCACTTGGCGGAGTAAAAAACAAAATGTGGTTTCTCGGTCTAGTGCAGAAGCAGAGTATAGAGGAATGGCTCAAGGGGTTTGTGAATTATTGTGGATCAGAAAACTCTTGACAGAATTGGGCTTCAAACCTAAAAAGCCGATGGAGTTGCATTGTGACAACAAGTCAGCTATTGATATTGCTCATAATCCAGTTCAACATGATCGAACCAAACATGTTGAAGTGGATAGACATTTCATCAAGGAAAAAATTGAGAAAAAGATAATCCGCCTACCGTTTGTAAAATCAGAAGATCAACTGGCAGATATCTTAACAAAAGCTGTTTGTGGAAGAGTATTTTATGACTCACTTACCAAGTTGGGCATTGGTGACATATATGCACCAACTTGAGGAGGAGTGTTAAAGTGTGTCTCCTAATTAATCAAGGAGATTTATTTCCTTGATTAATTAAGGGATTTACTTTCCTTATTTTATATAGTTAACAAATCATTGTATAATTAGGAGATACTATCCTAATTGATTACTATTTCTATTTCCTTGTAAAGCCCACATGTAAATTTCTATATATACCTCCTTATGGAGAAGAATACAACTGAACCAAAAGCATTCAAACCCATATTCATATTTTAGCAGGTGCTTGTGGTACAATGGAGAGGTGAAGAAGCATAATCCAACGGTCGAGGTGGAGGTAACTTCTCATCGCGGAATGATGTCCACCGTATGATGTCCTTGACTCTCACAGTAATTTGGATTCCTTGATGAGCTCTGACATTTTGACTGCAGCCGCTTCCTTGAGAGGCTTCGAGGTAAAAACGAGGGAGGTTTTACAGTGGTAAATGGGATGTTTTTAACTGCATTCATAAGGGACTGGAAGGCTGAGATTGTGGTGGAAGCTGCTTTTGATCTGCTTCTGAGTAATTTGCTGGTAATGGTGGGGTTATTTTTTGAATTTGGATTTCTTGGTTTTGGATCAAATTCAATGAGGTTCTGGGGACTGCTGGGATTGAATGGTGATTGTTTTCTGGGAAATGATTTGAACCCACTTGAAGAACATGAGTTAGAATTCTCATTGAGGAAATCTTTGAGGAGCATGCTAGGCCTGCGCTCTATTGGACAAGGCTTTCTTTGATGGTGCAACATTTTTTGTGGTGGGCAAGAAGTACTTGAAGAACACATTTTTGGAGATGAAAAAGTAAAGGAATTATTACCCAACAAGCAATTTTGGTGGTTTGAGAGCTTCAAGCCTTTAAATTGGATGATCCAAAGATTATAGCCAGACTTCAAGGTGAAATGATCAGAAGAGAATTGTTGGACAAAAGGGTTGGTCTGAAATTAAAGAGTGAAGTGGGAGAGAGTGAGGAGAGAAAGTGAAAGAGGAGAGGGGCTTATATTTAAAAGGGTTGGGTGGGCAATAAGAAGATGAAGAAAGGGAGAGGTAGCTTCTAGGTGGGGATCTCCAGGTAGTTCATGCAAGTGTTAAGTGAATGAATTTCAGAAAAGAAGCAATAAAAATTGGGAAAATGACAAATAAGTGTAGGAGGGTGGATGCTTCTATTTTGCAGTTGTTTTAAGGGGAGGAAGAAGGACTGAGAGAGTAAGTGTGATTTTGTGAGATCTCTTGGTCTTTTGGACTCAGAAGCATGTTTTTGAGAGAAAATGGGTTGACCTTAAATCTACTTGGGCATACTTAATATCTGTACTTGTGAGTTTGATCACATTGTCACATGTAGGATTGGATTTGTATTTTGTACTAGCACATTGATTGATTGCATGCAAGTGTCATGAATCTAATGCTTGTTAATTTAAGTATATTTAAGCAAGTTTTTTTTTTGAAGAAATTTGAATTAAATCAAGATTAATGTAGTATAATAGGAAAATGTTCCACACAAATTATTTGGCTTTGTTGTGTTATAAGAGCACTTCCAACGGTGCCCCCCAGCCCAGGCAACAGGGGCCCTAAGTCCCAGTTTGATGTTCCAGTAGGCTTCTACAATCCGGGCAGCGCATGGGTCCCACCGGGTTAGTCCAAAGGCAAGAACAACCTATGCTGTTGCCTGAGTTTGCTGACGTCAGCAACGAAAAAAAAAATCGAAATAAAATACTAAAAGTTTCAAATTTTTTTAAAATAAATACTTAGTCATATTCTTCACTTCCCACGCCAAAACTCTATACAAATTATTCTTCTCATATCTCCTGTGAATAGTGGTTGCCTTTTGATTGCCACGGCAATGGGTGGAAACACCATAAATCTTTTGCAAGGACTGCCACTATTCATGTGAATAGTAGCAGCCCTTGCCTTACCCTTGTCCTTTGCCATGGCAAATGGGTGGAAGTGCTCTAAGGGCCTGTTTGAGAGTGCTTTTAGAATGGCTAAAAGCGCTTTCTGACAACTAAAAGCTTTTTTGACAGCGTTTGGCAGAACAGTTTAGAAGCGCTTTTGGGTCATAGAAGTGCTTCCTGGAGAAGCACCTGTTTTGTGCTTCTTCAGGAAGCACTCACAAGTGCTTTTCCAGGAAGCACTCCCAAGTGCTTTTCCATGAAGCACTTGAATTTTTTATGAAAATTCAAGATTTTTATAATAAAAGTGTTTTTGTTAGAAGCGCTTATGAGCAGAAGTACTTCCCAAAGAAGCAGTCCCAAACGAGCCCTAAGTCTATCAATCTAAATGATTGATTTAGTGGGTTTTTGTTTAAATACATAATCGTTTGGGATTGCTTTTTTTTTTTTGGGTCAAAAACTTGGTTCACTTTAAAGTTAAGCAGTTTAAGGTGTTTGGTAAAAATAAAATATATTGATTATTTTAAAAGTAGTGGCCTTTTCACAACATTTTTTTAAAAGCAAGCTCTGGGTTGCTTTTCAAAGTTGTTTTCAAAAGAAGCAGAAATTAGCATTTAATGAATATTTTAAATTCTCAAAATACCATCATTAATTTTTAAAAATGACACCACCTACACCTCCACCACCACCACCACCACCACATCCTGGTCCTCCTCCTCCGCCACTGCCACAGCCAATGCCACCACCACCTCCTCCTCAACCTCCACCACCACCAACTTCACCTCCACCTCCACAACCGCCATCCCCACCGCCACCACTACCACAACCACCACCACAATCACCACCACCACCTCCAACACCACATCTTTCACCATCATCTTCACCTCCACCACCACCACTACCACCACATAATTAGCGCATAACACTTTTAACATCATGTCTAGTTGAGTCATTATTCATAGTTACAACAGTTTTATATTAAAATTTACCAAACAGTTTTGACACTGCTTTTTGTCATAACAACACTTTAAAAATATTATTTATCAAACATGAAGTTATTTTATTTTACAGCTAATTATTTTTAAAGCACATAAGAATTAACTTTTTTAGAAAACGTAACAGTATTCCCAAACTGACCCTTAGTATGATACTATATCATGTAAAAAACATCTCTTCATATAATCTAATAATTAGATGATATAATGGGATGAAGCATGACAACTTGTTGTATGGAAGAAGCTGTTTCTAAGGTATGAAATAACTCTATGTCTTGGTATTTTTGGTACTAGCACAAAATTGTGTGGAAACTAATTCGTTTTTATCTACAAATTATGGTGTGATATAAATGCATAAAAATAAAATTAAGTACATGCATCAAACTGTAATTTATTTTTAATTTTTTAAAAATAACTTGTTACGAAATAAAATAAGGAGTTAAAGTATTTTTCATAAGTATAACGACAAATCGACATTTATATTTTGGTATGATCAGTCCATATTGCTACAAGATCTTTAAAAATTTAGAACTTGTCCACTAGCTCACCGCCAGGTCATTTATGTGATCACACGTGGCTGATCCTTATAAGCCTATATGTTACACATGCAATTGGCCTGTGGGCCCCAACGATCAGAAGGAGTATCCGATGTTGTATCGGATCACAGATGGTGGACTGAACTCCGTCCGAGCGCCAGCGTCGGCTCCTCAAGTCCACATCACCCACCCACACGCACAAAATTTTCATAGTCGATTTGCCTAAAGGTTGAAATGGTAATTTCACCACTTGATCATCAAATCAAATATGGAATGCCACGAATGGTTTTTATGTTTCTCAACCAAATATTCAGATTGTCTGCCTCAACTACTCTCACATAATTCCAAATTCCAAATTCCTCATTGTAAATCATTCCATCCAAAGAGACCAGAATTTGTTACATAACCATAATGTCATCAGAATACTGTTTTATGACAAAGGCAAATTCCTCAAAAAGAAAACATGTGTACAATATGAAGGGATCACAAATTCCAGTTATTCAATTAGAAGACAAGCAGTCCCTCCCTCGATGCAAGGAATGTGAGATATCTTGGCCCAATCTTGTCCCGCATTATTCTGATACCTATTCTGCAGGGCAGAACATCTGTAAATGCTCAGATAAGAAAGAGACGCCGGCAAACGCTCTTCTGGAAGGAATTGGATCCTGTCACACCCAGTAAAATATAGGCTTTGAAGAGAAGCGAGGTGTTGAAGTCCCTCTCCTGGCAGTAATTATAGACTGACGCGGTCAGTAATATATAGAGTGCGAAGAGTGGTAGGGAGCAGGTGTTCTTTGAAAAACATCTCCAAGATTTTGTCACATCCCCTGCCACCAATTTCAAGTTCTTCAAGGAGACAAGTCCTTGCAAGGATTGAATTGCCAGAACGGAACATGTTGCAACATCATTGCAAGGAGTTGTTACATCCCCTGCAACTTCAACTCTAAAATCATGCATCGTTGCGTACAATTGCTTTGACATCCAACCTCGGGAAAATTTCTCAAGTCTGCAAGTGCACATACAAATGAAACATTGCATCAGAAGTTTGATTTTCAGATATTTTAAATGTTCTCTTCCCCACCCAACCTCTCTCATTAAAAAGTTATGATTGTGACGAGGGAAAAGGCTGAAAGGAAAAGAAGAGTTAGAAAGTAAACCTCCAGTCCTGCTAAAAGATGTAATTGTGACTTTCCATTTGTCAAGCGATGTTTGTGATCAGAATTACAAGAGCATACATATCTACGCAAGCTTCAAGCTAGTAACTCAATAACCAATGGGGAGGGAAGTAGGCTTCTGCAGTTCAAAATAAGCAACAAGTATCAGTGATATTTTTTATTTATTTTTATTTATAATAAACAACACAACAACCCTAATCACTTCACAAATAAATAATGTAAATAATTAAACCACAATTTACTCACCCAAATCAGATTCAGTTTTTGTGTCAACCACAAATTAGAAAATACCATCAGACCAGTAAACCCCCGCACTCACAATATGCAATTAACAAACACCAGTCATTATCAATTACCTCACCTCATTCACTTTCATTTCAGAGTTGAGAGTTGAGAGTGAAATATGGTCCAATCTCATGTTATATGATCACTTCTTCGTCTATCTCGACGCAAGGAATGTGAGAAATCTTGGCCCAATCTTGTCCCGTCTTATTCTTATACCTTTTCCCCAGGGCAGGACAACCGCGGATACGCAGATAAGAAAGAGATGGCAGCAAAACCTCTTCTGGCAGGCATTGGAGACTCTCACACCGAATAATATCTAGCTTTTGAAGAGAAGTGAGGTGTCCAAGACCCTTTCCATCCAAAGATTTCAGAGTTGAGATGCTGAGAGTGCGAAGAGTGGTAGGGATCAGCTGTTCCTTGAGCAACGTCTCCAAGACATTGTCACTTCCCCTGATATCAAATTCTTCAAGTGCTTGCAAACCCCAGTTGCAGTACTCCCCAGCTGATGAAGATGAAGCCCTCAGTCTCTCACAATTCCAAATCCTTAAATGTCGGAGGTTGGGAGGCAAACCCCCATCTTCTGCAAATGACTCCAGATTCGGAAGATTCTCTATCGACAAAGATCGAAGGGCTGTGAGGGTGTGAATGCGTTTGGCGAATGACTTCAATTTCTTGCATCCATATACTGAAAATTGACTCAGGTTGGGAGTGGCCAATCCTCCCTGGGGAAAACTGAGATGGCTGAGATTCTCATCAATGGAAAGGGATTCCAGATTCTCACATTCCTCAATGTAAAGATTCGTCAATTTGGGAAAAATGCCCAATTGGAAGGACCTCATTGAATCACAGCTATTATGTATCATCAAAAAGTCAAGTGATGTCAATTTGGCCAACATCTCATGGGGTAGGAATTCTAATCTCCTACAGTTCCATATAAAAAGTGATGTCAACGTAGTGGGTAGGCCATCTTTAGGGAACGACGACAGCGTTGAACAATCCCAAAGCTTCAAACGTTGAAGACGATTGCAGTTGGGCAAGCACTGTACGTCAACAACATTTTGAATCACAAGTTGGGACAGGATCTTTGTCTCTAATAATGATAACAGACCTGTTTGGCATCCATCTTCAATTCCCAATTCTTCAAGAGATTTGCAGTTTAGACTACTGGTAGTTGTGGTAGTGGGCCTCCCATCATGTAAAACTGGACACCCAGACACCGAAAGCTTCTTCAAGCAAGGCAGCTCACAAGGCAAGCTTCCTCTCAGCTTCGGACATCTGATTAGAACCAGCTCCTGGAGACGAGGAAAGTCTGGACCATATTCACCTCCACTTGGTACCCATTCCTCCCACTCTGCCATCTCCCTAAACTTCAGCTTCTCCAGACATTGAAATGGTTGAATCAGAGAAGCTCCATTTCTGCCATAGAATTCCACGCCAATTGTCTTAAAAGACTTCATTCTTTTTATACAGAGCTCTTTGAGACTAGGTAGCTGCCCAACTGGTGGCAGCGACCAACAATATCTACAATCATTGAGATGCATGACTTGTATGTTAGAGAAAGAAGAGTCTCCTAACCAATTCGGGAAATTGGTTCCACCATAGAATCTGATGGTTAGTTTCTCCAAATTCACACAAGGCTGGAGCTTGTCGAGTACATCTTTTTCCTTTTGGGAATCATCAGCATCCTCCGCACCCCATGAAAACGCTAACTTTTTGAGATCTTTCTTGTGCTTCATATTGGCTTGCAGTGCATCCCTCGCATCAACTACATTTTGTAGCTTCAAAATTGAAAGTTTTCCTCCAAGCTGCTGCAACTCCCTCAATTCTCCTATGCTTGACCCAGTAGATCTTCCCACAACAAAAGCAGTCAATGTTCTCAAACTTTTCAGTCTACCCATTTGCACCGGCATCTCTTCAATTTTAGTTCCCCTGACATCAAGATGATGCAAATTAATCAACTCCCTCATGCCTGCAGGCAATTTAGTAAGAGACCTACAATATGCCAACGTTAATTTCTGTAAATTAATCAATTTTCTGATGTCTGCAGGCAATTCAAGGAGAGATGGACAATTTGACAATAGTAATGTCTGTAAGTTGTAGAGTTTGCAAAGTGACCCAGGTAACCTTTCAATTGCGGTACGGGAAAGATCCAAGTAGCGCAAGTGAATGAGGTTTCCAATAGAATCAGGTAACTCAGTGACATTTTGATAATGTGACAATGACACCGCCCGTAAACATCTTAGTGATGGCAACAAATCTCGTAGAACTTTTTTACTTATGTAGTTATTAGGATATTGATTTAAAGAGAGAGGTAGGAAGGTCCGCATACACTTAGCACCATTTAATGACTTAAATTTTGTAGCAACATCAAAAACTCCCCTAGCATATGACAAATGGCGAATTCTTTCAACTTTATGTGACTCCCTCTCTTCCAATCGAAGGCAAAACCCCTTAGACATGAACACAGCCAAGTCATTAATGAGGTCATGCATCGTAAAACAAGATTCGTTTGACTTTTGAAACAATGATCGGGATAACAGTTCATGAAAATATTCCTTGGCCATCTCTTCCATTATTTTCCCATTCTCAGCTTGAGGAATTATACCTTCTCCCATCCAAAGAACAACCACATCTTCTATCTTGAATTCATAGTCCTTTGGAAAAATTGAACAATAAACAAAGCATCGTTTTAACGTTGCAGGAAGATAATGGTAACTCAATCCCAAAGCAGGAAGAATATTACTTTTTTTGTAAGGTAAGTCCCAAATGCTATTGTTTAATACTTTGTTCCATTCCTCAGAGTGTATCTTGCAACGTAACACACCACCAAGTGTTTGGGCAACTAAAGGCAACCCATTGCATTTGCGTGCAATTTGCTTCCCGATTTCTTCCAAGTTTGGATGTGCACTATAGTTTTCATTTCCAAATGCATGTTTTGCAAGTATCAACCAGCAGTCCTCATTTGACAGGGGTTCCAAGTATTGAATAGGAACATTTTGCATGACAGATGCTACATTTGTGTTCCGTGTTGTTATGATGACTTTACTTCCCCTTGCTCCTGAAGTAAAAGGAGTTTGGAGGAACTTCCAATCAGTATAATCCTCATTCCATAGGTCATCCAATACAAATAAAAATTTATTTCCCTTCAGTTGTTCTCTTAGTTCAACTTGAAGCAAATTCAGATCTGTTGTATTACAAGACTTTGATGTGACTGACTCAAGAAGAGTTTTAGTTATCCTAATAGCATCATAATCTTCTGAAACATAAGCCCAAGCTTGAAATGTAAAATGACCTTTCACCTTATCGTCATTGTAAAGCATTCGGGCAAGGGTTGTCTTGCCAACCCCGCCCATTCCAACAATGGTGAGGACAGACACATCATCCTTGCTTGCATCATCAGATAGCAACACTTTTGAGAAATTTTCTTTGACTTCATCTCTACCATAGACACAAGGTTCATGAACCAAGGAAGTTGTTGGAGTTCTTTGTGAAACCTGCCTCCCAGCACATTCTCTAAGACCCAGAGCAGTTTTCTGTTGTACAAAGCTTTCTAATCTTTGTAACAACTCTTGTATCTTAACATTCATACTCTGATAAAAATGATTATGAGAAGAAGAGAGGAAGTTCCACACCTTGTTGGTTAATTTGTCGATTTGATCTTCACCTTCCAGCTTGTGTCGCAAAGCTTCAGTGTCGATCTCATCCAGTAAGTCCTCCGCATCAAAGACAGCATGTTTGAGCTCGTCAAGCCACTTTCTCACAGCAGGGTCCACAATTTGCTTCTCCTCAGCATCATTGAGCACCACGCGAAGAGTTAACAATGTCGTCTTCAGTTTCATAAGGAGTGGTTCCTCGAGTTTCTTCTGCCGAAATAAGTCGATGAACTCGGCTGAAGTAACTCTGTCACACAACCCCTGGACGGAAGCAGAGATAAGAGCCTCTCCGATCAAAGCCATGTCTTTTCTCTTCTCTGCAGACTGCAAGGGATTTGGATGAAGTAAAATATTCCAAGAGTTGCAAGTAGCTAGGCTAGCACAACTTGAAACTCTGCAGTTAAATATTCCAAGACTTTACTCATATGGGGATGGGGTCGTCCGTATACGCAAAGTTGGACGAAAAAGCTTTTGAGAAATTGTCCTTGAACTTGTTCAAATTACTTGTATGGAGTGGAACCCACACTGGCAAAAATGGTACAAGACAACTTTCTTTTTGGGTCGGACAATTTTGAATAACAAGGCAATTTCACAAGGAGGACTTTAATGCTGATGGATCTAATTGCAGTGAACACAAGGATAAACTTAGCAATTGTGCTTGGGTGACTTATGGTTTTATGCGCGTGTTTGGGTGACTTTATGGTTTTATGAGCGCTAACCAAAATTTTCAAATCAAACCAACAAGGGAGATTTACTATTATACCAAATATAAGGATTCAAATTATTAAAAAATTCTATATAGAATAGACTTTAGAAACACACCCAAAGTTTATTTACAATATAACAAACAGACTTCCAACTTCCTATAAATTACAAAACTATCATTGGTTTCTTAAAACAAACCCAACCCCAACACCTGATAAAAAAACTCCAAAACATTCAAGAGTTTATGTGTCAAGGGTTCATTTTATGAGTAATGAAGGTTTGTTGCTATAACATTGTCATTTTTTTTATATTCAGGACCAGAAGATGTGAAAATGGCCATGGCATCAAATTTGGCAGAGATGGAGTTGACTGACCACAATAAAGAATCTTTGATAGAAGGAGGAGTACTGTGTCCACTTCCGTACTTGGTCTCACATGGTGACATTCCAAGTAAAACCGTGGCTGTTAAAGCTCTTAGAAACCTCTCAAGCTTACCTAAAAATGGTCTGCAGATTATTCGAGAAGGTGCAGAGCGCCCATTACTTGACCTTCTTTTCAATCTTAGCTCGTCATTGTCAAGTTTGCGTGAATATTTAGCAGCCACAATTATGCACCTCGCCATGTTAGTCTCTCTAGAATCCAGCAGACACCCGTTTCATTTTTGGAATCGGATGACGATATTTTTGGCCATGGCATCAAAGTAATTTAATTATCAAAATTAAATTTAATATCATTAACTATCATTTTTTGGAGTTTTTTTGGATTTATTTATTTATATAACTAGTACTAAAAATGTGTATATAACTAAATATCTCAACCAACAAATGGTACTAGTATCAGATATTCATGCTTGAATCACACAAATTGCAAATTGCATTTTGCTTCGATCTCTTTAAAGAGAGCAAGATATTCACGAATCAACCTAACTATATGTGTTGTCGTCAGAAGTTGGATGGATGCAATAATGGTAATAGCTTTTGAGAAATTGTGTGGACTTCTTCAGATTATGACCCACAGTGGCAAAAAAATGGTACAAGATGTTGGAATTTTTTTCTTTTTGGTGGGACAAAGCTGATAAGATCCAAGTGCGGTATGCGAAAAATCCAAGTAGAGCACGTGAACGAGGTTTCCAATAGAATCATGTAATTGAGTGACAATAATATCACCGACAAACATCTTAGTGATGGCAACAAATCTTGAAATTGTAAATAACATGAACTGGTAATTAATTAGCATGTAAAGCTTTGAAAACTCTCTCACTTTGCAGGACTACTGTTCTTAGTGGGACAACTTTTGAAACCTTTTCTGTGCACTCACATCGTGGAACTTTGGCCACCGATATTAGGTCATCCCAATGGTTAGGACTCTAAAAGAGGTTAATAGAGTCCTATTTAGAACTTCAATGAAATTTTTGGGGGTTCTAAAGGCATCTTTCCCATAATGAGATACTCTATATTCTCTATTTATGATATAATTTGATTTATATGTTATTTTTGTATTTTGTTAACTGATTTTTTTTTGGATGAATTCAAGGTATCTCCTGCACGTAGGCGATGACTAATCTCTCAAGCCGGGTCGGATCCCATTCGGGGGGCAAGCTCTTCCAATGATGGCTGCTCCATTCACAATGTAACATCCCACATCGACCAACGAAGAGGGGGTGATGTGCCTTATATGTACATGCCCACCTTCATCTAGCACGAGGCCTTTTGGGAGCTCACGGCCGGATTCCTTGGAACTCCGAAGTTAAATGAGTTTGGGCTAGAGAAATCCTAAGATGGGTGACCCACTGGGAAGTTGCTCGTGAGTTCCCAGAAACAAAACCGTGAGGGCAGGGCCCAAAGCGAACAATATCATGCTAAGGGAGTCGGGTCGTGACATAATGGTATCAGAGCTGGACCCCGACCGAAAGTGTGCCAGCTAGGAAGCTGGGCCCCAAGGGGGTGTTTTGTAAGACCCATGTCTTGGGGAATTAAGAACGGTGAGCAATCCCACATCGCTCGAGGAGGGAAAGGTGAAGTGCTTTATATGTGTGGACACTTCTCCTTCTAGCACGAGGCCTTTTGGGAGCTCATTGGCTTTGGATTCCATGGGAACTCCGAAGTTAAGCGAGTTTCGGCTACAGTAATCTCAAGATGGGTGACCCGGGAAGTTGTTTGTGAGTTCCCAGAAACAAAACCGTGAGGGCGGGGCCCAAAGTGGACAATATCGTGCTATGGCGGGCCGATCCGGGATGTGACAGAATGGTATCAGAGCCACTCTACCGTATGGTGCGAGTGTGTCGACGAGGACGTCGGGCCCCTAAGGGGGGTGGATTGTAACATCCCACATCGACCAACGGAGAGGGGGTGATGTGTCACGACTCGACTCCCATAGCACGATTGCTCTAGTCCAAACTCGCTTAACTTTGGAGTTCCAAGGAATCCGAAACTAGTGAGCTCTCAAAAGGCCTCGTGCTAGCAAGAGAAGTGGCCACACATATAAGCACTTCACCTTTCCATCCCCGAGAGATGTGGGATTGTTCACCGTTCTTGCTTCTCCAAGCTCACGGGTCTTACAATCCACTCCCTTGGGGCCCAGCGTCCTCGCTGACACACTTCCGGTCGGTGTCCAGCTCTGATACCATTATGTCAAGACCCGACTCCCATAGCACGATATTGTCCGCTTTGGGCCCCACCCTCACGGTTTTGTTTATGGGAACTCACGAGCAACTTCCCAGTGGATCACCCATCCTGGGATTGCTCTAGCCAAACTCGTTTAACTTCGGAGTTCCAAGGAATCCGAAGCCAGTGAGCTCCCAAAAGGCCTCGTGCAAGGAAGAGAAGTGCCCACACATATAAGCACTTCACCTTTCCATCCCCGAGCGATGTGGGATTGCTCACCATTCTTGCTTCTCCAAACTCACGGGTCATACATGATGTGCCTTATATGTACATGCCCACCTCCATCTAGCATGAGGAATTTTGGGAGCTCACTGGCTTTGGATTCCTTGGAACTTCGAAGTTAAACGACTTGGGGTTAGAGCAATCCCAAGATGGATGATATACTGGGAAGTTGCTCGTGAGTTCCCATAAACAAAACCGTGAGGATGGGGCCCAAAGCGGACAATATCGTGTTAGGGGAGTCGGGTCGTGAGACACAAGGCTCAAACTCGAGACCTTGCTTAAGGGGAGTTAACTTATTTTGTTTTAGTGTATGTTTATGTCATGTTAGGGTTTTTTTTTGTGGACATTTCAACCCAAAAAAATAAAAATTTGAACAAGATTTTAAAAAAGTGATTAGGGTAAAGGGAAAAAAACTAGCTATTTATTTCTATTTAAAAAAATTTCATTTGAAAAGAAAAAAAAGGGGAAGAAAAATAAGAGAGTACACAAATCAGGTTTGTTAATTCATTTTATGTGTTGGCCGGCCCATGCATGTGGTTTTTTAGGAGAGTATGTGGGCAGTTGTGCATCCTGAGCGATTGAGGAGAGAAAAAAGTGATTCATGTGGGGACCACTCAGGCTCAAGGGGCTGCATGTCCGTTCACACATTTGAGGACAACTCCGACAGGTCTTTAGCATTTAAAGCCCAAAATCTTTGTCATTGGGGATGCATTTTTGACAGTGGACTGCATATATGAGAGTTTTAGGGTGGTAGACCCCTAAATAGAGCCCCATTGGAGATGGCCTTAATATGTAAAGTTGGATGCAATAATATTGCGTACACTGGCCAAAATGGTGCAAGATGCTAACAACTTTTTTTTTCTTTTTCTTTTCGGTCGGACAAAGATGCTATCAACTATCACCAGCAAATTCCAATTTTGAATATTAGCAGAATTGGAAAAGGACTTAATGCTAATGGAGCTATTATAATTGTGGTGGAAGGAATGGTGTAAGATAGTGGGGATGACCAAATCGACCAAAAAAAAAAGGGATGAGCAAAGGGGGGAGAGGAAGATGCTCTCAACTTTTTTTTTGCTTTTTGGTCGGACAAAGATGCTCTCAACTATCACAATGCAAATTCCAACTTTGAATAGTTACAGAAGTCATAGTTACAGATGTTATAGTTTGATTGGGTTGGGATTCTTATCTAAGATGCTGACCTTGAGTGAACAACGTTACACTATTGAATGAATTGCATTTTCCTTTAACATTTTCATTAACTATGACAATTTGTGGAATTTTGAATGTTTAATTTTGAAGGCATTTTACTTTTTTTTTATTATTATTATTATTTTATATATATAATCAGTATATAAATGAGCTTCTTCAAAGCTTTAACATAATATCTACATGACTTGTGTTTGTTGAAAATTGGCCCAAATTGTATTGTTTAATTAATTGTGTAAGGACCCCTTTATTATTGTTGTTTGATAGCTTTGTTTAGGCATTGGGTGGCATTGCAAATGGGAATGCAAAGTTGATTGGCAGACAGTGGAAAAGCAAAGGCTGGCTGCACTGTTTCACTGTGTGCATGTGGGTTTGTGTCTGCCGCAATTGTTGAAAGTTGTGGACAACTTTCTTGGCTCCTTGTCAAGCTTCACGTGATGGAGTTTTGGAGGAGTGCCTTTGCACTTCTATTTAGGCAGCCAAGAGCAAAGAGAAGAGGTGTGGGCAGTGGCCATTGTGCCTCACTTATGGAGGTGTGCCTTGCCGCACCATGCACAGGGACGGCCTTGAGTTTTTGGGGCCCAGGACGAAAGTAAAGAATTATATGCTAGACTCAATAACTAAACAGAATTTACTTATGTGCTGGACTCAATAACTAAAAATTAACATCTTCAAGTTAAATAAAAACTTATCATTCAAGATAAATAAACTAGATCAATTCAAATTTTAATATAAAAAATTTAAAATCTAAGGGGGGTGTATTCAATTAAGAGTTTAAAAGAGTTTAAAAGAGTTATAAGTTTATAGAGTTTAAAAGAGTTCAATATATTTCAATTGATTTCTACATAGAGTTTTACTGAATTCATGGATTGATTTGAATGGTATTTGTTAGAGTTTTATCATAGATTTTAAAAGAGTTTATTAGAATTCAAAAGAGTTTTTTTTTTCGTTATTTTTTTTATGTTTATCTTTTTTCCAAATTTTCAAAATAGAAAATTACCTATATAAAAACAGAACGTCCAAACAGTAACCAAATGTACTTCTTCATTCCATAGTACTTCATCTACTTCTTCCATCTCCACTAATGACAAAAGAAATCTGAATTGCACATGTAACATTGTAAATAATTATATAGATTAAAACAAAATACCATTAATGAAAAGACAAAAATTGCAAAACCATAAAGACACATAAACACAAGCAAAACTCACAAGTAACTCACATAAACAGTAACCAAATAGTTCATTCTAACCAAAGTTCAACAAATTCCAAACTAAAGTCTTAACACTTCTCCAAAATGGTAAATACTTCCAAACCAAAGTTATAAAAATAGTTTAAACTAAAGTTTCAACATAATCTATAATGGTAAACATAATCTCAAAGAACCACACTCATTCCATATTGTATAGTATCCACTCGAGCTCTTCGTAACATTTTCAGAACGCATTTTTCATTCCCAACTTATGAACCATCCTAAGCGCTTTGTAACGAGCACGATTATCCAAGTTTGGAGTCTCCTTGATAGCATCCCAAACATTGTTGGTTTTCTCTCTTTTTCTTTTCTCCATTAGGCTATGCATTCCTCGAATTTCAAAGTGGTAATTGCAACAATTGAATCCATGCCCGTAGAAACTTTTTCACTCGCTTCACCAGTTATGGTCTCAACCGAATTATTATTTGCCTCGAGACTCGCTTTATGTTTCTTTTTGGAGGGAGCTTTTCTAATGGAGCCTCCAAATTTGTGTCCAAAAAGGTGATGAAGTAAAATTACCATATGACAAAGTTTGGTATGGTGTTTCATTTGGACCGGTAGGTATACTTTCTCCAACTTCATACGTTCTAGCATCGGTATCATCACCAAGTCCAATTGAGTTTTTCCTAACAAATCGCTCCATTGCCAATTGCAATTACCAAATCCTCATAGTCCTCGCAAATGTTTCTCTTTGAAGATGCATTTGACTTGGGTGGGACTAGCAAAAACAAAAATATATATATCAATTAAAATTTTAATAACATGCAAAAAGTATGAATTTGAAAGTAATCATTATAAAGTAATATTTAACAAAATTTTAATCTAACCTTAAAGTAATCTTGCCATACTTCTTCGAGTCGTGAATTTTTTTGACACGAGTCCCACCCAAATCCGTAACTATGACGCATAAGCCGAGTAAAACTATGATATCTTGTCTTAAACCATTTCGTGCATTTGCTTTGATATTGAAGATAAGTTTTTGGCATCCAAGTTTTGCATTAAGAACAGGAAGTATCTTGCTTTCTACTATTTGCTTGCTTAGCAAACCATTAGAATCGCGCCATCCACGGTTAAGGCATCAACCAAGAGTTCTAATAGCATATTGCTCTCTTTCGAGGTCCATGGGTTATAAGGGGTTTTTCCTTTTCTTTGTTGTGAATCTCCCATTTATAATGTTACTAGATAATACATACAATCTCTAATTAGTTCATAAAAATATATATATATATATGAAGATTATATATACAACAACAATAATCTTCTGTTAGAGAAAATATATGAAAATATATGAAGATTATATATACTAGATAATACATACAATCGCTAAAACAGAAGGAGAAAATAATCTTCATATATATACAACAACAATATATATATAAAGATTGGCAGCAAACGAGGTCATTAAAGATTGGCAGCAAACGTGTTGTTTTTACTGAATGACAACAACAATATATATACAATTAGAGCTATATGCATGTGTAACAACAACAACAATAAAGATTGGCAGCAACCGAGGTCATTAGTACAAGCGTGAAATATATATATATAAATATATACAGGCATAATATATACAGACAGCAAACGACATCATTAGTACCATAGATATGCAAACGGGATTGTAAGTTGAAGAAAATTCAACGCGCCCTAAAGAAGATTGTGAATACAGAAACGACAACAAACGTTCAAACACTATCAACCATACAATTTTATGCCATATGATTGCAAGAAGAGGGTATCAAAGATTATACATATATGAAAGCGTAGAAAAGAGAAGAGAGTTTTTACCTTCACTTGAAAGCACACACGTTCAAAGACTGGAAAGCGTAGAGAGCGTTCAAAGTTTTTAGGGTTGACATAAGATTTGTCAGAGCCTTTTCTATTTATACTTACCACTTTAAATTTAACGAAATTGGGCAACTCATTAATTCCTTCAAAATAAATAACTTTTTTTGAATACACCTAATTTTGTTTGACTTATAAAAGTCATAATTAATACACCTAAATTTCGATGTATTATTTTAAAATCAATATAAATCTGAATTGAATACACCCAAACTTTTACAAACTCTTTTAAAATCTTAATTGAATACACCTAGATTTTTAAACTCTTTTAAACTCTTTTAAACTCTTAATTGAATACACCCCCTTAAGTCTAAGGCTATTACATTCTTGATTCTAATGAAAGACTCAAATCCTAAGAATTAGAGTTTCACATGTTCCAAGAAACCCTAATTTATCTAAATAATTTTTTTAAAAAATATTAAATGAATATACAATAAACATATAATATATTAAATGAAAATTCTTTTTTTATGTATGCTTTTCCTCCACGTTTTGTCTTTGTTGTGTGATATCAGAAACTTCCGTGTTTGCATGAAAGACATAGACCCACATGGAGGTGGACTCCTCTTCTTTGCTTTTCCTGTGTAATATCAGTAACATATAATACATATATTTCCTTTAAAAAAACTACATATATTAAAAAGAAAAAAAAAAGGCCCTCCCGGACAATAGGCCCAGGGTGATTGCACAGCTCGCCCTTGTCCAGGGCCGGCACTGACCATGCAAGGAGAGAGGAAGAGAGTTTTGGAGCTACTGCTCCTTTGTTGTGACCACACTATTTGAAGACAATTTCCTTGTCTGATCAATGCGAGAAAAATCCTTTTCTCTATTGGTCTTTGGGTGTGGTACTATTTATTCTCTTTTTTGTTATTTGTGTGAGAGTGACTTGGGAAAATTTGAGATTTGGGTTGTGAGAGTTAAACTCTATAATTCTTAGGATAGGTAAGAGGGTCAATCTCCTTTGGGTGTAATCTCTTTTGGGATACTAGTGGAATTTCTTGCTGTCTTTGAACTGGATGTAGGCTACATAAGGGCCGAACCAGTATAAATCCTTGGTGTCTTTTGGATTTCTGTATTTCATATTTTGCTCTTATTGTTTCAATGGTTTCATATCCACCATCCAATGCAATCCACTTCCGCTGCGCACAACAGTGTTATGTGTATTATTATTTGTTGAAGTTGTAATACAAGATTAACAAATTTGCAAATTTCCTTTCTTTTCCTCCAAGGACACCATTCCATAAAGTGTAATTTTATTAACACAAGAAACTATTACCATTAAAGAAAAATTAGGTATTAGACATAACAATCCTTACTAATTAGGATTTGAGACATATAGTATTTTTTTTTTGGCTTTTAATACATATGAATCAACTTTTGTTTTGGATTTGACCAAAGAAGAGGCCCACATTCGTTGGCCCTGTCTAAATTAGAAAGGTAAAATACTGATATAACCATTATTTCGTACATTTTTATTATCTTTCTCTTAGATTCTTGCTATGTTCTTGAGTGAGTTTAGTCCATTTTTACTTAGTTTTATGTTTTATTAGGTTTGAAGAGTAAAGATGGAAAAGCAAGCAAAAGGAGCATTTTTGGGATTAAAAGATGTTTCACAAGAATGTGCTGTGCAGATCAGTCAACTTGACAGAATATACTGTACTTCCTCAGAGCGAACCAGATGTTGAGTCTTATATCGTTGGAAAGATACGGATGTTAGATTTTCGTAGAATTTTACGGTTCGTGATTCGGACATGTGTGGAGAGAGTTGTGGCCGTTTTAGTACAGACAGTTCGGGCAGAATGTGTTCTGCGGGTTTTGCAAAAATAATCCTTTTAAGTTTAATCCTTGGAGTCCAATTTATGTCAATTACATTTGGGAAGTATTTACAAGGATGTGGGGTAATTTTCTGAAATATGATCCTATATTTAGTAGGATTTTGGATGCCAACTCATTAAAGTCAATTTGAGCCAAACTAGGAAAGCAGAGTTACCAAGTCACAAAAGGATTTGTTCCTTATTTAAAGAAGATCAGAAAATTAGAGTTCTTTCATGCTGGAGTTGGAAGGAGTGTCAAAGAGCCGCTGCCATCGTCAAGTTCTCGAGCATCGTCATAATCCATAAGTTTTACTTTATGTTTTCTAGTTTTCCAATTATGTTTTCTTTGAACATGCATAACTAAATTATTCTCTAGGGCGAGGATGACGCCCGAGCATGGATAGTTATGATTTCTAATGTTATTTAATGGATTCTAAGTTTCTTTCGGATGAATGCTTAATCACTATTTTAATTGTTGCTATTTGTTTAAGTTCTTTGATTGATCACCTTAGGGCTTTGCATCTAGTAAATTGGAAGATGAATTTGAGGCAGAACTAGCAATATAATTCAATTAAGCTTCTTGTGATTAGGTGTGGTAAATTACATTATTGCTTGACGAAGAATAATGGTTTGCTTGGTTCCCTTGTTTTCTAAAACGTAATGAATCCAGCTTGTTAAATTTATGCCTTAACCAGGATAGATTGCAGGATTGGGTATACGATCTTTGTCTGAACTAGAAAAGAATCTTACACTTAAGGAAAACTATGGTCTAAGTGCCTAAAAAGGACTTAGATACTGGAATTATCATATAAAGAATCGAAAGAATCTGTTGAATGCGTTGAAATCTAACTTGGATTGCTTGTGGTTGATTCCGAAACCCTAGACCTTCATCATTGTCTTTCAACCTTAAAATTAAACCCTTTTATTCTCAGTTGCTTTTATTAATTTCTTGTTTGTTTCATAAACTTTCACAACAACAATCTCTACAAATTCATTTGCGTATCAATTAGATTTAATTTAGGTATTCGAATATTAGATTAATTTGGAATCCTCGTGGGAACGATATTCTTGGACTTGTCAAACGCTATAATATTACATCATTCTTGTGCACTTGCAAGGGCAGACCAAATACAATTTTAACGGTTTTGTTTAAAAGCCTGGCCAAAATCAGATCTCATCCTCCCCCTCTCTCTCGACTGGAAAATAGGGCAGCCGAGACATGTCCAGCAGTCCAGCAATCCAGCAATGCTTGGGTAGTAGCATTTTGTGTAAGATTTTTATGTCTTAAATCTCACTCAAGTGGTTTGCTAATTAACATAGAGGTCCAAACCAAAGTGGAGACTGGGAATTTGATTATAACTGGACTTGTAAGTCTTGGAGAGAAGTGTTTCAGTTTAAGTTCAAGACTGCTAAGGTTCCTAATTCATAGTGGATTAGAACTCCTAATTCTAATGCAATAAGGATGGGTTGAGGACTCCTTGATGGGCAAGGAGTTCTGACTGATGCATATAAATACATAGTCCCTACTCATATCGAATTACCCCAAATCTAGAGAACTCATACCCCATCTGTGCGAGAGTATATATAAATTGATATTGAGGAGAAGTGCTGTGTGTCAAGTTGCTCTTTCGATCATTCCAATGGCTACAGAACGAGGTAGTGTTCTTTTATATGCAATCTATTTAGTTTACATGTGGTATCAAAGCTTAGGTTGCATGTTTTAGAACCTAAAAGCAATTTAACCAAGCATGTTAACAAAAGTCTTAATAATTGAAACGACACATAATTATGTTTTCACTAATCTGAATTCAAGTTTTACTAGTATGTGTCTATTTTCACTCTTCTATTTATATAGATATGTTAAGCATGTTTCAGATATAAGGCTCTTGTCATCCATGCTTGAAAGCTTCACGATCAAGAATCCAAGAAATCTTGGATCAACCAAGCAAGCCACAGTGGTTTGGTTGATTAAAGAATCTGGATTCAAGAAAGATGATAGAGAAATCTTGCACAATGGATCATCATAATCTTGATTGCCTTCTGTCCACAGATCTTGGTAATTTTGGTTATGGTGATTCACTGTGGTGTGATGCAAAATATGAGTTATATGAATTAAACAATGATTGCTTTCCAACCACAGATGCGAGAAATCAAGAAATTCATGTATCAAATGTTTTGGTGATCACTAAAACATGTTCAGTTCTCAAGCCACAGGCGTGAATTGATAATGTACAGACTTTTTGGGGACATTTTTGATTTATATACTTGTTCGTTTCAATAAACTCTTACAATTTTTGCTACCAACCTTAACACCATCGAAACCCTCAATGGATCTAACTAAAAGAAATGGAAAAGGGATCTTGAGATGGCTTTGGGATTTCTAGACTATGTCTTGGCTATAAGAGAGCAAGCTCCAGAAAAGCCTGTTGAAAGAGCAACTGGTGAGGAAAAGGCTCATTTTGCTAAATGAGAAAAGGCAAATAGGATGGCTATTTTGATCATGCTCAAGTCCATGTCACCAACTGTGAGAGGAGGTATTCCACCTTCCAACAATGCTAAGGAATTCCTAGAGTCAATTAGCCTGAAATTTAAGGAATCTGAGAAAGCTGAGATGGGATCCCTGATTAACAAACTGACAGACATGAGATATGCTGGAAATGGATGTGTTAGGGTGCATATTCTAAACATGATCGATATTGGTATGAATTTGAGGGGTTATGGAGTCAACATAGATGACAATATGTTGGTTCACCTTGCACTCTACTAACTGCCTACAAATTTCAAACAAATCAAAAGCTCTTATGTTGCACAAAAGGAGTCATGGTCTCTCAATGAGTTGATTGCAATCTATACAGAAGAACAAAACATTAAGAAGGAGAAATCTCTCAACCGTGTCAATCTGGTCCAAGACATGAAACCAGTCAAGAAAGATGGAAACAAAGAAGGAAATAAGGAAAACCATGCTGCTGGAAAAACTAAGAAAAATGACAAAGGTTAAGAAAAATGACAGAGGTTCAAAGGTAGTAGGTTTGGCTGGAATTAAGTGTTTTTTCTGCAAGAAGTTTGGACACGTGAAGAAAGAGTGTCGCAGGTACAAGAGGTGGTTGGAAAAGAGGCAGGCTAGAGGTAATGAAATCCAAGTTTGTTTTGAATCAAATTTAATTGATATATCATACTATAGCTAGTGGCTTGACAATGGGGCAACAATACATGTTTCTAATTCTTTGCAGGGGTTCACAACCAAGAGGGTGCCAAACAAGGATAAGCTGAAGGTGTTCATTGGCAATGGAGTCCAAGTAGAAGTGAAATTCATTGGAGCAGTCAAGATTGAGTTAGAGTCTGGTTTTATTTTGGATTTATTTGAAGTAGCTTATGTTCCTTCCATGAGAAGGAATTTAGTGTTAGTAGCTAGGCTTGTTAAAGCCAAGTTCGAGGTAGTAGTCAATGATGTTGGATTTTCTATTTTGAAGAATACAATTTCAGTTGGTAGTGGAACTCATGTGAATGGCATGTTTTCTTGAAATATCAAAGAATATGAGCATATTATGAATGTTGCAAGCACCAGCAAAACACAAAGCAAAAATGAATCACCTAAGTTATGGCATAAGAGACTTTGTGACATTTCTAAAGATAGAATCAAAACCCTCTGCAAAGAACATGTGTTGCCGCCACTTGACTTGGATGAATTGGATGAAGTTTGCATCAGTTGTGTAAAAGGAAAACTCACAAATGCAAGAAAGAAAAGTACCAATATGTTAGAATCATTCATACTGATATTTGTGGTCCTTGCCCAACACAAACTCATGATGGTTTCAAGTACTTTATCACTTTTACAGATGACTTTTCATGTTTTGGATATGTGTATTTGATAACAGAAAAATCAAATGCTCTAGACATGTTCAAAGTGTTTAAAGCAGAAGTTGAAAACCAACTTGATCTCAAAATCAAAGTAGTTAGATCGGATAGAGGGGGAGAGTTTTATGGTAGATTTGATGAACTGGAAGAAATCCTGGACCTTTTGCAAGATTTCTTCAACAAGAAGGCATTGTTGCTCAATATACAAATCCTGGAACTCCACAACAAAATGGAGTTTCAGAGAGAAGAAACAGAACCCTCAAAGATATGATGAGATCGATGATTGCAAGTACAAATCTTCCTATTTTTCTTTGGGGAGAAGCTTTGAAAACATCAAATTATATTCTCGATAGAGTACCAACTAAGAGTGTGAATCAAATACCTTTCGAGCTATGGAACAAAAGAAGACCGAGCCTGAACCAGCTAAAAATCTGGGGATGCAAAGCTGAAGCCAAGTTGTATAATCCTATGGAAAAGAAACTAGATGCTAGAACAACCAGATGCTTTTTCATGGGATATCTAGAGAGGACGAAAGGATACCAATTCTATTGTCCAAATAATACAACAAGAGTTGTTGAAGCTGGGAGAGTAGTTTTTATAGAAGAAAAATGTGCAACCATTGAAGATAGGACACTGGATTTTGACGAACTAACAGACAGCAATATCATGCAATCTAATGACAATGAAGAAGAGGACTATATAGTTCTACCAAATGATGTTTTGCAAAATGAAGAAACAGTGCCTCAAGAAACAGTCCCTCAAATGCACCAAGTTGATGTCAATGCACCAGTTGAGATGAATATTAACCAACCATAAATCCATATAGATTCGCAGCCACAAAACCAAGACAATTTACAAGAAGAGCAAGAAGTGAGAAGATTAAAAAGAGCTAGAAGATCAGCCTTGTCAAGCGACTATGTTTATCTTCAGGAATCTGAGCAAAATGATCCATGCCTGGAAGATCCTATCACTTTAAACAAGCTATGACAAGTTCAGCAAATGAGCAATGGTTGTACGCAATGAATTATGAGTTAAATTCAATGGAGAAAAATAAAGTATGGGAATTGGTTCAACTTCCTCAAGGATGTCGACCTATAGGGTGCAAATGGATTTACAAAACTAAAAGGGATTCCAAGGGTCTCATTGACAGATACAAAGCTAGATAGGTTGCCAAAGGATTCACACAGCAGGCAGGAGTTGATTACAATGAGACATTTTCTCCAGTCTCTACAAAGGACTCGTTTAGAGTCATGATGGCGTTGGCAACTCATTTCAATCTATATCTCCATCAAATGGATGTAAAGACTGCATTCTTGAATGGAGACCTCTATGAAGAGATCTACATGTAGCCTGAAGGTTTCATTCAAGAAGGGAGATAAAATCAGGTTTGCAAATTAAGGAAATCCATTTATGGATTGAAACAAGCTTCTAGACAATGGTATTTGAAATTTGATGAAGTGGTGAGGTCTCTTGGTTTTAGTGAAAGCTTTGTGGATGAATGTATATATATTAAAGTCAGTGGGAGAAATTTTATTTTTTTCATACTTTATGTACATGACATTCTCTGGGCAAGCAAGAATTTAACTCTACTACATGATACCAAAGTTTTTCTGTCAAAAGTTTTTGATATGACAAACCTTGGAGAAGCCTCTTATGTACTTGATATTGAAATCAACCATGACAGGAAGAGAGAATTGCTTGGATTATCCCAAAAAGGTTACATAGAGAAAGTGTTGAGAAGATTTAATATGGAGAATTGTGCAGGAGGAGATGTGCCCTTCTCAAAAGGAGACAAACTGAGTATGGAACAATAACCTAAAACTGAACAAGAAAAATTAGAAATGGTTGAAAAGTCCTATGCCTCACTTGTAGGAAGTTTGATGTATGCTCAAGTCTATACTAGACCAGACTTAGCTTTTGCAGTAAGTGTTTTGGGGAGATTTCCGTCCAATCTAGGCCAAGCACATTGGGTGGCTGCAAAGAAAGTTTTAAGATATTTACAGAGAACCAAAAGTTACAATTTGGTTTATTGGCAAGTTGAGAATTTGGAGTTAGTTGGTTATATGCTGATGCAGATTTGGGAGGATGTGTGGATTCTTTAAAGTCCACTTCTGGTTATGTATTCATTTTTGGAGGAGGAGCTGTCTCATGGAAGAGTGTGAAGCAAACACACTCTGCAACCTCAACTATGCAGTCTGAATACATTGCATGTTATGACGCTGCAAGTCAAGCTATTTGGCTCAAGAACCTTATCACAAGTTTGAGGGTTGTTGACTCAATTGAAAGACCAGTTCAGATTTGGAATGATAATAGTGTTGCAGTGTTCTTCACCAAAAGCAACAAAAGATCATCAGGCACTAGACATTGGAAGTTTAAATATTTATCAGTTAGAGAAAATGTCAGGGATGGTCTTGTGAAGCTCGATCATATTGATACACATTCCATGATTGCTGATCCATTAACTAAGGGTCTGCCAAATGGTGTTTTTCATGGACATGTTAGAAGCATGGGATTGGTGTCCAGTTTTGATAGGGAGGACTAGTGGGAGTTTATTTCAGAATTTAGTCTTTACTTTGGTAGCTTACAGTTTTGTTATTTAAAACCTTGATCAAGTTTCAGTAAAATGCAATTTTCTTATTGTTTGATTCTGTGTTTAATTTTGTTTAAACAAGTGATTTCAGTCGGTATCAAGTGTAGAAAAGCTATCTTCAATAACTACACTACATACTTACTCACGAAAGAGTTATTTTGGAAAGAGAGATCTTGTAATCTCTTAAAGTTATGGACTGATAGATGACAATGACATTTAAAGCATTCTAAAGAATGAGTCATGTTCATATGATGTTCTAATCTTGACGGAAGCTTTATGTAACTATGATTATAAAGGTCCTAGATGTTTTATATTCAAGGCACCTTGATGATCCGATGCTTGTTTTCCTAGTTGACCTAGAGCTTGTTTAGGAATACAGTTTGGAGTCATGATCTCTTGGTCACCTAGTGACCAAGGAATTCATGGTCACCCACTCTTGGATTCAAATCCAATGGCCCAATAGATTTTCTTAAAAGGAGTGCAAAAGTAGGTGGGCTATTGGATTTGAATCCAAAGGTGGGTGACCACGGATTCCTTGGTCACTAGGTGACCAAGAGATCAGGACTCATGCAGTTTAATTGATTTCCATGGCCATAAAGTAGTTGAAACATGGTTTTGTTGATTATTGACCAAGTGGGAGAATGTAAGATTTTTATGTCTTAAATCTCACTCAAGTGGTCTGCTAATCAACATAGAGTTCCAAACCAATGTGGAGACTAGGAATTCGATTATAACTGGACTTGTAAGTCTTGGAGAGAAGTGTTTCAGTTTAAGTCCAAGACTGCTAAGGTTCCTAATTCATAGTGGATTAGAACTCCGAATTCTAAAGCAATAAGGATAGGTTGATGACTCCTTGATGGGCAGGGAGTTCCGACTGATGCATATAAATACATAGTCCCTGCTCATATCAAATTACCCCAATTCTAGAGAACTCATACTCCATCTGTGAGAGAGTATACAGAAATCGATATTGAGGAGAAGTGTTGTGTGTCAAGTTGCTCTTTCGATCATTCCAATGACTACAGAACAAGGTAGTGTTCTCTTATATGCAATCTATTTAGTTTACATTTTGGTGATTATTCAAGGATAGGATAGTAGCTCTTATCAAATGATTCAGTAAACAATGCTTGTTATCAATGGTTTAATTGGAATGAATGAAAATGTTTTTACGAGTTTGTTCCATCATAACCTGAACATCACTATAACACAATCTTCTATATTCCAGGCAAGATTTTTTCTCCGAGACAGAAGCAGCTGCTGTTGAAGAATGATGACGAAAATTGTCCTCACCACATCTTCTTATGGGTGCAAAGGCTCATGTTGCCTCCTTCCCTTCCATTGTATTGAATTTGTTTTGTACACCTGATTTACAGTTGCCTCCTTGGAGGTCTTTGGGTAGTCTGATGTAGTACGGGTATTTGTACTTCTATGTTGATTGTCATTTTGCAACTGAAAGTTAGTGGACAGTTGAACAGCCAAAAGTCCCTAATTTACTAACAATCTCTTTTCTCCGAAACTCTATTTCGTTTTTTTTTTTGGGCTGAACTCCTTTCATTTGCACAACATTTTTGTAGCTCTGCGCAGTTCATATTCCCTTCCCCCATTTTGCCAGGTTTTTTTGGTCAATCCAAAATATTGGAGTTGTCACAATGATAATGGATTTTGCTTCTATATTATTACCCAAAAAAAAAAAAAACCTGAAATGCATGATTAACCTGCTGACCAGATTAAATTAGCTCCAAACAACCCGCGTTTGTGGCCAATTTTGGCTGGAAAAGTCCATGATATCCAAGTCGCTGTCTAGTGAAGTGTCGCCGCCATCACCAGTGTTGTTTGGCTCGTCCAGGTCAATCAATTCCTCTCTCTCATTTCTTCTTCTCCTTCGATTCTCTTAGTTCGGCACCCAATCAATTTAACCATTGAAGAAACCAAACAAACAAGAACGTGGATTGCAATTTCCATTTATGCATTGCAGTTTTCGTTTCTGCATTGTAGTTTCCGTTTTAGTACTTTCATCGTGATTTTGCATTTTGGTTCCTCACTTATTAATATGTTTATTTTCCCCCACACTTTGCAGTGTAGTTTTTGTTTCTATAAAATTATTTTTTGTTTTCGTTGCTGTTTTTGTTTTTGTTTTTTTTGCATTTTTTTGTTTTTGTTTACATCATTGATATCTACATTTTTTGTTGTTTTAAAATCCCACTTAAATATGAGAACTTTTGGTTTTTATAGAAATTGCAGTGCATTTTTCGATCTTCTTCTTCTATTGCAGTATTCATGTTTTAATGTGATTCTGTGAAGCTCAGTTTTTCTGTTGTTGAGCTATGTATATTCTTGATCAAATTGTTATTTGAATTTTCTAGTAGTTTTTGTTTTTGTAAAAGCAAATGGAGAGGCTGAAGCACTCTGTGGCCAGTTAGATGCCGAAGGTTATGTAGATGCTTGCATCACATCTGACAATGATGCGTTCCTCTTTGGGGTTAATTGTGTGATAAAATCCTTTCAATCCAATTCTAGAGTAAGTATTAATTCCTTAGTAAGTTTAACTACGCCCCACTTGGGCAATTGATTCTGCTCTTTCATATTAATTTTTTATTCTGTGAACTCATATCTCTTATCTTGCCGGTTCTGTTGCCTTACCATCTTTTTAGGCCACTCAGAGATTCTCATTCTATGAAGGAACCATTTGAATGTTACTATATGTCAGATATCGAAGCTGGTCTTGGTTTGAAGAGGAAACACTTGATTGCCATCTCTCTTTTGGTCGGAAATGACCATGATTTAAATGGGGTGCAAGGCATTGGGCTTGATACAGCTCTTCGTTTTGCCCAAAATTTTAGTGAAGACGAGATATTGAATAGGTCTGATACTTGTTGAATTATAAGCCTTAAGCTGACTTAAGAGTTAGTTTAATCAATTTTCCATTTTATTTCTTTTTTATGACAAGTGTAAGCTTCCTATTGGTTGCTTAAGTGAATGGCTGAGATCATCTTGTGCTGTAAGAGATCCAGCTGCTGTGCATAACAGATATATCCCTCACACTATGTGCGTGAGGTTGTAAGAACAGAGAGCTGTGAATGAACATTCTGCTGCTAACACGTATAGCAGGCAGATTTTGATAATTCTTCTTGCTTCTTCCTCCTTTTGTTTTCTCCTGTAAATTCTGAACACACACACACACACCTGAAAACACTAACATGGCCTCAGAGCCAGGTTCGATTATCTAAAGAGCTGGGCGTTCAATCTGTGAAAGGAAACATCATCGGGAAATTTGGGTTTTTCTTCTAAATCTGAAAACAACTCGTTTTTGAAGAATCGTAGATCAATCATGGCTAGATCTGGAAGCTCAGAGGTGAGAACCCCAATTTTCTCTGGTGAAAATTATGAGTTTTGGAAGATTAAGATGGTGACCATATTCAAATCATATGGGCTTTGGAATCTGGTAGAGAAGGGAATTCCAGTTTCAGATTCAAGAAGAAGAAGGCAACTGAGGAGACCTCAGAGGAAGAAGATGATGAGAAGGCAGCTGCAATCCTCATGAAGGATGCAAAGGCTCTGGGTATTATCCAAAATGCAGTCTCAGATAAGATTTTCCCACGAATTGCAAATGCAGACTCTGCCAAAGCTGCCGGGAGCTGTTGTATGGAGAATTTCATGGTGGAGATCACGTTAGATCGGTAAAACTTCAAAATCTCAGTGACGAATTTGAATATACTAGAATGCATGAGAATGAGTCTTTGTCCGCTTACCTTACTAGACTGAATGATCGATTAATCAAATGAAAAACATATGGTGAAGTGCTCCTGAATGAGAGGCTTGTGCAAAAGGTTTTGATTAGTCTTAGCAAGGTATATGACCCCATTTGTTTAGTGATTGAAAACACTAAGAGTCTACAGACTGTGGAATTGCAAGAGGTAATTGCTATTCGAAAAGCCAAGAGCAACGTTTTGAGTTGCACAACGCAGATGCAACTGAGAAAGCTTTTGCCTCATTCACAGTGAGTCTCAAAGGCCAGAATAAGAATGCAGCTCATCCTGGTTCATCCAAGGCTCAGAAAAATTGGAATCCAAAAGGAAAACCTTGGGAATCGAAAGGCAAGCCTCAATGGAATAATTTCGCACAGACTCACAGCTCATCTACAGGTCAAGAAGTCAGAAACCCCAATGCAAGGTGTGCTCCAAGTATCACTTTGGAGAATGCAGTATAAAGGCAAGCCAAAGTGTTACAACCGTGACAGTTTGGTCACTTGGCTAGAGAGTGCACTGCAGAAGGCCGTGCGTATGCAAACCTGCAAGTCAAAAAGGAGGTGATTGGAAATCTGCTTATGCAAACCGTGCTACCACGAGTCAAAACCAAATGGGGATTGGTACATTGGACAAGGGCTGTAGCAATCACATGACTCGGCAATGTTGATTTACTTGTGGATGTGAAAACAAATGTGGCTGGACAGTACAAATGCCAACCGGTACACTTGTGAAGGTGGTCGGTATGGGTTCATTGGTCATTGACACAACAAAAGGAAGGAAGTACATTAGGGAAGTGATGTATCTTCCAGATTAAAAGAGAATCTGTTGAGTGTTGGTCGATGGATGAGCATGGATATTTTCTCGTGTTTGGAGGTGGAATGTGCAAGGTGTTTGATAGTTCTTCAATGAACTGCTCTCATCATCAAAGTTCCAATGAAGAAGAACAGATGCTATCCCCTATCCCTCCTAGGGTCTGAAAACCAATTGGTCATGAAGGCTAGTATCATTCAAGTGCACATGGACTTGGCACAAAAAGGCTAGGACATTTGCATTTTAAAGGGTTAAAACAGTTGAGAGATAAAGATATGGTGCATGGGTTACCTCAATTAGAAGAACAAGATGGTGTATGTGAGGGTTGCCAACTTGGAAAACAACACAGACTTAGTTTTCCAAAAGGTCAAGCTCAAAGAGCAAGCAGTCCACTTGAGTTGGTTCATGTTGATCTATGCGTCCTATGAGAAATGAGTCCATTGCAGGAAACAAGTACTTCATGCTGTTCATTGATGACTCTACAAGAATGGTTTGGGTTTATTTCTTAAGAAACAAATATGAAGCTTTCACTTGTTTCAAGAAATTTAAATCCATGACTGAGTTGCAATCTGACACAAGGTGAAATGCTTGAGGAGGACAGAGGTGGAGAATTTCTATCTTCTCGAGTTCATAAAGTTTTGTGAAGATCATGGGATTCAAAGGCAGCTCACAATGGCCTATACTCCTCAGCAAAATGGAGTGGTAGAAAGGAAAACAAGACAAAGTGGTTGACATGGCTAAGTCTATGCTACATGAGAAGGAAATACCTTATTTTCTTTGGGCAGAGGCTCATGGACACACAAGCTGTATATATATCTTGAATAGATGTCCTACCAAGGCTTTGAACAATGTCACACCTTTTGAGGCCTATAGTGGAAGAAAGCCGGCATTGCTCATCCGAAAGTTTTTGGCTCCTTGTGTTATGTTCATGTGCCTAATGAATTAAGACACAAACCTGGAACCTAAAAGTGTGAAGGGAGTGTTTGTTGGCTATGCAACTTGTGAGAAAGGTTATAGAATTTTTGATCCAATCTCCAAGAAACTCACATTGTCAAGAGATGTCACCTTTGATGAAGAAGGATCTTGAACCGGACAGTAAAACTCCGCAAGGTCAGGTGACACCATTTTTTGATGAAAGTCTAAGTGAGCATGGCTTCGTTATAGGAGATAAAGCTGAGAATGCTGCCCTAACACCTCATACATCTATTCAAGCACCATCACAACATATCTCAAGGGACATAAGCAGTGAAGAAAGGAACACTAAGCTTATGATCACTCACCATTGAAATGGAGAAGACTAGATGATGTGCTTGCACAAAGGCAATCTCTGCATCATTGAACCAGAAAGATATGCAGAGGCAGCTCAAGACAAGGCATGGCTAAAGGCAATGGAAGATGAACTCCAAATGATTGAAAAAATGGCACTTGGGAATTGGTTGACAGACCAACTGAGAAACCAGTTATTAGAGTCAAGTGGTTTTACAAAACCAAGTTAAACTTGGATGGTTCAGTTCAAAAACAAGGCGAGTTAGTTGCCAAAGGGTATGCTCAGAAACCTGGACTAGATTACAATGAAACCTATGCTCCTGTGGCTAGATTGGACACGATTAGAACTCTCATTGCCTTGGCTGCTCAGAAGGAGTGGAAGCTGTACCAACTTGATGTAAAATCAGCTTTCCTAAATGGTGTATTGCAAGAAGAGGTCTATATAGACCAACCAGAGGGTTATGTGATCAAAGGCAAGGAAGATAAAGTTTATAGGCTGCACAAAGCTCTTTATGGTCTGAAACAAGCACCTAGAGCTTGGTATGGAGAGATAGACACCTATTTCATGCAATGTGGTTTTGAGAAAAGCCTAAGTGAAGCTACTTTGTATACCAAGACAAGAGGAGATAGAGATATTCTCATTGTCTCTATTTATGTTGATGACATTGTGTATACAGGGAGCTGCAAGGAATTGTTGGATGAATTCAAGGAAGAGATGATGATGAAATATGAGATGACAGATTTGGGCCTTCTACATCATTTTCTTTGGCATGGGAGTGGTTCAAACGAACTCAAGCATATTCATTCACCAAAAGAAGTACGCAGGTTCTTTATTGAACAAATTTGGCCTAAATGAGTGCAAGTCTGTAACTACACCCCTTGTAGCAACTGAAAAGCTAGTTAAGGATGATGGAAGTGGAGCAGCAAGTGAAGAGCAATATAGAAGCATTGTAGGTAGCCTCTTGTACCTAACCGCCACCAGACCAGATATTATGTATGCTTCTAGTCTGCTTGCTCGTTTCATGCATTGCCCTACAAATAAGCACTATGGAACTGCTAAACGAGTGCTAAGGTATATTAAAGGGACTCTAGACTATGGTCTAGAGTATGTAAAAGGAAAGAATGCAATGCTGATTGGTTTCTGTGACAGTGACTGGGGAGGATCATTTCATCAAAGGCTGTGCAATGCTCTAGATATCATTTCATCAAAGATGCACTTCAAGAAGGTATCATTGACTTGGTGTACTGTCCTACTAAGGAACAACTAGCTGACATCTTCACCAAATCCCTAGCTAAGGATCGGTTCAATTATCTCAGAAGTATGCTTGGAGTTAAATCAGCTCAAGACTTAAAGGGGGAGTGTTGAATTATAAGCCTTAAGCTGACTTAAGAGTTAGTTTAATCAATTTTCCATTTTATTTCTTTTTTATGACAAGTGTAAGCTTCCTATTGGTTGCTTAAGTGAATGGCTGAGATCATCTTGTGCTGTAAGAGATCCAGCTGCTGTGCATAACAGATATATCCCTCACACTATGTGCGTGAGGTTGTAAGAATAGAGAGCTGTGAATGAACATTCTGCTGCTACACGTATAGCAGGCAGATTTTGATAATTCTTCTTGCTTCTTCCTCCTTTTGTTTTCTTCTGTAAATTCTGAACACACACACACACCTGAAAACACTAACAATACTAAATGGATTTCATATATGGTGTTCTTGGTTTTCTGTTATAGAAGTCATTTTAATTGATAATGTAATTTTGTGCTCAAACTTTTTAATTAGTTAAGTTTGTATTATAAATTTCGCACAGGTTATGTGAAATAGGAAATGGTGATGCTTCTCTCTTGCAAGGTGAAATAAGATCTGTGGATGATAGTGTACCTAGTCCAGAGGAGAGCTCATTAAAGAGAAAATTCTCTCATTGTTCCTTTTGTGGGCATCCTGGCAGCAAAAGACCTCATCTCAAGTCTTCCTGTGAATATTGTAATACCACAATGGGTGAGGGTTGCATGAAAAAGTCAGAGGGTTCAAATGCAGTTGTTCTTCCTGTGATATGGTACATTTAATTTCCCTTCTGATACTTCTCCTTTATAGTAAATTTTTCTTCTCAACATATTGGGCCCCATCATAAGTTGAATTCAAATAGTGTCTGTTACAATTTGGCAATGTGCTCCGTATTGCATCCTTAAGTACAAGCATTTAATGATAATGGTAGGATCGTAAAGAAAAGGAGCAGAAGAAGCAAGAGAATTGGCGATTGAAAGTTTTCAGCAAAATTTCACTGGAGCCGAATTTTCCCAATGATGCAATTATTGAAATGTATTTATGCAACAGCCATGGTTACTTCACTGGTATGTTTTAACATTCTTCCTACAACTGGTACAAATATTGAATAAATTCTTTTCAATAGCATGGACTGAATTTGACTTGAGAAAATATTGTCTTCGTCAGAAAAGGAGCTTCTTTCTGGCATGTTGTTTTGTGAATGTATCTTGCCAACTTCAGTGCACTATAATGTTTTAAAAATTTTGCACAGCAAATGACGGACCCTTCATATCATGGGGAAGTCCAAAAACTGAAATGCTGGTTGATTTCTTGGCTTATCATCAGCTGTGGGAACCATCTTATATTCGCCAGAGGATGCTTCCAATGTTGTCAACCATTTTCTTAAGGGAAATGGCTACAAACCTGTAAAAAATTTGTTTTATGGGCAGTATGAATTCGATTCCATAGACCGCTTGAAAATAAGATATGGGCATCAATTTTATGTGGTCAAGTGGAAAAAAGCCACACCTTCTATGGGTTGTGTTGTGTCAGTTGCACAGTCCCTCCGGAGGAGTCCGATATGCTACAAGATGATGTTATGTTATGAGTCCATTAATCCATTCGATGAGTCTGATGTTCCTACGATTGATATCAATGATGGTTGTTGCTTTTTGTTGACCGATGAAAATACGGACCTTGTCCATGCTGCTTTTCCGGAGGAAGTTGACAGATTATTGCAGGAGAAGGTGTAATTTCTTTTCCTTTTCATTTCTATGTGTTTTTCTTTTCTTTCTTATTTGTGATTTCCTTTTCCATCTTGTGTACCTGTTGAAATTAAGGAAAATCTTGTAAGCTTTTGTGCTTAAATCTTGCAGGAACTGAAAGAATTGAAAAGAAGAAAAACTAGGAAGCCTGAAACAGCAGGATCAAGAGGCGCCCTGCTAAATATCACAGAATTCTACCGTTCTGCCAAAGTGCATGAGACAGAACCTGGAGAAAAACCATCAAGCTTAAATCTCCCCAAGTCTGTAAGACGCCGTCTTTTGTTTGACTATGGCATTTTCAGATTTTGGGCCCTTTGCTGCTGCTTAGTAGGAAAAGTAATTGAAGATGTAAAGTAATCACCTCCTTCTAACCCTTACTGAGCTTAGCCTGATGTGTATTTTCTGTAATTAAATTTTTAGGTTTACATAGGGTAGGTGCTGAGCAAAAATTGCAGGGTTTTGAATCTTCCTTGAGTGAGCAATGCAAGATTTCTAGTGCGTTTATTGTAACATTTTGTATAAAGGTAAATTTGTCATTTTGAGAATTTTGAGAATTTTTTATGACTTCAGCAATTTATGAACGGAATTTTAATGTAATGAGTTTTGTAAAAACAATTTGAAACTTCAAAGCGCGTTAGTGTAATTTTCAAAACCTCGTAGATTTTATGAAAACATATAAAACCTCAACAGTTAGGTTTTACAAATAACTCAAACGTGGGGAAGGTTGGGTGTGTAACGGAAGTTATTAAATAAAACACATTACATGTGAAAGAATTTACAATCTTCCAAACATGGAAAATTCATTAGTGCCCTTGACCTTCTTATTCTATAATTGGCAGTCGTTCCTCAAGATAATTGTCATGCCATATATGTTTTTGACTCTCTTCTAGTAATTACATTCTCTTGTAGAAAATATTTGAAAAGCTATGGATGCTCAAAGTTATTGCCAACTTATTTACCTAATTTGTTGATATGCAGAGCTTGCCTATGTACCAATAGCTCTCATATATTTTCTGTCATCTAAGACCAAATTGTAAGAATAAACACACGTCTTTCTTCTGGTAAGTTACAATGCATTGCCTCAAACTTGTCAAGTATAAGCATTTCAAAACAATACACAGACGATGGGTTATTTTTATCTTCTTTTTTTTGGGAAGACTGTAACCCTGGCGTGAAGCCATGAGCGATGAGAAGGCCATCTCAATTGAATCTGTGAACAGTTCTAGTCCAAGACTTGAAGCTGTCAGTGTTTTGGTTGTTGATGGTGATTCTGCTTGTCTTGCAATGCTATCAAGAATGCTCTGTAACTTGGGGTATAAAGGTAAACATTTTTTTATTTTTATTTTTGTTGAATTATTTGGTTTCATTATGGAAGTCTTAATTGTTTTTCTTTTTCTGCAACCACAGTCAAAACCCATTTCATTTTTATATTAACATGTAATTCTAATTTCCTTGAGGATTAATATGCTTACCTTGGTTGCCAAGAAAGTTTCAACCATTTACCACATATGTTATGAACCTATGACTTCCAAAATTTCTTTTTCTCTCCTACTGTTTGCTTTATTTTTTGCAAATACAGTTTTTTTTCTTCTAACAGTTTCCTGCTTTACTCTTGCTAGCAGTCATGACAGCTAAAAGAGCCTCTGATGCACTATCCATAGCTAAGAAGAAGGAAGATGAGCTTCATCTTGTGCTGACAGAGGCTCAATTGCCTGACATGGACAAATGTGAGCTCCTAGAGAAAATGAAAACAGTTTCCGAAGTACCAGTTGTTAGTAAGTTCTCAGTTTCAAAAACCCCATTCATGTTATTACTTTGCACTCACCAGAAAACATTTTATTCATAGAGAAGCCTCTCTGATATCATATGTTGCTGACTTGGTTTTTATTTATTTATGCAGTTATGTCTGATGATGATGATGAGAATGCAATGTTGGGTGGGCTGTTTAAAGGAGCTGTATTTTATTTTGTTAAACCACGCACAATCAACAGCCTAAAAAACCTATGGCAGTTTTCATTCATCAAGAACAGAAATCATGTGGTGATAGATCTCACTGAAGAGGAAAGTAGTGTTTATGGTGAATTCCGGTAGGAGAACACATCAAATGAGTGCTTGGAGACTGAATCATTCATGAGGAGAGACAGATGGCTGAAAAGAAAAGACCCTGAAGGGACATACAAAGATGAGGAGAGAGAGAATTCTGATTCAACTTCCCCAAAGAAGCCAAAGCTAGTTTGGACCAATGAGCTACATAAGAGATTCTTGCATGCTGTCAGATTGATAGGGGTTGATAGTAAGAGCCCCTCTTGATATTGGTTTTGTGATGAACTTTTTATTTTAGTTGGTGCCATGGAAACTAAGATAGCTAATTTATTTCTTAATTTAGGTGCTCGTCCAAAGGAAATACTTCAGCATATGAATGTCCCTGGACTCAGGAAAGAAAATGTTTCAAGCCATTTACAGGTTTGCTTCCTTTTTTTTTGGTCGAAATACAGGTTTGCTTCTTTGTTGTATAGGATTCAGTACCTTTAATGCAGGATTTTCAACTTCATATAAGGAGAAACAACTCTTTTTTTTTTGTCAGTGACTTCTACAACTTTCTTGATTACCCATTTTTCTTTTCTGAGAGAGAAACATCAACAAATTCTTGGCTTTGCACTCCTTTATAAATGTTATTTTTGCAGAAATATCGCCTCTCGTTGAAGCGAGAACAAGAAGCAATCATGAAGGCCAGGGCCAGAGGTCCCAAAACATCAAATTTCCCATCACACCATTCTTCTTCAACATTAAATTTTCATGGAGGCTGTTCTCAAACCCTGAACCGGTATTTGACATCAACAACATATCAACCAGAACTCAGAAGGCATGTTCAGGACCTCAGTAGTCACATGTCTAGGCCTTCCCATGCAGGTTCTGTATGTTTTCCAAGTCAAGTTGACTCAAGTGGGCAACCAACTCTAAGCAATAAGTCAAGTTTTCCATCAATGCCATACCATTCTTCATCAAATTATAAAAATGGGCAACCAACTCTGAGCAACCAGCTGGATTATACTAATTACCATAATCCTAATCACATTGGAAATAGGATCACCAGCAACAAGGAATTGGCTGGCTTTAGACAGGTGATGACCTTTATCAGATACAGTTATTTTGATGGGAACAAGAACTACTCTAGTTTTGGTGATCATGGTCAGTCAAATCTAGTAGATTTCCAAATATTTCTGCATAATTCTACAAACCAAGAAGAGCAGCAGCAACTTCAACCACAGGTTCTGTTTTCACCACCATTGCAAATGCCTTCACCACATGAGCAACAAGAAAATAGCATTTTTGGGCAGAAAAAGCAACTTCGATCACAGTTTCTGCCATCACCACCATTGCAAATGCCTTCACCATCACCTCTGCCAGAAGCAGCAGAGCAGCAAGGAGAACAAGATGAAATTTTTGGGCTTGAAAAGCAACTTATGCTGTCACCACAGTGGCACTGGCATATGCCTTCAATGCCAGCAGCACCAACAGCCCATGAGCAAGAGAAAGATGACATGTTTGGGACTGAAAGTGGAGAAACTGATGACTTATTTGACATTGCAAAAGGCACCACTCAACATTTCAATGATGTTGATTTTGATGATATATGGTGAGTGGTGATCAAGCATCTGGCTTATGTTTATGCACTTGTAAAGTAAGCTTCAATTAAAGGGTACATCTCCATACATTATTAGATAGAGACTGTACTGTATACTCGCTTGTAAGCTCTTTCTCTCATCTCAATGATAAGGGAAGAGGATAAAAAAGATGTATATATATATGAGAAATGTAAGTGGACAAGTTGGACTTGAAGTAATATACAGCTTTAGTTTCTAGAGTTATTATCATGATTAACTTACATTATTATATCTTTGTTTTTTTAATTATAAAAAAATTAGAGAGAATCGAACCATAAACTTATCCTAATACTAACCCATTACTCCACCCTCTCTCACCAGACTTTTATGTCTTTTAATTGTGAATGTATTCAAATTTACTAAATAAATTTTCTATGCTATATATTTTTGTCAGTAATTAAATTTTAGTTATTGATCAATTAAAAAGAAATTCAAGTCACTGGCGAAGTTTTATCCATGGTTACTATATTGTTATTGGGATGACTCCCTACCGTTTGTGTCAATTGTACTCTTTATTCTTATTGATCTAATAAAATTCTATCTTTTTTTATTAAAAAAAAATTCAATTTGTCAAAGAAAAATGGGTAAGCATCCAAAAAAAAAGGCCCTACAAATTTTTTTGAAATGAGAAAGGGAAAAACAATATCAAACCCTGGGACTATGAATAATCTGGGCTACATATCGGTATATGTAACTTACCCAAAAAAAAAGGGGTAAATGTTAAAATATATTCTAAAATAGGCAACCAAAAAAAAAGCAGGAAATTATTGGACTTGGCATCAATTTTTATTGTGTAGATTACTTGAGGACCAATTAAGTTTTTCTCTCTCCGTGTTACATTTTCACTCATACTTTCCTGAACACATATGTACATCTGATTTCCTTTGGTTAATGAGATTTATTTGGTTTCCTCAAACTGTTTGGATTGGAATTAAAACTCAGTTCGTTCAATTATTTAGGGTTGGCATTAACTTGAAGCCCAAACTTTCCTATTTCCAACTCACACTAGGATTAAGCAACTATATAACATTAACCCTTCTCACTTGTGTCACTTAGTTTGTTAACGGGTTAGCGCTTTCTTTCATCGATAACATTGATGAACAAGATTAGAGAAGAGAAGATGAGTTTGATGAGTAAGGTAGATTTTGGTGATGGCTTGTCCCCTCTCGAGATTTTGTCAGAGGCAGTTTGTAGTATATTCAAAGTGCATCAAGCGAAACAAGAGCATTCTTCAGAATCTCCAAAGAAAGGAAGCTCCTTGTACTTCAATTTCTTGAATGATATGTCTGGCCCCAGCAATACCAATACTACTCCTGTAAGTATTAATTTTCTCTGATTAATTTTCACATAATCAGTAACTTTTCATTCTTCTCTTTAATGTTTTTGTTTTTGTTTTCTAAGCTCTGCAATTATTCTCTAACATTTACTTTATTTAATTTGTCACAGAAAAAAGGCAACGGCCCAGTGATGATCATGAGAAAAGAGGCGATATTGGAGAGTCCTAGCAGTCATGACGAGGATGATGATGGCCGCCAAGTCCTACTCGTTGATCATGAAGAAGAAAAGTCAGAACTGACTTTTCAATTACAAATTCCAAAGTATGCATTCTCCCTCTCTCTCTCTCCCTCAAACTTTCCCTACCTTATTTATAAATGTTAATGATTAATTAGGAACTGAATATGTTGATGATATGCGCATGCACTTAATTTGCTGCAAGTTTAATTTCTCACTATGCCTAATTTTGGAAAAAAACTTACTTGTAACGGTGATAACACTGCTTCGCTCTTCTCGGCCAATAACACTATGACACATGAAAAAATTATCTCACGTGTCATTATGTTATGAACCAGAGATGTTATCCCCAAGAGTTTCTCTCCTACTTTAGGGGTAGGCAAAAAATAGTTGTAGCGGTTGAACGTCAACCAAACTAATTTGAATGGTTGGGTTCGATTTTTATATTAAAAGCATGTAATCTTGAACCAAATAAAACCAAGTAGTGCACAATAAAATTTGGTTTGACCTATTTAGAAACTAAAATAAACTGCATATATTAAGCTTATTGTGTTTTTTGACAATTGACATTTTTTTATGGGCTAATTAATTAATTACGTGTCGTAATTTATATCGCAGTTTAGTTAAGGAATGTTTTCCACACCCTAAGAAACGAAGGTCTTCATCACCTAATAATATTAATAGCATCATCCTATTTGGACAAAAGATAACAATGAGCACAACTGGCCGTGCTAGTACTAGTGCAAGTAGCATTGAATCTCATCAAATTCATCAAGAGCAGACAATGACTGTTAAGAATACTTCTTTGAAAAGAAGATACATTTTTGATGAGGATGATAAGGATTGGGTTGCTGCTCCTAATAAGAAGAATAAGAAGGTAAAGTTTTCAGTCAACAAGAATTCAAGCAAAGGCAAGGGCAAGGACAACAGCGTACCCGAACCTGTTCATGAGTTACCTGAAGAATTCAAGCAAGTGATCTTGGGCAAAATGAATGGGACTAGGCTCCAATTGTTGACACAGAAGAAGTTGTTCGAGGCTGACATAAAGGAAGGCCAAGGTAGGTTGTTGCTGCCTAGAGAGCAAACCACATCCAAGAACCCCAAGATGTTCCTCAAGCGCAAGGAGAAGGCCAGACTTGACAAATATAACATGCAGGTTCCATTGATAGATCCCATGCTTGAGCAAGAAGAGATAATCTTGGCGTGGTGGAAGCTGTCAAAAAAACCAAAAAAGCGGTCCTTTGTGTTGACGCATACCTGGAATCGCATTGTTAAAAAGCATCATCTAAAAGTAGATGATATAGTTCAAATTTGGTCATTTCGGGCTATTAACCCTAATTTTAAGCATGACGATCTTGATGATCTCAATGGTGATTGTGATAATAATTGTCGTGATGTTCAGGATTATGACAATGTTGATGATGATCTGAATGACGATGATGGTCAGCTTCACTTGGCTCTTGTTTTGGTTAGGAGAGGTGATCATGTTCTCAAGGAAGAAGGCAACAAAGGAAGTAGTAGAGGACGAGAAGTTGTAGGTGGCAGCATCAGTGGAAGTTGCAGCCCTGAAAAAATTGATAGCAACAACTTCAAAGTTGGTGGAAAAAGACCAAGAGACTTTTAATCAAGACTCTTTTATATAATAGATTTTTGTAAATTTGTTTTAGAATGAGCTTTTCGTAGCTAGGACTAGCTAGCTTTGTGTGTAATGGTGATGAGTTAATTAATAGATCCATATGCTATGACATAAATTTTGTAGAATTAGCAATTGACAATGGGAAAGGTTTCATAAAAAAGCCCCAAAGAAGGCACCAGAGAACTTACTAAAAGCCCCAGGCTCAAAAGACCTCCAACAAACGAGGAAGGGAAGCAAGCAACTAATCTCCTTAATAAAATTTTATTTACCCCAAAAATAAAAAATAAGAATTATAAATAATAAAAAATTACAAGTAACCCCAACAGTGAAACACTGAACAACAGACATGAACTCACCACCTCTTATTCTTCAGCAATCTCTCCCGCAAATATCCCCCACTGCAAATCTAATTCAACCGAAAACTCCACTCCCGGTGCACAATAGCACACCCGGCGCACGAACACCTGCATCATCATCACTTTGTTATATAAGAGCTTGCTTTGGTAAAACAACAAGAAGAGTAGGAAGAGGAAGAAGAGGAAACCCAGATGACTACCATGCCACTCTCACTGCTCTCAACTCCAAAGGCCGCTTCCCTAGAAAATCCCTCGGCCAGGTTTTTCACTTCCTCTCTCTCTCTCTCTCTCCCACTTAATAAATTTTCCCTTTGTTCTCTTTGTTTTCATTTTTATTTTTCAATGTGTTGAAGATAGTATGTGGGTTTGGTTCCAGTTATGTTTCTTTAAAGTTTGTTTTCCAAATTTAGTTTGTATGTTAGAAATGGTGAGCAGCCTCGGGTTTATTTTCTGAATGATTTTGGTTTCGAATTTTCTTAGTTTGTTTAATTTGTGTGTATTTAAGCATTATATGTTGGACTCTGAGATCAACGAGCAGCTCACTGCTGCGGCTAATGTTGGAGAAGGTGATGTGGTGCTAGAAATTGGGCCAGGAACAGGTTCTTTGACTAATGTTCTTATTAGTGCCGGTGCATTTGTGCTCGCAATCGAAAAGGTTTCTGTTTCTTCTTTGGTCATCCAATTAGAAACCTGGGTCTTTGAATTTGAATTCCTGCCAGAAGAGTGGGTTTTGTTGCAAATTTGACAACTTGATGTTAGTATTGAACACTAATTTTGGATCATGTTTTATGTGCTTTAGGATCCACACATGACTTCTCTTGTGAGTTAAGGATTTGCAGAGACTGAACGGTTCAAGGTAAACCACATTCTGTCCATATTTTGCTCTGCCTTGTATGCTATCAAGAAATGAGCTCTTCCTCAGCATTCTGGACAAACTTGGTAGTGATTTCACTGATATGTTTCTAAAAGTGCTTTGCCTTTGGAGCAACATCTTTGGATTCTGAACAAGATGGAATTGAAGTTTTTATGCGCTTTATGTTTTTATTTCTGATGCCATTGTGATTAATTTTGCAAGTTCTTTAACATGTAGGTTTTGAAAGAGGACTTTATCAAATGTCACATTCACTCTCATATGTCATCATTGTTGGCAAGTATAGAGCCATCTAGTGCATATTCAAGATATGTGAAAGTACGTACCCTGCTTGGTTGCATAAAATGAATTTGACTTCCTAATGAGATGTATGCTAATTTCTCAACAATCCATGCTCAAATGGAAATAGTTGGTCTTTTCTCCATGTTTACAAATATACTGAATAGCCTATTTGAGTTTCTGATTGTAGGTAGTCGCTAATATACCCAATATAAGTACAGATGTTGTCAAACAACTTCTCCCAAAGGGTGACATCTTTTCTGAAGTAGTACTTTTACTCCAGGTTGGCATTATTCTATTGATCTATGGTTCTCATTGTTTCAAGTTATGTAATTATATTATGTAGCCCTGTATTAATAATCCTTTCATGTTTGGTAATGTTATCTGGATTGTGTATCTCATTCAAGCATAGCCTGAAGCTAACACCTTAATAGGATAGGGAAAGGGATAGGGATTGTATGAATTTGAATCTTTAATGAGCAGAGCAAATCATACTAGATCACTAGTAATTTATGGATCTGATGTGATTCATAATTCAATTCCTTCACCACTATAATGGTAAAGTTATTTCAGGAGGAGACAGCTTTGCTGCTGGTGGAATCATCTTTGCGAACATCTGAGTACCGGCCCATCAATATCTTCGTCAATTTCTATTCAGGTATCTCTATGTTTGGAAGTAATTTGGACATAGTAGGCTGTTTATCATCTAATTAAATTATTGAAGCTCTTTATTGTATAACTAACCAGAACCTATGAGAAAAGGGTGATAACTTTTATATGGTGAAAGACTGAGATGAGTTGCAGTCTGATAAACTTTTATGCCAGTGAGATGCAAGTGTATATACTTATGTTTCTTTTAACAAGTAATGATTTCTTGAGTATTAAATTAATAACACTAGGACTATTCTAGACCCGTAACTTAGCTATTTTCTCCCAAAATTTGTTTTTTCTTTTTCTTTTTTCTGACCTGGGTTCTGTTTGTCATTTTCCTTTTCAGATCCTCAATTCATATGTAAGGTTCCAAGGACAAAATTCTTTCCTCAGCCTAACGTAAGAATTTATAATCCCAGTTAGGAAAATATTTGCCTTCTAACACTGTCAATATTACTTGTGTGAATGAGTTGAAAAACAGCAGTACAGTTTTATTTGGAAGTTCAACCAAAAGAGTAACTAGACACAAATGCAGATTGACCTGATTTTGTGTGTGTTGTAGGTTGATGCTGCTGTGGTTAAATTTAAGCTGAAGCAACCTGCACAGTACCCCTCAGTTCCCTCAACTAAAAGCTTCTTCTCAATGGTTGTTCCAATTTCCATAATCAATATCAATCATTTTAGATTATCATTAGTATTACAGATTTTCATTGCAAAAAATATATTGTCCCTGTAAATGGATGCAAGCAGCAGATGCTGCATTTTCAACCTGTAATATCTGACACACAGTGGTGGGGATATTGGGGTTGAATACTGTATACGGTGTGCTGTCTTTACATAAGAAAAAAAAATTTGGTCAATCTTCTTGTTATTCTCACCCAATTCTTCCATTAGTTCATCTCTCCAGAAATACATAAGTTATGATTTGAGAACTCTCCCAAGTGTAGATGATTTCACTGCCATCAAGATCAATTAGGACACTGCCTTTCCTTTGTGCCGTCATTATAAGATGCCTTGTTTGTATTTTGATACAGGTAAATTTTCAGCACATATGCACGCCCATGGAGATTGAAAGTGCTTTGGGAAACATTGGTCGTCCTGCCACGGTGTTGATTGCTATTTCTCTGCTTACCAACTATGTGGGAAAAAGGTTTATAAGCTAAGCTCCTGCCTCTGGAAATCCATTATACTAACTTTGTTCTAATTTTTCTTTTTCAGTCAAGACCAGAAGACTTATCCATGGATGATTTTGTGAAGTTGCATAATTTGATTGTGAAAGTATGACATTTGCGGTTTCTCTGGAAGGCTGATACTTTTCGCACACATGCAAGCCGATTCTACCATACCTGTTGTGGCAAATCTCATTCAAACAGCGACCACAACAATTTGTGGAGAAAGCTGGACAAAATTCCACAGAAGTGTTTCCTGAATCCTGCAAGAGCGAATTGGAAAGGAAATGGATTGTTGGCGGACTTGTTCTTCAAAAAATGGATTTTAGCGCCTTTAGCAGTATGATACAAGTAGAAGCAGCGGCATCTTTGGCCCACAAAACAATGACATTACCAAATTGTATGAGTTTTTGGCCCTTAGCAGTATGATACAAGTAGAAGCAGCAGGCACAATGATTTGTGCATACATTTGTATCCCATTAATATTACCAAATTGTATGAGTTATTTTGAGATCTTGTTTTTTTCCTTTTGCATAATCAGCAACATCTATCCTTGACGATGAACCATTTTCTTTGGTAGGAGTATCTGATGATGAATCCTTACTTAACTCAACCTTATGTTTTATTTTATTTTATTGGGACCACTTGACCTAACTTTTTTCCTTCATCTTGTGGAGCATTTCATCAACTTTCTTGAATGTTGAGGGAAAGTACTTGTAATTTTAAAGCCTTCACTAAAATTAGAAGCAAGTGAAGAGAAAATATGGGGAGGTTGTGGAGAGAAATGAAAAGAGTCATGATCATCATTTTCTACACGAATGACTTGAGATTAGTCATCCTCCCGATTGAGCTGACACAGTGTGTACCAGTTTTTGTGGGTCACCATTGTCCAATTGGTGATCCTATGACCAAGAACATTTTAGGATGTGATATATCTCGATGGAAAGGTCTCGCGAATCTAACTTCTTTAGATTGTTTTCCATATGTATCGTAATCCATGGACTTATTATCACTTCATCTCCTATGTATAAGTTTACTAAAGTGACTTTCATGCCCTATTGATTGCATTTATGTAATGTTATGTCCTTAGAAGTTTCCATTTTTGCTAGGGCTTATTTCTAACAAGTAGTAGGAAATGTTGGACCCACTAATAGGTGGCAAAGAGTACACAACCCTTTTTCTGAGCTTTGGTGGCAGTTTTTGTAGTATCTAGACCTCATCTTTCAAGGATGCAATGAAATGATCAACACCAAAGATGTCTTGAAAGCCACTTGCCGCCAAAATTTTTTTTTTTTATCGAGCTCTGGAACAATAGAATGACATTCAAGTATCTGGCAATTGCAACCAGATCACAGATGGCCGCTCGCATTAGGTTTGTAAACCCTCTTTAGTGGGAGAGCAATTGGGGTTGGTAAACCCTCTTTAGTGGGAGAGCAATTGGGGTTGGACGTTCAGCCAATTCAGTTGGCAAAGGCAATTCTAATTGAGTGCAGGGAGGCTAAACCTTGAATAAATGTGGCCCCCTTATCAACCATTGTTTACCCTTTTTATATTTAATTCTGTCGACGACTAAATAAAATTCCCATTAACCTTTTAACCAATAATGGTTTTGAGATTAACTTTCTTATATGTGAGCGTGCCACTATTAGTAGATAATTCCCTAACATATTCGAATGACTTTATATCCTTGTACCCCAAGTAATAGACTTTAAACAAACGATTGTGATTTTGGGTGGGAAAACCTCCTAAAAGAGTTCTTTTCTATGTCACAGACTGGTGAGGACTTCATAATTTATCTAAATAAAACTGGTGAGTACAATAAAATACAAGTGTTTGAAAATAAAAGCAAATGAGTTCAAGGAGAACTGCTTGAAATACAGTAAATGAAAGGAATTGTTGAGTCGAGAAAGACATAAGAACATTGGACTTTGATTTTTGCCTGAAACGCCATTTCTGAGAAGATTTTTGGTCGGGTTGGACTGCACTGGATCAAACTATTCCATACTAGACTAGATTGGACTGGATTGGATTTGTACTGGAATTGCACATCAGCACCTTCAACTAATAAAGATTACCTGGAAATCGATACCAATGTTGAAATTGGCAGAGCTATAATTAGGTTGAGCCGTGAGTGGCTGAAATTCAGAGCTAAAATTTTGAGCAGAATCTCAAAGATAGCTTTGGAGGTCCTTGACAGCTTTGTTGGCTTTGCTTCTGTTGAAGGCTGGAATGATTGTTTAAATCATTGAATTGATGAGTGAGACTGATTTATTTTTGTATTTGTTTTTGTTGGGGGGTTTTTTGTTGTGTTTGGTCCGTTGGGAGCCTTCTGTATGTATAGAGGTTTGAAAAGCAGCCCCTTAGTTGCAACTTTGTCTCTTCAATCAATCCTTACCGTTGGTAGTGTTCTAATTCCTATTTGCTTCCTCTTCATCAGCCATGATGATGGCTTTTTAGATATTTGCGAAAAATCAATTAGAAAGTATCCTCCCACTTACCACTAACGGATAAGTGGTGATGAAGAAAAAAAATCCTATTGGCCTATACTATTCATCTTCAATACCAAAATCTGATAAAAATCAACATCCAAATATTTGATTATTTTTGGCTCTTTGTCAATCATTATCCTTAAATGATTCTCAGCCGTTGCCTTTGAAATTGGTTGGGATAGGTAAAAGACCATTGAGCATAGGCAGAACTGCGAATTACTGTCAGTTTCCCAACCCTTTTGATTATTGTCACGTGGACATTAAATAGCACCTGTCCAAAAAGTTGTGAATGGAGAAAATGTTTTGGCCATAAATTGGCAAAACTTTTGAACTTTTAACCACTTGCATGCTGTATTTCATTTGTTTTTTTGTTTTTTTTTTGCTACGAAAAGAAGATTACAAACAGAAACCACGCGGGCACGCAGGCCCAAACAAATCAAAAAGAACGGCACAGAACAATTCAGGGGGCATTCCAAATTAATATGGTTTCCTGTCATCATCATTTGTTAATAAATGATGATGACATAACTTGTCACATTATATATTTTCTTATTTCCATCTCTTCCTTCTTTTACTTTTGTTTAATCATTCTTTTATCATTCACTTGCCTTTTCTTTACTTCACCTTTACGTTTGTTGTGGCACTTCACGTGCTTTCTCCAAAACCATCATCTTTCTTCATTTTAATATTCTTTCTTACAAAGAATATAAAAAATTTGCATGCAGACCATGATGCCCTTGTCTCACACCAATTTTCCCTGCTACAATTGATCTCCAACCTCTGTATAATGTTGAGCAAAACTGTTCATTTCATTATTTGGCCTCTAAATCATGTATTTTGGCTAGAATAAAGAATTTGGCCAAAAAGTGCAAATTTTGGTACAAACAACCATATTCCAATCAGCTGAACTGCAGAGGCCCACACCAAAGTTGTCACAATCGCCCGAATGATCAACAACCAATCGTTCATCTTCAATGTCCAACTCTTCAATTTGTCAACTTTACCCAAGAACTTAAACCCCATCTTCCAGTCTGCTCTATAATGACACTTCTCAGAGTCTTCTGCTTGTAACAGACCAAAACACCAGATAAGAATTGACCTTATAGATGCTGCCACAATCCATAAATAGTATGGTACAGTGCGTTTAGAATAATAGAAGAATCCACAAAAATCTTCATGAAGCAATGAGGCAGATTCTCCAGAGTCCAGATATAACTTCCAGTACCATGAGAGTTTTCGACACGATAACCATTGAACCCACAACTGCTAGGACATGACAAGATGCAACAAGAAGAGTAATTAACATATGCAAATATGCATAGCAATTTTGACCTCCAGAAAGTATGTGATGTATCACTATGTATTCTTGATCAATACTAGCAAGAGCTTTCTCATCAGTACCTTCAGTTAGGTTAGTGGTCCAAAAATAATATGGAAAAGCAATCGTTACTAAGCAATTGAATAGCCCCTCTGTCCCTGCATATGTTGTTAACGTGAGTAAGTCCTAATCAATCAAGGAGATTTATTTCCTTGATTGATTAAGGGATTTACTTTCCTTATTTTAGATAGTTGACAAATCACTGTATAATTAGGAGATATTATCCTAATTGATTACTGTTTCTATTTCCTTGTAAAGCCCACATGTAAATCCCTATATATACCTCCTTATGGAGAAGAATACAATGAACCTAAAGTATTCAAACCCATATTCATATTTTAGCATGGTATCAGAGCAATCGATCCTCGGTTGTCTCTAAAATCTCATATCAAATTTCTCATATTCAAATCTCAAAACCCTAAATCAAATTCCTCATATTTTAATTCCTCAAATTCAAATCCCTCAGATCTAAATTCCTCAAATCCTCTTATCAAAATCCTTAAACACATACCTTTATCTCACCCTCAAATCATTCCGCTGCCATGGAGACCGTCCCATTCAAACCCGCCAACGACTCTACATCCGCTCCTCAGATCGTCACTATTCACAGTGACAACTCCCCGTTCCCTACTAGCGTCATCTTGACTGAGACCAATTATGCCTTATGGTCTCAGGTCATGGAGATGCGTATTGCAGCCCGGGAAAAATTGGGGTACCTCACCGGCGACACTCCACAGCCTCCTCAGCTCTCGTCCACATACAACAAATGGTGTACCGAGAACTTTCGGGTCAAGGGGTGGCTCATCGACTCCATGTCTCCCGACTTGATGAGTCGTTTTATCCGCTTGAGTACCGCCAAAGAAATCTGGACTGCCGTAAAGAAGACCTACTATGATGGTGGGGATGAAACTTATCTTTTTGATCTCAACAAACGGGCGTTCACCATTAAACAGAATGGTGCCCCCGTCCACAAATACTACAGTCAGCTGCAGAGCATCTTTCAGGAGATTGACCATCGCAGTCCTAGCCGTATGCACTGCGACGCCGACGTCACTGAGCGCCAGACAGAATTGGATCGTCTTCGTGTCCACCTCTTTCTCGCCGGTCTTGACCCTGAGTTTGATCAAGTCCGGGGGGAAATCTTACGCAAGGATCCCAAATTAGACCTTGACCAAACCTTTGCCTATGTTCGTCGCGAAGCTCAACAACGACTGACCATGACTAGTGTGCCTGAAACTGCTGTCCTGATCTCTCAACGACCAAAGGGCCCCCCGACCAGTGGCTCGACTCAGACTAAGGCAACGGGATCTCGTCCAGAGCAGAAGTGCACCCACTGTGGTGGCAATAAACATACCCGTGCTGGCTGTTACGAATTGATTGGGTACCCTGATTGGTGGGATCACTCCAAAGCTCCCCGCAAGAATAGGAGCAAATCCCTCAACACATCAGCTGAATTAGATCTTGCAAATCCTGCCGCTTCAACTACACCGACCCCAAAGATCCGCCTCTATAGCCACAACAGTACCCAAGGTTATGTTTTGAGTACTACATCAAAGAAACAAACATGGATCATTGACACTGGAGCCACTGATCACATGACTTTTGATCCTGGACAAATTGTCTCTCATACACCATCTCCTCAATCTGTGGTGTCTAATGCTAATGGTACCCTCCCCGTAATTGGGGAGGGTTCCTCTCTCTCTCGACTCCCTAAATTTGGATTCTGTATTGATTGTTCCATCCTTACATCATAATCTCTTGTCCGTTGCCCAAATTACTACGGCCTTGAATTGCACTCGTAACTTTTTGGCCTACTCATTGTGTTTTTCAGACATCCTCGGCAGCAAGACGATTGGTTGTGGTACTAGGAGGGGCAAACTCTACTACCTGGACTTGGCACCGAGTAAAGGTTTCAAGATTGGGGGTGCTAATATTGAGAAGCAAACTGCAGAAGTATGGTTATGGCATAGGCGTCTTGGACATGCTTCATTTGGATATTTACAGAAGTTATTTCCGTCATTATTTTCCAGTTTAGATAGTTCCAATTTTAAGTGTGACATTTGTGAACTGGCCAAGAGCCATCATGTTCCTTTTCCCTTAAGTTCAAATAAAAGTTTGGTTCCATTTTCTCTTGTTCATTCTGATGTTTGGGGCCCTGCAAAAATTACCACTCCGGGGGGAGCTAGATGGTTTGTCACGTTTATAGATGATTGCACCCTCATGACCTGGGTTTCCCTTCTCAAAACTAAAGGGGAAGTCAGTTCCAAATTTCAGCAGTTTTATCAAATGGTGGAGACTCAGTTCCATACCAGAATTCAGGTTCTTCGTTCAGATAACGGCAGAGAATTTCTCAACCATGATCTTAACCAGTTCTTACAAGACCGTGGCATCATACATCAACGCTCATGCCCCTACACTCCTCAACAAAATGGAGTGGCTGAAAGAAAGAACCGTCACTTATTGGAAATAGTTCGTGCCTCTCTCTTTGACGCCAATATGCCCCGCACTTTTTGGGGAGAAGCGGTCCTCTCTGCAAAGATACATCATCAACCGGATTCCCTCCAAGATCCTCAATTTCCAAACACCACTCCAAACACTTCACCACCATAGCCAAATACCTCTCACCCCAAACCTGGAACCCCGGATCTTTGGCTGTGTGGTATTTGTCCACGTACATGATCACCAACAAAGCAAACTGGATCCCCGAGCCGAGAAATGTGTCTTCATTGGTTATGCACCACATCGTAAAGGTACCGTGTTACCATCCTCCAAGTCAAAAAGTCTTCACCTCATTGGATGTTGTGTTCCTGAACATGACAAATATTTTTCAGCTGCATAGGAGGAGAATCGAGAATCCATTAAACCTCACATTTTCGATTTTTCTCCGTAGGACGCGACTGCTTCAAAACGACCGGCCGCTGTAACCCTGCGACGGTCGCGAGAGAATTGCTTCAAAACGACCGTCGCTGAATCCTGCGACCGATCGCCCATGCATTCGTCAAAACTGGAGAAACGGCTTCAAAACGACCGGTCGCCAGAAGTTAGCGACCGGTCGCCCGAAGAATCTCCTCAGTCATCTCCCCGCAGTCAAAATCAGGAGGAGGAAATTGAACCGTTTCATGAGATTTTGCCCGCTCCAGGCCCAGTACCACACCAATCACATGCTGAGGACGTCATTCAGGTAACCTCTTCCCCTGAAACTGATAACACTAATGAAATATCCCATGATGAATTGATTTCAGAAGGCACAGAACCTACATACCAATTACCAGAAAGGAGGAACCGTGGCAAACCTCGAGTACAATATGAAGCAGATCTTAAAGCCAAAGGGAAATACCCCATCAACAATTACATATCTCTCAGTAGATTATCAGAGGCACGTGTGCACTTTGTAAAGCAATTGGCTGACATATCTGTCCCCAACAGTGTTACTGAAGCACTAGAAGACCCAAAGTGGAAGAACGCCATGAATGAAGAGATGCGAGCCCTTCAAAAGAATGTCACATGGGAACTCGTACCCTTACCTCATGGAAAGAAGACAGTTGGGTGCAGATGGATTTATACAGTGAAGCTCAAAGCAGATGGATCCGTTGAAAGATTTAAAGCTAGATTGATGGCAAAGGGGTATACACAGAGATATGGGATAGACTACCAGGAGACTTTTGCCCCAGTAGCCAAGATTAACACTATTAGAGTTCTACTGTCTCTAGTTGCAAATCTAGATTGGCCATTACATCAGTTTGATGTAAAACATGCATTCTTACATGGAGACTTGGAAGAAGAAGTTTATATGGATCTGCCACCAGGATGTAACTTAGCTCATGACAAGAAGAATCACGTGTGCAAGCTCAGAAAGTCTTTATATGGATTGAAACAATCCCCCAGAGCATGGTTTGGCAGATTTACCAAATCTATGAAGAATTTTGGTTATACGCAGAGTAATTCAGATCACACCCTGTTTATAAAGCGTGATGGAGGAAGGCTCACTGCATTGATTGTTTATGTAGATGACATAGTCGTAATTGGGAACGACACCGAAGAGCAACTGAAGCTGCAAAAGTATTTGTCTCAGGAATTTGAGATGAAAGACTTGGGTGATCTGAAGTACTTTCTTGGGATTGAAGTAGCAAGATCAAACACATGTATATTTCTGTCTCAAAGGAAGTATGTAATGGATCTACTCACTAAAACAGGAATGCTCGGGTGTAAGCCAGCTGACACACCCATTGAGATGAACCACAAGCTGTGTGAAGACATGGACCAAGAACCCACCAATAAGGAACAGTATCAACGCCTTGTTGGAAGGTTGATATACCTGGCACACACAAGACCAGATATTGCATATGCTGTGAGTGTGGTTAGTCAGTTTATGCATTCACCTAGTGTCTCTCATAGGAATGCAGTTGATCGAATTTTAAGATACTTGAAGTCAGCCCTTGGAAAGGGATTAATGTTCTCAAAAAATGAAGATCTTGAAGTCATTGGATATACAGATGCTGACTGGGCTGGGTCCGTTACAGACAGACACTCTACTTCTGGTTACTTTACATTCGTGGGAGGTAATCTTGTCACTTGGCGGAGTAAAAAACAAAATGTGGTTTCTCGGTCTAGTGCAGAAGCAGAGTATAGAGGAATGGCTCACGGAGTTTGTGAATTATTGTGGATTAGACGACTCTTGACAGAATTGGGTTTCAAACCAAAAAAACCGATGGAGTTGCATTGTGACAATAAGTCAGCTATTGATATCGCTCATAATCCAGCTTCAACATGATCGCACCAAACATGTTGAGGTGGATAGACACTTCATCAAAGAAAAATTGAGAAAAAGATCATCCGCCTACCGCTCGTGAAATCGAAGATCAACTGGCAAATGTCTTAACCAAAGTCTGTGTGGAAGAGTATTTTATGACTCACTTACCAAGTTGGGCATTGGTGACGTATATGCACCAACTTGAGGAGGAGTGTTAACGTGAGTAAGTCCTAATCAATCAAGGAGATTTATTTCCTTGATTGATTAAGGGATTTACTTTCCTTATTTTAGATAGTTGACAAATCACTGTATAATTAGGAGATATTATCCTAATTGATTACTGTTTCTATTTCCTTGTAAAGCCCACATGTAAATCCCTATATATACCTCCTTATGGAGAAGAATACAATGAACCTAAAGTATTCAAACCCATATTCATATTTTAGCATATGTTACATGTAGAATTGCAGAAGTATGGCAAATCCTCGTAGAATTCAAGTGTTCTACTAGTCACCAAAGACCAAGAGTAATGTAACGAATGAGGTGTTGCATAACAACCTCATTAATTTATGGTCAATCAATAATCCAGAGAATGCGCAAGTGCCTCTCTCTCCTTCGTTGTGACCAGTCCTTGTTGTCTTGTCTCACATTTGATTCATAACTTTGAGCTTTGTTATCGTAGGGGTTTCAAAACAACATAGTTGTGCAGAATAACCACATATATGAATTGTAGTGCAGGTGCAGCCTTGGGAGCAAGGTGGCTTTCCATCCCTGAAATTCATGGCATCGAGTCCATCTGTCCTATTCACAACCTTCCAGTGATAATATGCTCACACATCCATTCGCATGGCATCCTTGAGTGAATATCCTTCACCAGAAAAAGTTATATGTTCCTTCCTTGCGATTGTTTCACCTACAGGAGAGTCTTCCATCGTGGGCAAAAAAACTAAGCCAAAGTACAACATTGTAATTCCATCAGGAGTATTTCAAATTTGCTCAATGTTATTGATAATGGCACTCCATTACTTTTTGTCCGTCCAAACTTGTGTGTTTTAAGGTCTATCCACTACTAGTAAAAAAAACCCTATGTATTTCTCCAAAATAGTCTAAGCAAAATGAGCTAGTAAAATATGAGACACATGGTGTGAGAGAACCCTATACCCTGAACCAAAGAGCAGAATGAGCTAGTAAAGCCATTGATTTATGTGGTGGCCGAGTCAAAGCCGATGCCGGAGTGAGGGGCCAACATCAACGCGAATTTGGGAACTCGGGTTTGATAAAAACTCTCGTTGATATTCCCTCTGGCGAGTCAGGTGGCCTTCATAGAATCGACTCAAAGAAAAATCTCTGGCTCCCTCTACTTCTACCTCACTTGCTGCCAATTATTACAATATTGATGCATCCTATGAGATCAGGGTCAGTTTCACTTTCAGTGCATAATAACATGCACATATTATATAATAAACCTCATAACAATCCATCATATTATCATATATAATAATAATAATTATTTTCTTAGTACTGGGTTTTGCTGTAATTCATATGTATAATGTTGCTCTAATGTATGCTATACATTGTTAATCTCCTACTTCTCAGCATGTTTCTTTCTTTACGTTTTGTTTTGGCACAATGATATGATGTTTTCACACAAAGATACTTGCTCTTCTACTCTGTCTTTTGACCTGTGAGGCCTGTTATGGAAGTTATTCGACTTCGTCGTATGTTTCACGTGAGCTTTAAACTTGTTTGGACGGACTAATTCATGTATATATCTTGAAGGGGTTCTGTATTTGGTGTCAAGCTATTGACTTTTCTCATCAAAGTGTTGCCAGATAATCTTTTGTTGAAATTGAGTCATCTCTCTCTAGCCCATCTTAGTTTAACAATTTTTGTTCTCATTTTGATCATATGAACTCCAGGTTACATTCTAGCTGAATATATTTATAGTTTTCTTTTCTTTATTGTGCGGCTTTCAGATAGTTTTTTTTTTTGTAGAGGAATCGGCTGAAACAAGTGTAAGTTCTTTACTAAGTTTTCATTCAACAATACTAACCGTGCTCAGCCATGATAACTGTGTAGGGTGTCTTCTTCTCCTATGCAGCCTTGATTCTCTAGTCTCTTAGATAGGGTGAGATCCTTTTCGAGTTAAGTTACTGCAAGGGAAGGGACATCTTACTTATATATGCATCAACCTGATACCTTGCCTATCAAGAAGTATCAAGTGTCCTTATTGCATTTAGATTAGGTTTGTTTCAATCCATATCATATTAGGAACCTTCTTTAACACTTGTTATCCTTAATAAACTCTGCTTAAGTGTTTAAGATAAAAACCTGAATTATGTTTCCTGATCAACTAAGAAAACCGAAACCTCTTTGGATTAGGAGATCACCTTTCGTGGACTAAGACAAGATTTGTCTTACATTCTCCCACTTGATCGACTAATCTCATAGTTTTCTGTGTTGACCACTTAAGGCCTTTGTGAAACACAACTCAAATTGATTCCTTCAAGCAATTGTCAGTTTCAAGGAATGAAAAAGAACTATCAAGACATCACTGAATATCCAATATTTCAGTGTCTTTATAATTACCTTTAACATCCTTTAAAACCACATAAGCTTCCATCAAGATTTAAACAGACAAACAAACATGTTCTACCGTAGAGCTTTATGAACATGTTCATTTCTTGTCCCTTAATTTGACTGCCAAGGTCTCATCACTTGTTATAGTGATGATTTTGTCATGAATGAAAAACCTGCACAGACATCCTTAGCTAGCTTTCTGCTTATTTCATTCAAGCACCTTTTGTAAAATATACACTCCCATCAAACATATAAACTGCTTAATGTAAAATTTCTTTATTTGAATCTCAAGACCAGATCAATCTCCATTGAAAACAAAAACAAACTATGAGCTAATAAAATAACAAAATCAAAACTACTTTAGTCTTTGATAATGCTCCCACTGATTTAGGCATTCAAATCATTCTTCAGTCCCATGCTCTGAACATGCCTATGAAAAACTGCATTTGGAACTCCTTTTGTAAGAGGATCTGCAATCATTCTGTCTGTGCTTATGTGGCTTATGTTAGTGTAACCTTGAGCAATCTTTTCTTTCACTATTATGAATTTAACATCCAGCAGCCTCGCACCTTTTGTTCTTTTGTTACCTTTTGCAAATAAAACTGCAGCACTATTGTCATTCCATATTTGAACAGGTCCACATTTAAGCTGAGGATAAAATTTCTTAATCATATAGCCTGAGATGTAGCTTCATAACAGGCTAAGAATTCTGCAAACATGGTTGAACCTGCTGTCATTGGTTGTTTTACACTTCTCCATGACACTGCACCTTCTCCAAACATAAACACATAACCTGATATAGATTTCAAAGTGTCTTGACAACCTGCGAAGTCTGCATCTGCATAACCTTGTAATTCGAGTGTGTCACTTCTTTTAAAGACTAGTTTGTAATCCTTAGTTCTTTGTAAGTATCTCAACACTCTTTTCCCTGCAATCCAATGAGCTTGGCCAGGGTTCGACTGAAACCTCCCTAGCATGCTCACTGCAAAAGCTAAGTCAGGTCTTGTGCACACTTGTGCATACATTAAACTTCCCACTAGTGAAGCATAAGGCTTGTCAGCCATCTCCAACTTATCCTGCTCAGTTTTAGGTGCCTGTTCTATGCTTAGTTTATCTCCTTTTGCAATTGGAACATCGCTTCCTGTACAATTGTGCATATTAAACCTCTTGAGCACCTTTTCTATGTAAGATTTTTGAGACAGTCCAAGTACTCCATTTTTTCGATCTCTGCTTATGTCAATTCCCAAAACATATGATGCCTCACCTAGATCAGTCATTTCAAAATTCTTGGACAGGAAATTCTTGCAGTCATGTAACATGGTCTGATTTGTGCATGCCAGCAAAATGTCATCCACATAAAGGACCAATATAATGAAATGCCTTCCACTCATCTTCATGTAAATGCACTCATCCAAAGCATTCTCTATGAACCCAAAATCCTTAATAACTTTGTTAAACTTCAGATACCACTGCCTAGAGGCTTGCTTTAAACCATAGATCGATTTACATAGCTTGCAGACCAAGTCTTTTCCTCCTTCTTGGACAAAACCTTCAGGCTGTGACATGTAAATGTTTTCCTCTAAATCCCCATTTAGGAAGGCTGTTTTGACATCCATCTGATGCAAATGAAGGTCAAAATGTGCTACAAGGGCCATGATAACTCTCAATGAGTCCTTAGTGGAGACAGGAGAGAATGTCTCATTAAAATCAATTCCTTCCTTCTGTGTAAATCCCTTGGCAACCAATCTTGCCTTATACCTGTCTACTTGCCCTTTTGAGTTTAATTTCGTTTTGTACACCCACTTGCAGCCAATTGGTTTGCAGCCATGAGGTAGACTTTCAAGCTTCCAAACTGCATTCTTCTGCATTGACTTAATTTCTGATTTCATTGCTGCAAACCAATTTTCTTTATTGTCACTGGTTATTGCCTGCTTGAAAGTTACAGGGTCATCTATGGCACTTACATCATGTTCTGCTTCCTGCAAATACACAAAGTAATCATCCCCTAAGGCAGGTCTTCTTTGCCTTTGTGACCTTCTCAATTCCAAGTTCAATTCCGGTCCTTCCACCATCTGCTCTTGTGTCATATTTTGATCTTGCACCTGCAAATCTTGATTGCCATCCAATATCCTTGGTTCTGTATTTTCAGCTTCATCTCCATTTGTCTCATTTGGCTGTTCATTACTTGTGTTGATTTGAGGTAATCTTATAATGCCTTCATCAGGAATCTGCAGCATGTCATGATCCATTGTGGCCTCTTCAAAACTGAAATCTTCTTTCTCATTTCTTTCATGGCTAGTTTCTATAAAGACTGCTCTAGAGGTTTCTAAGAACCTTGTTGTGTGATGAGGGCAGTAGAACCTATATCCTTTGGTCCTTTCAGGATAGCCTACAAAGTAGCAGCTTATGGTCCTTGAATCCAGTTTCTTTTCTGCAGGATTATAAGGTTTTGCTTCAGCTTTACATCCCCATGTTTTTAAATGTTTAATGCTTGGCTTCCTATCATTCCATACTTCAAAGGGTATCTTTTCTATGCTTTTGGTTGGTATCCGATTCAAAATGTAGTTGGCTGTTTTCAAAGCTTCTCCCCACAGAAAAATTGGAAGATTTGAACAGCTCATCATGCTTCTAATCATATCTTTCAAGGTTCTGTTTCTTCTTTCTGAGATGCCGTTTTGTTGAGGTGTGCCTGGATTAGTATACTGTGCCACAATTCCTTCTTGTTGAAGAAATTTGGCAAAAGGTCCAAGGTTCCTTCCACTTTCATCAAACTTTCCATAATATTCTCCTCCTCTGTCGGATCGAACCACTTTAATTTTGAGGTTTAACTGGTTTTCAACCTCAGCCTTATAAATTTTGAACTTCTCTAATGCATTGGATTTTTCTTTAATGAGATAAACATATCCAAATCTTGAATAATCATCCGTGAAGGTTATGAAGTAGTTGAATCCTTCATGAGTTGGATTTGGAAAAGGTCCACATATATCAGTGTGTATGAGTTCCAATAATCCTTTACTTCCAATTGCTCCTTTCTTTCTTAAGTTGGTTAATTTCCCTTTAACACATGGAATGCAAATTTCTTCTGTGTCATCGTGATTCAATGGTGGCAGAATTGATTCTTTACTTAGCTGGATTATTCTTTCTTTTGAAACATGTCCAAGTCTTTCATGCCATAGTTTGTATGAGCTTTCATTGATTTTGGTTTGCACAGAGTTAACTTCATTTCTGTTTTTCTTGCAATTTAGTCTAAACATTCCATCAACAAGACTTGCTGTGCCAACTAAAACTTTATTATTGAAGATAGAACATCCTGTTCCATCGAAATTCAAAATGAACTTCGATTTTACAAGCCTAGTAACTGAAATTAAATTCTTCTTCATAGAGGGGACATAAACAACTTCTTCTAATTCCAAAACAAAACCAAAATCTAGCTTAATACTAACTGTCCCTATGTAATTAACTTGGACTTCCTCTCCATTTCCCACGAACACCTTTACTTCATCCTTGCTTGGCAGCCTCTTCCTTGTGAATCCCTGCAAAGTATTAGCCACATGAATAGAAGCTCCACTGTCTAACCACCATGAATCACATGAAAAATTAACCAAATTGGACTCAAAGCAAACCAAAACCAGATCATTGTTACCTTTTCCTTTCTTCTTATCCAGCCACTTCTTATATTTCCTGCAATCTCTCTTCATGTGTCCTGCTTTCTTGCAGAAGAAGCAGTTCATTCCAGTTACAGGTTTTAAAGCCTTGTCTGTAAAACTCTCCCTTTCTTTCTCCTTCTCCTTTTCTTTTCCAGTTGCAGCCTTACTCTTATACTCCTTGTTTTGTCTAGTCTGAACCATATTAGCCACTTTAGCACCCCTCTCTTTTATGATGTTCAATTCTTGTTGAACTGAAATTGTGATCAAATCATTCAAGGTCCAGCTCTCCTTTTGAGCAATGTATGTCTCCTTGAGTGACTTGAATTCTTTAGGCAGCGAGTTTAGTGCAAAGTGTACCATCATGTCTTCATCTATTGTCATGCTTAATTCCTGTAGTTTGGTCCCAATATCAATCAAATTCATGATGTGTGCCCTGACACAACCTTGTCCATCATACTTCATTTCGATCAATTGATTCAGCAGAGTACTCTTGACAGCCTTCTCAGATTCTTTGAACCTTTGTGCAATTGCTTCATAGTATTTCTTTGCATTCTCAGATTTGGGAATGCTTCCTTTCACTGAAGAAGCCATGGCTCTCTGCATGATTAATAAAGCCATCTTATTTGCCTTTTCCCACTTAAGAAATTTGGTTTTAGCTTCTGCAGTGACATCTGCAGCTGGCACTTGAGGAGGCTCTTCTTTGAGGACAAAGTCATAATCAAGAAAACCTAATGATATTTCCAGATCCTGCTTCCATTTGCCGTAATTTGATCCAGTCAAGGTTTCAATGGAGTTGTGATTCACTGTAAAATTTGCAATGCAAATTAGAACTGTCCCTAAAACTTTATTTAAACATGTTAACTTACACCTGTGAGTTTAAGTTAACATGTTCCAAAATCCTAGACAGTTATCTGCACTAACTTCCTGCGCAAGTATATTTACATCTGTGGATGTAGAGATACTAGCTTGCTAGTGCAGTCAACCATCCAGATTGTTCCATCAGTGTTGTGATCAATCTGTGCAATTCCCATCTGTGGATGGAGAGTCACATAGAAGGCTACGAACACAGATGCAATTTCTTGACCAAACTGTCAAATTTCAAAACTCTTACATAGCCAAAACAGCTGTGGCTGCTTTAAACTGTATAACAGTTTTGAAATTATTGGCCAAGACTTTTCGAGCAGAAAAATAACCTTATGCTCGTGTATTAATCAAAACATGCATAACAAAAGAAAACTTGAAACTTTGTTAGCTTACGAGAAACAATTAGATCAAGGAACAAAAACCTAGAGGCTCTGATACCACATGTAAGTTCTTTACTAAGTTTTCATTCAACAATACTAACCGTGCTCAGCCATGATCACTGTGTAGGGTGTCTTCTTCTCCTATGCAGCCTTGATTCTCTATTCTCTTAGATAGGGTGAGATCCTTTTCGAGTTAGGTTGCTACAAGGGAAGGGACATCTTACTTATATATGCATCAACCTGATACCTTGCCTATCAAGAAGTATCAAGTGTCCTTATGGCATTTAGATTAGGTTTGTTTCAATCCATATCATATTAGGAACCTTCTTTAACACTTGTTATCCTTAATAAACTCTGCTTAAGTGTTTAAGATAAAAACCTGAATTATGTTTCCTGATCAACTAAGAAAACCGAAACCTCTTTGGATTAGGAGATCACCTTTCGTGGACTAAGACAAGATTTGTCTTACAACAAGTTGCAAGATGTTAGATGCTTTTGATGATGAAGATGCATCTTGGATATCATGGTTCTAAAATCAGAAAGGGAATGAATTCTTTTGTTAAGTCAACGACGACTACATCCTGGATGATTTCAACCGTTCCGGTTTAAGAAATCAAGTACCATTCTATGATTATGCACTGGAATTAATTTTGGATGTTGAGTCTTCAAATGGTAAGATAAATGTGAAGTCAGTGACTTCTTATGTAATCTGTAAGAAGAATGGTGTTTGGACATGACTAATTTGTTCTCCACCGGGATCAACAACAAATGGTACCTTAACTAATGACGAAGAGAGCAATGTGATCGAACTCGCAGCGGAGATGCTCTATGGTTTAATTCATGGCAGATACATAGCTGCTAACAAAGGATTGTCTGCAATGGTAAGGTGTTTAACAATGCAACTTTATATATGGTTTTTTCCAACAGTGTGGAATTCAGTTGGAGAAGTACAGGAACTATGACTTTGGCAGATGTCCAAGAGTTCACTGCAATAAACAACGATGTCTGCCTGTTGGCCAGTCAGACAAGGTTAAGTACTGTCAAAATCTACTGTCCCGAGTGCGAAGACATTTATGCCCCACAATCCAGACACCAAGATCGTTATGTATGACTTTTGCAAATGACTTCAGTTATGTTTTGTTGAACATCAGCTTTTCAATGTTTCCTTAACAAATACTCTTAGAAATTGATGGAGCATATTTTGGAACCACATTTCCTCACCTTTTTTTCTTGACCTACGGCCATCTTAAACCGCAGAAGGCGAGTCAGAATTATGTTCCGAGAATATATGGCTTCAAAGTCCACAACGAGGAATGATAAATCTTTTAGCTGCAAAGTTGCTCCTCTTGATGATGAAAGGTAAAGGGGTCCAAGCAGTGTTGTTTCCCCTTGTACGTACTGAGTTATTCATAACGGTTATTTTAACTTGTTTAGGTTGAGCACCATGATTCTTTGGCAGTTTTAAGTGGAAAAGTTCATATTGTTTCGCGTCATGATTGATATGCGGATGGCGGCCATTTACTTTATAAGTAATTAGAAATTTTGAAGTGCATCATGGGCCCTTCGATTTCCAAAGACGCGTACCTTCTTTCAAATTTCATGCTTATAAAAGCTGAAGAGCAACGTCAGCCCTACTTACAGAGTTAGTTTTGATTTCTTTTAACTTTTCTAGTTTTACCACCGCTGTTTATCTGCCTTTCTAGCAGATAAAAAGCTCATAACTTGCTGAAAGGAACCAGAAAAAAGTGTGGACAAGACATTTTATAGGAAACCAAGAGATAGTGATATAGGCAGTAAACCGGTCTATAAATATATTTTGAGTAGCATTAACGGCTGAGGATACCAGTATTCTAGGGCTAAAAGCTGTTATAAAAACTACGGAACAGTTTGGTATCACTTCCATCATTACATTACATTCAATAGGGTATAAATATTATATATCAGTTTCCATGGACAAACCTAGCTCCAAACCATTCAAGGGTTAGCTAAAAGAGTGGTAATCTCAAGGGTCATCCGTCACAATCACAACAATCACCATGCTGCAGCAGCTAATTTCTCAAAATCACGATGGATATTCTGAATGCCTTCAATGATAGCATTTGCTTCTGATTGCAGCCTCCTAATTTCAGAACCTTTGGCCACATCGATTGACATCAGCATTGCCCGTTTTTCCTGCAAGTCCTTAATCTCCTTATCAATCCGACTGATTGATTCATTATTTCTGGTTCTGTCAAGAGTACACTCCGTGATCTGTATTTCAACTTCTTTTGATTGGTTCTGAAGCTGCCCCAACTTAACTTTCATTTCTAGCAATTCCTTCAGACAATGTCGTACTGCCTTGACATCAAATCCCAACATTTCCAAGTCAACTAGCGCTTCCAAATTGCTATCAAATAAGTCTATAGGATCGCCAACTTGCAACTTGGAAGCGTTCTCTACCAAAGTGGCAAAGGTTATCATATTACCAAGGGCAGATCCTTCACGACAAACTGCTTTACACTTCCCCAGAGGATGAAAATGTGGCTTTTGCGGAAATCTTTTGAATACTTCCATAGATTCAATTCTTTTCCAAAATGGAGAACTTCTCACAAAAGGCGAATGTGGACTGTCTTGTTGCTCAACTTGTGTTCCTCTAACCTCATTTTGTTGGTTCGCAGTCCTAGCAGGGTTACCTGGAGAACACAATCTTGATATTAGTCAAACTAATGACAGCCAAAGGAATCCATTGAAAATTTTCACAATAGCTTACTTGAGCACTCTATGGCTTTTACAGAATGCATTTCATCTATGCACAGTGATAAAGGTTGATCATGGGCAGATGCCGTTGCAGATATTCCAATCACAGCTACCGGAACTAGTTTTGTTGAGTAATCCATTGCAGAATCCACAGTTTTTGTCTCTTTCATCGCTTCTTCAGAACCTACAAATTTGAGAAAGACATGAAATTTTAGACAACATGAGATAAAAAAGAAAAGGATAAGCGAGTACGTCCAAAGGGGAAAATACAATAAAGGAAAAGCATATCCCTATTATGTTAAGCTAACATTTTTTTTTGGTCTAGCAACACTTTGAATACATCCATGGTTTCAAATTTTTTCTCAACAGGAGAACTTTTTAGAACAGGCAAAGTGGACTGTCTTGTTGATCAGTGTCACCTGTTACACCAGTTTCAACCTGTCTTCCTCTGACCTCATTTTGTTTGCTGGAAAACACTGCAGGGTTACCCACAAAACAGCCTTGATGTTAATCAAACAGACCAAAGCCAAAGAAATACTTTGACAACTTTCTCAATTGCTTACTTAAGCCCTCTATTATTTTCTCAATATCCATTGCAGTATCTTCAGTTTCTGCTTCGACAGTTGCATCTTCAGAACCTGAAATTTTAAGAAAGCTATGAACTTTATACTACGCAAGATAACAATAAATAGGATTAAACAATTACTACCAACATTTTAAAAAGTGAAAAAAGGATAAGTAAATCCCAATTATTTTCCTTTTTTTGTTCGTTTACCAATATGTGGTACTTTTCCTTATTGACTCATTTTGACAATAGAAAAATCCTAAGGGACTTAATTGTAGCTCCCTCACACATGATTCAGTTGCAGAATCTTCACTCAGTATTACCAAAATCAGTGTAATTCTTGAATTGCAAAATCATTGTTTCTTAATTATGTTTAACTACCTCTATTTCTTGACTCTTCCAATTTCATTTTCCTAATCACTCATCCAAGTGTTGTAAATGACTCTTATCTTTTTCACAACAAAAAATTATAGAATACAAAAGCAAAAGCATACCAGTCATGGGGAGCATTCAAATTAAATTGCACATGAGTTCCTGTAATTCTTTTTACATAAACATTCCAGGTTCTGATGTACCATACCATTATCATTGACAACTTTTGTCTTAGTCAATTCCACTTGAGCAACAACTCCAGTTCCATTGTGCTTCTCACCTGCCAAAAATAGAATTTCTTCAGGCCACAATTCAGGTTGTTAGCTACTCATACCTATCAAATCCCACATTGTTATTAAAGGCAATTCAAATATATCGTTCGTATCATATGCAGCAAAAGATTCAACACCATTATGTTCCTCACCCACACATGCTGGTACAAATTAGATTTTCGAAATATACACATCTATCGAGAATTATGTATCTCTGACACATTATACACACCTGTTGCTGGATCTTTTGAGTGTTCAACAAGATATTCAGGCAGTTTTCCCTTCCCTTTTATTTCACTGCTCATCCCATCTTCATTCCATTCAACCTCCTGAATGAATCAATAAGAAATATGATGATCAACCAACTTGGGTTAGAGGGAAATAAATCTCAATAGGATGCCTCAAAATCCATACTGATTCCAGAGATTAGGTAAGATAAAACTGAACACATTTTTTGAATTAATTATGGATAAAATTAAAATAAAATATCTTTTTTTTTCTATTAACAATTGTTTTAAAAAAAGCAAAAACAAATCCTCTAGTAAGGTCAATATTAAAGATTTCCAGAATTATGGGCATGTGCCATCTTAGTCCTTCCTTTCATTTTTACAGCACCCTCTGATGTATAATTAAGCTCTTGTTTTATGTAACACTGCTATATCAATATATAGAGTTAAAAAAATTTTAAAAAAGGCCACTCTGTATTTCAACCATGACTACTTTAATCGCCAAATTTGACTGTATCCAGTTAGCTAACAGGAGAATCATTTCTTTCTCTTGAACATATATGTTTTATTCTTTGTCATCATATTGGTCTTCCATTTGTTTGATAAGAAGCACACTGGTCTTGCCTTTCTACCCCAACGCTTATTGCAGACTGCAGTTTAGATATGTAGAGAGATATAGAAGGAAGCATAGCATACAGGCTTCAGATATACCTCTGTGGGGAGCAGACATGATGTTCCAGCATGAGATCCCCCTGTTAGTTCAGAATCTGACCTTGTACCAGAAGATTCAATGTTGTCCAGTCCATACCCATCTTCAACATCTTCTTCATCAGCATTTTTTATTTCACTGCCCTTCTTGACTGCAACAATTTATACACATTTGTTTTAGTGGATTACATTATGTTAATACAGAAATAATATCATGTAATGTTAATCAGTGTGGATATATGCCTCTGGCTATTGATATTGATATTTTCACCAGGCAATTTCAGTGGCCTGCCCCTCCCCTCATGTCTCATTCTTGCCCAAGGGATATCAACTTCAGAATTTTGTGGTTTACCTTTTTTTTTATAAGAAACTATTGTTCGATTGTCCAGTCCTCCAACCTGCTGTTGCTTAGTCTTCTGAAATAGGAATAAAATGCATTCTGATCAGGACAATCAGGTGTCAGAAGAAACAAAACCAGAGGAAAATATAATGCATGTCTTTTTTCTTACTTTTTTTGTATATATCACTTCTTACATTTAAATGTATGCTTCTCAGCCTACAAACTCAAACTTCCCTATCATCCAAACCTGTTTATCATCATACCCATAAAGTAACAAGCCATGACACCCCCCGCCCTTTTCCCATCATAAAACAAGAGAAAAATACACATACCTTAAAGTAAGGAACCCAGTTTCCATTGATCATAGCAACCCGTTTTCCATTGATCATAGTAACCCATCTTCCATCCGTCCAGTACATGTGAGGCCTCAATTCTGACTGACTGTATTGCTTAACCTCCTCTGTGAATTTAAAACTGACCATATACTTTTTTCCTGAAAGAACTTTTTTAATCTCTCCGACCCACCAACCCATATCAAAGAATGCATCCACCTTTTCCGACAAGCTAAAATCTCTTTCCGCCAACTTTGGAGGCTGAGGCCGAATCTGTTTGCCACCTACGACCACTTTAACATCACAGTTGTTAAAGCTCTTATATTGAAGCAAGAAAGAGTTGACCCCTAGTTCACCAAGATAAATTGCTGGGAACCAAGCACAGAATAGGTGTTCTTTGTAGAGATTCACTTCCACAGCTGTCCCAGGGCTGGAAAATGATCCCGCCATCCGCTTTGAACCATTAGTGAGAAATATCAGTTTTCTTTCTATTAGAAACACAGCATATAAAAATTTCTATCATCCCTCAAAAATAGGAATCCAGATATATTGCAAATGAGATAAATGAATGAACTGGAAAAGTATGAATTTGCAAACATATAAGTAAAGACCTCAATAAATCCAAACTTAAAACTCCATAAAATCACAATTTCCATACAAACACCACAATATCAGAGAAGTCCCATAAAAAGTTAGAAAGCACGAACAAACCTGATATCAGGTACTGGTTCGGACCAAGGACAACAAGCAATAAAAATGACAACTTTGGTTGATAATTCAGGAAAATCAATAGAATAGTCAAGAGAACCAATGATGCTCACGAGACAACCGGTATTAAAGAAAACATGAACACGGATAAACCGCTATTAAAAGGTGCAACAACATAAAAAGATTATCTTTTTAGGAAAAATAGCAATCTGTTTTAAGGAAAAAAAAAACAAGAACAAAGGCAAGGCCAATGTACAAAAAACCCATGGTAGAAAGCTCCAAAAACAATTCATTGATCAACAAAAGAAAGCTTATGCAAGCATGAACCAAGTAGAAATCCTATATTAAAAAGACAAACCCACATGCATTAAAATGTAGAACTAGTACCTCCTTCCGGGCACGAATCCATATGCCGTCCTGCAAATCCCAATGAGGCCGCAACTCAGAGCGCCTTAACTCAAGCAGATCGGGTGGGTTTTTGAAACCCACCGTATACTTGTCACCCTCAAACCTTATCACAACCCCCACCCACCAAGCATCAAGGTAAGAGGCGTCTACGACGTCGGCTGGCTCGAAGGGCTGGTCAGGAGGATTGTCAGGAGGCGGCACTGGCCGGATGGAGCGCACGTCAACGAGCTCGGTGAGTGGCTTGTTTGGGTCAACGTCAGAGACCAGATTCTCGTACTGAACCAGAGCCTTGCTTGAGTTGCCAAGGCTCTTCCTTTTCTTCTTTGGTGTGCCATCTGAGGGTTGTGGGTCAAGGATTATGGCTGAGAACCATGCACCTTTGTACCCGTCTTCGTTGCTGCAAACTTCCACCTTTGAATCCTTGCTCAAATGCGCTTGGCTCCGCTTCACCACCATTTTCTTACTTGATTTCTCTCACTTTCTCGAGAGATAAAAACAGTACTATGTAACAGAGCTGTCAAAGTCAAGTTTTGGGAGAAAAGCTGTCAAAGTCAAGTTTTGGGAGACGAAGCTGTTGAAGTCAAGTTTTGAGAGAAAAGTAGAGTTTTTTTAATTTAAACCTCACTTTTCTTTGTTGAAACCAGTACTTAAATTATTAACTTTTTGAGTTTTACTATTGTGTAAAAAGGTTCAAAAAAGTCATCCAACTTAATACTTATGGTTAATTTGGTATTGCTGTGCTGTGAAAATAATCGCTATCAAATTTGTTGTGAGAGAAATCAACTGTAAGATAAAGCAGTTTGACGATTGGTAAATTATTTTGTTAAAAGTGTTGTTGGTATTGATTCCCGCATTATCATAAAATGATTGCCGCATAATTATTAAACTCAGCGCCTCTTTGAAAATAATTCCTGCATAATCAAAAAATGAAAGCACCTCATTAGCTGTTTTCCCTTATAGTTTTCTCTCATAGTAATTTTTAACAATAAGTGATTTTTTTCATATTTTACCAAACGTGCTGGACTTCCTAAACTTTTTTAAAAATCACTTATCACCTCAAATAAACAATGTCAAACGGGCACTTAGGGGGTGTATTTAATTATGACTTTTTAGAAGTCAAACAAAGTTTGAATGTATTCAAAAACTCATTGATTTTAAAGGAAATACAAAAAATGGTAGATTTCGTTTGATTATAGACTAATTTTATGCCATAAAAAATCATAACTTCTCCCGAGAGATTTTGATAGATTTATTATTTTTATTCTCAAGATATGATTTCACCACTTCTACTACCACTATCTTATCATGACTATCAACGTCGTCGCCGCCACCACCATAGTCAACGTCGTCGCCGCCGCCACCACCACCGCCATCACTGTCACCCTTAACACAACCACCATCGCCCCCACTGCCACCATCGACCCCACTACCAGCCCCACCATCATCCCTACCGTCACCACCACCACTGCAGACTTCATAGGAATGCTAAACACTGCAACCGAAAGGCAAAACTCATGCTGCAGGGGAGGCATGACACCATCTGCAAAGGCTGCTATATTATCTGAACCTCCATAGCAAGCACGACTAGAATATTCAATCATTATTTCTTCAGCAAGCAACTGACAGTGAAACTCCTTGAATGAGAGCATATTTTCTTGACATCGCATAACACACCTAAAAGTGTTGTATTCTGAAGGTAAACCATTGAGGGGCACCCCATCAAACTTCGGCAACTGATAAACAGGTAATATCAGAGGCATAATACATGCTCCATCAACTCTTCCAGTCCACGAATTTCGCAACCTTATTGACCACAAATGGTTAACTGTGTACCTATGAGATTTACCAACTGATTCATTGTATGAACCATCAAATATCTCAAATTTGCCAAATAATTGCATCCTCAATAAGAAAACAGACCCCACATATAGAAAGAGATAGAATAAGAGAAGAGGGAAATTCTTTGTTCCCTGAAAATTTAAAGAAAGGAGATAGAAAGAAGAATTGGGAAATTCATTTGTTCCCTAATCAGAGAGATTGTCGAAAGGACATAGAAAAGAGGAAGAAATGGGTAGGAAGAAATGGGAAATTCTTTTGTACCCTTAGAGATTGTAGAAAGGAGATAGGAAAGAGGAAGAATTGAGAAATTCTTTTGTTGCCTTAGATATTGGAGAAGAGAGATAAGAGAATGAGAAATGGGAAATTCTTTGTCCATTGAGATAAGAAGAGTGAGAAGATAATTGTGACAGAACAATGTAAGTATTGATTGATTGAAGATTTTCTTGCTCTCCAAAGAAGTGGGATTTAAGAGTCAAGAATAGGGGTACTGAGATTTTGAATGCACTAGAAAATTGACAAAGCAAATAACAAATGAACCATCAATATTTGGTCCATGGTGATGTATTCAAGAACAGGAAGGTGATTTTATAGCAAGGAATTCAATATTTGATTTGGGAGCGGCTACAATAACTATCAAAGGTGGATAGAAAGCTTGAATCTTTAAACATAGTATTTCTCTAATTATTGAAATCAGAGAGATAGAGGATGAACATCAGACATACCAAAAGAACATCCATAGGATCCAAATAGCAGGAATGCAACTAACAATCTGAAATCCACCACATATCATAGTTGAGGAAATAGAACCTCCACAGGCAGACACGGAATTGGAGTCAGCGAGTCGAATCAATCTGAGCAGCTACAATTTGAGTAGTAATCTTACAGAAAACAATAACAAATCCTAATCAAAAAGCCCTAATTTGGAAAAGCCCAAATGTGAGCAACAATCCACCAAGAACATCTAATGCCACCAGAACAACAACAAATCCCAATCGATGGGTCTTTGAATTTGCAAATCAATGGAGAATTACACGAAGCATATATGAATTTGTAAATCCCCAATTCGAAGGCTTGAAATCGCAATCTCATATAAAAGCCCCAAAATTGACTAGCAATCGATCAAGAACATTGGAAATTCCCAAAACAGCGACAAAACCCTATTGAGACGTACTCAAATCAAATATGAGACTGAAAATCCCCAATAACAAGCTGAATCGAAACCCAAACCTTGATTCAGTTTGACGAAATTGAGAATCCAAGAATGACGTGGTAGAAGCAGATATTGACGTCGATTTCCATGGAGGTCTAGAAAAAAATGTCAAGGCATAGAATGCGGAAGCAGAAGAACTCAGGATCGATCCATGGCTCTTGATACCATGTTAACAGAGCTTAAGAAAATAGAATAAAGGAGAATTTGATAAAAGATTGTATTGTATTATTATTAGCTTCAGATTATTCATTTATGTACATCGTTCTAGGATATAAGAGAGAGCTTATATCTCTTTCTGTGGCCTAGATTATGACACTTGTCAACATCTACACATTAAACCCTTTATACTCTAAGGGGTCGTTTGGTACGGCGGACTGTCATGGACTGGACTAAATTTTAAGACTGTCTTGGATTAGCTCGGATTGGCCTAAGCTGGACTAAGTACTGACCTACGTTTGGTGCTGCGTCGGACTAAGAAACTGGATTGTAAAAATAGTGAAGACCTATGTTTAATATTGTGTCAGACTAAAAAATAATTTTTTTAATTTTTAATTTTAATTAAAAAAATTAAAATATAATATTTATTTTTTATATTTTAGATTTTATTTTAATTAAGGATAAATAATATAAAACAAATAAAAATACAATAATGAGCATTCACTGGATTTTGATTTTTTTTTTTACATAATATTTTTAAAATTGAAGTAAAAATACAATAAAATTATTCTACCCTCCACTCCTTTCTTGTTCCTTCGAATGCCATTTTCTCTCCTTTCTCTTTATTTTTTTTTATAAAAAATAAACCAAGTGCAATTTCTCTCCTTTCTCTTTTCGAATGCCCATTCTTCCTTCGAAACCCAACCGCTCTCTACACAGCCCCAGCCATAGTTGCAGTAGGAAGCGAAGACTCAAACCATGAGCTCATATCCGAAGATAATAGCGGCGAAGGCGGCGGCGAAAGCAGAGATGAACGATGGAGAGATGGAGGCGGATGCGGATGCGGAGGTTGGGCTCGGAGCTGGAGATTCGGCCGCCTGAGCGGAGCCGATGACAGAGAGGACAGTGACGAAGACCGCCATGAGAGCCACAAGTGAAGATGCCTTTGAGACTGTCATCGGACTCAAGCGTTCAAAATTGCGAGCTCGCTATTTTGAGAACCGTGTTTCAGGCTCGTTGTATTGTGCGAGCGAGTGAGCCAATTTGTGTACTGTTGTGCTATACAATCCCACTTAATTTAGTCCCCCTCTTACCAAACATGATTTTCAAAGCTTTTCTTTAGCTTCGGTGTTTGATTCAGTCACTTTATCAGTCATTTTTCTAGCTTTTCTTCTCTTACCTATATATAACGCAGATATCTTAGATGTTAGTAAGTTGAATCTTGAATTTTTTGTGGTTCTGTAGGTGAAGGTTAGTGGTAGGTTTGGTGGTGGTTTTGGAAAAAAGATGAAGCTTGGTGGTTATGGAGTTTTTGGTTGCAGAGGTCGTGGGGAATGGAAGGGTCGTGCGGACAGACGGGTAGATGAAGATCCCCTTGGTGAAACGACTCATCATAAAATTGTGCATATCGCTGGTGAAACGACTCATTGTAAAATTTGAACGATTTGTCGTGTAAAACAAGTTTTGATCGAAACGGCAAGCGTTTGTCCTACTGGGAGTTATTGGATTGGATGCTTTGGTTATCCCTAGACCCAAAATACTGGTGTACTTCTGTTGGGCTTCGGCCCACCTTTATACCTATTGACCACTTAACACTTTTTCTTCTCTCTCATCTCTCTCTTTGCTTTCTCTTGCAGCAGTGCTCTCTCCATCGTCGCTCCTCGACCACTACCACTGTCTCTATCTCAGCTTCACCACCATCACCACTCTCTGTCTCAGCTCCACGACCACCACCAGATGCAACATCGAACACATTTTGGCTACAGGCTTCAAGTTCCACGCAACAGACAAAGAACTCGTCATTTACTATCTCAAGTGCAAGGTCTGTCGAAAAGCCTTCAAATTCAACGCGATCTACGAGGTTGAGATCTACAATAATGAGCCTCGGGACCTCGCAGGTAATACCCACCTCATTAAAAACAAATTGTAACTGGGTTTTTTAATTTTAATTTTTTTGTAATACCAGTGTACCACCATCTTTCTTTTTTTTTTTCGCTCGTTGGCACAAAATAGCGAGCTCTGAAGAGGTACCGCTAAATAGTGAAGTCGCTATTGAGTATGCCATTATCCTTCGACGTTGCTCTCCTCTTTTTCCATGTGTTGAGAGAGACAGAGAGAGAGCCATGGGCAAGGTGAAGGGCAAGCATCGTTTGGACAAGTATTACCGCCTAGCCAAAGAGCATGGCTATCGCTCCAGAGCCTCATGGAAGCTCGCTCAGCTCGACACCAAGCACCAATTCCTCCACTCCTCCCACGCCGTCCTTGACCTCTGCGCCTCCCCGGCGGTTGGATGCAAGTCGCCGTGCAGCGCGTGCCCGTTGGCAGCCTGGTCGTCGGCGTCGATTTGGTCCTCATTGCCCCGGTCCGCGGCGCCTTCTCCATCCAGCAGGACATCACCAAGCCCGAGTGCACGGCCAGGCTCAGGAAGCTGATGAAGGAGAACGGCTGCTCGGCTTTTGATTTGGTGCTTCATGATGGGTCGCCTAATGTGGGTGGGGCCTGGTCTTCGGAGGCCACTGCGCAGAACGCTTTGGTTGTTGATTCGGTGAAGTTGGCTACCCAGCTTTTGGCTCCCAAAGGCACATTCATCACCAAAGTATGTGTTGAATTTTCATAATGGGAATTGGGTTTTTGTGGGGTTGTATTGGATTTTTGGTACTCTCTGAACATGGGTTGGAATTTGGATTGTCTGCTGGGTTGTATTGGATTTTTGGTACTCTCTGAAACATGGGTTGGAATTTGGATTGTCTGCTTGGTTACTTCGAATGAAAAATCTAAAATTTGAGTTTGTAAGTTTTGAGTTCTATTGATTTGGCTCATTGTTGTATTCCATGTTAAACTGGTAAGCAGCATAATGTAGTGACATACATGTTATGTATGCTCTATCTGTATAGAGCACGATTTCATCAAACTTCTGTTTTCAAATTTATTTTTCTGTATTTAATTTTTCGCTATTTTTTCCATAATATGTTTTCATCACTTGTATTCTGGATGGGACGACACAGTTATTTATACTTCAAATATGCAAGCAGTAACTATTTTTCAATTTGTTTTTGGAACTTAAACTGTTTAATTGGTTAAGAATCGAATTGTGGAAGTCGTTAAACACATAAGTATTTTGACCCGTTAATTGGAATGTATGCATGTAGGTATGACTGTGTTTGTGTGCCTATGTACATTTGGTTTTTGAATGCTGAGTGCTTATCTTTTGTTTTCTCACAGATCTTCAGGTCACAAGATTATAATGCTGTCTACTATTGTATGAAGGAGGTGGTGATTTTCTAATTCTTTTTAAAACATGTTTATTGTAGCTCTCTAGATTGATGTGCCTATCTAATCCTGGCATATATTTTGCAGTTATTTGAGAAGGTTGAACAGGATAAACCAGCAGCTAGTCGTAGTTCATCTGTTGAGACATATCTTTTGGGTTTTAAGTACAAGGCTCCTGCAAAGATTGATCCGCGTCTGCTTGATGTGAAGCATCTATTTAAATCTGTTGAACCCCAGAAGAAGGTAACTCATATTGGATGAAACAGAATAACAGCTTCTTTCACGTATGGACTAATATCTTGATCTTTTTATTATAATTGTTCTATTATATTTATTTCTTCTAATAACTCCTTGATATAGGTGGTGGATGTACTAAACAAAGCAAAAAGACACCGTGATGGGTACACCTTCTTTCTAATTTTGCTGTTGTTTTTAAAATTTAAAATTTAATATCTTCACACATACACATAATCACTGTTATGTGAGGTTCAGCATTTTAATTGCCGAACCGGGAGATTGCATGTCATTTTCTGTAAGATTGTATAATGCTTTGAGTATTTGTAATTGTTTATGCGTATACAGTTGAATGTAGATACTAGATAGGTTGTAAATGCAGAGTAACATGAATGGATCAATGATTTTGCTCTGTTCACCATGGTTGACCTTGTGTGTTCAAATATTTTTGGGTTCTTACGATTGATATCCCCACTTGGTTCTTTTATATACAGAAGCTGAACGGTTGACTGATTGGGTTGTATATACATGTATGAAGATGGCGACACAGGTATGTCTGAAAATTGGGTCTATGTGTACTAATTGAGTTTGATAGCATTTTACATTTGGTGCGTACTTTATAGAAAGAGATTGTTTCCTTTTTTGCAGCTAGTTAATTCCAATTTACAGAGTGGGAATGTTATCCTATGTTTAGCTCTCGTGGTCCAACTGATCAATGTTTATTTATTATATTACATTGCCTCCTCAGCTGTATAATTTTGTTCTGTTTCAATGAATCAAAACTTGGTTTGGACTTTTTCTCTATTTAATTGATTTCAATCAACCATGAAAAGAAAAACATTTATTAGCCTGTTGATGCTGCTGTCATATCTCACTTTCCATGCTAATATAATGCATTTGTTTCAGTTAAGGGTCAAATTCGTCCATTACATAACACTGCCTGCCTTTCTCTTCTTCTTTAATTAAGATTTTCAATTTTGATAGGGTTACATGGGTGGAATGTGATTAGTGGTTGATGAAAACAAATAGCCTTGTGCCTTTGGCTGAAGAAAATTGTATGTAGTAAGGTTTTTTGCATTTGGAGAGACACACAGTGTTAGTGGCTGTGGATGTTATGAATTGTTGTATGTGTTAAATCATTTAATTTATATGTATCTCTTGGCAGATTGATATGTTAAGAGAGGCTTAAACAACAGAGGCAGCCTTAGGCACATCAAGTGCTAGGGGAAGTCAAGCTTCCAAGTGAGAAGTTCAATTGTACTAGATAAATGTATAAATTTCAGTTTGTTTTGTTTTCAATGTAATTTTTTATGTTTTCAATATCATTTGTGTAGATTGTTAACAAGTTATAACATTTTGTAGTTTTTAGTTTGTTTTATGTATTCATTTATCTACTAAGTATTCTTTCTTGGCAACTTTAAAAGTTAACAAGTTATAACATTTTTGTAGCTGTTTTTAGTTTCTTTTATGTATTCATTTATGTAATAAAGACTAAATTATACATTAGTTTCTTTTATGTATTTTTGAAATTCTTGAAGCATGAGTTGAGGTTGGTTGTTATTGATACATTAATCAAATTCTTTGTGTTTGCATACAAATAAAGACTCAATTATACATAAACTCAGTGGAATTTATAACTTTAACAACAAACAAAAAGTTTTTGGTTTGGAGGAAAATAAATGTACATGTAAATTTGGTAATTATAATAACAAAAAAAATTACATTTAATTATTTAAAAATTATTAATTTTAAATATTAAAATAATTATTTGTTAGTCCGACACAGCACCAAACATAAGTTTTCACAATTTTTACAATTCAGCTTCTTAGTCCGACGTAGCACCAAATGTAGGTCAATACTTAATCCAGCTTCGTCCAATCCGAGCTAAACTTAGACAGTCCCAGGATTTAGTCCAGTCCATGACAGTCCGCCGTACCAAACGACGCCTTAGTACATCAAACTTAAACATGAAGCTTAGTGTAACTTTAGACCATACAATTTCCCATATCCTGGATCTGAGTGCTCAGTGTCAGTATTTGTGGATATTCCATTTTTTGTTGGGTCTAATTTGTGGCAATTGCATTGCGGGTTTATTGTGGTTGTATTGTAGTAGTATTGTTGTTGGATTGCTATGATCTTGCTGTGTTTTGGTGTTATATTGTTGTGTTACTATAATTTAATAGGAATTTATGTTGATATCATTTTTCTTTATTTGCTTGTGATTTGTGTAGGAGTTGAGATTATTCTTGCCTTCTTCTTGCTGCGTGCCTTCTTGTTGTTGCCAGCCTAATCGTGTACGATTTTATGTCCAATGAATTGGTAAGAGGTATTCTGCAATTGTGATAGCTTGCTCTATTGTACGTATTCAAACTGCCTCAAAATATTTCATTGTCTTGAGTTCAATACCAACAAAAGTTTTAAAATGATAAGAAATTATGAAAGGCTTATACATAACAGACATATAGTTGAACATGACTTTTGAGGATCATGACTTTATGCTTGTTATTATTAGGCCCCAAGAATTAGTATTTTGTAAGGACATCCAAGACATTATGTATTCTTCTTGTGGAGCCTTATGACATGATACTTTGTTTCATTGGTTCTTGTCAATTTCCTGAAATCTATATGTAACATAAAACTCATGATAAACCTTTGAGGAAAAACTTTGATATTCCCTTCAAAGTGAGGTCTATTACCAAGGATTGACATGGATGTGCCCTTATTAATTGTTCATTATTTGTAGGGGTAGCTTCGAAATTAGACGTAGTTGGTATTTTCTTATGAATGAGCTCAGGTTTGATATTCGTGTTATACATCTGTTAGTGGTTGTGTTTTGTGGAAATATATATTAAAGAAAAGGTAAATGTAAAACTCTCAGGTATTTGACTTAATGTTTCTTCTGTTTCTTCTTTTTTCTTCATTGTTACAGAGTTCCATGCAGATCTGGCATGTGTACCACACCATTGCATGTTACTTCTTCCTAATTGATTGCAAGTGATCGTTCATGTTCCAGTTGTAAAAGCCCTTCTCTTCCCGGAGCTGTTGCAAATGGACTTGTAAGGAACATGAACGTATTAGACATCTATAACTTGACCAATGCAAAGGAAGCCCCTGCAGTTACTGACCTCCAGTGCTTAGACGTTCTATTTCTCAACAGATACTTTCCATTTTCTGTTGTTTTAAAGGATATTCAATTTTATCTGGAGGAAGCCTACAATTTCTTGTTTATTTGGTATTCCTATCTTACTAAATATTTTCTATTTCTATGCTTTTTCACTCAATTTCCAACGTGTTGGTGACAACTACTTTAGGAAGCATAATTTTTGTTGTCCAATTGGATTGTAAATAGTTAATGACTATGAGAGGAAGTTGTTTTAATTTAGAAAAATCGGATGATTGAGTAATTATTTTTACTCACTTCAATGTTGTCAAGGGACCGAACTCTCTCTCAAATGGATGTTCAATGCGTATGATCCCTAAAGTACCTGAAATTTCATCTCCTCCATGTTTTACCTTGAATGAGCGAGTATATGTGTCCTAGAGTTCAAGATCAGTACTAGCAAGCCATTAGGCTTTCACTTAAGACAAAATGAAACAGTAATCTCATCTCTGTTTCTTTGATTAATTCACCAGTTTCTAGCAGGACGCTACTTTGTTGTGGTTGGAGTCCTTGTTGGTCTTCTAAAATGAGGGAGGATGAACATGTTTGGGACACTTCTAGTGCTTTGGGGCCTCATCAAAGAAGGGATCCTCGGAAAGCCTGTGAACACATATCCTACAAATGCTATGTTTGTCCACCAAACTATGCTCATTGCCACAATCTATGCTTTCATTGTAAAGTATGATGTGAAGAAGGTTGTTAGAAATGCACCTGCTAGGCCCATTGCAAAGCCTCTTCAGAGGTCTTTCAAAATCTAAGCTGAAATGAGTTTAAATTGTATGTTTCTAATGATTTCCAGCCCTAATTCCCAAGTCTGCATCTTCTTTTCTTGGGTCCAAAGACCCATATTCTTCTTTCACGTGTTTGTGCTTCGCTTTCTAGAGAGGCTTTTTAGACCCAGTTATAAGAAGGTTGGTTTTTGGCTCTCTCTTTCTCTAGATTTTAGGCACCTTCTGCTTGCTTTGCAACATGTCTGGAGAAGAAGATGAAGTCAACTTGATAGTCCAACTTCAAGTACAAAAAAGGTTATAAGAAAACAATAATTTTTATATATATAAAAGCAATCAGAAAGCAATAAAAATGCTATACATAGCCACTATAATGTCACTGGCATAGAAACTAAAAGGGAAATAGCCCTTAATGCCACCGGTTTTATAGTTTTAAGTGGAAATACCAATCCTCCCCAAAATTTTTGTAAACACCACCTATAAATATATATTTATTGTCTAGTTATTGCTCACCTAACATTTTTTCTGAAATTCACCTCCCGTCAATCATCTCTCTCTCGGCTCCGTCTCTCACGCTCTCTTCACACTCTCTTCACACTCTCTTCACTCTCTCGTCACTCAGCTCTCACTCTCTCATCTCTCGTCGCTCGGTTCTCACTCTCTTCTCTCTTCCCTCTTCCTCTCCTAGCGGAATCTGTTCAGACAGAGCTCAACTTCATCGTTCACCTCAAACAGGTACTGTTCACCGACATTTCCTTACGGTTTAGGGTTTATGGGTTTGTATGAAATTGTTTTATGGGTTTGTTCGAAATTGGTTAAGGGTTTAGGGGTTTCTCTGAAATGGGTATAGGGTTTAGGGGTTTCTCTTAAATTGGTTTAGGGGTTTTGGGTATAGGGTTTAGGGGTTTCTCTGAAATTGGTTTAGGGGTTTCTCTGAAATTGGTTTAGGGGTTTCTCTGAAATTTTCTGATTCGGATGATTCCTTGTTTGAAACAGTGAATGGGTTTGTTGTTTGTGGAATGATGCTTGCACTGCTGTTGTTTTGTTGTTGCTATTGATGTTGTATTGCTATTTTTTTGCTGGTGTATTGCTGATTTAGTGATGTTGTATTGACATTTTAGTGCTAGTTTATTATGGTTTTAATGGTTTATTATGGTTTTATTCATGTTTCACTACAACAAATATGTCTTTCAATGACACTTTTAATGAGGTGTCTAAAATTGAAAGTCATTGAATTATATTATTTCTGACTTGTTTTAAATGCGTGTCATTGAAAGCAATTTTTACTATACCTTCTACGGCAGTGAAAGAAACACGTCATTTTAATAGTTTTCAATGATGTGGTCTGTGTGTGATGGATTTTGTAATCTTTAGATGACATTAGAGATATGTCATTAAGTATTTTGTACTTTAATGACATTTGATAAGCCTCATCAATTTAATAACTTTGAGTCCGCGTGGTAGAATTTTATTTCCATGACGTGAGTTCTGCGTCGTACAATTTTATTTTCACAACGTGAGTTCTGCGTCATTGATTTCATGACGGTTATTAGGCATCATAGATGTATGATTGTTTCCTTCAATTTTTTTTCGGGTACTGCTGTTTTTTTCTTTCACTAGTTTTCAAATTTGGCGCTCTCATTCTGTTCCAGAACCCTCTCCCTCTCTTTCCCTCAAACCTCTATCATCATCCCTCTCTCAACCATCTTCCCCTTTGTTCTCAACCTCTCACAACCTCCATCTCATGTCAATTTCCTTCCTCCTCAATCAATTTCTGTCTGACATACTTAGAAACCCAAAAACCACCAAATCCCAAGACCCAAACCGCTGCCTTGCATCCATATTGGTCTCAGGTGTTTGGCAAATGAAAAGGTGTGTTTTGATTGGCATTTAATGTGGTTGGTTTGCATTCAAGATTTAGAACGAGAAGAGAGAAAACAAAAGAAATAGGAAGAGAGGTTTGAAGAGGATGAGGAGTCGTGAGCCACCTCTCTGTCTCATATGGGTTTTTGTAGCAGTTATTAATTGGTATTTGGTGGCTTACTATGGGTCTTTATGACCATTGCATTTAACCTTCTTACAAGTCTAATCGGTATCTATTTTCTTTCTTGAAGATGATATCTAAAGTCTAAGACAATTAACCTGTGTATATCATTTTTAACTTATATGCTCCCAACCATATCATACTTTTGTTTCAGAATAATACTTGTTAATTTGACATAATTTTGCTTTTACTCTATTTACTAACTTTTGGGCTTGCATCTTGGATATGGATAAGTTTTCTTTGTTTTTCATATTTTCTTGTGATTATTTGGAATTTTAGTTTGGGGATGAATATTGAATGTCTAAACAAGGGGCAAAGAACCATATGTGGTGTAATATGAGTTCTTCAAAAGTTTGCTCTTTTGTGCTTGATCATTGTCTGCTTAAAAGAAAGCGGAAATGAGCGAAGATGGGAACCTGCCATTAGCAGGTGTAGTTTAGAGAAATGGGGCCATGGATTTTGCTATAACCTAACTCTTTAAGCTTTTGCTTTTCTTTTTGTGTATGGATACTTAGAGAACTCTGTTTCGAGGTGGACTTTTAATTTTGTAATTGTACATGTCTAACACACATTTTATACAGTTTTGATGGTTTATTTATTAATTTATCTTTGATATTGATAAAGCAGACAATAAATACAAATCTCTTATTTTGTTAAGAAAATACTAAAGGGATGGTCCCAATTTCATTCATTTCCTTACATTTGAAAGGAGGGCATTTTGGAGTCATTATTGTGGTTGCCATTAATTCATAGGATGTTCCATTACATTATACAGAAAATATAACATAAGGAAATTTGGAAAATATAAAAGAAGGAAATGGGAAAATATAAGAGCAAGACCTGTGGAGAGAAAATATAAGGCTTGAAGGCGTGGCGGATCTGTGTAGGCGCAAGGAGGTGCAATCGCACCTCCCCTCGCCGGAAAACCAGTTGGAAGCTCGCAACTTGCCCCTTCGGTGGTGCCCTCTAAGTGTTCGACGAAATGACTGAAATAAACTCTGCGCTGTCTTGTTGTTTTGCAGACCAGGTTTGGTGCTTGAGCACTAGACAGATGACAAAGAAAGGCACAGTGGTTTTGATTTGCTCTATCTCTGTCTCTCTTGTTGAAGCTAGAAATTAATTGCCGAGCAAATTTGGTAGAGCACAACTAATAACTCAACCAAGCAGCCGCCTACAACATTTGAAGACTAAAATATTCTACAGCCGTGTGGAGAATGAGAATAAAAACTTGTTGAAGAAGAAGTATAGAGAGAGAGAGAGAGAGAGAGAGCCGGTTGAGGAGAAGAAAAAGAACCAAAAAGGAAAGCGCTGGAATTACACCGACCTTGCTCTAAGGAAAGATAAAAGCAGTGGCGCATACAGTGCCACGTGGCACACTCACCATCAACTCGAATGAAATGTAAATGTGGGTATGGGTGCAGGTGCAGCCACTAGTCCATATCGTTTTCTCATCACGCATGCATAATGTTAAGTAATCAATCATTGCACCTCCGCTCAAAAATTTCTGGATCCGCCGGTGCTTGAAGGTACAATGAATTTGTATTTTTGCTGTCATGCGACATTGGTGAACATACATGCAATGCATATAAGGTTATATTGTCCCTGTATTGTACTTTTATCACTGATATATCTCAGCCCTATTGCCTTGATATGCATCTGTATTGTATGTTTATTGCTTCTTATGGTGTATATTTCAACGGCTGAAATTATTTATATAATGGCGGTGTGCAGGGAAATATGGTTTTGAAAGCCAAGTTGATGATTGATGAGGACCATAAATTTCAGGGAAAGGCGTTGACCCTTTCCCATACAAAGACGACGATCAGTACAATTAAGGACAAATTGAGTCCGCAACTGTTACAAAGGTTCAAAGACAGTTGTTTTGGGCATCTGTTACTAATTGAGGACCTGAAGTGGACAACACAAATTATCCACGGCTTGTTGTTGAGAAAGGCTGACCCGAAGACAGTTTCTCAAGTCAACGGGATCAAATTCATCGTTGGCAACAAGGTCATACAATTCACAGCGCAGCAGTTTTGCGTCATCACAGGGCTGCAGTTTGGAAACCTTCCTTTCATTCCGACTGCAACAAATGAGAACTCCTCATTGAAGAACAAGTACTTCTGCAACAATAAAACTGTTAGCCTTTCCGAACTCGAAAAAGCCTTCATCGACTGCGCTGATGAGGAGGACGTCTTCAAGCTTGGACTTTTATATTTCGCTGTTTTGGTGTTGTTGGGCAGTGAAAAACATGTCAACATTGACATGCGCTATTTGAAATTGGCGGAAGACGTTGAAGAGTTCATGAAGTATCCATGGGGTGCTGTTTCATATGCGAAGACAAATGCCTCACTTTTGAGGGCACTTTGTGCAGATTACCAGCGAGTGAAAGTGCCCCAGAAAGCCATAAAACCAAAAAAATCAGAAAAGCAATCAAAGACAACGGCAAGTGGTAGACCAAGGGAGTACCACATCAAAGGTTTTGGCTTTGCACTTCAGGTGAGCAAATATCCATTAATGTATAAGTTCCATTTACTTTGTTTACAGTGATTGATATTTTATTGTTGAAAATAGATATGGGCTTTTGAGGTGTTTCCAGCATTGGCTGCACTGCATTTCGTTGTGCGCGAAGAGAATGGCCACGTCCCTCGTATACTACAATGGAGGATCAATAATTTGGCTCGTTTTCACGAAGTAATGAGCCTAGTATTTGAAAACTGTGAGGTTAGTTATCTTCGTATACTAATGTTATGCATGTCATTCACAAAATAGGTTTACTGATATCTAGTTGCTATGTGTAAATTGCAGGTTGATGTGCAACTTCTCCGGGCAACTGTAATTGACAAGCAGCAGCCCTATTGGACTTGGGGTGACAGTGTTGAAAACACCGAAGAAATTGTGGAATTGTTTGGCGATGACGTCGTAGAAAGAACCAGCACTTCTATTGAACATCTCGATGATGAAGTTGACGGAACTACTACCCTTCCGTCGTCTTCTAAGGTAAGCATGACCTTTTTGCTATATATATGTCATAATGAACTTAATGGCGCTGCTATATAATTAGTATATAGTCCATGTAGGCAATACAATAGCAATACAGTAGCATCACAATAGCAATACAGTAGCATCACAATAGCAATACATTAGCAATACATTACCAATACATTAGCAATATATTAGCAATACAATGATGATACAGTAGAAATACATTAGCAATATGTGGGTTATATTTTGTAACTATTGTAACAGTTGCATTATAACTGAATGTAGGGTAAACTGTCATCCGCTGAGTTACGCAGTTTCAAACGTGAGTTGGCCAAGCTAGCCACTGAAAATCGAGCGCTTAGAAAGAAAGTGCATTACTTGGAAGAAATGGCACAAAAGGAGTGTCAAAAAAATACGAAGGCTTTCGACGATTTGAGCAGGACCCACGCTTCTATGGAACACTACTTTAAGATGGAGATAGAGGAGTTGAAAACACGGTATAGTGGGTTGAATAAACCTAGGGAAGGGCATGACGAAGTCGGTTGTCTTGATATGAATGAAAGAGGTGACAATGACATGTCGCCCGTGCCTGAAAATACTACGCCGACCACTGAACAGGCAGAAACACCTGCACAAGTCCCCCGTTATGGAGCTGAAGCCTTCACTGCCATGGAAGGCCAAGAGGCAGAAATGGCCGCTTCAGTTCCTGATATACAAGTGCAGCAACAACCTCAGCAGCCAGAAGTTGAGGAGCTTCCTGCTCCGGAGGAGGTGGACGGGTGCAGAGTAATCTGCAAAACACTGTTATCTTTGTTGGAGGATTGGAAAAAGGGGGACATTATGGCAATGGGAGGTCAAATGAATCCTCCCATCATACCCAATGTTACTGTGGCTGGTGATGAAACGAGTGAGGAAGGTTGCACCACTGTTGAGAAAGAAGATATGGAAGGTAAAGGGTGCAGAAAGAAGCGACCAGCCACTACATTGTTGAGTCCATTTACCGATCCCTTGAGGAAGAAGAGGTCGATGACTAGTTCAGATGCGGAGCCAACCCAGCCATGTTTTGATCCAACAAAACCCCTACCCATTGACGAAGTCAAGGCAGTAATACAGTTTTGCACTGCCTGGAAAACTGACATAAGGTCAGGATTTTTTACCTTCGAAATCCAATATTCATGTTATTGTAGTATGAAGTGATATACGTTCCAGAAAATATAGGTACCTTTAATAGACATGTATGTATTTGTCATCTTATACAATTTTCGAATTATTACATGAGTTCAAAATTCACCGTTGGAAGTTTGGCTATTGTAGTGCGGAGGTGCAGCTCGAACAAAGTTCAGTTGGCCCAGATTTTTTTTACAAACTTATACATGATACCGAATGGGTTAGCTCGAGGGTAAGAATTTGAACCCTACTTCATTAGGATAATTCAATTGTTTTCTCACCTTTGTTATGTGTACAATTGTATTACAAAATTGTGGTCATATTATTTCCGTCAACTTTCAGCACCTTGACATGGCGACGTTTCTCATACGGAAAAGACAACTCTCTCATCCTTTGGTATTTGGAACCCACTGGACAACTGCAGATTGTTGTTTGCAGGTACAAATGTTAACATTTTACAATTCACTGCTTCTGTGTCATCCTTTCGTCATTATGTAATGCGCCTGCAATTCAATGTTTGCAGCAATTTTTAGAGCCAGTCAAACCGCCTGCAAAGAAACGAGTATCGAAGAAAGCAGCTGCTCAAAAAATCGCTGACCTTCCACCCAGCTACCTAAAAAAGATACATCACTTTGTGCACGGGACATGGCAACATGGGTATGCTCAACCATGGACCAAAGTCCGAAAGGTGTATTTCCCGTATAATCTTCGAGGGTGCCATTGGGTGGCAGTAGAAATCGACTTCGTGAGACATACTGCGACTGTGTATGACTCCTATATTGCTTTTACGTCACGGTCCAAGTTAGTCAAATATCTTGAGCCCATTACTGACACTTTGGCACGAGTGCTGTATGATATGCACTTTCATGACGCTTCTGAGGTTGAAGAGGTGAAGCAAAAGGGGATGCAGATGTCCAAGTGTACCCCATTCACAATTTGCAGCATTGGAGATATACCGCAACAACGTGATGGGTAAGTAACCTATGTTAATCTACTGGAGTTGTTCGATATTGTAAATAAGTGCAATTCTAATTTCACAACTTATTGGCCCGACAGTGGCGCTTGCGGAATAATGACAGTCAAATTCATCGAGCATCTCAGTGCCGGCATTTCTTTGGATAAAGTTGACCCATCGAAGATCACCTATTACCGACTGAAGCTTGCGATCGAGGCTTTGAGGGGGGAGGCGTATATATAAGGTAGATGTGATAATGTTTCTCAATTTATTTCAGTCTTCACTTATCACTTGGCCATTCAGTCAGAATTTAATTGGAAAATTGGAATCCTTACTATGAATATGCAGACATGGAAGCTCTGGTGGAGCTGCTTTGTATGGTGGTCCTTCCACTTTGAAAGAGCTAATTGCTTTAGTTATTCTGTGTAGCAACGTTAAATCATGTACAGGGTCTGCGGCCATGTTGTGCATTTCAGTGATATGCAATATTGTACTGCCTCTCGGTGGCTAGTTGCCTTACATGGCACATCACCTATATCAATTTTGTAGACATGGCAGATGAATTGCACTAAATTTATAGTACGAATATGCATGATTTTTGATTTTGTGAATCGAAATTGGGTTGTACGTATAATCAATACCACTAGGGATGTACTTCTCATTCGGTTATCAAATTGGGCTTTTGTTTTGGAGTATACATTTTCATAAAATACCCGCATTATTTCCCTTTCTTGGGTTACAAGTAGTTTTGATTCAGTTTTCTTATGAGGCCGAAATTCAGTCTAGATTCATTTGTCTCTTTTAGATTTCTGTTTTATTTCAACAACAAGAACTTAGCTTCTTTTGTAACCAAAATATAAAAAGAGATAAAACTCGCCAATTTTTTCTGTCATTTTTTACTCCTTTTGTTTGAAATTGATATCCACATAGACTACTATGTACGTATAATGGAGTACTGCCTCTCAGTACCACATAACTAGCTTTTGTTTTTGTTGTTTCTTCCCTTCCCTTCCCTTTCCTTTCCAAGTATGAAAAAGTATATGAATAGTGTTTCATCAATAAACTTGATCATATGGCAATTCAATATTGGTATTTCCCAATGTAATTCAATAATCATATGCATATGATCTTAATATCTCTACTAATTTCCAACTGCCAAGGAACCCAAACAAAAATGAATCGCAACATCGCTTTATATTTTCATTTTATTAGATCAAGCAGTTTGGATTATGTTTTTTGCTCCGACTTAAATCAGTCTAGAATCATTTTTTAATTTATTTTCTGTTTTATAACCAACTGTTTGTTCTTGTAATTATTTTTGATTCATATTAATTTTCCAAATTTAGATGCATGGCTATAAATATATATATATATATATATATATATAATTTCCTATTTTTTGACTAATATGCTTTACACCAGAATCCATAGGGCAGGACAAACAACCTGCTTCTTCAAAAAGAAACTTCCTAGCATTGCTTTATTTGAAAAAACCAGCCTGTTTTCATAACATATATCATAACAAGTTTGTCCATCATAGGGTCGCAATATGAATACAATATATATAAATACGATAGCACTATTAAGACAATATACATATAATATGATAGCAATATTAGGTCAAATTACATACAATTCGTAGACATCCTGTTCAGACAACCTTCACCTTAGACATGCAAAATAATACTACCCCGAACCCTAACAATACTATCCCACGAATGGAAAACGAAGCCAACACTTTCACATCACTTCACCTGCCATAACATCAACTGAACCAGCAGCCACCCTTACCCAGCTGCACAAACTCGGGTAAATGCAAATTTTTAGAGGTCCAGCAACAGATCCATGTCTTTGGCCTTCTTCCGAGCTGCATGCACGAGAGGATGATGAGCCATTCCCTCTCCACCCCTATTGAGCACCTGCCAGACACCAGCAACATCAATTTCGCTCCAATTGTAGTCTGGTGACACGACCAAGCATAATCTCGGAAGATCTCGAACCCGTTGTTGAAAGATTCAACCATTTCATGATTATATTCTTCAGATTTTCTGAATTGTTGGACAGCATTTGTCTTTGTCTCTTCTAATTTTAACTTCAGGGATTCTAACTCTTTGCTCCGACTTCTTGCTTTTAGAGTTTGCTTAACTTCTCCAGCATATGCTTTGTTCAACTTGTTGGCCAAGTTTCCCATCACTTGGCCATGAATATTACATTTGGTCTCCCACCAATCAGTTGCCTTACAAAAATATTGGAGCTCCTGTTTCACTTCAGAGATTTGGTGAAGTGGATCACTGCTCTCAGCCTCACTTCCGGATGAAGTGGGATCGTGAGTTGGAGTCAGAGGTGGAGATGGGAACGGGACATGCCATGGCTCGTCTCCCGGGTAACACACATGGGCGTTTGGAGGGCGTACATCCGACATGATGAACTATCGGTGGGACAATTTACTGCTGCAGTCTGCAAAAAAAAAATATTCCAAAGTACAATCAGTCTCTACTTTTTACTTCTCAAAACTTGAAAACGTATATATATGGTAAGTCTGTAGTAAGTTGAGAATAATAACCTTTCTATGTTTACTTGACGTGAAGATATTGAGCCAATGCTTCTGTTATATATAGGAACTTGAGGATGATATATTGTATTGAATAAGGAGTTAGTGACAGCTGTATATATGACAAAATTGGGTATGTAGATGGTCCATTCATTTGATGGGAGTGCACTGTGCACCTTTGACTCTTTGGCTCTGCATTTCAGGCAATACATGGACTACATAACTAAGCAATCAAAGCAATTTTGAAAAAAAAAAAACCAAATTGCACAATCGGAAAATAGAAAAATACCTTACTGGGAAATTCCTAATTACAAATTACAAATATAGGAAAATGTAAACAATTGGAAAAATTGAAAAATTGCCACATAGGAAATTGGAACATAGGAACAAGAATATTAGGCAATTACGAAATAGGAAATTTGGAAATTTGGAAACGAAGATTGGCAAAACCAATCAAGTGGGAAATTAGAACTTACAAATATAGGAAAATATCAAAATTTGGTAAAATACAAAAATTGCCACACAGAAATAGGAACATAGGAAAAGGAAGATTGGCAAATACGATATAGGAAAATTAGAAAAGTGGAAAATTGGAAAATTGGAAAATTCGAAACTTAGAAAATTGGAAATATATTCCAAATTGAAAATTTGGAAAATTAGAAACTTAGAAAATTTGAAAAATATTTAAAATTGGAAAATTTTAAAAGTAGAAACTTAGAAAATTTGAAAAATATTTAAAATTAAAAAATTAGAAACTTAGAAAATTGGAATAATATTTAAAAAATAAAAATTGGAAATTTGGAAACGAATTGAAATGGTAGAAATGGGAAATAGGAAAATTACCGTATTGGACAATTTGAATTTGTCGGTAAATTAGGCAAATTATGCAAATTCTTTAAATTATAAAATGGGAAATTTACCAAAGTCGAAATTAAAATACAAATATAGGAAAATATTGAAACAATATATAGGTAATAACTCCCGCCCAATAACTCCCGCCGTATAATCCCGCCAATTACTCCCTCCAATCTGTCCCGCCAATTTGTGAATCATTTACCCCAGCCCATTAATACCTCCCTACGTAAAACTTCAACCCACTCCATCAACAGAAACGTCAATCACATTAACTCCTGCTTGCAGCCATTACAGCCATTACCTTCCCCACTAATTTCACTCACATCTCATTAAGTCCCAGTTTTGTCCAATTAAGTCGTCCACCAACCCACATGAAATATCCATAACCATGGACCCTAACCTCACACCAAACTCAACGTTTTCACCATCAAGGAAGGGAGACTGAAACACCAACAAAGTCAAGAATTCACAAACCGAGACTTGGTCCATGGTCTGCAAGCAATGTCGAGGCAACACTATGTTTTGGAAAAATCTCCATGCAGACATAGTTTCAAAAATTGTGGAGGGCCAAGCTAGGTGGGGTGTCATCAAAAAGCGCACAATTCGGTCTCGTTATCATGCCCGTATGCATCTCCTACATATAAAGGGTATGAAAGCAAAAATAGAAATTGCCCCTGCCACTGCAGTTATGTTATTCAAGGAATGTAATGAAATGGCCGAGTTGAAGCAAAAACAAGTGGAAACCGGATTCGAACTATTTCGCAAGTTTGCAAAAATAGTGGATCCAGAACGAAACTGGGAGAACATCACTGTGGGCGGGGTCATGAATTTCATGGGTGGTGGTCGCCGCAATTGAAGAGGATGCAACTCCGAATGTGTGAACAGCAGGAAACTTTTGGTACTTTAATATGACTTTCAACACTGTAAAATGTTGTGGAAACAACCTGTACAATGGAACTATGAGGTGCCTCTTTTTGTATTATGTAACTATGAGGTGGCCTCTTGTTGTATTATGTATGTTTTGGACTTGGATGCGATGGAAATATGAAGCTTCTTTATGTATTTGTGCGTATACAGTTTATCCTTATCCAGTTCAAATGATTATAGCAGCAATAACTGGACAATACACATACGGATAATGGCAATATAATATCAATAAGGGTAAAATAGAGTCACAATAAGAGGACAATAGAGTTCCAATAGGATAATATTACACTAGGTCATCATCAGACTTTTTTGTTTATTTTTGGGTCCACAAAGACAACAAAAATTAAAACAAAAAAAAAATTAAAAATTAAAAAATAATAATATTTCAGGTGGACTGGATGAAGTATACATCCCTGAAAGGACACATGGCCTACATTACACCTTCAATATGGACATTTTGCATTGTATTTTCCTCACATTTGCCCCATGCATCGTCTGAATTTGTAATCACAAAAGAAGGTGTAGTAGGAGTATCACGGTAATTGCGTAATAATTGCATTGTAAGGACTTTAATATTGTGGCTTCCGATGAAGTTACATTTCAGGCCCTTTTATTTGGTACTTACACAGTTTACATTGCAATTGCAATACCAGTACAATATAAGATCAATATATATGCAATATACGTACAATATAAGTACAATATAATAGCAATCTGAAAGCAATAAGGGTACAATACGATCGCTTATATCACAATATAAATAGGGAACACACCACGCTCTATAACAATGCAACCCGTAATATGCATTTGTAACAGATTTAACATTCCACATAACACCAAATCCACCTTACATAAAATTGAAATTGATAGTACCTAACAAACCAACAGAAATCATATTGTCTAAGATACATTACGCAGTGGAATATTGTTTTGACAGGTGCTTTTATTGTGGCCCGTGGAACCACACCTTGAGCACTTTCTTGTACGACATCCCTCTCCTTGTGAGGGAATTCTCAGCTTCTTCCTTCTGCCCGGCATTACCTTCGCCATGGGAGGTAGCACAACTCGACTTCGGACATCTTCAGGAATAACCCACCTTCCCTGAGGCTGTACCGGGTATATACTATCCGAATAAGCATTCAACCAAGTATTTCGAGTGTAATATCGAGAAGCCTTGGAGTATACATTTTGGTTCAAGAAGCGGCAAACTGCAACGACATGCTTGCAAGGTAGTTGCTCAAGCTGAAACTTCTTGCAACTACAACTGTTGTTCGTCATATGTACCAGGCCATCCATATCACCATCCAGAACATTATACTCTACGTTATTTAGTTTAACCACATTCATCCTTGAAGCATCATCCAACCTATTCCTCAACTTCTTCTCGCCAAAATTGGGGCACAATGTTGTTGTGCATTTCAAAGCCAACTCACGCCGTTCGGTGAACCATTTCACAAGAAGATTAATGATTTCCCCTAGCAAATGAACTACTTGGCAGCATCCTTGCAAACCTAAGGACTGAGTTTATTGACTCCGCAATATTTGTCGTCATTACATTGTAGCGGCGTCCATCCATGTGAGCTCTAGACCACTTATGTAACCCTGCCTGTTGAAGATATTGAGCAACGTGTTCCTTCCTCTTGATCTTGCGAAAATGACAATCAAATTCAGCAATTGAATAAGATTTCGCAGCCTGCTCAAAGTGCATCAAGATTTCATCACGCTTTTTCAACTTGCAAGTGCGTTTCATGTTCCCCTTCATATGATAAAAGCATATGCCATGTTGTGTCGTTGGAAAAACTTTGTTCCAGACATTCTCTATGCTAACATTGCGATCGTAAATGATAACAAGATTGGGACACTCACCAATGGCTTCATGAAGTTTAGTGAAAAACCAATGCCATGATGCATCCGTCTCCAAATCACCGATCCCAAAAGCGAGAGGATATATATTTCGATTACCATCGAATGCATTTGCTACAAACATAACACCCTTGTACTTGGATTTTAAATGAGTGGCATCCACGGCTATCACTGGGCGCATGGAAGAACGAAACCCTCTAATACATGCGCCAACTGCCATAAAAAAATACACAAAGTGATTGCTCTCATCAGTATGGATGTGTGTCTTTGTGCCGGGATTCATACGCTCCAATTCATAGCAATAGGCTGGAAGGATATAATATGCCTCCTCCGCTGAACCTCTAATGGACATTAGAGCTAACTCCCTCGCTTTCCAAGCTTTCGAATAATGAATGGTCAAACCAAAGTTGTGTTTCACATCTCTCATTATGTCACTTGGTCTGTATATTGTCCGACAATCCTTCAACTTCCTTTTCAATGAAGTGGCTACAAGTGATGCGGTTGCTTGACGATGGTTGTCATTTACGAACCTCAAATCACATTCATGGACAGTTGTACACCTCACAATCATGAAGTTGTATTCTCCAATTCTCGATGCTCGGACCCGCCATGGGCATGGACGTTCACAACAAACCACAAGCAACCTCTTTGTGCAAGAGAATTGCACCTTAAATTGAAAGTGGCCTCTCAATGCCCTCAATCGTAAGTTGGTCAACAAGGCTCCCTTACTAGAGAAAATTTGCCCAACTTTAATTTTCCGATTCCAATCACTTCGCAAATACTCTGTGTCCAAATATGCTTCTCCATCATTTACACCACCCACATTGTAATGGTTCTGTTCACTCATTTCACTCAAATGATGTTCACGAGTGGGTTCAGATTCTCCTCCTAAACACATTATTGGGAATGGAACCGATGTGTCCAAGCGGCCCAAAATAGGAGGGGCAGAGTATACCGACACTTCATTTGTTTGAGTACCATTATCACAACCATGCATCTCCTCCACCTCACTAAAATCAAACATGTCCATAAAATCTGTCCCAACATCACCTCCCACATCGCGACATTTGTATTATTCTGAATTACTTCATTGCTTTCAACAATGGCAACTGAAGACTGACCCATCCGACTACTATTTGTCGTCATATGCATACTATCAACTACATCATTTGTCAGTCCTTTATCTTCTATACTCACGAGTAAGGGGGCTAGTTTTGAAGGTGTTACCTCACAATTGTACTTCATAAAAAATTTCACATCATCATCGTCCTCAATCTTTATGTGCTTCCACTCATTTGAGGCCATCAAAACTGAGAACTTTAAGCAAATCTTGTCTTCCATGTTTGTATTACCAATCTGATGCACACGATCCAACAGTTCAGCAAATGTGATGGTCCGTGGTACAATTATGCCTTTTGAGTCACCCCCTTCGTATTTGCACATCTTCTTTGAGGTTACCCATTTTCCATTGTAGCAAACCAGAATAACAATTGTCTCCATTTCTGACCATGACAAAACAACATTTCATTAACAGAGTTGAAGCCACGACCAAATCACTGCAATACAACCACAATAACCAGACAATACAATAGCAATACAACAGCAATACAACAGCAATACAACAGCAATACAAAAGCAATACAACAGCAATATAAAACAACACAACAACAATAAAACACCAATAACACAGCACTGAACAATGTATCATCACAATTAGACTACACAAATCTAATACATCAAATGGAAAATCCTAAGTAGATTCACATATCCTGGCCAATCTAAATGCATTTCGTAAAAACCCAGACGGATGAGCATCAAGATTCAAAAACATTACCCAAAGCAATTAAAATAAACCAATTTCACAGCAACCCAAGCAGTGAAAATAAAACCTATTTCATAGAATCCCACATATATTAAGAAAATGACCATCAAGAACTCCTATTGGAGGTCAGCAATGGAGTAGAGCTTCAAGGTTGCAAGCAGCTGCGACCTTACGTTATTTAGAAGACATACTTAGAAGATGGGGTCGATGAGGGGTTTCCAGATGCTAGCGAGATAGAGCTGCGTGAGAGGGATACTTATGCACGAAAAGAGAAGGAGAGCTGGGGTAGAGAGAGAGAGAGAGAGAGAGAGAGAGAGAGAGAAGAGAGAGAGAGAGAGAGAGAGAGAGAACGAATAGAGAGCTTATACATAACTAAATTTCAGATCAAGTGTTGAGTGGGCAATAACTGGACACTAAATATATATTTATAGGTGTTATTTGCAAAAAATTTGGGGAGGCTTGGTATTTCCACTTAAAACTAAAAAAAGAGTGGTATTTAAGGCTATTTCCCATAAAATATTGCTCACAATTTCTGAAGAAATGTCTGATAGATTGAAGTGGAAGAAGATGAGGATATGTGAAGGAGGTGCTTATCCATTATTTCAAATTCTAGGGGGCCTAATATTTCTAGCTCATGTTGTAGTATGCTCCTTAGATGGATGAAGCAAAATGCAGAAGTGTTTACATAAACAGTTGACATCATCTAGTAAAAGCAAATTGCATCTACATTAATAATTATTAGGGAAAGAGTCTTGCAGCACATTATCAAAACGTTACATTTATCAAGAGTTTGTCAAGGGTATGGTCTAAGGAGGCTGGGTCCAGGTTGGGTACAAACTATTCTTTACTCAAGATTGAAAGGATTCGCAAAGCAAGCTCAGATGTAATGAGCTCCCTTCCATGCTGTCCAAAACTCTGGAAGACAAGGAATCATCTGTCAAAAACACCAGCCATTACCAATCTGAGATTATCTATACACTTAAAAACATATGATAAATATTCTGTATTTCATTACTACAGTTTGATATAGTGTTGAAGTACATGGAAATACCCGCCTTTGTTTAACTTGAGAAATTAAAGAACATTAAGGCCTATAAACAGCCAACCCTGAATGCAAAATCTAATTAATAGGAATCCAACACATAAAAATATATTAAAAACTTACAAGAAGGATCCGAAACTTTGGCCTATCATCAGTCTCTTGTCTTCTCCGGCAATAGGTAACTACTGTACGAATGGTAAGGGTGAGTGCTGGTTCGGTTCATGCGGTGCTGGGTGATGCGATCAATTCTTGTCCTTTTGATGCTTTTTCCAATGCTTCCTTTGCTTTCTCATAATCCTTGGCAATCCTAAACCCATTAGCTACAACAAAAACAGAGTTTAAGCTGTAATCCCCATCAACCATTGTAATGAAGGCTTTCAGTTGCACAGAACATACATACCAGCTTGTTCATACAGAAGAGTAGCGCTTTCCCAATCGGCACTCCACCTTGTAAGACTGAGCCTTGTTCTAAGCAATGGAAATTAAAGGCATTCAGTAATTCAAAAGAGAAAAGTAATCAAATTTACTTTTCAAACAGAAAAGACAAAGCTTGACTTCTTCTCTTCCCCGTGAACAAACAAACAAAGCTCAAGCAAAATCAAAATGTCGGTTACAGAATTCCAGAATTTATATATCAATCTATTCTTAGCATTCTCTTCTAGAGTTAGTATACCAACTTCATATGCAGATTATTGAAAGATTCAAAATTTATACAACTTCATCCAATTTCACACTGACCCAGGAAACAAAAATTGAAGTAAATGAAGCTCTTTTTCATTCTACCAATCAATTACTACCATAACTAATCGAAATCACTGGAAATGTTTCTATGTGTTAAGAATTAAGAGACAAACTTTGTCCTCTTCTCAACGCAAGGACTGACGCTAATGATGAGTTAAGGTTCAGGTTCAGACCCAAGAACCCTTTCCCACTTCAAGATAGCAAGGGTGACTACTTCAATTACAGCCACTCTTCGATGGCCAAAAATTACATCCAAATATGCACCAAAATGCAAATACCATCTTAAAACAGAGTAAAACATACCTCTCAAACATACCTCTTAAACACAAAGTTGAGAAAAACTAAGCAGCAGTCCTTACATTCATCACATGAGAAACCCATAAACCCTAAACCAATTTCAGACTAACCCATAAACCCTAAACCAACTTCAGACTAAGAAAATGACGATGAACAGTACCTTTTGGAGGTGAATGATGGAGTTGAGCTTCGATGAACACACACCGCTGAGGGAGGAAGAGCACTGCGTCAGAGAGAGAGAGAGCTACAAGAGAGAGAGAGCTGCGCAAGAGAGACCGAGAGCAGCGCGCGACAGAGAAAGAGCCAAGAGAGAGTGAGAGCTGAGCATTAGAGAGAGACGGAGCCAAGAGAGAGAACTAAATTTCAGACAAAGTGATATGTGGGCTATAAGTGGACAATAAATATATATTTATAGGTGATATTTGCAAAATTTGTGGGGAGACTTGGTATTTCCACTTAAAACTATAAAACCGGTGGCATTAAGGGCTATTTCCCAAACTAAAAAGTTGACTCATACTTTGATAGCTGAAAACTGTTGGACCTCAAGTTATTTTTTGAGGAAGTCACATCCTTATTTTAGGAAAACACATTACGTACATTCAATGTATGCAGTGCATGTTTATTGCTTTCTTTTTGCGTGTACATTGCCTATCTATTGCTTGTTTATTGCATATTTATTGACGTTGTATCACTTGTTTATTGTTAGTTTATTGCTTGCCTATTGCATGTTTGTTGCTTGTCTATTGTGTCATTATTGGATGTTTATTGATCCATATTCACATTTATTTTATCTCACATTTATCATAGAGAACTCTTGATAAATATGATAATCAAAAGATCACGAAGTGTTTATACAATATTCTAAGTCTTAAAGTTAGAGTATATATCCAATTTCTTGAACTACAGGTGTGTTTATTAATCAGAAATTGAAATTCTCATTATGAATTGAATTCCACATATGAAGGATTTCTGCGTTTACTTCACATTAAGGAATTAAAAAGTAAGTGGGGCCCACACAAAATTAGGAATTGAATTCCTAATTTTGGAGGAATTCAATTCTTGGGTGGGAGGTGGTATTCTAATTCCGGGAGAACTAACCCATTAGGAATTCATCTTTTTACCCATTATACCCTCACACAATTTTGGAAATTCCAAATTTGTCATATACTTTAACCCAACAACGATGACAGTTTAGTAATTAGTACCACTCCCCAATTCCATATGGTTTAGTAAACAACTTTAATAGGAATCTGGAATCTAATTTTCCTCAATTCAATTCATCCTCAATTTAATTCCCCATAAATTCAAATCATTCTTATCCAATTCCCTGATTAGTAAACACAACAAATAGAAACGGCATCCATATATTAAGCACCCTAAGAAGTAGTAGTATGCTAACGATAGTCCTGCTCGGCACCAAGTATGAGCCGCCCTCTCCACAGCCAATTGTGAAACCAACTCCTACAAAAAAAAAAAAAAAAAAAAAAAAAAGTAATCAATGCCATTTTCTTTTTCCAACCAATCACCAAATGTTTTCTTGCCAACTAATTACCAAGGCATTACATGAGTAGAAAACACATCACAAACAACCATTAAATTCTCCGTTAAGTTGCTATGAAAATGCAGGAAAAGAGAATTAGGTTTCTGTTAAGTGTTGCAAATTGGGTTTCATAATATTCATTCTTTCCTACAATTTATAGCACTAACAGGATCAATTCAATTGTTTATAACAAACCAAATAAACGCACTTTAAGAACTACTTGTTATTTACCGTAATTCGGCCCCAAACTGGGTTTTTCCCAGAAGAATGTTTAGGAACAAAGCTTGAAACCCCAGTCTGGAATGTATCCTTTGCTTGCTTTTGGAGGTTGGCAAAGGTGGAGTCCAGTTAGGTTTTGAGGGAAGAAGGGATGGGGTTGAAGATAAGAAAGTAAGAGAGGTGGTGGAGGTAAAAACCATAAAGAGAGAAAGAGGAAAAACTAATTTGCTTTTCGTTTACCTAAAAAGAAACAAGAGAAGCAAAGAAAATGGCACAAAGCAATAAAATTATTAAGAGGAAAGTTGTCCACCACAAAGCAATAAAATGGCAATGAACAAGCAATAAAATGGCAATAGAATAACAATAAACAAGTAATAAAAAAACAAATTTGAATTTCAATGGTCCAAATAATTTCCACTTTACAAAATGGCAAGCTCAAATAATCAAACCAATTGCAGCTCGAGAAGCTACAAACCCGAGGAGTTTGGAGAGTACCAAAACAGAAACTAAAACTGAATACCAAAATTCAAAATAGAAACCAATACCAAAACAGAAACAGAAACCAATATCACAATTGAAAACAGAAACCAATACCAGAACTCAAAACAGAAACCAATCACAACTCAAAACAGAAACCAATATCGCAACTCAAAAAAGAAACCAAATCCATTCGAGAATCAAAGAGGAAATGACAGTGGCAATTATGTGGGAGATAATGAATTTTGGTTTCTGTTTTAAATTTTGGAAGGGATAATGATAGTGGCAAGATGGATGATAGTGGCAAACACAACATAGCAACAATTTGATTTATGGAGCAGAATGATGATTCAAAAGCAGATTCTTAGAGCATTCAAAAATTTTACCAGGAGCTAAACATGATGGATGATCCTAGTAATTTTTGCATCCTAGCAGTGCCTAATATATGGAGCTTGAGATTCAACAGACCTCACATATCAAATTTCATATGCAACATTCTATTAACAGATCAACGATAAGAAAGCAAAACCTGAATTTAAATATGTGCTTGAAAAGTGTCGCTATTTTCCTGTTGTAATCAAAATTCTTGTTCTTCTTCTAGGCTTCTAGCATTACAATAATCTTTTCTCTCTGTCTCTGCATGTTCAGCATTGCACCTACTTCTTTTTAACGAATCTAAAAAACTTATGGTTATATTCTTCAACAAAATAATATTTTCTTGTAGCAATCCTATGAGCTGTAGGTGAACTCATTGCTTGTAGCTAGCTTGTATTTACTGCATGCAATATTTTGTAGAGCTCGTTCTTACGATCACGTAGGCGAAAATGGTTTATCAATCCCAGCTCCAGAGAGAAAGTTATGAATTTAAGAAGATTTTTGAAGAAAATAAAAAATTTCTTCAAAAACGAAATGAAGAAGAATATTTAGATAAGAGGAATTGTGGTGAAATTGTTGTCTTGGTAAAGCTTCTTTAAAATCTTTCACAAACTTATTAGTTCATGTTTTTTCTTCGTTATCTTGTCTTTTAATTTTCTTGTTTTCAACGTTCTTTTAAAGAAAATCTTTCAAAACTCATTCATTAAGTTTTAGTTGAGTCATTAGTTTTAAGTTTATTAGTTAGGGTGTCTAGAGTAATTTAGGAATTAAATTAGTTTATAATTCACAACAACTTGAGAATTAATTCAGTCTTTGTGGGAACGACCTTGTACTTGCCTTGGCTATATTGCATTAACCTTGTTCGCTTGCAAGTTTATTTCTTGAATTTAACTATCCAAATTTCAGGTAGTAAAATTATACATCAGAGAACAAGGAGGAGGAACACAGAACCAACATAAAGGACCCCTGAGAAGCACTCCACTTCAACTCAGAACTTGACAAAGAAAACATCTTATGACCAAGCATAGTTCTTCAGTCGATGCAGAGTAAAAACGAGCACCACATGCCAAACACTACCACCAGTGTCGCTGCTGCCACTGTCGTTGAAATGGAGACAAAACATCAGCCACCATGTATCACAACTCTCGCGAGGAAAAACCCAATCCAGCATCACTACTGTCGTCGTCGCCGAAACAACAACAACACCAGCCACCTGGACTATCTGGGGAGGGGAAAAGGGGGAGAATAAGGGATAAGAGTGTTGGTGAGATTTGTTTGACAAGGAAAAAGGGAAAACATGAGAGAAAAAGAAGGGGAGATGAGGAGAGGAAGAGGGAAGATGGGAAAGGGGGGAGAGGGGCAGTGGCCACCTCCCCTAGCTTCCTTGCGGTTGGTTGTCGGTAAGGAGAAAAGGGACATGGTGCAGCTAGGGTTTTTTGTTTGTACCTTTTTTACTTGGACTTGTTATCGCATTCCTTATATCATATATGAAAAAGAGGAAAGAATTCTCTAATAAATTCCCTAAAGGCTTAATAAATTCTTGTAAAATTATTTCTAAGTGTTTTCTATGTTCATTCCTATTTTACGCATATACAAGTATATCATCTACTCATGCACTACAAAAACTATCATGCTTCTTAAAAATTTGATCCATCTTTCTTTGAAAGATTGATGGTGCATTTTTAAACCTAAAGGCATGACTACCCATTGAAAATATCCTTTTGGACAAGTGAATGTTGTCACTCAATTGATTCTTTTGCTCTTTAATCTTCCAAAATCATGATCAGATTTACAATCAAATTTACTAAAATATTTACTATCTTGAATTTTCTTTATGATCTCAACTTTATTTGGTGACTTATAACTGTATTCATATTGTTCAAATTCTTGCTTATCTTACAAGGGGTATATATGTTGTCTTAATGGTTAAATCTACAATAATATTTTGGATCACGATAAGGATGCATGCTCTCTCGCACACGAGGAGAGCCGGGGGGAAAAAACTTTTCAAAGCCTAGGGTTCTTGCTCCGATAGGGTTGCAGTCTTCTCAATCCTTCGACGTCGGCTCCTATTGTCGTTTCCATGTCGTCTCCGGCCATCAGCGATTGTGCGGCGTCGGCTCCTGTTGTTCTCAGTCATCATCTTGGATGGTGTGATTGCGTGGTTGCTGGTTTTTCCGCTTGAAGGTTTCAGACACTAAGGTTTTTTTGTAGCTAGGATTTCAGTTCTCTCACTCCTTCGATGTCTACTCCTGTTTGTCATCGTATTTTGTTGGTCTCGGTCATCGTCTTGAGTGGTTTTGGTGGCATGGTTGTCTGGTTTTCCGATTGAAGTTTGGGGGGTGAGACGCTAGGGTTACGGTCATTCTCCCTAATTTGTCGCCTCTGTTTAGGGTTGGCATCTGCGAGTGGGTTTTCCTTTTACACTCGTGGTTTCTCTCCTATGATTCCTATCATAGCTGACATGTCTCTGTCGAATTGCGATCGGGATGTGTTTTCTCGGGGTAGTCTGGATTTCTCAGACCCTTTTGCTGTCATGCTTATCATTTAGTTCTAGGGTTTACAGAAGATGTAGGGTTGCAGTAGGCCCAAAAAAGGGGAAGAGGGTTCATGGAGTGCGCTGGGTAAATTTAGTGTGAATTGTAAGCAACCAAAGGATGTGGATACAGGTGCTCTTGTATTGGTGCCTCAGGTGGCTTCTGCTGGTCCTCAAAGTTTTTGTAGTGACGTTTGTTCTCACAAGGCCAAGGAGACCGATCTCGTGGGGTCTCCTCGTGACCAACCTTAGTGTGCAGCGGGAGTGTTCATGGGCTTGGCATCTGACGAATTCTCTTATACCTAAAGCCTTCTTCTTTGGGCTAAGTGGTCGTTGTGGGTTCTTGTTTTTGTGTTGTGTTCTCTGTCGTCTACCTCTCTGCATGCTTCTTCAGTTCTGTGTTGCTCAATGGACTATGGTTCTTTCATAGGAGGTTTCTTTTGACAGTGGTAGAATGCGTGTTTTGCTGAGGTTTTTTCTTCATTTCTGTCTTGTTCTCCCTTTGTTTTTTTTTGTCAGGCTTTGAGTTGAGGTGGTGGGCTTCTTTGGGGCTCCTCTCTGTGTTCTCTTGTCCCTTGCAGCTCTTCTCTACTCTGCACCAACCGAAGAACTATGCTTGGTCATAGGAGGTTTTCTTTGCTAGGTTCTAAGTTGAAGTGGGGTGCTTTTCAGGGATTCTTTTTTACTATTTTTTCTGCTTTCCTCCTCCATGCTCTCTCCTAGATTTTGCTATTGGAATGCCATGCAGTTTGTGTGGGTGTCAAAGGACTATGAGTTTGCTCATAGAAGGCTTTTTTGACAATTGGATGTTCTGCGGTCCTCTCCTGTGGGTCTACTATGTTGGTCTCTAGTTGAGGTTTTCTTTTCCTGTTTTGTAATGGTCTTTTGTCGTGCTATGTCGAACTCTTCTATAAGTCCACGACATGTGTGGCACTCTTTCCTACCCTGGGATTTGTCCCATGTGGTCTTCCTAAGAAGGTTTTAATGAGGCTATTGTATTCTTCCCGGTCTTTGTATGCCTTTCTTGGCATATAAATGAAATCTTCTTCTCAAAAAAATATATATATAATGTTGCTATTATCTTATTCTTGCTCCAATGTAACTGAGGGTGTTGTCCTATTATCTTATTTGCATTATTTTTAGGGAGATTCACTATTATACTCAATATTTTTAATGGTGCTGTTTGTCCTAAAGTTGAATCTTCATGCTCAAATACTATATCATCATATTCTAAACTATTTTACTAATCTTTTTTTCTGTCATGAAATTTTATTTTATTTTTGCTATAAGAAAAAAAAAAATTGTTCGTAAAGTAAATCCAACCCAATCTATTTTGAAATCCTGGCTCCAAATTCAACCCAATCCATTTTGAAATCTTGGCTCCAACCCTGAATCCACCGCAATCAGTTTAGTTTTATTGCTGGAAGGAGTTCGTTTTTGTAACCTGTTGCAAAAAGCCCCTTTAATTTAATCTTCCCTTAAGAAAAGTTTGATTTCTATTATACAAGAAACAAGAAATATGAGTAAAATCTCTTGGGTTATTTGGAGCAATGGTCTCTCAACTATACTCAGTTACATTTTGATCACTCAACTCCAAAAATAGTCAATCGCTTACATCTTGACGGTAGGGACTAACGGTGCAACACAACACCTAATTGAGTGAGCAAAATGTAACTCCGAGTATAATTGAGGGACCATTGCTACAAATAACCATTTCGTTTTTATAAATATTTGGAATGAATTTCCAAATTTACCCATGGATTTAACGGAAAAATAGACAGACTTGACGAAAGGGACTAGTAATGCAACACCATACATAATTGGGGGACCTCTGCAACTATTTTTGGAGTTGAGTGACCAAAATGTAACTATGGGTATAATTCAGGGACCATTGCTACAAATAACCCAATATCTCTTACACGCCATTTCACTTGTTAATAAATAACTAATTAAAGCACACGCTTCATAGTTGTATGAGATAACAGGAATTTTGCAAGAAAATCATATGATACATTTTTGTACAATTTAAGGGATATAAAAATAGTAAACTCAAGAAGGGACTTGTAGCTAAAGTGGTTAGGAGCATTCATCCTTACACTCAAGTCCAATGTACGATTCCTCCTTCCCCCAGTAACGATTGTGTAAAAACTAACCAACTCAGGTAGCATATCTAGTTTATGATTTCTCCCTCTTCTTCGTCAGCTCTCTCAATTCGCCCTTCTTCTTCATCATCTTCGTCGCCACCATCATCATAATTACAAACATCATTATGATATTCATAATCATGGTTATGAACTATTTCAACCATGGAATCACTTCCTTTAGAAGCATCTTTCGTTGCAAGTGAAGACAGTTCTTCAGCCATGTCTTCATTGCACCCACTTTCTTTAACTGCTACCGTAGGAAATTTCAAAGCTTTGTCAGGACAATCTTTGAAGAAAGAGTTTGTCGCCATGAACCTAAACACCTGCAGCAGACGGCTTCTATCTCTCTTTATATCTGCACTCAGAAGCTTCTGCAGTAAGGTTGGCTCCCTTTTGCTGAAAGAAGGGTCATTAGTTATGAATCCTTGTGATGAGATTTTTGCCTCTTGGCAAACCGATCCTTTTTATCATATTTTTCTCTCTTACCAAACTAGTTTGGTAATCTCCCCTTCTTAGTGAAAGACTTATTGCCTTCTCTTCTATGCCCTTGATTTGAATCTTCAAGGTAGTATGATGGTATTTCGGCAACTTCAACTCCCAACTCAGCCTGCTTTGTAAGAATCTCCTTCAGTTGCTGCAACAAAGTTCCTTAACATTTACTGAATGTTGATAGTGTATTTAACTCGAGCAACAAGCTTAGATACAGACCAGTCAAAAATTAAATTGAAACATTTGAGGTTTTTTGAGCATGCAAGAAACGAATAAAGAAAAAAAACAAAACACATTAAATTTCCTGGACTTGAGTATTGAATGGTATAACTTGGGGCAGGGAATTCTCATGCCACCTTTAACATAAAAGGGCTTTCTCCATTTTTATTGTAAGAGCATGACCAGTGGGTGGGTGTAAAGCCAGGTGTATGCTAAATATACACACTTTGTTGCCGGAATCATATGCAATGGGGAGGTGTAAATGGTTGTAAAAATGCATCACAACCGTAGAGATGCAAAATTTGATGCACTTGTGCATCCTATTTTACATCCTTTGCAGGCGGGACCCACGGGAGAGAAATGGAGAGAGAAAGTTGAAAGTTTCAAATAAATTATAATTTTCTACATATATATCTTTATGTTAGTTTGTAGGTAAAATCATATGTTCTCCAAATTAAAAATTTTTTAGGTCCATTTGTTTGGAAAATTAAAATAAACGTAACACACACAAAATTAATTTCAAAAAGTTAAAATAGAAAAAAAATAACACAAAAATGCATTATCACAAACAAAATCAAATATACATCTTTGGATTTACATCCTTTCCCATTGGAGCAAAAAACGTATTTACACCCCCCCGGAGGTGTAAAGGTGATGTAAAAGTGGCTTTACACCCCCAAAAATACACCCCACCATTGGTGATGCTCTAAGGATCACAGTACCCCTCCCCTAGACTATCTACAGTAACCTGCGATCTGGACGTTAGCCAAAGTCTGGGCAAACATGTGCACATATTAGGGAAGAGATATAACCAAGAAAGGCAGTCTCGAAGAGCTTTCATGACATAATCTGGATATAAGCCAAATTTCAGGTTTAATGAAATTCCCGTGATCTATTCGTGTATCAATTAAATTTATGTGACAATGGGTCAGAGACATGCACCAGTGACAAGTTATTATAAGAGGCAAAAAGTAAACCAAAACTAGCTCAGTTGGTCCAGGTGTCAATAACTAGAGCAAAAGTATTGCTCAGTCTTGTTCAATGATTATAGTGTACAAACAATCAGAAGAGAGAGAGAGAGAGAGAGAGAGAGAGAGAGAGATTGAGAGAGAGATAATAAACATACCTCTCGTCGCGTTTCGGCCTCTCTCTCAATGACCTCTGAGTTTATCAGCTTTTCACTTAGCTTCTGCAAGTCATATTTTAATATCAGGACATATACATTAGATGGGGGAAAGAAAAAGCAGGCACGTCTCAGTCAGGCAAACCTTCTCTATGTTGGATTTTGATGGGTTGTGCCTTCTACGTTCTTCACGCCACTGCTGAATCTCTTGTTCAGTATAGGACAAAGAAAGAGATCTTCCCATTTGAGACGGAAAGAGAGAGATACTCATTTAACATCATTCTTACAAAGCTCAAAGTATTCCATACTTGCCAAAAGTAACAGGAAATCTTAGATTCATAGTGTACAGTGGCTCCCAAACCCAAACTCACGCATGCTCAACAAGGACACTGAAAGAACGGACCGGAAAGGAGAAAAATAGGGACTATAAAAAATTATATGAAAGGGTACTAGATGATACAGGGCTTCATCAAACAACGCAACTTAATGAGCACACATGAACCTCATTTCTATTTTTTTTGTAAATATTTTTAATGTTTTATTAATCCAGTGAGAATTTTTTTCTTCTTTGGCAAATATCCATTGAATCTCATATAGCAAGCGTCTTTAATGCTATGGTCTAAAGTACGGCGTTTTCCATGAACTTTTAGTAACACGGAAAGGCAACCAAAGAGAACAATTTGTGTGTTTTAGGCTACCTCAAGCCCACCTTCATGGGATTCCACACATAGCATGTGGAAGAGCAGTTAAATATAGTCATATCCATTTTGAATCCAAGTTTTATCTTTGAAATTCCACGATACTGATATTCCACAAGCTTCAGGTGGTTAGGGAGAATACACAAAAAATAAAATAAAACTCTATGTAATGAAAGAAACTGATAAGGACTACTGCATCCCAGATCAAGCATATTGAAGAACATGCACACAGGGAATAAGAAGTAGTAGATATATAGTTGGATTCTACTAAAACAAGCCAAATTTGCAGTACCTCCGTCACGAAATCGCAGCATTTTCCTATCTATAACATAAAAGACTTAATAAATTTGATAGATAGATATAAAACCACACCTTTTCCTTTGTTCCGTTAGGAAAAGCAAACTTTCCCTTTGCACTTTTCATATGATGGAACTGAGAATTCTGAAATCTACACAAACCATATTTATAATGAATCACAAGTAACTGATCAAAATCTTCAGAAAAAAATAATAATGAAGTGACACGAGAAAAACCTACCCCCCTTGCGGCTGCACCCCTCTTTTCGGATGCTTTGTAAAGCTTTTGCTTGGTGAATGTTTCCAATTGGTATTTGAACTGTAAAAACCACCAGTGTTCGTATGATTTCCCTGAAAAAACTGATAACATGTGTATTCACCACAACCGATGCAGCAAATTCAGAATAGTATATCAATTAGAAATTATCTCTTTTCGAGAAAATGTACTTCAGAAAAATGCTGGTATAAGATCTGTAAAAGAGATAACAGGAAATGAAGGCATAACCAAATAACGGATTTCAGAAAAGTATGGCCTTACTATATCAACATAATGTAAGAACTCAATTTTAACCAACAACAAAGTGACTCAGTTTATGCAAATTAACTCCCCAGGGCACATACAAATGCACAGACAAAGGAAGTGCCTTACGCTTAATAAAACTAAGTTTTTTTCTAAGCTTAAAAAGATGAAATAAAAAAGTAGATATGTGAGAGATATTCATGTAATATTTTTTTTCAAGAAAGAATATAAATTCAAATACACACATGGCAAAACAAGGCTACCTGTGTCCCTTGCTTTGCAGGCAGAACCGAGTTTTGCTGATTCTGGTAAACTTGCTGGCCGGCCTGATTAGAATATGCATTACCAAACTTATGAGTCGCAAAAAAAGGGGGACTTTTGAGAAACTGTAGCCTGAGTTTTTTCTAAGCTTAAAAAGAAGAAATAAAAATGTAAATAAATATTAGGAGAGATATGTGAAGGATATCCATGTAACGTTTTGCCACAAAGAATATATATTCATATACACACAAGGCAAAATAAAGTTACATGTGTCCCTTGTTGAGCGAAAACACTCCAAGACCTTGTCGTTGATGGACTATGCGACGACACACACACAAACCTCTTGAGAATAAAACACACACCAAACCACAAAGTAAACACACCTACAAGAACACAAAGATTTATAGAGGTTCGGCCTCCTGCCTACGTCCTCTTAGTGATCCACCCGAGAAATTTAGTATGTAAGAACAACTTTGGTTACAATCAAGAACCCCCTTAGCTCTCACAAGAACCCTAAATCTCTTTTCTCTCACCCTTGGAAATACTCAAGAATTCACCCTTGAATTCTGTCTTGTGTTTCTCCCTTGAAAATTCACTCATAAATTTTCCTCTCTATTTGTGCTTGTCTTGTGCTTATTAAAAAACCTAGTCCTAAAGTGCCTATTTATAAGTATAGGGCTTTAGTACAATCATACAAGGAATAGGAAACCTAAAGGATCCCAAAACAATTAGAAGATCCAATCCAAATCTGACAAGGATTCCTAAACAATGAGAAAACCTAGTCCAAATCTGATAAGGATTCCATCCTTCCTTCTATGGTGAGCCAATCTTCAACATCCCCTGCATTGCAGGCAGAACCAAGTTTTGCTGATTCTGGTTAACTTGCTGGCCTGCCTGATTAGAATGCGCATTACCGAACTGATGAGTTGTAATAAAGGGGGAATTTTGAGAAACTGTAGCCTGAGGTGCTTGATTCAATCTCGCAAAAGCATAATTAGGACCAAGTTGGGATGGATTATGCATTTGCATTTGCACAAATTGATTCATACTTTGCAATGGATTTGAAAAACAGAATTGTCCATATGGCAAACCCATATTTTGGTTGATCTGTTGTGCAAAGTTTAACAGGTTATGCCCAAGTAATTGCCCAGGCGGTTGAGACGAAACCGCTTGATTCACATTCTGCACCAAATTGCATAATTGCCCATGAAGCGGAAAGGAAGCAACGGAGTTCATACCGTGTGCATTATTTTGTGAACCGAAAAATCCGACATGGGGCTGACTTGGTTGAGATGTAGGCCCAACAAAACCGAATTGAGTCATACCCAAATGGTTACTTTGCATAGGATGAAGGTTGTCATGAAGTTGGGTTGAGCTATCTGGGAAGATGGCATATTGGGCATGGCCCCTCCATGCCCATTGCTTAAATGGGCATTAGCAGTACTGAATGGGATTGGAACTTGATTATTCTTGATACCCAATTGAGGTTGCATCTGCGGTGGGTATTGGGTATTGGGTATTGCAATTGAGGAAACCGTTTGACTATCGAACTATATTACGCCTAATAGGCGATATCCGAATTAGATAAGTTCGGACCCCGGATCGTTCCTGTTTTTGAGTATGTTCTTCCCTGTACCTCTAGGACCGTGTAGGAATTAGAGTCCCGAATACTTCGATTCAAGGAGTTTATGGTTGGTTAATCGATACCCGTCCGATCGTGCGATTGAGGGTAGTTCGACCGCTCGATTGAGACCAAACCTCAAAGACATGTTAATAGGATGGTGTTGGACCTATAGGAACTTTTGGATTAGAAATAGGAAGTTGTGGGCCTCGCAGCCCAATTGGTCAAATCTCTCAATCGGGGTCAAACTGACCATTGGGTTGTGATGAGACTTCTAGGATGGGCTTAACTTATGGTTTTGGACCAATAGAGATTTCCATTTAATAAATTGAGGTCGTGGGCCCCACGTGCCTGGTTGATTTAGATAGTGGGCCACGTCAGCTCGGTTGAGGCCAGTTAGTTATCGTAATTGTAATTGGAGGTTTGTTTTAAAAATGGTTTTATGTTATGAGAGTCCTATTGGATGTTTATGAATTATATTGTAATCGCTTTTACCTTCCAAAGCATGGTATATTATGTTTATTTGTGTGGAGTTGGGAATGGCATGATTAAGGAATTAATTAAACGTTTCATTATATGTTTATTTTTATATATGTTCAATTATATGAATTGGATCGTGGTTGCGTTTGGAAACTGAATTGTTACCTTTGGAAATATAAATGTCTTCGGACAAAGTGTTGCCTTCAGAACAATTACCCAATTATGATAACGCCCCACGAGTCTCGGGGACGCCTTAACCATGTGGTGCGAGAATTTGCGTTTCGGGCTGACTTCGTGTCCCCCGATTCTGCTAGGAATTGCTTTTCGGGCTAACTTTGTATCCCCCAATTCTGCTAGGTGTGACAGGACCGGACCCGAATTCCCCCTCGGAACTCGTGTCCAACCCTGCTTCCCGTCAGACACTACCCCGACGCAGGACCTACTTTACTAAAACGCCTCTTAACCTTGGTTTAAGGAAATAGGAAAGTTGACTTCTGCCGAAATTTCGACAGAGTCTCCTCTGAAAAGTGGGCTTTCCCAAAATTTCCACCTGTTAAAAACAACGAGAATAACCCAACAGGCAGCATGCACAAAGCAGAAGCACACAAATTAATAGGAAGGCCTTCGGCCTCTACCTCAATCCTAGGTGAGCGCTACGAAGCAATCTAAAGAAATTTAAACTTTACAATCTGAGTAAAGGATAGCAAAGTAAAAATACAAGAAAACTCCTACAGGAGCCATTAGCCGTGATGCCTCGACGTGGTGGTCTCGACCTCGGGATCTAGTACCTGGGGGGCGCAAAACAGAAAATGTGAGTGGACGAAAAATCAAACTTTAAACTTCGTTTTTCATTGAACATAATAACCCCCTCCGTTTTCGCAAATAATGACAAGCGTTATGCAGCAAAAATCCTTGTATAAATGTACTTATTTATACAAACCGATACTTTAAAACAATTCTATTAAATTCGTACCTTGAAATACCATAAAGAAAACTGTAGCTTTGCTACTTCCGTAAATTCTTGGAAACCACAAACTTAAACACTGAATCCTTAAAATAAAAACCATGGAATTGAATCCATCCAAAAATTCCTCATTTAAGTAAAATATAATTAACTCCTTTGAATAACTTCCCTTTTTCCTGGAACCCAACCTGTCCAGTTTCAAACCTTAACTTAAAATCTGTACCCGTGCATCACCGTCCCGATGCACATATTCAAATAAAACCAACCTGGAAATAAAATTCATAGACACACCCACACTAATTCGTACACGCACACATATATAAAACATAAATATAAAACCATAGAAATCCCAAAGAAATGTATTTAAATAACTAAAACGACTTGAAACCAAGAAAATCCAAATTCCCAACCAACTGTTTCCCGACGCAATGCCCGTAGGCACAGCAAGCAAGGAAAGATCCTCACTTAACAGAAAATAAGAATGGAAGTATAGTAATACGCATGTATATATACATATATAAATAGTAAGACTCTTAGACCAATACTTGTACCGGGGAAACAATCCAACAAGGGGATTGTTGACTGACTACATGGAGAAAAATCCCTTCACAACCACGTAGCCAGGGAACAAGCTGTCCCAACTGGGGACTAACTCCCAGACACGCACAAAAGAAAATACATCAATATTGTGCAGCTGAATAAAGTCCTACGCGCGCAGACTGCCTGGCATGGGCCTACAGTAACACCCCGTCAAGGGTGAACCGGGTTCCGTTGTATCCTGTATCCATTTCAGTAACCAGTATCCGGGGAGGTACATAAAGTGGTGCTAATAGCACTCCATCTAATATACATAATCCCTGACATACCCTAAATTCCAGGGTATTCAGCCCGTACCCAAACCCGAACACAATAATATCCGGACGTTAACCCGTCCATAATTGACACCCAAAATATTCACAATAAGAATATAGACACCAAAGTCTGAACATACTTATATCCGGAACCCAAAGTATTCATAAACTTCCAATATCAAATATAACCCAAATAATCCATATAATACCATTCCAAACTTGAAACAAAGATATATAACTCCATAATCGAAAAGTCAATAGAATTTCTTAAAAACGTGAAATCAAAGACCCAAAACATTTAATCAACGTACAAATATAAAATATAAAATATAAACTATAAATTCCCAAAATCATAAAATTCACACTCACGACAATATAAATTTCAAATATTAAAGTTAATCGAAACTCCTATGATTAAAACAATATAAAACTCCAAGATCAAAATAACCAAAATAAATAATTCCGAAAACCGCGTGACAATAAATCCTCAATTTTTTCAAATATAAAACTCAAGAAATTCCCGGGTATTTCACCATACCCAAAACCGTATACAAAGATTACTGGACGTTGGTCCCGTCCCAAATTCAATACTCAAATACCTTTAATTAAAATATAGTCACCAATGTCCCACAATTAAACCGGGACCCAAAAACATGCATAAACTTTGAATATAATTTAAATTCCAATAACCTCATAAAATATTCTATCCAAGATTTCAAAACCTCATTAAAACCCCATAGTCAAAGTGACTAGTTTTATATGTATAAATTTCCCGATAACTCCATCAAAAATCAAGTCCAAGACTTAACAATATTTGAAATCCCAATCATCAAAATAAATCATTTCATATGCATTGCAATTCATTCTTTAAAAATATGCTCGTTCAAAACAAATGTCCACTCACAACAAGTCCATGCTCCTCAATCCTTAGAGAGCTTTTCCTCCGGAGTACGCGAAGCAAGAGTACCTAATTGAGAGAATAAACGGTTTAATTAATACGCGTACCCAACAACAAACTTTAACTCAAGACGCTAGTTCTCGGGTCTCAAAGTAAGTGTACACGACTACCGAGAAGTTTCTAGAGTTAAACTACGCTCTTCAACAGGTGGGACCACCTCGGAAAACTCACGGTCAACCGATTGGTCAAACTTCCCGAATAGGTCAATCCGGGCCTCCGGGGCCCACGACCTCCGATTTTCGATCCGAACATTCCTAAAGGTTCAGCAAGGTTTACTAAACACATCCAAGCAATTTGGTCTCAATCGAGCGGTCGGAACTGCGCCAATCGCACGATCGGACGGTAACCGGGTTACCTAACCCTAGGGTTAATAATTCGGAGTATCCGGGACTCCGATTCTTGATCCGTGAAATCCTACACGATCCTAGAGGTACGGGGAACAACATACTTGGAAATGGGACAGATCCAACGGCCCGAACATATCGAACCCGGATAACGCATAATAGGCGTAAATCCGTTCGACCGTCAAACGATAACCAAAATGGAATCCGAGCACACCTACATGCTCAGGACGACATGGGGAACATTTTAGGACACAATGCACCCCCACAACAGTGCCCCGAAACCCGCTGGAATTGGGTGTGCATAGTAATTCCGGTGACCGGAAAAACTCTAAACCAAGGGTCAAGACTTCAGGTATAGGTTCAACTCAACAAGTGGAGCATTTTATTCAACTACGGCAACACCTAGTTTGGCCGGCAAGTGGCCGAAAATTCAACTCAAAAACTGGCCTAAAATGGGTTTCTAAATCGAACCACCTAGGCTCAAAACCGATCTACAATACCTACATAAATGGATAGAGCACGAAGAGTAGATGAAGTTTCATACCTCACTCGACCGAAACGGTTGCCGGAGTCACCGGAAAACTCGTTGGAAAGTTCGATAACCATCGAACTTTCAGTCGCTCCAGTTTAAAATCCTTGAGTTTCTGAGCTAGGATAATGGGCAGGCTATGTAGAGGAGGAAGAGACGAAGATTTTGGGACTAGAATCACCTGAATCGGACATCGGTGGAGGGAGAAATCGCCAACCAAAGTTTGGCCCGAAGAGAGGAAGAAAAAATGGGAGAGAAGGAGAGAACCGTCGGGGGAAGAAGAAGAAGCGGTTTCACTGTAGTGGCACTGTAGCATTTTACTGTAGCCGCTACAATAAAATCTGAAATTTTTTTTTTCTTCTTTTCTTTTCTAATCGCTTCTCGATCGTTACAACCCGGAATTTGGTGTACCGCATATCCACGAACTCGTTTCGACGAGCCGGATGCAACGGCGCAACCCAATTTCCCAAATTCTTTTCGGAAATTTAAAGTGCCTAAAATACCCTTAATCCCAATGGCAAAACTGTAATTTCACCAAAATTATTAAATTGAATAAATTCAATTAAATTGGGTCAGGGATGTTACAAGGTGGAATTGACGGATTATTTGAGTTCTCAGGTTGAGTGTATCTCCCTGAGTTCTACTAGGTGGGATTGATGGATAATGTTGAGGCACATATATGTGAGAACGCATTCTATATAATGGTACAGTTAACAGGATATTGTTCGCCATCTTACTCATGTTTTTTGCATAGGGTTGGCTAGGATCCCTAGCCATCTGCTCGATTTATCTACACAAGTGGTTAGCCAGTTTCCCCCCTCCCCGGTTGCCTTCGGATTTATATATACACATATCCTTTATTGGGTGATAGCAAGATGTGCCTATGCGGATTGGTTGTAGGTATGGTTTCAGGTAAAATGTTTGATTTGGTAATTGGGGCTATGAGCTGGTATTTGTTAAAATATGACTTGCAAATTCAAAAAACATAATGGTCAATTTCAACTAAAGTTTGGTTAAGTACTATATTGTATGATTTGTGATTCTTTAGTTGAAAGAACTACGTGTGGCTTGATTCCTCAATAAGGGTACGTAGGCAATCTAGATTAATCTAGGTGCAACCACAGAAGATGATATTTCGGAAATTTTTTTGGAGTTGATTTTGAAACCTATTTAACATTTTAATTGAATTCAACCTGAACTAATGTGCGGGCCCAAGGCCCCATTGATATTTGGGTTATGTGACTTGTTATGCTCTGATAGAGTTTGGGTTGGTTGTAAGGCTGGAGGCCATTCAGATCGAATGCTTTTGGTTGTATGTAATATAACTTGTGCATGCTGAACGATTGAGAATTTTAAACTGTGTATTTACAAGTGAAAATTAATTGGGAAATGTCCATTTTTCAAGGGAGGCTGCCGGTTTTTCAACAGAAGTCCAACCTATAAGTGGTTTCTTTTTGGTTGGGACAAAGGGTAATTTGGTCATTTGTGCCAGACACCTGCCAAGTGTCGAACACACACAGGATTCGACACAAATTCCAAAGTGGAATTTGGGTCGAGTCTTGCCATGGATGCTACAGTTTATGGAAATGTTGCAAGATTTATCAATCATAGGTGTAAAATCCATCCTCTTATATACCCAAGCTACTTCCTCCAACTGAGTGCTTATAGTAAATAGGCTATACTGATGATTTACCCCCTGAACTTATACCTCACTTTCAATTGACCCCTATCCTTTTTTTTAGAAAATTAAGGACCCGATCTATTTTTTTTGGCCAATGTGCCCCTCGACATCAAAATCTGGCACTTCCCATCCATTATGCTGTCAAAGTAAAGCATGGGTGGAGTAATGAATGTTGACCGCGCTGATCTTACGGCCTAGCGAGCCTGGCCGAGGGGATCTGCGTCAACACGAGTCGTCCTTCTTTGGTGTTGTGGTGATGCGGTTGTGCACGGGAGTGCCAGCATGGTCTACCGTGCATTCGAGGGTGATTTGTATGGATTAGTGAGTTGAGTGCGCCTGTTTGAGTCTGACTTTACTTCAAAGCGATTGTGGCCGAGAGAGAAATTGATCTCGGCCGTCAGGTTCACGGCCTGAGCTACAAGGCCGTTGGTGGTGGTACGAACGGTGGAAACGATAGGTGGTCTTGAGTGGTGCTCCAGCGCTCACGCCGGGTGGCAAAGGTCGTATGATATATGGGATGAACGGAGAAGTAATAGAGGATGGTGCTCCAGCGCCTTGAAAGATCAAGGGTCGTAAGATATATTGATGAATGGAGGTTCCTTACAATCTGCCACTACTCCTAGGAAAACAAGTAAATATATTGAAAGTGCATTACAAGAAGATAAATGACAGAAAAAAGATAAACTTGCTCCGTGGGAGGCTTGTGTGGTGTTTGAACCTCTTGAATGTTGCTGAGGGTATGCTATTTATAGGGACTCAAGTTAAGGCCAACATGGCGTGGATTGACGGGAGACAGAAGGTAGTCTGGTCGGCATTTGGGAACGTGAAGCATGGCGGTGTGACCTCTGACCGTTGATGGCAATCACGGCGGTCTGGTCCTGGTTTTGTGCTGGGAGACGCATTTAATGCTTTAGGATGGTAGGTGAGTTATCCTCCTAGGCCGTAAGGCCCTTTGCTTAACAACCTGATCTTGCCTGATCTTGCTCACCAACTGCTTACTTCAATCACTCTCTCATTCCCCGCGCATTAAATGCGAGTTTGACCTTTTTCTCTGCGTAGATGATGGGTCATCTGCAATAGTCAGAAGCTTCATTAAATGAGATGTGGGCCCACTTCGACAAGTAGCTATGGCCTTTGGTTTGGCCGTGGGGATAGAAGAGTTGTTATTGCTCGGTCATACAGTGTCGTGGCCGTTGATAACATGCGGCCGTGCATATCCCGCAGGAGTCACTGCACAACCTTGACTCCCCCCATCCACTTAGATTCAGAGTACACAAAACGTATATGATGCTCGGCCGCTAGTGGTACGATTTGGCCGAGCAGATGCCATCGGCTGCATAGGCCAAGAAATTTATGCACAAACAATGAAATGATGAAAGTACCCTCCAAGTTGACGGTAGAATGGATGGAAAGTGCCAGATTTTGACGTCGGGGGGCACATTGGCGAAAAAAATAGATCAAGTCCTTAATTTTCTAAAAAAAAAAGTATAGGGGGTCAATTGAAAGTGAGGTCTGAGTTCGAGGGTAAATCGTCGGTATACCCTAGTAAATATTAGATTTATATTTCAAGTCAAAGGTCTTGCATAAGAATTATATTATTCTCCTCTATATAAATTTCAAGGTTATCTCTAACCGAAAAGAAGCTCAAGGTTATTATTTTCATTGGTATTGTTTGTCTTGCTTTTCAAGTTTTCCTCTCCGGGTCTTGGATCCATCACAAGCAGTTGTAAGTTTTGGATTTCTCTGCTAGTTTTTATTCTCTGATTTTTTTTTTTGCACTTGTTTGAGAGGAGTAATTTAAGCCTGATGTAAGTTCCATACACATCTATATCTGAACTCACGAAGAAAATCTGACGCACTTGGTTGCTCAACAAAGAGATGTTAGTTTCATGTTGCATCAGGTATCTATATTCAGATTTAGTAATATGAAGGGTTTATTAAATATTTTGAACTTTTGAGTATCGCTTGTAGTTTAAACTATAGTAAATTTGGGATTTCCCCTTCAAATTCATTTTTTGTTACCTACAGCCCATCTTTTTATTTTTCTATAAATTAAACCCAATTTTTATAAGTAAAACTTAATGACTAGGATCCACCTAAGCAAGTTACCTAATCAAGCTTAAAATATGGATTTGGTTTATTGTAATATTAGTTTTTTTTGTGGTAAAAAATGGCTAAATTCAGGTCCGTGGTCGACATGGTTTAAATGTGATCGCCAGTTTATTAATATTAATATATTGTGATGGGTTGGTCCATTATTATGCAATTAGATCCATGTGGTTTGGACCTGTATTTCTTTTATAAGAAACAAAACAGGGGAAAGAAAAAAGGGGTGGAGATAAATATATATATTGCAAGTTACAAAACAGTTAACTATTATCCGTAGACATTGAATACTATTTAGGGAGCTTTAGTAATATACCCAAAATAGGATTTGAAATTATAAAAAAATCCTATATGAAATTCACTTTATAAACATACCAAGAAACCATTTACTACATAACAAATAAGTGTTGGACTTCCTATAAATTACATCTCTGCCATTGATTAACTTAAAACAAACCCAATACAAAAAACACAAAAAAAAACCCAAAACAAGCCCAGCAAGTCCAGCCCATATTTTTTTTTAAAAACCCAAACTTTAAAATAAATAAATAAAAACCCAAGGGCCTGTCCCCACGACCCTTCCTTCTCCATGGAAGCTCTGCAAACCATTTCATAGAAGTACATTGTTAATACCATATCATTGAAGTACATTGTTAATACTATGTCATTGAAGTACATTTTTAATATCATGTCATTAAAAAACATTGTTAAAACATTGTTAATACCATGTCATTGAAAAACATTGTTATTACCATGTCATAAAAGTACATTGTTAATACCATGTCATAAAAGTACATTGTTAATACTATGTCATAAAAGTACATTGTTAATACTATGTCATAAAAGTACATTGTAAATACCATGTCATAGAAGTACATTGTTAATACCATTTCATACAAAAAAATCAAAAACCCAACAAAACATCCTATATCCTTTGCAGAAACCACGTCCAATTGTCCATAGTTTCATCAGAAACAATCACAAAGGCAAAAGGAAATACCTCTACAAGAAAAAAAAAAGTACATTGTTAATACTATGTTATAGAAGTACACTATTAATACTATGTCATATAACTATCTTCCTAGTAAAAATCACATTATGCATATCATAAACTTTAAGTGCACAACTATATATAGATCAAAATATAGAGCATGCTTTGTTACTGAAAATCTATTAATACTATGTAATAGAAGTACATTATTATGGATCTCAATGAATTCCCATCGGCAGCAATCATCACATTCTTTCCAGCTAAAAGTTGGGGTTCAATCTGCAGCGTAGTATTTATGCAGTCAGATGTTAGAGAATGGCATAATGTCACTGAGTCTTTTAGAACTACACATAACATATTGAATGTAATACAAACAGGAGGACAATCATATAGGTAAGCATATGATCACGGTCATTCTTACTTGATCTTTGAAATAAGCAACGGCTCTTTGAGCATACATTTCCAAACGCTCGCCATTAGGAAGGGGTACGTCATAACTCCGACGCCACTCATGAACTTCTTCCTTCCCATATCTATCTGCTCCCCATACCTAAAAACAACATGCAGGCCATGCGGGGGTAAGTAGAGGAAAGGGATAAAGGGAAGAAGAATAACTAGACAAAAGGCAGAGATGGAATAACTACATTCTTTCATTCAACTGCCAATCTGCTACGACAGGAATGGATTGCTTTTTTGTGTCTTCACTAAAAATCTGACTCCATGCCGTAGCTTGTTCACTCTCATTATGTATTATAATTGGCACCTGCAGGCTAATTGATGGTTAACATGCTGAAAAAATGAATATAAAATAAAAAAATCATCTCTCATCCAATGTAACATATTTAGGCCAAAAAAAGGAAAACATAGAGACTTAAAAGAGTTTAGGCATTAAAACAACTGTGAAAATGCAGCTCAACTTAATAGTGTACTTTTTTTCTCTTTTTTCCTACTTCGTTATATAGGTACAGACAGATGTTTTGTCTGCTTACCCCTGCCAATTACAACCAACGGTATAAAACCAATTCAATTATGTATGGAACATCAGTTTCCAGTTTCTACTATCATAAAGCTTTCAAATAGCCATTTAAGTTGTTCCTACTGACATTCAACAAAATCCTATACCCCAAATTACCTTCTTACGACGGTGTTGTGTCATGGCAAGCATGGCAGTCATCTATGCACGAATTAGTGCAGATGTATAGATCATGTCGATAGGTATGTTACTAATTCTCTTGCCAGCTTCAATTGCCTCTGCTTCACCTGAAATGGATATGGAAACAACAGTTGGAAAATTTTACCAATATGCCATATCAAACTCATGCATATATGCCATATCAATTGTATAAAGTTAACCAATATGGTATTCATTCAGCTCTAGCCTCATAAGAAACGATTTTATGCAAACATGTTATTGTAGAATTAACAACAAACAATTACTATACGTATATTTACTATCCCCAATGAATCAAATTAGAATGAATAAAACTGCTTACCATATTTCTTCCAAGGTGTCTACAGAGGCGTAGAGGCGAGCAAAGGCATCGTCGCCAGAGACGTTGAGATCCTTCTGCTTTTCGACCTTGTATCTGTCGTACTTCTGGCAGATCGCCTCTACTCTTGTCAAGATTTCCATGAGGTTCATCTTCTTCTCTGCTTCGTCTCCCTCCTCCTACCTTCCTTTTTCGATTGCAGAGTTGAAAATAAGTCCAAAATCCAGGACCACAAGATTTAGTTCAAATTTTTTTTTTTTTGAATGTTTGTGTGTGTGGGTGGAGAACCAATAAAGAAAGCGGTTTCAAAGAACCAACAGCCTATGCGAACTTCAAAAATAAATAAATAAAACCAAAATCAATAACTTGGATACCAGGCGATGGAGATTTCAGAGAAGGTGAATCGGCACCGGGTTGCGGCGATGGAGTCAGCGAGGGTTGTGGTGGAGACGACGAAGATATCATGGAGAATTGGACTAGGAGAAAAGCCAGAAGCAGAGCTCGATGAACCTCGCCATTGTTGAAGAAGAAGAAGAAGAAGAAAGTTCAAGATGATTCTTGATGAAGATTGAGTTGATTAAAGACAAAGCAAAAGGGCAAAACAGTAATCCAACATGGCTGTTGAATTTAAATAATGGACAATTGTCAGTTTTTGGGTTTATTTTGGGTATATTTATAAAGATTAAATAGTATAAAATTTTGTAATAGGACTAAGTGTAGAACAGGGTATTTAACTAAAAAACTATACTATTTAAACTAAAGTAGCTCAAAGGAGAATTGGGAAACACATTTTAATTATGAAAGAATGTTGTGCATGCATTCGATGCCTTTATGTAGGAATGTGGCTGGCACTTGTGATATTCCTTTGTGACACTTGTTTTGTATTTGAAGAAAAAGCACCCCAAGAAGAACTATATACAATGATAAACCCTCCTCTGGAAATGACACGTAAAGAAATGTTGCAAAATGAAACGCACCCCAAGCGAAAGACAAGGTATGCTGTCCCTGTCCTACAAAAACACTGCTTATTTTTCAGCATTTCATACTTAAATTATATATATACTAAAACTGAGTTTCGGACACTGTTTCTAAGAGCATCTCCAACAGCCTCTTCAACAGCTTTGGAATTTTAAAATAGGTGAGCCACATCAGAAAAACTCTCTCCAACAGCCTCTTCAACCTCAGTCATCAAAGCTGCAACCTCTTTCTCTCTCTTCAGGACTGGTAAGTTGACTTTGGCTCTTCAAATATTTAATTTTACTTTGGAAAAACAAAACCTATCTTGAAAATGTTAAAAACATGCATTTTTTCTTTTCATATAATAAATACATAGACATTTTTCACATGTTTTCATATTTTTCATTCTTTTCCATGATATTGCATTAATTGAATTGACGAGTCTGTTGTAGCAAAAATTATTCAAGTAGCAAATAAGGCTTTTCAAATTGCCACATAGGTCAACAAACTTCAATTTGAAGAGTTTTATTTGCTACTACTCTTGAAGATGCTCTAAGCTGTTCATCATGAACAATAAAATTACGGTTTTGCCCTTCTCTAAAACCTCTTCTCTTCTTTTCCCTTCTGGACTGTTCGAGTGAGACAATTTCAATTTGCATCTGAGATATTGCACCCCCAAAAAAACCCAAGAAAACCCAGACGAATCTGAGATATTTGCACCCCAAAAAAACCAAAGAAAACCCAAACAAACAGGATCAACAACAAATCAAGCCCTTGGTTCTCACTCTCTCTGTTTATCAAGACTGGATCTGCAGTCCGCTAGCAGTTTTCATCCAGATCGAGGTTTGTTTCCTCTTCTCTTATTCTTTACTTTTTTCTTTTGGTGATTTTTTCGTCTGTTCAGATACCGGTCCTTTTGGTTGGGAGAAATTTCAGCGGAAAGTTTATTTCTATGTGGTGTCGCGAGTGGGCTTGCCTGGCACAATTGAAATTACAGTTGAAGAATTTATCTACTGCATTTAGCATACTTCCATAAACTGAGCTAATCGTGCTTATGTGTATATTATCTTGCAAATGTAGATGAGATCTGTTTAACATAGCCTGAGGTTGTAAAAATTTCTTTTACTAATTTAAGTATCTGAACTTCTTATCCTCTGTATAGCTTGGAGCAAGCTCACTGCTGCTGAAAGGAGCAAATGTCTAAGGAAATGGTATAATTGCTGTCCTGTGATTCTATATCTGGTTTTGTAAAAAATTTCATTTGTTCTTGATATTTATATTCCTTCCCATCTTTCAAGGTATGATCTACTAATTTCCCACAAAGAAGAGCTTGGACAACTCATTACCTTAGAGCAAGGGAAACCTCTAAAAGAAGCCATTGGTGAGGTATTCTATTTCACACTTCTGTTTAACGGATTTAAGCAATTAGCTGTAGCTTTGCATCTTACTTTCATTTTTCGACATGTGATTCAAATTTCAAACTCATATTACAGGTGAGTTATGGGGCTGGGTTTATTGAGTTGTTATTATTACAAACGATTAAGCTTCCAGTTTTATGAATTTGGAGTAATTTTCGATTGCTCTGTGAAATCAATATTAGTTGCATAATGGGGTCAAGTGTTTGTTTTCTGGGTGATTGAGAAGTGAGAAATCCACAAAATGAGACAAAAACTAAAAAATAAATTGATTTTTAATGATTTTTGTGTTTAGAGTCAACTATGTTACTACTAGATTTCTCAATAGCTTAGGTGATTATGCATTTTATTTTCTAATTGAAATATGACTTTCCCTTTAGGAAGTTCCAATTAGACTCTTTTTGGATCCTGTATATATATTCCCAATGTGTCTTCATTTGGTTGTAAATATACACAAACTAATGTGTTTGTGTGTGATTTGAAGGATTGCTGAGGTGTGGGAAGAGTTGCCGACTGAGGTGGATAAATTATCTGAGGGCTGACTTGAAGAGAGGGAACATCACTGCAGAGGAGGAAGAAACGATTGTTAAGTTACACACTGCTTTGCGTAATAGGTATATATATATACCTACGTATACCCTCATTAATTAATTAAATAAATATCTTTTTATATAGTTCTCTTTGGCCAGCTTTTCTTTTTGTATAATATCTTTTTATATAGTTCTCAATTCGTTCTTAGTTTGTGAGTTCCAATTTTATTAAGATCCCTGTTTGAATAGGAGAGATCCGGCAGCCTGATACTTTATAGAACCATTTTTCAACTTCATTATGCTAAGCTAGATTCAAGCTCTCTAGAGACTCTAATATTTGTGTTAATTGGAAAATCTGATATAGAACAACGCTTATGTCAATGCCCATTGATCTACAATTCTGCTAACATTGATAATTAATTTGATTAATTACTTGATTATGGGTGCATTGTGATATTGCCAATGTCGAAAAGGATTTATATTTGAGGGATGTTAATCAAGTTCTTAATTTCTTTTTGGGATCCCTCCTCTAGAGAACTCCTGCTAATTTTAGTAAGGATGGTTAGGAACACAACCAACTGAGAGGAGCTCAAATAAGCATTATGTGTTTTTTTTTCGGGCAATCTAGCAACACAACATGTTTGTGTTGTTAAACTATGAACTGGAGAGCATATTGCCTGTACAGATTCTTCTTTTGAGATTAAAATAAAACCACATTTAAATGGAAAAAGAGACTACTTATAGCTGACCAACCAATGCCTCCTAATTGGCTTAAACCACCAGTTCAAAAGCCATAAAGATATGTGCTCTGTGATGGGATTGAACCGAGTAGTCACAAATGTTACTACCTTCATGCCTATTTGCTCCCTATGGTACGGCCTCACATGTAATATGTATGCATCAACTTTGGTGGCTTTCGTTCGAAAAAACGACTTGAATTTTGCTTTGTGATTTTTGCTTTGGATTTTGATGATGACTGATATTTGATTTGTTGGAATTTAGGGTGTATGATTTGTTGATTAAATTTTGTGATGGACTTCTTTTTTGATATCAATACATTCTATTTACAATTTCATATGTTGCATAATTAAACGTGTTTCCTTTTGAAAATCATTAATCATTGTAAATCATATGCTTATTGATGATTATCACATTTATTTATATTAGTAACTCCTTTTTTTCATCATTTCCTTTTGAAAATCATTAATTATTGTAAGTCATGTGCTTTTAGACCATTATCACAAACAAAATCTATATATTTTTATTTTTTGCTCTTTTGATTGTTTCTTGATTTCATTTTTTCGGTTTTTGCATTTGTTATAGGTGTTGTCTAACTGCGTTTTGGACTGTTTGATAGCTCTTCCCATTGCTGTTAGGCAACAGGTCAGTTTTCTATTCGTCTTTTGAAGAGGTCATACATATGAACCGTGGCAAATTGGTTTTTGGATATTGTGTCATTTGAAAATTGTTATTTATGTGGTTGTGATGTTATTGCTTATATATGGTTTGCTTGGTTAGGTTATAGAAATTGTATTTAGTTCATTTTCAGATGTTGTGGTGTTTGAAAATTCTTATTTCTATAGCTGCAGTACTGTTGGTGTGCGTCCATTTTGCTTGATTAGGCTATAGATGTACTAAAAATATTATAATTTAACTCATGCATGTTTTTTTTTCTTTCCAGCTATCGATCTATTGGTTGGAATTTGTAATTTTTGAATATCATGCCTAAAAGGATTACAAAAACCAAGGATGCCCATATTTTTGGCACTTCAAGTGGTACACAAATCTGTCATGAAAATGTTTGTTGCGCTAATATTGAGCATAAGCATCAAGCCAAAAAAATTCTGGAACCAGTCATAAAAACAATTGCCAAACTCATATGCTGTCAAGAAAAACTAGAGTTTCCAATAGAGCTTTCATAGTGCAGCAAGCCTGTAGTTCTGGTAGTTCAGTTGGTATAGAATGTTCTCGCGAAAATGTCTGTGATCCTAACAACGAAAATAAGCATCGAGACAAAAAAAATTCCAGAACGAGCCATAAAAAAGCCTTTCAAACTGAGAACAAGAAACGAAAATGTGTTCAAGATATATGCTATCGTCCCATAAACACAAGTCAAACAACCAGAGAAGATATTTCATTTGACACTTCTGATCAGATGAATAGGGGTCAAGCATTTTATCAGAGGAAGAGGCAAAGTACGTTTTTTCCTCTGTTAAATATTTATTTTCAGTCATATCTTTATATTACTCTAGGCGTACATTTGTCTTATTTTTTTCTCTTTTTGCCCTGTTCTACGTTTCCTTTCTTTGTAGGAATGATGGAACAATATGTGGATTTGGGAGATAAAAACTATAAGTGCATTTATTGTGGTGCACTTTTTTGGTTCAAAGAATCTATTAAAAAAACAAATTCTGCCTATGAGCCTCTTTTTACTCTTTGTTGTCAACAAGGAAAGATCAAACTTCCGATTTCAAAGCCAACACCTCTTTTTTTAGAAAATTTACTGGATCCGAGTAAAGGCCCCAAAAGTTTGTTGTTTAGAGAGAATATCAAGGCCTATAATTCTATGTTTGCATTTACTTCAATGGGAGCCAAAGTTGATCACTCAATTAACAATGGACCAAGTCCTTACATTTTTAAAATTAGTGGTCAAGTTCATCATTTAATGGGTTCTTTGTTACCCCTTGAAGGTGAATGTCCAAAATTTGCTCAGCTTTACATATATGATACCCATAATGAAACAATGAATCGCCTTAACGCTGTTAATTGTAAACAAAAGAATGAAAAGCTTGATGAAGACATTGTTCAAGGTTTGATTAAGATGTTTGATGAATCAAATGAATTGGTAAAACTTTTTCGAACAGTCAGGGATAAATTTGAAGGGGGTTCTCTTACTCCTTTAAAACTAAGATTGTTGGGCCGGCAAGCAAATGATAGTAAACAATATGAACAACCGACATGTGATGAAATTGGTGGTTTGGTTGTGGGAGATATAGGCCTTTTTGATTCAAATAGAGATATTGTTATAGAGTTGAAAGCTGGAGAGTTAAAACGCATCACAAAATTAAATCCAAAGTTAATGTCTTTGCAATATCCTATTCTTTTCCCTTATGGCGAAGATGGCTATAGGCCTGATTTAAAATGGAGCAATGATTACAAAGGTCATGAGCCTAAAAGAGGAAGAGTGCCTATGAGAGCTTTCATAGCTTACCAGATTCAGGAAAGAGGGCCTTTATTGGATACATTGTTAAAAGGTGGAAGATTGTTCCAACAGCTTTTAGTAGATTCTTATGCAACACTTGAGGAAGATCGATTGGATTACATTAGAAAAAATCAAAAAAATTTGAGAAGTGAGATTTATAAAGGTATTTATGATGCAATTTCAAAGGGTGATAGTGATGCCAATAATGTGGGACAAAAAGTGATATTGCCTAGCTCATATACTGGAAGCACTAGATACATGCATAATAACTATTAAGATGCTATGGCAATTTGTAGGCATTATGGTAATCCTGATTTATTTATAACTTTCACCTGCAATGTGAAATGGCCTGAAATTGTTAGAGAACTTGATAAAAAGCCTGGATACAAGGGAGAGGATAGACCTGATCTAATTTCTAGAGTGTTCAAAATGAAGGCTGATGATATGATCAGTTATATCAAATCAGGAAAAGTTTTTGGAGAAGTTGAGGCAGGTGAATTTTACAAACTCATAATTTCTTAGATTTTTTTAATGATAATAAAACTTACTAGGTTTTTTTGTTTGTTTTTGTTGCGCTGATCATAAACAGAAATTTGCACGGTCGAGTTCCAAAAAAGAGGATTGCCTCATTGTCATATGTTGGTCTGGTTGAAACAAGGTTATAAATGCTTCTCAGCAGTAGATATAGATTCCATCATTTCTGCTGAATTACCAGACAAGGATGTGGATCCTGTGCTTTATGATATTGTAAACCAATTTATGATCCACGGTCCTTGCGGGGAAATCAACCTTAATTCTCCCTGCATGTGAGGAGGTGTATGTTCTAAATTTTTTCCCAAACAATACAAGAGTCAATCAGTTTTTGAAAAAAATGGTTTTCCTACATATAGGCGCCGTGAAGATCCAACAAAATTTGTGTTAAAAAATGGAATAAAGGTTGACAACAGCTTTGTGGTGCCTTACAATTCAGAACTATTATTGAGATACAATGCTCACATAAATGTTGAATCATGTTGCCAATCAATGCTTATAAAATATCTTTTTAAATATATAAACAAAGGTTCAGATAGAGCTAGAGCAGTTTTTCAAGAGAAGTCAGAGGATGAGATATTAGCTTATCTTAATTGTAGATACATATCTCCATATGAAGCCGTTTGGAGATTGTTTCAGTACCCTATTCATTCTAGAAAGCCTACTGTTGAATGATTATCAATACATTTTCCTTTAGAAAAAAATGTTGTTTTCAATGGTGATCAATCACTTGAATCAATTGTTAGCCAAAAGGGTATTGAAGATACAATGCTAACAAGTTCGTTTAAAGCAAACCAAATGTTTCCTGAAGCGCGAACATTGACTTATGCAGAATTGCCTACAAAATTTGTATGGGATTCTCGCAACAAAATTTGGAAACCTAGGAAACAAAGGAGATCAATAGGTAGAATAGCCTATGTACATCATGCATCTGGTGAATTGTATTACTTGAGAATGCTTTTGAATTTGCAAAAAGGTGCCTTAGATTTTGATCACATCAAAACTATTGATGGTATCATACATCCATCATATCATGCTGCATGCAAATGCCTAGGTTTGTTAGGAGATGATAAAGAATGGATTGAGGCCTTAACAAATGCTGTGGATACAGCCTCATGTTCTCAACTAAGACAATTGTTTGTTACAATCATTTTGTTTTATGATGTAGGAAATCCTCAATTGCTTTTTGATACTCATTGGCAAAATATGTGTGATGACATTTTGTACAAACTACAAAAAGCTTTTCTAATGCCAAATCTGATTTTGTCAGAATCTGAATTAAAAAATTCACTTTTGTTTGAATTAGAACAGCTTTTTAACGCATCATCTAGCTCCTTAAAAGATCATTATCTTCCTATGCCTGATGAACATAAAATGTCAGAAATTAGAATTAAATTGCTTAGAGAAGAGTTAAATTATGATGTTCATCATTTACAAAAAGAACACTCAATTTTGATAACACAGCTAAACAAAGGCCAAAGAGATGTATATGATTTTGTGATTAATGCTGTGAATGAAAACAAACCAGGCCTTTTTTTTGTTCATGGCCATGGAGGAACTGGAAAAACTTTTTTGTGGCATGCAATAATAAATAAAATTAGATATGAAGGCAAGATTGTTTTAGCTGTTGCTTCATCAGGAATAGCATCATTATTATTGCCAGGTGGTAGAACAGCTCACTCTAGATTTAAGATTCCTTTAATTGTTACCAATTCCTCAACATGTCAGATTAAAAAAACAACTCATCTTGCCAGATTGATTGAAAAGGCTGAACTGATTGTTTGGGATGAAGCTCCTATGAATCATAAACATTGTTTTGAAGCATTAGATAAATCACTTCGTGATATTTTATCGCATCTCAATGATTCAAATCAAAATGCTCCATTTGGTGGCAAGCCTTTTTTGCTAGGTGGTGATTTTAGACAAATATTACCAGTTATTCCAGGAGGAACAAGAGAAGAAATAATAGACGCATCTCTTAATAGCTCTTACCTATGGCCTTATTTTAAAATATTCTGTTTAAAAGAAAACATGAGGCTATCAAAAAAAGGGTTGAACAGTGAAGAAAAACAGAGAATGAGTGAGTTTTTGCATGGATTCTTCGAATTGGAAATGGCCAGATAATTGATCTAGACGATCCAAATGATGAAAAGGCACCTTGGATTGAAATTCCTCAAGATTTACTCATTCAATCATACACAGATCCTATTCGATCAATATTTTTGGCAACGTACCCAGATTTTGACAAAAAATTTGCCGATTTTGCTTATTTAAGGGAACGAGCCATTATTACAGCTAGGAATTCTACTGTGACAGAGATAAATAATTACGCAATAGACTTATTGCCTGGAGAAAAACGTGTTTATTTGAGCTCAGATTCTTTGTGTTCATCATCAACCGATTTTGAAAACCTTTCTATGATGTATCCGATAGAATTTCTCAACCAACTTGAATTCAATGGCTTGCCTGAACATAGTTTAACTTTAAAAATAGGCATGCCTATTATGTTATTGAGAAATCTAAATCAATCTTCAGGTTTGTGTAATGGAACAAGATTAGTTGTGACCCAAATGGTTGATAGAGTTATTGAAGCAAAAATACTCACTGGTAGCCACATTGGTCACAAAGTGTTTATACCTAGGATTGTTCTTTCAGCAACAGAAAACAAATGGCCTTTCATTTTTAAAAGGCGGCAATTCCCAATTAGGCCATGCTATGCTATGACAATAAACAAAAGTCAAGGTCAATCTTTAAAACAAGTTGGGTTATATCTTCCCCAGCCCGTTTTCACTCATGGACAGCTTTATGTCGCATTATCTAGAGCTACGTCTAGAGAAGGCCTCAAAATCATAATAGATAATAATAATGAAGTGCCTAATAAATACACGAAAAACATAGTGTATAAAGATGTTCTTCAAAATTTACTATCAGGTTTCAATTTCTATTCATACATGATTAAACATTCCTCTATTTTCTGCAATAATTTTTTATGCATCTTTATACTAACGAAGGGCGTGTATTTTTTTTCTTCAGATTGATGGCACAATGAACATTGTTCCAATCCACAATTTGCACCCCTTTCAGTCCGGCGTGAAAATTAAAGTGCATGTGTGCAAAACCTAGAGACCAAACGTCTTTAGATCTGATGATCAGTTTGCTGGTATATACTAAAACTGAACCCAGACTTCACTGTTCCTAAGCTGTTCATTAGGAATAGTAAAATGATGTTTATGCCCCTACTTAACAGGTTGCCCTCTTAATTATGTTGATTAATGAACAGTACAATGGCCTTTTTACCCTGATGAACAACATAGCCCTTTTGCCCTATTCGCTTCTTTTCGGAGAAACCAAAGCCACTTCACCTCTCAAACCCGTGTTCACTTCTCAAACTAGAAAGAAAGCTGCGTGCACCGAAGAGAAGTGCGAGACAGAGAGGCCTCAAAGATCATAGTCGTCTTCTCTAATTCTTAGACATGGGTACTTTAAAGGTAAGCCTGCATAGCTTATTCTCATATCTCTCCCCCCTTCTCAGAAATGAAGGTTTTGGGGGTGCAAGTTAGGGTTTTGAGCTGCAATTAATGGTGTCGTTTTTGTGTTGCAGTTTCCACCAGTACTAGGTTGTTTGGAGAAAGCTCCCTACAACATCTGATGAGCACCCTAAGATTTACCGAATGAAGCTTTGGACTACAAATGAGGTTCGTGCCAAGTCCAAGTTCTGGTATAATCCTTAGCTTTAGCTCAACTTTTGTGATCCCAAATGCTCATCAGTGAATTTTGGTTTAAAGTTAATATTGTTGGTTCATTTGTTTGAATTAGGTATTTCCTGAGGAAGCTGAAGAAGGTCAAGAAGACCAATGATAAGTGCTTGCCATTAATGAGGTTTGTTCGCTCTGCCTTTATTCTGCTTATATAACCTATAAGTGTTTATAGTTTATTTATGCTTTTATAGCTTACTTCTCCATTAGATTAACTTAACCTATAAATGGCAATACATGTATCAATTCTGACTATAGGTGTCTAGATTATCTCTGCTTCTATACAACAAACTTACTCAAGCTTTGATTCTCTTATGAGTATTTGGTTTGATTCTATTAAACTTTGTGTCTTTTGGTTTCATTGTGTTATAGGTATTTAATAATTTGTGACAATGACGGAGATTATACTTTGTTCACCAGATTTTGAGAATGCTTGGCATATTTAAATTGTGGTTTGTGCAATTGATTTTGTGGCCATAATTTTGTAATAATAGTCATTGTCTTTACTCAAATTTTCCTATTTGTCTACACTAACACCTACCATTTTCCAAAGTTGTAGCAACAGAATCAACACCCCTTGATTTGATTCTATTAAAGTTCGGGTGTTTTGGCTTAATTTTCTTATACCTATTTAATAAATTGTCACAATTGTTCTAAGTTTGTTACCAATTGATTAAATAGAATGAGGTTATGCTTTTGTCCATCAGATTAATAGAATGCTTGATGTATTTAAACTGTTGTTTGTCCTGTTGGATTTTTGAACTTAATTATGTGATAATAGTTATTGCCCTCACTCAAATTTTTCCATTTATCTACACTAACACCTGCCGTTTTCCAAATTTGTACCAACAAAGTTGAAACCCTTGCAAAGAACAAGAAATAACAGAAGCCACCTCTACAGTAAACCCAACAAGAGATGGATCCCTTTCCAACAAGATATGAAGCCACCTCGATTCTATTGCTTCTGCTTTCCCCTCACCGCCTCAAGTGAGCTCTCTCTCTAATATATAATATACACACACACACACACACATATATATATATGACATATGTGTGCATTTTTCCTTATAAATATGATCGTATTCTTTTCCACTTTTCTGAAATGATTCTTGCGGTTACTGCTTTCTGATTTTATAAATTTAGATCTAATTCTTTAGCTTCTGAAACATACATAAACAAATACATTTCTATATCTTTTTTTCTTGATTGTGTCTATTGATTTTGAAATTTAGGATTTTGGAGGGGCTTCGTTTCAATTGTTCCTAAAGATTGTACAATTAATTGAAACCTCGATGGCTTCAAGTTTTGGGTTGCTTGGTGATGAAGATGAGGGTGTTGAGTATGATGAGAAATCTGGGTTAACAGGGGATGAGGAGGAGGATGCTCCGGTGGTGAGTTTTTCGGGCAAGAAGAAGGCTTCTAAATCGTTGAAGAAAACTGCTGGGAGTTTGGTTACAGGGTTAGCTTTTGATGTCATTGGTGATGAGGGTGATAGTGATGGTGAGGTTGTTGATGATTCTGAGGATAAGAGTAAAGAAGATGATGAAAATGAGCCAGTAATTGCGTTTACGGGAAGAAGAAGCCGTCCAAGGGTGGAAAGAAAGAGTGGAGTGTGTTTGCAGCAGCTAGCTTCGATGCCCTCGATGATGTGGATGAGGATAATGATGAAGAGAAAGATGCATTTTTCTTGAACAAAACTGAAACCTATGTGTGCAAAAGACATTTCTATCCTCTTCACCCTCATGCTTTTCAAAATCTTCATCAACCCATGTACTAGCTGAAGTTTGGGTGCTCTCCACTGGATGTTGTAAGTGCCTGTGTCTAATCAAAAGCAGTGGTTATTCTCCATTAGTTGAAAACGTTGAATGATGCTCTGTTCGTTTGCTGACAAATGTTGAAATATTTTACTGTTGGAATGGTTCTTTATTGCTAGGTTGTTTGGATGACTACGGGTTAAGTTGTTGGTTTTTGTTGGAAGTGAACTGTGGACTTTATAAATCCCTATTGCTTCATTTTATAATTGCTGAGATTGGTACAAGTGAAACTTATCAAATATGTTTAGCAAACTCTGCAATCTTTGTTCTTCGTTTCTTTCTTTATGTATATAGTAAATATAACATCAAAATCAATATAAGCTGTGTGTGTATTATAATGCTGTTTGGGTTTAGAACTTGATTGTCATTCTATCCTATTTTTGGCTTCTCATTCTTCATTTATTTTTCTTTTGATGACATTTGGTCACAAATCTTCAAGATGGTTTGCTCATTCATGGAGATAATTTCAATCTTTTTGCTGCAACGCTTTAGAGGTAAGACGTTGTCTGCACCTTTTTTTTTATAAATTGTTATTAGTACATTCAAAATTGCTACTTCTTAAACTGAATAGTTCACACAGCATTTGATTTATGATCATTCAATAAGTTGTTGAAAAGAAAAATCTACTCAGAAAAATGTATTTTTTTCTTCATTTGTGTGCTGTTATGCTCAGCCTAAATTCCTATTCGTTGAATACGACCTTTGTTATTCATTTGACATGGGTGATTCACCATCGACAGCATTAAGAATCAAAGAGTTGCACAATCTTTCTGTCAACCTAACCTATGCTATATTGGTTGTGTTCTATTTTTTTAATTTTGTTTTTCAAGTACTTGCGTGGTCTATATTTAACACTTGATGTTTGTGTTCCTTATTAGATAATGGACCCAAAGATGGATTCTGGTATGATTTGTAAATGTTACTCTGCTGATGAAGCAATTGAGAATGGTGCTGCTCCAGTTCCTATTAGCTTTGACAAAACAATTGATGTACAATGCACTGTTGATATCATGGACCATCTTCTAGCCTGTGAGGTATCTGCTGGATAACTTCCCTTTATTGCTCTAATTAGATCTTTTCTCTTACGATCTTAATTTTCTTTTTTCCCATTATTGGCGAAAACATATTCCTGATATATGTTTTTAACACTAACATTTGCAGTTGAAGTAATCTATCTTATAAGTTTTTGTCTCTGTACTACAGTATTTCCTTTTTTTATGTTTTTATATCTAACTTTTTGAATGGCAGGCAACATGGCACAACGGTCATTCTTTGGCACAAACGGTCTTCTCTTGCATCTATCTTCTCAGGCCTGGTAGGACATCTTCACATCGCTTTATACACATTTCACACAATTTTAAAACCCGCAGCATCGCGCGGGCACTGTTTGCTAGTAAATACTATATCATTTCATTGATTTCTCACCAGCACAACACAACAACCCTAATCACTTCACAAATAATGTAAATAATTTACTCACCAAAATATTATTACAAATCAGATTCAGTTTTTGTGTAAACCACAAATTAGAAAATAGCATCAGACCAGTAAACCCCCGCACTCACAATGCAATTAACAAACACCAGTCATTATCAATTACCTCACCTCATTCACTTTCATTTCAGAGTTGAGCATTGAGAATGAAATATGGTCCAATCTCATATTATATGATCACTTCTTCGTCTATCTTGACGCAAGGAATGTGAGAAATCTTGGCACAATCTTGTCCCGTCTTATTCTTATACCTTTTCTCCAGGGCAGGACAACCGTGGATAAGCATATAAGAAAGAGATGGTGGCAAACCCTCTTCAGGCAGGCATTGGAGACTGTCACACTTAATAATATATAGCTTTTGAAGAGAAGTGAGGTGTCCAAGACCCTTTTCGTCCAAAGATTTCAGAGTTGATAGTTTATAAATCCAGAGACTGCGAAGAGTGGTAGGGAGCAACTGTTCCTTGAGCAACGTCTCCAACAGATCCTCACTTCCCCTGCCACAAATGTGAAATTCTTCAAGGGAGACAAGTGCTTGCAAACCCCTCAGTTTCTCACAATTCCAAATCCAAAAATGTCGAAGGTTGGGAGGCAAACCCCCATCTTCTGCAAATGACTCCAGATTCGGAAGATTCCCTATGGACAAAGATCGAAGGGCTGTGAGGGTGTGAATGCGTTCGCGAATGACTTCAATTTCTCGCATCCATAGATTGAAAAGCAATACAAGTTATTGAGATGGCTGAGATTCTCATGAAAAGGGATTCCATATTCTCACACTTCTCAATCCCAAGCCTCCTCAATTTGGGAAAAATGCCCAACGAGAAGGACCTCATTGAATCACAGCTATTCTTTATGTACAAATAGTCAAGCGATGTCAATTTGGCCAACATCTCATGGGCTAGGAATTCTAATCTCCAACAATTTATAATAGAAAGTGATGTCAATGTAGTGGGTAGGCCATCTTTAGGGAACGACGACAGCAAAGACTCAAATGTTGAACACGATTGCAGTTGGGCGAGCACTGTACTTCAACAACATCTGCAATGTAAAGTATGGACAGGAACTTTGTCTCTAATAATGATAACAGACCTGTCTGGCATCCATATATTTTCAAATCTTCAAGATATTTGTAGTTAAGACTACTGGTAGTTATGGTAGTTGGCCTTCCATCATGTAAAACCTGACACCCAGACACCTTAAGCTTCTTCAAGCAAGGCAACTCACAAGGCAAGTTTCCTCTCAGCTTCGGACATTTGGTTAGAATTAGCTCCTGGAGACGAGGAAAGTCTGGACCATATTCACCTCCACTTGCACGACCACTTATTACCCATTCCTCCCACTCTGCCATCTCATTAAACACCAGCTTCTCCAGACATTGAAATGGCTGAATCAGAGAAGCTCCATTTCTGCCATAGAATTCCTCGCCAATCGTCTTCAAAGACTTCATTCTTTCTATACAGAGCTCTTTGAGACCGGGTAGCCGCCCAACTGGTGGCAGCGACCAACAATATCTACAATCACCGAGATGCATGACTTGTATGTTAGAGAAGAGAAACCATTCAAAGAACAAGACCCACATACATGAGAATGAACAGATAGATGCAAAAGGATATGAAACAAAGAGAAACAAGTGCATACCAGGAGTATTTGAGAAATGGGTTTTGGCTATTCTTTGTGTATGTAAGCTGGGAGTGCGTAATTATGAGCTTTGGTAACAGAGCTTCAATGGCGGAACAGAGAGAATCAGAGAGAAGGAAGGCGCATTGGTGGGACAATTAAAGTGAATTGAAGAAGAGAAGGGAAGAGGTACCTTGCGATAGGTGGTGCCGTAGCCTTCGACGGTCCAGCCAGCCTGGAGGCAGAGAGCTTTCAACACCTCCAGTGCTTGGGAAAATTGAAGCTGCCTTGAGCTCGGAGCCCTGCGAATATCTTCGCAGCTATGGCTCTCCTCCGGTTGTTCTCTTTCTCCCTCCATGATGACTTCCTCCATGCCACCGTTTCCGCAGACGTGGCTCCATCCGACGTCATTCTCCGATCAAATTATCTTCCCTCTACCTCTTGCTCTATCTTTTCTCTCTCATTATCAGCGCGCTGAGAGAGATAATTTTAATTAGTTTTATAAATATTTTTAATACAAAAATGCCATTTTGACCATGCATTTAATTGAAAAGTTAACAAAATTGATGGTAGGTCCATTTGTCTTAATGAAATTGAAGTTGAAGGACCACGAGAACGATTTTGGAAATTAAGGGACCAAAATGCGAATCGGGTCAAAGTTCGAGGACCATTAGACCTAAAATCCCAAATTTTCATAGTCGATTTGCCTAAAGGTTGATATGGTAATTTCACCACTTGATCATCAAATCAAATATGGAATGCCATGAATTGTTTTTATGTTTCTCAACCAAATATTCAGATTGTCTGCCTCAACTACTCTCACATAATCAATGGAGAAAAATTCCCATCGCGATGGACATCATATGCAATCTCCTCACTTACGTAAATAGGGCAGGAGCAATGAATTTCTCACTACAAGCTAAAACTCCTTAGACATCGGTCTTAAATTTCATACTAGAAATTAATTGACCATTTGTGTCATGATTTTCACTTCAAATACTGGAAAAGGCATCAACTTCGAAACTCTCATTTTTGTATAAAGTAAAGAAAGTGAATTAGAGACGAACTAAATATATTTTACAACAATTTTCCTTTTGTGGGTTTTCGTTTTAAGCCTTATTATTTAACAATTTTACAAACAGGCACATTCTGAGCAAACTCATATATGCCGGATTTTTTGTATATATGATCTTTGAAACTTAAAAACTAACAATTTCGGAGGCTTCCTCATGTTAGTGTCGGAAGACTGATTGACAGGGATTTTTTTGGCAGCCCAAACAATTTGTTAGTATTATTAATCACGAACCAAACAATTTATACTAGAAACTAATTCCAAATTCCTCATTGTAAATCATTCCATCCAAAGGGGCCAAAATCTGTTACATAACCATAATGTCATCAGAATACTGTTTTATGACAAAGTTAAATTCCTCAAAAAGAAAACATGTGTACAATATGAAGGGATCACAAATTCCAGTTATTCAATTAGAAGACAAGCAGTCCCATCTTATCATATGATCACTTCTTCACCTCTCTCGATGCAAGGAATGTGAGATATCTTGGCCCAATCTTGTCCCGCCTTATTCTGATACCTCTTCTGCAGGGCAGAACATCTGTAAATGCTCAGATAAGAAAGAGACGCCGGCAAACGCCCTTCTGGAAGGAATTGGATCCTGTCACACCCAGTAAAATTTAGGCTTTGAAGAGAAGTGAGGTGTTGAAGTCCCTCTCCTGGCAGTAATTATAGACTGACGCGGTCAGTAATATATAGAGTGCAAAGAGTAGTAGGGAGCAGGTGTTCCTTGAGAAACATCTCCAACATTTTGTCACATCCCCTGCCACCAATTTCAAGTTCTTCAAGGGAGACAAGTCCTTGCAAGGATTCAATTGCCAGAACGGAACAAGTTGCAACATCATTGCAAGGAATTGTCACATCCCCTGCAACTTCAACTCTAAAATCATGCATCGTTGCGTACAATTGCTTTGACGTCCAACCTCGGGAAAATTTCTCAAGTCTGCAAGTGCACATACAAATGAAACATTGCATCAGAAGTTTGATTTTCAGAAATTTTAAATTTTCTCTTTACCACCCAACCTCTCTCATTAAAAAGTTATGATTGTGAAGAGGGAAAAGGATGAAAGGAAAAGAAAAGTTAGAAAGCAAACCTCCAGTCCTGCTAAAAGATGTAATTGTGACTTTCCATTTGTCAAGCGATGTTTGTGATCAGAATTACATGAGCATGCACATCTACACAAGCTTCAAGCTAGTAACTCAATAACCAATGGGGAGGGAAGTAGGCTTCTGCAGTTAATAAGCAACAAGTATCAGTGATATTTTTTATTTATTTATTTATAAGAAACAAAACAGGGGAAAGAAAAAAACAAACATTACAAGTTACAAACACACACATGTTATCCATAGACATTGAATACCATTTAAAGTAGCTCAAAGGAGACTTGGGAAACACATTTTAATTATGAAATAGTACCAAAAGAATGTTGTAGGAATGTGGCTGTCACTTGTTTTGTAGAAAAAGCACCCCAAGAAGAGCTATATACAATCATAAACCCTCCTCTGGATCTGGAAATGACACGTAAAGAAATGTTGCAAAATGAAAAGCACCCCAAGAGAAAGACAAGGTATGCTGTCCCTGTCCTGCAAAAACACTGCTCATTTTTCAGCATTTCATACTTAAATAAATACTATATCATTTCATTGATTTCTCACCAGCACAACACAACAACCCTAATCAGTTCACAAATAATGTAAATAATTAAACCACAATTTACTCACCAAAATATTATTACAAATCAGATTCAGTTTTTGTGTAAACCACAAATTAGAAAATACCATCAAACTAGTAAACCCCTGCACTCACAATGCAATTAACAAACACCAGTCATTATCAATTACCTCACGTGATTCACTTTCATTTCAGAGTTGAGCACTGAGAGTGAAATGTGGTCCAATCTCATATTATATGATCACTTCTCCGCCTATCCTGATGCAAGGAATGTGAGAAATCTTGTCCCAATCTTGTCCCGTCTTATTCTTATACCTTGTCTCCAAGGCAGGACAATATTTGATACACAGATAAGAAAGAGATGGCGGCAAACCCTCTTCTGGCAGGCATTGGAGACTGTCAGAATCAATAATATGTAGCTGTTGAAGAGAAGTGAGGTGTCCAAGACCCTTTCCGTCCAAAGATTTCAGAGTTGATAGTCCATAGATCCCGAGACTGCGAAGAGTGGTAGGGAGCAGCTGTTCCTTGAGCAACGTCTCCAAGACATGGTCACTTCCAGTGATAGCAAATGTTTCAAGGGAGACAAGTGCTTGCAAACCCCAGTTACAGTACTCTCCCGCTAACGAAGATGAAGCCCTCAGTCTCTCACAATCCACAATGCTAAAATGTCGGAGGTTGGGAGGCAAACCCCCATCTTCTGCAAATGACTCCAGATTCGGAAGATGCGATATCCACAAATCTCGAAGGGCTGTGAGGGTGTGAATGTGTTCGGGGAATGACTTAAATTTCTTGCAATTAATGACTGAAAAGACACTCAGGTTGGGAGTGGCCAATCCACCCTGGGGAAAACACACCAGATTTGGACACCCTGAGATATGCAAGTAACTGAGATGGCTGAGATTCTCATCCTGAGATCTGGAAAGGGATTCCAGATTCTCACATCCCTGAATGACAAGCTGCCTCAATTTGGGAAAAATGCCCAACGGAAACGACCTCATTGAATCACAGCTATTCAGAATACTCAAATAGTCAAGCGATGTCAATTTGGCCAACATCTCATGGGGCAGGAATTCTAATCTCCTACAATCGTCTATAGAAAGTGATGTCAACGTAGTGGGTAGGCCATCTTTAGGGAACGACGACAGCGTTGGACAATTCCAAAGAGTCAAATGTTGAAGACGATTGCAGTTGGGCAAGCACTGTACGTCAACAACATTTCGAATCTCAAGTCGGGACAGCAACTTTGTCTCTAATAATGATAACAGACCTGTCTGGCATCCGTCTTGTATTTCCAATTCTTCAAGAGATTTGTAGTTAAGACTGCTGGTAGTTGTGGTAGTGGGCCTTCCATCATGTAAAACCTGACATCCCCTCACCGTAAGCTTCTTCAAGCAAGGCAGCTCACAAGGCAAGCTTCCTCTCAGCTTCGGACATGTGATTAGAACCAGCTCCTGGAGACGAGGAAAGTCTGGACCATATTCACCTCCGCTTGCACTTCCACTTGGTACCCATTCCTCCCACTCTGGCATCTCCTTAAACTCCAGCTTCTCCAGACATTGAAATGGCTGAATCAGAGAAGCTCCATTTCTGCCATAGAATTCCACACCAATCGTCTTAAAAGACTTCATTCTTTTTATACAGAGCTCTTTGAGACCGGGTAGCCGCCCAACTGGTGGCAGTGACCAACAATATCTACAATCACTAAGATGCATGACTTGAATGTTAGAGAAAGAAGAGTCTCCTAACCAATTCGGGAAATTGGTTCCACCATAGAATCTGATGGTTAGTTTCTCCAAATTCACGCTAGGCTGGAGCTTGTCGAGTACATCTTTCTCCTTTTGGGAATCATCAGCATCCTCCGCACCCCATGAAAACTCTAACTCCTTGAGATCTTTCTTGTGCTTCATATTGGCTTGCAGTGCATCCCTCGCATCAACTACATTTTGTAGCTTCAAAATTGAAAGTTTTCCTCCAAGCTGCGGCAACTCCCTCAATTCTCCTATGCTTGACCTAGTAGATTTTCCCACCTCAAAAGCAGTCAATGTTCTCAAACTTTTCAGTCTAGGAATCTCTTCAATTTTAGTTCCACTGACATCAAGATGATGCAAATTAATCAACTCCCTCATACCTGCAGGCAATTTAGTAAGAGACCTACAATCTACCAACGTTAATTTCTGTAAATTAATCAAGTTTCTAATGTCTGCAGGCAATTCAAGTAGAGATGAACAATTTGACAATAGTAATGTCTGTAAGTTGTAGAGTTTACAAAGTGCCCCGGGTAACCTTTCAATTGCGGTATGGGAAAGATCCAAGTAGCGCAAGTGAATGAGGTTTCCAGTAGAATCAGGTAACTCAGTGACATTTTGGTAACATGACAATGACACCACCCGTAAACATCTTAGTGATGGCAACAAATCTTGTAGAACTTTTGTACTTACAAAAAATCTTTCATAAGATCTATATAGATTTAAAGAGGTAGGTAGGAAGGTCCGCAAACTCTTAGCCCCATATAATGGCTCAAATTTTGGAGCAACATCAAATTCTCCCCTAGCATATGACAAATGACGAACTCTTTCAATTTTATGTGATTCCCCATCTTCCAGTCGAAGGCAAAACCCCCTAGACATGAACATAGCCAAGTCATTAATGAGGTCATGCATTGTGAAACCAGATTTGTTTGACTTTTGAAGTAGCGAACGTGATGATAGCTCATCAAAGTATTTTCCAGCCATCTCTTCCATTCTATTTGCATTCTCAACTTGTGTAATTAAACCTTCTGCCATCCATAATTGAATGATATATTCCTTTTCAAATTCATAATCCTTTGGAAAAATTGAACAATAAACAAAGCACCGTTTTAACTGAGCGGGAAGATAATGGTAACTCAATGCTAGAGCCGGAAGAATGTCACTTGTATCAAATGGTAGCTCCCAAATACTGCTATTTAGAATTCTATTCCACTCCTCGGAATCTATATTACAACGTAACAAACCCCCAACTGTTTGTGCAGCTAAAGGCAACCCTCTGCACTTGAGTGCAATTTGCTTTCCAATGTGCTCCAAGTTTGGATGTGCACTACACTTTTCATTTCCAAATGCATGTTTTGAAAGTAATAACCAGCAGTCCTCCGGTGACAGTGGTTCCAAGTATTGAATAGGAACATTTTGCATGACAAATGCTATATTTTTGTTCCGTGTTGTTATGATGACTTTACTTCCCCTTGTTCCTAAAGTAATAAAAAGAGCTCTAAGGTAGTTCAAATCCTGATTATTCTCATTCCATAGGTCATCCAACACAAATAAGAATTTCCTTCCCCTCAGTTGCTCTCTTAGATCTTCTTGAAGCAAATTCAGATTTGCCGTGTTACAAGGCTTTGAAGTCACTGCCTCAAGAAGAGTTTTAGTAATTTTAATACAATCATCGTAGTCTGAAACACAAGCCCAAGCTTTAAGTGTAAAATGCTCTTTCACATTATCGTCATTGTAGAGCATTCGAGCAAGGGTTGTCTTGCCAACCCCGCCCATTCCAACAATGGTGAGGAAAGACACATCATCTTTGCTTGCATTATCAGATAGCAACACTTTTGATAATTTTTCTTTGACTTCATCTCTTCCATATACACAAGGTTCAAGAACCAAGGAGGTTGTTGGAGTTCTTTGTGAAACATGCCTCCTAGCACCTTCTCTAAGACCCAGAGCACTTTTCTGTTGTACAAAGCTTTCTAATCTTTGTAACAACTCTTGTATCTTAACATTCATACTTTGATAAAAATGATTACGAGAAGAAGGGAGGAAGTTCCACACCTTATTGGTTAATTTGTGGGTTTGATCTTCACCTTCGAGCTTGCATCGCAAAGCTTCAGTGTCGATCTCATCCAGTAAGTCCTCCGCATCAAAGACAGCATGTTTGAGCTCGTCAAGCCACTTTCTCACAGCAGGGTTTACAATTTGCTTCTCCTCTGCCTCATCGAGCACTACGTTCAAGGTCAACAGTGTGGTGTTCAGTTTCATGAGGAGTGGTTCGTCAATTTTCTTGTGCCTAAATAAGAAGACGAACTCGGGTGAAGTAATTCTGTGGCACAACACCTGGACGGAAGCAGAGATAAGAGCCTCTCCGATCAAAGCCATGTCTTTTCTCTTCTCTGCAGACTGCAAGGGATTTGGATGAAGTAAAATATTCCAAGATTTGCAAGTAACTTGGAAATACAGGTTTGTCTTAAACAAGCATGGAAGCTTTTTGAGACTGTAAATAACATGAACTTGTAATATTGGCCTTGGAAAACGCTCTCTTTCAAGGACTGTTTCTTTGTTTGTGGGGCAACTTCCGAAAACTTTTCTGTGGCCTCAAATGGGGATGGAATAATATCTTGTCGGTGGGTGCGTGGAAAAATGGTACGAGACAACTTGTTCTACTTTTTGCGTCGGACAATTTTGAATAATAACGCAATTTCAAAAGGACTTTATGAAGTATCACCAGCAAATTCCAATTTTGAATAATAAGGCAATTTCAAAAGGAGGAATTTAATGCTGATTGATCTAATTGCAGTGAACACAACACAAGAATAAATTTAGCAATTGTCCGTGTTCTTGGGTGACTTTATGGTTTTATCCTTGCTAACCAAACTTTTCACATCAAACCAACAAATGGTATAGTTACTACATCTGATGTTCATGCTTGAATCACACAAATTGCAAATTGCACTTTGCTTCCATCTCTTTAGAGAGAGCGAGATATTCACGAATCAACCTAACTACATGCATGCGTCTAAATTATGATTTCACCAAGTAGAAAGAAATATCCAAACCAATGTGGCCTCGCCTCAAGGCTAGGAGGAGTACAAATCTCAAAGGACAATGAGCCGACTGATGGGCTAATTAATGGGCAGCTGTATATCTTATAAGATTCCACCTTCGATTACTAGGGAGCAAGGAATAAAATATCGATGGTATCGGAAATATCGGTAGTCCAAAAATACAGAAAATTCAATGGAAATATCGGGATATTATCGATATTTCGGTCAATGTCGTCAATATTATCGATATTTTGGTGCATAGAGATCTAAAATATCGATGATATCGGAAATATCGGTAATTCAAAAATACGAAAATTTCCATGAAAATATCGAGATATTATGGATATTTAGGGAGGGAGATGTCTGAGCCAAGGCACCACCTTTCATAAATAGGCGCTTGAGCATTTGATATCAACCACCAAGGAAACAAAACCAGCATTCCTAAGTGGGCACGCTATATCTTTCCCTTTTTATTAATGTTCCACTTGGACATCCAAACATTGTTCACATGTTCCCTTCTTCAAGTGGAACAACCATGATTAATTGTTTCATTCTTCAGTGAATTATGCAATGATGGATGATGGAATAATAAATCTTTACAAAATCTGATTTTTTTTTTATAAACAAAATTACATATCCAACGTGTAACAACCCGATCCCAATTTAAGAGTTAAAGAATAAAATATTGAAGGAAAGGACGATTATACCCCGATAAAAAATTAAGAGAATTAAAAGTTGACTTTAAGATCGGGAAAGAATTTGGTGGAACGGGGTGTACCGTTGCGTCCGGCTCGTCGAAACGAGTCCGTGGACGTGCGGAACACCCGATTCCGAGCCCGAACGAACATTTAAAGGTTTAAAATTGGTGGGGGGCATTTTGGTAATTTCGCACAAAGGGTAGAAAAAAATAAAACACGCTGGCCAATTGGCCAGCGCGTGCCTGCCCTCTCCCCTCAGCCGGTCATCTTCTTCCTTCGAACCCAACCCTAGCTGATTTGAACCAGTGGCTGCCGGCCACGATTCCGGCCAAACCAAGCCGCCAAATCTCGCCTGAAGCTTCCCCTCACCTCCCTCATCTCACCCCTGCCCTTATCTCCGGCCGAAACCCCCTCCAACCGTCTCTGTGAACGCGAAAGGGGCCGAGAGGTTTCGCCGTCGATTTCGCACCTCCGGCGGCTAAATCGATCGCGCAAGGTGAGTTTCTTCATCTATTTGTTGAGTCTAAGTTGTTTCTACAAGTATTTCCGAGGAATTTTGAGGTTTGGATGAGATTGAATAACCTAGGGTTTGGGGTACGGTCGGGTTGAAATTCCGGCATGATTCCGGCCGGTTCTTGGCCGGTTCTCAATGCCAAAATACTCCCCTCCACCTACTGATCACTTAGCCGTAAGTCTTGCCTCGAAACTCCAAGATTTTCCATCGCCGGAAAAATCACTCAAGCCACCCAAACCTGCCGGCGCGTGTGGCGGCGCGTGGGCAGGGTGGTGGCGGCTGTTCTTCGTGCCAAAACACTCCACGTAACCTCCCGAGCGCATAGGTATGCTCGAACGAATTTTTGGAGATCGTTTGAGCGAAGAACCAATGTTACCGGTTAGATTTAACTAGGGTTAACTTGAGTTCGTTGAGTTTGAACCGTCGGATCGTAACGAAACTTGGAAGTTAAGTAATTGAGGATCGTAGAAACCTATAGGAACTTACGGATCGTCGTTTGGAGTTCGGGAACCCCTTGATTGCCCGGGTGGAACCAAACTAAGGATTTAATCGAATATTTAATCCCGGGGACTTCCAAGTTAACTAAACGGCTTAAATTAGAACCAAGTGGGCCCGGGGGAAACCTTTCTAATCAAAATTGAACACTTTAGGCCCGGGGGTCGGGATTTTCATTAAATTACTATGCCGAGCTTTGGTTAATTAATAAATGGTTTAATTTTCGTAAATAGGTACTCAAGCTTCGGCGGAGTTGCAGGAAGGCCCTTCTAAGGGTCAGGCTAGCTCGGACCAACAGTGAGTGGACCTTTGATTTCTATAAATGCTTTTATTACATAAATGCCTATTTAATGCTTTTGTGGAATTATTGATTTCCAAATATTATTTATGATTTGCATATTAGAGTTTAATTGAATCTACTATATATTTTCTATAAATTAACTTCCGAGCCTAAGATTGGATTTTAGAATGAAATTCATGATATTAAGTTATGGATTTTAGAATGGCTTGAGGGAAAAACTTGTTTTCGAGTTATAAGATTATGAAAGGTTTCAAACCACTCTAGGTACCCTATTGATGTTGCCTTCGGATTAATAATGCATGCCTTGATTTATTCTTTGAACTATAGAATTGTTTTATAATGTTTTTTAACAGTGGGGCTAACTTGTGTTTTCAATTTTCTAAAACTACCTCTTTGGTCCACTCACCTTTTTAAATGTTTTCGCCCCCAGGCTGTAGATTGTTGCAGAGCACCACCACCGGCCCGTCTTCACCACCACTGCTCTCCCACTTTTCGTGTAGGGTCTACGACCCGAAGAACTTTGTATTTAACTACTTTAGTAGCTCTGAATCTTGCCCAAACTTTTGTGAGGCCTGAGGCCGTACTCTTTAGTTTCTGTTGGTGTGTGAACTTAAACTTGTGTGTGCTGGACGTTTGGGAGTTTAAACTGTGCTTTTGCAGTGTATTTAATTTGGGATTTGAGCTATTTACAGGGAGATTCTCACAAATTTCTCAGTGTTTCGAACCCTAAAATTTGAATTTCTCTTGATTTCTTTCACTAAAGGGCAAAATGGTCAAGTGTGTCCGACACCCGACAGATGTCGGACACGGACAGGGCTTGGCCCGGATTCCAAAGAGGAATTATGGTCGGGTCCTGTCACAACGCATCATCAACACCAGTTGTACGCATAGCCTCTAACTACAAACTGTACCGAAAGACATCTTTGTTTTTCTATAATTACGACACATGTTTCCGAATACATTGGGTTCCCATCATAGTGATGGTGGCTTCCCCCTCCCCCCCATGGGACCCCAGCTCAAACCCGTTCAAACTACAATGTAACTACGAAATAAAATAAAAAATGCGAGAGTGCATAATTATCTTTTGGTAATGGAACATCTCTACTATTATAAAGTCATGCCAAAAGCAGTTGAGGTCACAGATTTCAACGGAAAAAAAATTGGACAGACCCCCTCAAACAAACAAAAAACAATTGCTGCTGGAAAATTAATATTTAAAGTTGAGATGGGTATTGTCGTCAAAAGAACAAAAATAAATAAATAAATAAAAAGTGAAAATCTGAAGAGATGATCGAATTAACTTCCAAATTCAGGAGAAATTATCACTCTTCACTCCACGTTCAGGGATAACTGCAGTGCACAACGGAAACAAAAAGTGAGCACACCACCAGTTCAGGGGATTATTGATCCACTAAACTACACTTATAAAATAATTCCTACCAACCTTATAAAAATTGAAAAAGAAATATTACAAGCAAAACTCTGTTTCCAGGGGTGGAAAAAAGGGGGAAAAAATTGATTGCTAGTAAGTATGAACAAATTAGACTTCCCATTTGAGAGTTTACAATCATTTAGTATAAAATAATCTTCTATCTCCTTGGCTTTGCATCTTCTTTGTTTCATTCATCATCGTAGAAAACATGAACTAAATAATGGCATCATCAATTAAATGTTTGGTTACAAATGGCAAGATTATTTCTATGTCCAATAAGCCATTGGGAAGACGGAAAAAGGGGGCGCGGTAAAGAAAATTTAAAAGTAGATAGGCCTCCATCTCGCCTCACCTGATCTTCCCTGCTTTTATGTTCAATTACAAAGTAGATGTATTTGTAAAACACAGAGCAGATAAGTTTCGCTGGCTCTGAAGAAGCACTTTGCAAATAATCCTTTGTCACAACGGAAGTAAGTATGTCTTTGATGCATGGTTCTGGAACTTTACGTCCGTGCAACCACCACAATATAGAAAATTCGAAGAGTTGCAGGGGAATTAAGCAACAAACAGGTACAAACTCGCCTGAAAATACTTGACATTCATCAATTTTATGTCGGTCTTTGTTCCTTCTGATTTCAGCAGCATTCACTGTCTTTCTTCTGCTTTCTGCCGCATGAAAAAAGGAGAAAGGGGTTACTGCACAAATCATCTCTCATCCAGACGCGCAGGCCGCCCTTAACCAAGTGCTATAGATTCCATAATCTTTCACTCTGTTGAGAAAACAAAATACTTATTAGAAATAAATACAAAAAGTTTTGCATCTGTTACATACAATAAAAATGACAGTGATCCTATCACCACCTTATCATCTTCATTAATATCTGTTTAAACAAAAAAAGCATAAAATGTGATGCCATAGCGACTGTTTTTAGGTGGCCTATAATAAATTAGGCGGGAAAATGGATAAAGATTTAGGAATGTTAAGAGAAAGGGAATTACATTAGTAGGAAACTCAACAAAGTCATCTGAACTATATGTCATACAGCCATCACTAACTTAATTGTCACCATACTCAACTAAACAATGTAAACACAACTTTATTCCAAGGTTTATTGACTATACATCAAAGACACCAAAAAACATAAGATATCTACATCCAAGCATCATTATGCAGTCACAGTCATCAGTCACTGTTCAATCTGGTAGCTCCTACCCTATATCTGTGGGTACATGAGTATAAAAACATTGTCCAGGAAGCTTTTATAATAACCCAACAAAAGAGTGATAGTTTGCTACTCACATTTCCAAATCAACCACTGCTGGAAAAGGGAAGAATGTAAAAATTATTACCAGTTACTAAATCTAAATAATGATTTGAGTAAACGAAATACTGACCCACAGGGTAAGATACACACTATTTATTACAAGACAATAAGAATCAATGAATGAGAAATTACAGCCAAAGAAACCGCTTCCACCACAGAATAAGAATTACTGGAGAGGTTGATCTAATGAAAATCTTTTCAAAGATGCTTAGTCAATAGATTGAATTACATTTGGCAAGCAGCTTCGTCAATAGATTTCACATTTGGCAATCATAAAGTAAGGAGAAAAATCAGCCTTGCAAGATCAACATAGATTTCACTTACGAGTACATGTCATTTGGATCGATTTCAGGTAACAGGTTAACATAAAAGCGAAAGCCATCAGGGCTTATATCTCTGCATAGCAAACCTGCCAACAATATCCAATATTAATCAAAATTGAAAAATATTAGAAATTCCTTTTGATAGGAAACATATACTTGTATGTAGAAAACAATATTAGAATATAGTCAAACAAAGTTGTGCAACAGTGTACCTTTGCTTTCAGCAGTAAGAAGATGCTCCTTGGCCATGCCTGGTGCAATACCTAATGTGATTGCAGCATCACTGGCACTTATTCCAGTTCGAAGAGCATTGGGCTTTGTTACAAGGGTCTTGATTCTAGCAAAAACCTAATTTGACAAACACAGTAAGTTGTGTCAAGCAACTTGAAATGGCTTCTAATGTAGAATGAACATGATCTCATAATCAAAGATGCAAACAAAGTGTAAATTTTAGCCTCTTGGCCAAGATTTGTTTTCATCATTATTACAAAAGCAAAACAAAAAGATTTGTATTCATCACATAGCTTGAATGGCCAAGAATGAAAATCATTCTCCTTCCTCCTATTCCAGTGTCTTACAACATAGTAATCAAGAGAATCATGGGAGCCGTATAGGCCCCGCACAAAATCAGCAATCTCAGTCCTGTCCAGGAATCATTCTGAAGACAATCATTTCCACCAGGAATGAAATATGTTTCAATCCACACAACTGTAGAATCTTATCAACATGAAACAGCATATAGAGACATAATAAGATCACCTCTTCATCACTGTGGGACTTATTCTGGATGACCATGACTCCACTATCAAACTTTCGAAGCATTACAGGGCTGCAAACATAGAACGAGATAATATTATGGTAATAGTTAATAACAAGCTCATGTTACAATACTACTGTACTGATATAGACTGGTATTTATTTTTTACTTATTACAAGTAATGAAGACTAGCATTTATCTTTTGCATTATCATACAAAGGTGCGTCCATGCTTTCAAATAAACAAATTTAAGAAATTCCTACATACACGTCAAACTTCTCCCAGAGAGAACATGCTTGCTGCAAATCTTCTGGCGAGATCAATTCTGCATAGAGAGAGAGATATTAAACCATGTTTGAACCTTTAAACATCCTGACAAGAACTCAGAACATAACAAAGTCATGCAAACAAAATAAAATAAAAACAAGAGATCGGATATCATCACACAAAACCTGTGCCTCGAGCACGATTGAAGAGACAGTAGATGTCTATAAGATTCATCATTCCCCCAGATCTCTCAAGTGGAAGTCTGACAAAATCTGCTAACTATTTACCCAAAAAAAACAGAAAATGAGTTTTCTTTTCTAAAGATATAAAAAACTAATAAACAACATGAGGTATTTTTCATAAATCAATAATATGAACATCCAATAAGAATAAATGCATACATCAGACAAGTTAATACAATATAGTTTAACAAGATAAATCAGAATTGCACAATAGAAATTTCCTAGCATAACTTCAAATTGCTTGGTCAAGAAATTTTTTTAAAATTTATTTTGAAACAAGATTGATCAAGAAACTAGAAATATTGTTTACATTTTGTTGCTTTTTAACAAGGAATAGCTCAGGGTCTAAGGATGGCGCTAACTTTCTCTTCAATGACACAGATTGATATTCCCATGACACAATCTGACTTTACAGTTCACTTGATCATCAAATGCTAAAGAAGAGAAACTAAACAAAGTGGTTTCATTCACAAAGAATATAGAAAGAAGACAACCTGACGGGACAATTGTTGGTGATACAGAGCACCAGCAGACTCCTTGGTAACAGGCGATATAATACCAACACTCAGCAACCAATCTAGCATCTCTTGTTTGGAACCCAATTCTTCATCATTTTCTGCACTGGGCTGAGAAGTCGAGCCAGATAAAAGTTTCTGCCTCATTTTCTCTGCTAGCATCACCATCTCTTTAGCCTTACTCTGTAAATTTAGTATTGCTCTACAACTTAAAGCCATTCACAAACAGAGAACATAACATTGGTTCAAAGGTATCTACACTGAATGCACCCACAAGTCGAAAATATATAATAAAAAATAAGAATAAAACCCTACTTTTAGGACTCAAATGCAATTATTTTTAAAATTTAGAAAAGTATAAAATAAAAATCCAGCGTTCACTAGCTTAGCCGCATATTACAGCCTTCAGCTACGCATTCAACAAATTTTTCAGCAACTAAGCAAAACATACATGATCACAAACCCAAAAAGGAAAAGCCTAAGACCAAAAATTCTTAATAAAAATCCTTCAACACATATTCTCATTAACCCAGCACACCATTGCAAATTACTTTCCCAAAAATAAAATACTTGAGACGCAGACATACACAAAAAGGCACATTTACCCTATACTTTGATTTCAAAATTTCCCCCATTCAGTGAACAGCCAGATTTGACTTTCCCAGTTGATACAAAACTTAAATTCATGGAATTCAACAATTATCCTAGTAACCAAACAGGCAGCATTACCATGAGAGCATTCAGGTCCTGGAAAGCGTCCTGCAAGCTCTTATCAGTACTCTCCCACATCTCCTGCTCCTTCCTTAGAATCCCTGACACTCCAACCATCCTCACCGCCCCTTCCCTCGAATACATCCCAGAGCTCGACCCGGAACCCGAAGCAACATCCAAGCGGGCCTGCTCATGCACAATCTCCCAGGCTCTTCCCCTCCAGCTGTCCCAAAACTTGTTAAAAAACGCGTCCAAGTCGCCCTTCCCCCTGACCACGACCGTCACCACCACGGACCTTGAACCCGAATCCGAAACCCGGGCGTCGGGCGAGACCGAGAGCTGGAATCGGAGCCGGGGCGTGGCGAACATGGACTTGATTGACTTTTTGGCGGAGAAGATGTGGGTGATGGCGGCGAGAGCGATGGCAGAGGCTGAAGAGGCGGCAGTGGACTCGGGAAGCCATAAGAGGCGGTGGGTGGTGAGAATGAGGAGACCCGATTTGAGGTGAGGGAAGTTGGGGAGGTCCTCGCATTCGAGGTCTACGGCGGAGAGGAGCGAGCATTCGATCTCCGTTGGGAGGAGGACTGGGCGGCCGCTGGTGGTTAGCTCCGCCGCTTGCAGGCAGTTTCTGGCCATTTGATGATCATATGATGATGATGATGATGATCTGAAGAATTTGTGCTGCAGGATGGATTAGTATGATGTAATTTTGATGTTGCTAATGTGCTACACTCGCATCCTAGTGTATGAAGACTCTGTTTTATTGTAAGTCAAGTTACTCAATTAAACTGAAGGAGGAGGCTTCACCACCACCACCACCACGAGTCAGAAAAGGCTTTTACATGAGAGAAAATGTCTAGCAAAATAAAATGAATATTTTGGTATCATTGCTTCTTCTATTTTGTTTATTTTTTTCATTTTCTAGGAAAATCTATCTGTACCTGACCATTTACACCATTGTGGCGTGTTTATTTAATTGGAACGAGTCATGAATCGAGGAAATAAGGAATATGAAAGAGAAGAATACGAATGATTTTAATACCCATATATTAGTAAACACGAAAAGTCAAAAATTAGCTATATGAAAATATCTTTATTCTTAAGCTCGGAAAACAAGAGATGGAAATTTATTTATTTTTTGGTATGGAAGTTACAATAAAAATAATTAGTCAAATATCTTTATCCCTAAAACTTATTACTTCGTCTTCTCATACGTGTATGAATCCTTTATCTTCTATTCATTTGGTAAAGTAGTCAATTGCTACCATGAGGTAGGAGGTATTGCATTTGTTTTAGCGTCTTTTGTAAAGGGCACATTTATGCCTAAAGCCCACTACGTGAAAATGTCAGGATCCACCTTTAGATTTTTCCTTGAAACCCGAGTGGAGTCCTAAGCATGTCGCATGTGTGGCACCTATTGATTTTCCATTGAAATCTGAGAGGAGTCTTGAGCATGTCTTACACCCATGGAACAAAATATCCATAATATCCCGATATTTCCATTGAAATTTCCGTATTTTTGGACTACCATATTTCCGATACCGTCGATATTTTAGACCTCCGTGGACCAAAATATCGATAATATTGACGACATAGACCGAAATATCGATAATATCCCGATATTTTCATCGAAATTTCCGTATTTTTGGACTACTGATATTTCTGATACCATCGATATTTTATTCCTTGCTTACACCTACCGATTTTCCCTTCAAACCCGAGAAGAGCTCTGACATGTCTGACACCTACTAAGCATGATTCACAACAAAAGTCTATTTATTACAAATCTTAAAGAAAAGTTCGGAAACAATAAATACATGGTGATCATATCAGGTTTAGGGAGGGAGCGGAAATATATGGTTCAATGTGGTTCGATTCGAGTCGACCTCAAAATCTACTACATGGGCAAAAAATAATTTCTTAATTTACCCATGAATTTAACAAAAAATTGGACGAAATTAACGAAGAAGACCATTAATGCAACCTGTAACATAATTTGAGAACAACAACTATAAGTAGAATTCGAGGACGAAAATGCAAATTGGTAAATTTATAGACCATTGTTACAATTTACCTATATTTTTAACTTGTTTGTAAAGAAAAAAAAAATGGCTAACGTCAAAAGTGTTGAAAAATTGGCTCACATTAAAGATGCAGGCTTCGGAGGAGGCGACCGATCGTTTTCAAGCAGAATCGAAGAAGCTGGAAATCGCAGAAAGCGACCGGTCCCCGCCGTGCTGTGTTGAATTTTCCACGCGTTTTTCAAGTTCTTTTCACATGTGTTAATTCCCTACCTAACTCCAAGTGCCTCCAAAGTCTTTTACGGGTTCAATGAAGTTTGGTAAGATGCTGGAAAAGTTGGAACACCATTTAAGGATGTTTGTTGGCTTGTTTCATAGTACCTATTCTATGGTTTCCTCAAATCATGGGTCAATGTTAGGTTGATTGGTGAATATCTCGCTATCTTTCAAGAGATCGAAGCAAAGTGCAATTTGCAATTTGTGTGATTCAAGCATGAATATCTGATACTAGTAACTATATCATTTGTTGGTTTGATGTCAATGGATGAAATTGATACATCGGGCCCCATATTGAGAATGGCCTCAAATCTTTAGGGGGGTCTTTTGTTGTTAGCCCTAATAAAAATCCCCAGCAACCACTTCCCTGAGATCATAGCCGAAGCCCCTCCTCCCCACTTCTGCCATCATTCTAACTTTTTTTTAGGGTGGGTTTATGGTCTTTAAGTAATCATTTAATTTCATAGGAAGGTCAGGAAGTCTAAGGTTTTGAGGAATCTGATAAGTTTCCAAAGTCCTACAAGGTATATGGCCATTGAGATCTTTGACAAGAAAAACAAATAAGGTAGGTGAATAGGAATCCAATCTTGGTTGCAAAGCCATTAACATGTATCAATAGCCGAATCAAATTTTTCTATTGATTGTGAAAGTGGAATGATTGTGAAAGAGTGATGAAGTAGTCATGGCAGACGATGGGTGTGGGTGGGGGGTGGGGGTTCGTCAATGAAGTAGGTGGTTTATGGGGTTTTCTTCTTTATTTTTCTAATTTTATTTTTTAAGAGTAAAAATGAGTGTGAATTCAGTTGTCACAAAATTATACACGTGAATTTTGAGTGGAAGTATCACCAGTTGGCGTGGTGATACCTTACCACTCTATAATTTCTCCACGTCTTGCACACGGTGAATTAAGATTACTACTTATATATTGTGAAGTGCAAGTACCTATCAATTGAATTCACCAACAGATTCAAACGAGTTAAGTTTTGTTCAAGAACTATACGACTTAAAAGTGCATTCAATACATGTAAACTGAAATTCACAAACAGATCCAAAGAAATATACAGCACTTGAAAGTTGCTCTAATTAAAAAAAGTGCATATAAAAGCTCCCAACTTCAGTACATATAAAATCTTCAGCATGGACTCTACTTGTACAAGTCTATTGGAATTGTCAAAGCTACATACAATACACCTCACTTAGGATTCCTAAGAACAATGATAACTGAATCCCCACGGAGAAACATCTTGCTGATGATAATCTATCCTTCCTTGTTAACGGGTTGAGCCTTTTTTCTTGCCTTTTCCAGTCTTTGGCACCTGCATTGCATACACACACAAAAAAAAAAAGATTACACAAATATCACGAGAAAAAAGAACTTTGATGATTGATGAAGATCTACCACCCAACACAAAAGAAAACAAAACTGAATAATGAAACAAAACACGAGAGAAAAATAAAAGGGGTTTCAGAATGAGAAGGAAGAGATAATCACATAACGAAAGAGAGCTCATATACTAGCACACCTGATTAATTGAAACGAATAATGTAAATCTAAATATTATTGTTTCTGCAGATAATGCTCTAAACTACTTATCGAAAATCAGGGATTTTTTTTTAAAGGAGTACAGCCCCATGGCTATACTATTTATTAAAATAAAATAAAAAAAGAACCCGCCTAGCCCGCCTAGGCGGCTGATTTTTCGAAAACTTGAATGGTGTTTTTATTTTTAGATTTCTTTTTTGCTGGCAGGTCTGGCATCTGCAAATACTCAAAAATGGAGATCATCCCTCCTGTTGGTGATATGAGATATGAATCATTCTTGGACAAATCAAAACAGGACATAGCCTCTTCAGGGTTGGTGCTGGGAAAGTCATTGTTCATCAGCTCTAAGCCACTCCTTGTTTTCCATATATTAGGGTGAACCTTGGGAGTTGCCTGCATTCAATCAATATCATCAGAATCAAATGACCAACTATCGCTCCGATTTCAATTTCGAAAGAAAAGAGAGGAGAAATCTAAGTTACAAGCAGCAAGATTTACTTTTTTTTTCTCCTGTTTTTTAGCTGGCACGTATGTTTGGTGACTTAATGCATTATGTTGTTTGTTTTTTTTATGGTTTTGGCAGTGTTAGTTATTCATATAGAATGCAGGCTCAGAGTTAGAGTTTATAAGAAATTATTATTCTTTATTCATAATTTTGTCTTTTGGCAATATAGGTTTTTCTTAATTGAAAATAGGTCCCTCTGTAGTTGAGGCGTTGGTAGTCAGTTTATGTGACTTCTGATCTCATGAGTTTGATAAGAGTAGAAATTGCCCTGCTTCACTAATGCCGGTTACGAGAAGTTAATCAAATAGACCAAAGAAATACTATTTGAGGTTTAGCAAGATTTAATTTTGAATCTGATTATTTCTGCTAAATCCTTTGATTGGCTTTTCAATGCAATTAGTCATATGGCATACAGTTCATATTCAAATTACATAGGTATTTTATACAAGTATATACATTTGGAATTATATGAACTTACCTACAGAACAAATATTTGAAGCAGATTTTGGGATCCTTTTGGATAGACAAATATACAAACTGAAATTTGGTGCAACCTTATAATGGAGACTTGAGAATAAACTTTCAGTTAAAACTGGTGGGACTAATGTGAAATGATGATGAACCGAAATCAGTAAAGAGCCAAATGTATGTAATAACTTAGGAATGCTGCAGCCATTTGACAACCAAAACAAATAAGCTAATGTTTTGTTAGATGCATCCATGGACCTTGTCTTTTGCTGATTTCATTTACTTTTTGCCTTGCTTTGCATGCCAAATTATTTGATATTTACATCTGACATGCAAGTTAATCACATGATGTATGCATTTTGCAGCTTCAGCAGTAGGACCTTTCTACAAGGAGATCCGTGTCTTGGAATTTTCAGGACTCTTGATCTTTTATCTCCTCTTGGTTACGTTGATGGTTCGTTTTCTCTATGCAAAGGAGAATTTGCAAGGCATACAAAAACACCACAGCACAATGATGTGCCATGCTCAATTTTGTTTTGGCGAGGATGGTAGAGTGCCCATGTGAAAAGTTTGACACAACAGGTTCCTTATGCAACAACACATATAAAAGTGAATCAGGAGATGATTGCAGGTCAAAGCCAAAAAGGTGGCAGGCCTCTCATCTCTGTTTTACATTTGTGATGTCGCAACTACCGGACGGTCATTCCTAAGGGAAAACCTCCTAGAGATAGTGTGACCACTTGAAGAATACTTAGCTTGCAGAATTTTCAAAAAGAACCTTATCTTTCTTGAAATCAATTGCAAAATATGCAGGCTCTTTTTGAGCATTTGCAATGCAAGGCAAAGTAAAAATTGATACACAATTTGTATAGGTTAGTATCATATACTTGTGAAGGGGCAGTGACTACATCTTTATATGAAAAAAATAAAATAAAATCATGGTGAATCATTGAGTGGCCTGATCCCTTTTTCGTTGTCTTGTGTTTTTAATCCCAAAGTGAAGAATTAAAAAGCCAAATAGTTCCTCAAAGAGGCCTTGGTATGTCCTGACCTTGGGATGGGGTAGCCTCCCCTCCCCCTAAACACATGCTAGTTCTTTCACTTCATACACTGCAAGGTGAGTCTTGTTTATGGCAAGGAGGTGCAGCTCATTCTGGTGAATTTGGATGTAAGTATATGACAATGATCTCAACTCCTTCCCATCTGGAGTCTGCAACAATTTGCTTCTCTGTTTTTCCCACCCTGCAGCACCCCACACAAAAATCTGCAGGCCAAAACAACGTCGTTAAATAACAGAAGTCACATTAGAGTAGAAGCCATATCTGAAAGTAATATTGTAGTTTCCAATATGCATCAGCACCAGAAGAAACTAGTACATTCAGAGTGTTCGAGAAGGCAAGGCTAGTGACTCTTTTGGCATGACCCTCAAGCTTCCTTGTAACCTGCAAAATATATAAATCAAGGCAATGACAAACTTTTTGGGTTTGCTTCATCACAACATCAAGCATGATTTGGTTTTTTTACAAGAACATACAAATTACCTCGTCTGAGTGGAGATTGTATATTACAATGGTGGAATTGTCCATGCCAATGGCAACTATACTGTCATCTCGGGGGTGAAAAGCAAGACATGTTGCCGCAGGTGGCGGTGGCATGACTTTCTTCATCGTCTGCGTTTTTACACAACAGATTTTTTTGAGTACAATGAGTTAGATCATGAGAAATTTGCAAACAGAACCTAAGCATATTGACATACAAGATTTGGGAAGTTTTGGCTGGGAAAAGAAAATTTCAAGAATACTATTTGTGTTGGGTTTACCTTAAATGTTGTCATGTCAAAAATGGAGATCATCCCTCCTGTTGCTGATATGAGATATGAATCATTCTTGGACAATTCAAAGTAGGACATAGAGTCTTCAGGGTTGGTGCTGGGAAGGTCATTGTTCATCAGCTCTAAGCCACTCCTTGGTTTCCATAAATTAGGGTGAACCTTGGGAGTTGCCTACATTCAATCAATTTCATCATAATCAAATGACCAACTACTGCTCCGATTTCAATTTCGAAAGAAAAGAGAGGAGAAATCTAATAGGAAAGAATTATAAAGCATGTCATTCTTTACCACTCAACTAGAATTAAGGTCATGTGGCCATTTCCAGAGAAAATGAATGCCATTTGATGCTAACACCAAAATGGCATCACCTCCAGAGAAAATAATAGTATAGCCGCGCGGCTATACTATTTATTTTTTATTTATTTTTTTAAAGAACCCGCCTAGGCAGCCGATTTTTCGAAAACTTGAATGGCGTTTTTTTTTCAGATTTCTTTTTTCCTGGCGAGTCTGGCATCTCTGCAAATACATTTTTGTCAATTCTTAGTAATGTAATCTGGGTGAAATGCAGCTTTTGGATCCATAAGATGGGCAAAAAGAGTAAATCAAAAACTCCCAGAGAGATGCAATTAGATAAGAGGAAAAACCCTCATCTTCGGCCAAGAAATTGCTGAATCATTGGTTGAGATTCAGTTCAGGTTTACCATGCATATATTTTTGTTTTAATTTATGTTTCAATTACTAGGCATATGAAGCCTCATCTGATCCTACTTTTTGCAACAGGAACACTTGGAGAACAATGAGGGTGATCCTGAGTTACTTGTTTACATTCCATGAGTATCCACTTTTGTTGTTTTATGTGTTATCTTCAGGACATGAGTTAAAGAATGCATGAACATGAAATGGATGGGGACAGGGAGATCCATTGGTTGAGTAGTTGTTCCCATTTTTCCATATTTTCATTCAATTTCAATGCTAACATGTCTTGTTAGATCTCCATAGTCCGATCTGTATCAGTTTGAGTATGGGATTCAAACCTTACTAGCATCTCCAAACAAACATAACACTTAATTTGTGTGTCATTTATAATTATCTTTTGTTCTTGTGCTCATCTGCTATATCTGAGCGTTTTTTCTTGCCTTTTCCAGTCTTTGGCACAAATATCACGAGAAAAAAGAACTTTGATGATTGATGAAGATCTACCAACCAACACAAAAGAAAACAGAACTGAATAATGAAACAAAACACAAGAGAGAAAAATAAAAGGCGTTTCAGAATGAGAAGGAAGAGATAATCACATAACGAAAAGAGAGCTCATATACTAGCACACCTGATTAATTGAAACGTACAAATGTACATCTAAATATTATTGTTTCTGCAGATATTAATTGATTGGTGCTGTTGTTGACAACCTCTCACCATTAGCATTAGCTAGCACCCACCCAGCAGCGTGGTGGGATGCCGGTTCTTACTGGTCAAACCACGTCGTCGTTGTCGGTATGCTGCTGCTATGGTATAAGCTGCCACCTGCTTCACCTCTTGAATGTTGTTGCAAAAGTACTCAAGTTCCAATGTAGCAGTCATCTGGAGACTAGAGTTGCCAAGTCTTTAACTTTTGTTGAATACCAAGGTTCAGCAACTAACTTCTTGTTGATTGGAAGGTAACAGATGTTTTTATCGTATTCCTGCATTTGTTTCTTTATAGAGGAATTTGTTTTAACATTAGTTGCCCACCTGCACAAGTTGTGGATCGAATGGGGGGTGGGAAACGTTGGAAGGAAAGTTTTCGCTGTCGACAATGCCTGATCAGGTTGTATTCTATTTGGAAGGGCCTTCTCCTGGAGTTGACATTCTTATAAAGTCAGTTGTGGACTTCCAATCCCTTTTTACATCCTTGTAACGAAGTTGAAACTCTTTTTGACATATCATATAAAGTATCTGCTTGGGTTCGGATCGGTGCGTGCTGGAGTATCTGCTTTAAATAATATATTTAATGAGTATATACTCATTAAATATATTATTTAAAAAGTATAGCCAGCCGTGTGGCTATACTATATAAATAATATATTTAATAAGTATGGTCCATACGGCTATACCCTTTAAATAATATATTTAAATGAGAAAATGTTAGATTCTTTATATGAATAATAAGTAAAAAATCAAAAAGGGACAATAGAGACTCGGGTAATGGTCTAATAGTAATGGTTAATGCTCTAAACTACTCTTATCGATAAAGGAAATTAGGGAAATTTTTTTTTTAAAAAAAGTACAGCCGAGCGGCTGTACTATTTATTAAAATAAAATAAAAAAAGAACCCGCCTAGCCAGCCTAGGCGGCCGATTTTTCGAGAACTTGAATGGCGTGTTGTTTTTTAGATTTCTTTTTCCTGGCGGGTCTGGCATCTCTGCAAATACTCAAAAATGGAGATCATCCCTCCTATTGGTGATATGAGATACGAATCATTCTTGGACATATCAAAGCAGGACATAGCCTCTTCTTCAAGGTTGGTGCTGGGAAGGTCGTTGTTCATCAGTTGTAAGCCACTCCTTGGTTTCCATAAATTAGGGTGAACCTTGGGAGTTGCCTACATTCAATCAACATCATCATAATCAAATCACCAACTATCGCTCCGATTTCAATTTCGAAAGGAAAGAGAGGAGAAATCTAAGTTACAATCAGTAAGATTTACTTTTTTTCTCATGTTTTTTAGCTGGCATGTATGTTCGGTGACTTAATGCATTATGTTGTTTGTTTTTTATGGTTTTGGCAGTGTTAGTTATTCATATAGAATGCGGGCTCAGAGTTTTATAAGAAATTATGATTCTTTGCTGTGTTAATAAAATATTAAGCATCTTTATTCATAATTTTGTCTTTTGGCAATGTAGGTTTTTCTTAATTGAAAATAGGTCCCTCTGTAGTTGAGGTGTTGGTAGTCAGTTTATGTGACTTCTGATCTCATGAGTTTGATAAGAGTAGAAATTGCCCTGCTTTACTAATGCTGGTTACGAGAAGTTAATCATATAGACAAAAGAAATACTATTTGAGGTTTAGCAAGATTTAATTTTGAATCTGATTATTTCGGCTAAGCTAATGTTTTGTTAGATGCATCCATGGACCTTGTCTTTTGCTAATTTCATTTACTTTTTGCCTTGCTTTGCATGCCAAATTATTTGATATTTACATCTGATATGTAAGTTAATCACTAGAGATCCGTTTCTTGGAATTTTCAGGACTCTTGATCTTTTATCTCATTTGTTGGTTACGTTGATGGTTCGTTTTCTCTATGCAAAGGAGAATTTGCAAGGCATACAAAAACACCACAGCACAATGATGTGCCATGCTCAGTTTTGTTTTGGTGAGGATGGTAGAGTGCCCATGTGAAAAGTTTGACACAACAGGTTCCTTATGCAACAACACATATAAAGTGAATCAGGAGATGATTGCAGGTCAAAGCCAAAAAGGTGGCAGGCCTCTCATATCTGCAGGGCCAAAACGGCGTCGTTAAATAACAGAAGTCACATTAGAGTAGAAGCCATGTCTGAAAGTAATATTGTAGTTTCCAATATGCATCAGCACCAGAAGAAACTAGTACATTGAGAGTGTTCAAGAAGGCAAGTCTAGTGACTCTTTTCGCGTAACCCTCAAGCTTCTTTGTAACCTGCAAAATATATAAATCAAGGCAATGACGAACTTTTCAGGTTTGCTTCATCACAACATCGAGCATGATTTGGTTTTTTTACAAGAACAAACAAACTACCTCGTCTGAGTGGAGATCGTATATTACAATGGTGGAATTGTCCATGCCAATAGCAACTATACTGTCATCTCGGGGGTGAAAAGCAAGACATGATGCCGCAGGTGGTGGTGGCATGACTTTCTTCATCGTCTGCGTTTTTACGCAACAGATTTTTATGAGTACAATGAGTTAGATCATGAGAAATTTGCAAACATAACCTAAGCATATTTACAAACAAGATTTGGGAAGTTTTGGCTGGGAAAAGAAAATTTCAAGAATACTATTTGTGTTGGGTTTGTTAACAATATTAGTTAGCTTCAGTTAAGCTGTCACGTGTACTCACGTGTTGATTAGTTAGGATTAGCTGTAATTAGTTAGATTGTTAAGTCTTGGTTATTGAGATATATAACACTCATAACACTACAATTGTAATTTTCTGGAAAATCAATATACAGAGCATATCAGTTTCTCTTCAATCTTCTTCTTCTTTCTTAGCTTTCTTAATTCTTAAGCTTCCTCTTATAAACTGTTAGCATGGTATCAGAGCCCTCAGTGGCTATCACCAATTCGATCCGTCTTTAAAATCCCCTTTCTCTCTTTTCTCCTTCATTGTTCGATCCTTCACTGTTTGTTGTTCCCCAATTTCTCTCTTCCAATCTTCAGATTTTCTGTCCAATTTCTCTCTTCCAATCTTCAGATTTCTGTCTTCTATGGCGTCTTCTCTCAAAATTGAAAGTCTCCTTGGTTTGCTCACCATTCGATTGAACGATGGAAATTATCTCAAGTGGAGCTATCAGCTCGAAGCTTTGCTTCAAGGTTATGACCTATTTGGGTATTTTGATGGATCTGTGGTTCCTCCTCCGAAATTCGCCATCTTGGATGAGGAAGGTGTTACTTCTGAGATTACTGAGGCTTACAAGGCGTGGTTGCGTACTGATAAAGCCTTATTAAGCTTGCTTATTGCCTCTCTTTCTGACGAGGCCATTGAGTATGTGATCGGTAGTCGCACAGCACGAGAGGCATGGCTCAATCTTACAGATCGTTATGCGTCCGTTTCTAGGGCTCGCATCAATCATTTGAAGACTGAGCTGCAGACGGCACAGAAAGGCGGAGATTCCATAGAACGTTATCTCCTTCGTCTGAAACATGTGCGCGATCAATTGCAAGCCGCTGGTGTGAAGCTTTCGGACGATGATTTCATTATTGCAGCACTGAATGGTTTACCACCGGAATACGATATGATCAAGACGGTATTGATCGCTCGTGATACTCCAATTTCTTTCAAGGATTTCAGAGCTCAACTCCTTGCGGCTGAACAGACTGCTGAGGCGAGGCTTGTTACTCATTCTGCCATGTTTACTCCACATTCCAGATCCAATGCTTCTAATGCATCTGCTTCTGTGAGCTATGGCGGTGCTTCTTCCTCTTCTGTGCATTCTGGTCAAGGTTTGCTTGCTACACCAGTTCAAGGACCAATTGGCTATATTGGGAGTGCTCCTTCGAACTTCTCGGGTTCTCGTTCTAATTTCAATGGCAATTATAGCCGTGGTAAGGGTGCCTATGGCAGAACTGGTTCATCCTCAACTGGTTTTCGTGGTGGTTTTTCATCAAATAAATCTGCTATTCCAGAGTGTCAAATTTGCAGTAAGCGTGGACATACAGCTGCTAATTGCTATTATCGCAATTCTTCTCCTTCCAATGCTGCTTCTGCTTCTGTGCTTGAGTGTCAGATTTGTGGTAAGAAGGGTCATGGAGCGTTAGACTGTTTCCATCGGTCTAACTATGCCTTTCAAGGTCAGCGTCCTCCTCCCTCCTTGACTGCTATGACTGCTCAGACAACCTATAATCCAGATCAAGTGTGGATCACAGACAGTGGTGCTACACATCATATGGTGTCTAATTTGAATCAGCTGACCAATGTGACTGCTTGTGATTCTGCTGAGAATGTTACTGTGGGCAATGGGGAAGGTTTGCATATAAGTCATATAGGCAATGCTAAACTTCATTGTGCTGATTCTTCTTTACGTCTTCCCTCTGTCTTTCATGTGCCTCAACTCAAGGCCAATTTATTATCTGTGTACCAATTGTGTCAAGATAACAACTGTAATGTTGTATTTGATGTGTCTGGATTTTATATACAGGACAAGTTCACCAAGAAAATCCTCTTCCAAGGCAAGAGTAGTCACGGTCTATATCCCATCCCCAGTTCTGTGAGGTCTTCTCTGCAGAAATCAAAGCATTCAAATTCTGATTCAAGTTCATCCGTAGCTTTTCTTGGTCAGCGGGTTAAGTCATCTCTATGGCATCATCGGTTGGGGCATCCAACTAATGAAGTGGTGCAGCTTATGCTCAAGGATTACAACATCTCATACAGTGATGATTGTCAGTCTTTTGTTTGTCCTGCTTGTCTTCATGGGAAAATGCACAAACTTCCTTTTCCTACTACTCATGTAAGAGTCTCTATCCCTTTTCAGAAAATACATAGTGATGTGTGGGGGCCGTCTAGGGTGAAGTCTGTGGATGGCTATAGATTCTATGTAATCTTTGTTGATGAGTGTACTGGTTATATATGGTTATATCCACTCTATAATAAATCAAGTATTTCCTATGTTTCTCAAATTTTATGCCTTGCTTGGTAATCAGTTTAATGCCAATATCAAGTGCTTTCAAAGTGATGGAGGTGGAGAGTTTGTTAGTAAGGCTTTTACTGAATTTTTGGCTTCTAAGGGCATTGAACATCAGCTTTCTTGTCCATATACTCCTCAGCAAAATGGATTGGCTGAGAGAAAGAATAGGCACTTGATTGAAACCGCTATAACCCTTTTAATCGCTGCACATCTTTCTAGTTCATTTTGGTTTCATGCCACCGCTCATGCCGCTTATTTAATAAATCGAATGCCTAGTAAGAGCTTGTCTTCTCAGTCTCCTTATTATCGGCTTTATGGTAGTGTTCCTGATATTACACATATTAAGGTGTTTGGGACTGCAGTATATCCTTATTTGAGACCTTACAATATACACAAACTTGAACCTAGGACTACTCTGTGTGTTTTTCTTGGATATGCTCAAGGATATAAAGGAGTTATCTGTTACAATCTTCATACGGGAAAATTTATGATCTCTAGACATGTAGTCCATGATGAGACCTGCTATCCTTTTCAAGGTTTTACAGAATCTAGTTCCATGCCTTCATCTATGTCTTCATCTACTAAAGCTCCACTGGTGATTTCTGTGCCCACTTTAGTCTCTAGTGATTCTCATAGTTCACTGTCCCAAGAGAATTTAATGCCTCAGGATATTGGTCCAATTGAGTCCATGCAACATGATATTGGTACAGCTGCAGTTTCTAATACTCTAACTGAAGAGAATTTAATGCCTCAGAATATTGGTCCAATTGATTCCATGCAGCATGATATTGGTACAGCTGCAGTTTGTAATACTCTAACTGATCAGCAGTTACAAGCTATTCTGCCCATTGTCTCTTCTAGTAATAATAATTCCTCTGCATCTAGTTTGTCATCTGCCTCTCAACCTACTAATGCTCATCCTATGCAGACTAGAGCTAAGAGTGGTATTAGCCAACAAAAGACTTTTCCTGATTATCATTGTTTTCATACTAGCTTACCTGTTATTCATGAAGAGAATGAACCCTTTTCTTATAAAGTAGCATCAGAGTCTCCTGCTTGGCTTCAAGCAATGCAAGAGGAGATTGATGCATTGCAAATGCAAGGTACTTGGTCTTTAGTTCCTTGTCCTCGACAGAAAAACATAGTTGGTAGCAAATGGGTTTACAAAATCAAGAGACATGAAAATGGTTCTGTTGCAAGGTATAAGGCTCGACTGGTAGCTCAAGGGTTCACCAAGAACCGTGCTTAGACTTCAGTGAAACATTCAGTCCTGTTGTAAGGCATACCACAGTGAGGTTAATTCTCAGTCTCGCAGCTATGCACAAGTGGTCTTTGAGGCAATTGGATGTTAAGAACGCATTCTTACATGGGGAGCTTGAAGAAGAAGTTTTTATGAGACAACCTCAAGGTTTTGAAGACTCCAAGTATCCAGATTTTGTGTGTAAGTTGAACAAGTCTCTATATGGACTTAAGCAAGCTCCAAGGGCATGGAATGCCAAATTTACAGGATATTTACCAGCTATAGGGTTCAAATCATCTCATTCCGATCCCAGCTTATTTGTCAAGCATGAAGGCACTGATATTGTCATTTTATTATTGTATGTTGATGATATAATCTTGACAGGTTCCAATGCACAGTTAGTGCAGACAGTGATTGATGATTTAGGAGCTGTGTTTGAGATGAAGGACATGGGTCGACTTACTTATTTCCTTGGGCTTCAGATGTCTTACAATTCTACAGGTGAAATTTTTGTACATCAGCACAAGTATGCTAAAGATCTATTGAAAAAGGCTGGTCTGAGTAATTGTAGGGCTTGTCCCACTCCTTGCAAGCCACATAATCAAGTCTTAACGTCTGAAGGAGAACCATTGCATGATCCTACATTTTATAGAAGTATTGTTGGTGCCTTACAGTACTTGACTTTCACAAGACCTGATTTATCCTATGCTGTCAATACTGTGTGTCAGTATATGACTGCTCCAACCGACATACATTTCAACTTGGTCAAAAGAATTTTGAGATACATTCAAGGTACTATGAATTATGGGATTCATTTTACTCATGGTCCTTGGCAGTTACAAGCTTATAGTGATGCTGACTGGGCAGGGGACTTAAATACTAGAAGGTCTACTACAGGTTTTGTGGTTTTGCTTGGGCATAATCCTATCTCATGGCAGTCTAAGAAGCAGGGGTCTGTATCCAGAAGTTCAACAGAGGCCGAATATAGGGCATTGGCGAATACAGCTGCAGATTTGGCTTGGATTCGACAGGTTTTGCTAGACTTGAAAGTGTGCTTGCCTCAACCTCCTACAATCTTTTGTGACAATCTGTCTGCTTTGGCACTTAGTAGTAATCCAGTCTTTCATAACATTTGGATACAGATTTCCACTTTGTGCGTGAAAGGGTTCAAAGGAATGATCTTATTGTTCAGTATGTTCCTACTCAAGAGCAAATTGCATATGTGTTTACTAAAGGACTTCATAGTCCTATTTTCTTAAGTCACTGTATTAGTATGCGACTTGGAAATCCAGAGCAGGATCCAGAGTTGGATTTGAGGGGGAATGTTAACAATATTAGTTAGCTTCAGTTAAGCTGTCACGTGTACTCACGTGTTGATTAGTTAGGATTAGCTGTAATTAGTTAGATTGTTAAGTCTTGGTTATTGAGATATATAACACTCATAACACTACAATTGTAATTTTCTGGAAAATCAATATACAGAGCATATCAGTTTCTCTTCAATCTTCTTCTTCTTTCTTAGCTTTCTTAATTCTTAAGCTTCCTCTTATAAACTGTTAGCAGGGTTTACCTTAAATGTTGTCATGTCAAAAATGGAGATCATCCCTCCTGTTGCTGATATGAGATATGAATCATTGTTGGACAAATCCAAGAAGGACATAGAGTCTTCAGGGTTGGTGCTGGGAAGGTCATTGTTCATCAGCTCTAAGCCACTCCTTGGTTTCCATAAATTACAGTGAACCTTGGGAGTTGCCTGCATTCAATCAATATCATCAGAATCAAACTATCGCTCCGATTTCAATTTGGAAAGGAAAGAGAGGAGAAATCTAATAGGAAAGAATTATAAAGCACGTCATTCTTTACCACTCAACTAGAATTAAGGTCTTGTGGCCATTTTCAGAGAAAATGAATGCCATTTGATGCTAACACCAAAATGGCATCACCTCCAGAGAAAATAAATAGTATAGCCCCCGGCTATACTATTTATTTATTTTTAAAAAAGAACCCGTCTAGCCCGCCTAGGCGGCAGATTTTTCGAAAACTTGAATGGCGTTTTTTTCAGATTTATTTTTTCCTGGCGGGTCTGGTATCTCTGCAAATACATTTTTGTCAATTCTCAGTAATGTAATCTGGATGAAATGCAGCTTTTGGATCCATAAGATGGGCAAAAAGAGTAAATCAAAAACTCCCAGAGAGATGCAAGATAATACAGCTGCTTTAGAAGAGGAAAAACCCTCATCTTCGGCCAAGAAATTGCTGAATCATTGGTTGAGATTCAGTTCAGGTTTACCATGCATATATTTTGGTTTTAATTTATGTTTCAATTACTAGGCATATGAAGCCTCATGTGATCCTACTTTCTGCAACAAGGACACTTGGAGAGCAATGAGGGTGATCCTGAGTTACTTGTTTACATTCCGTGAGTATCCACTTTTGTTGTTTTATGTGTTATCTTCAGGACATGAGTTAAAGAATGCACGAACATGAAATGGATGGGGACAGGGAGATCCATTGGTTGAGTAGTTGTACCCATTTTTCCATATTTTCATTCAATTTCAATGCTAACATGTCTTGTTAGATCTCCATAGTCCGATCTGTATCAGTTTGAGTATGGGATTCAACCTTAGTAGCATCTCTAGGTTCACCTAAAACAAACATAACGCTTAATTTGTGTGTCATTTATAATTATCTTCTGTTCTTGTGCTCATCTGCTATATCTGATGTTAAACATAGCTGTACTTATTTCTGAAACATACTTGAGAAATTTAATTAAAACCTGCCATTCGAAGACCAAGTTATCTCTGATGTCGTTACTTTACGTTCTGATTAAGTTATATTTTGTTCATTTATTTCTGATGGATTTACATCAGATGTCAAGATCAATAGCATTTCAATTATTGGTGGTGCTGATGGAACAAGTCCTTCCAAGATGAGGGCGTAAGTTCGAACTTTAATATTTTCTTTTAGCTCCTTCATTTTAGGACCTACCTGATTGGAACAATGAGATTGTCTGTGTTCATGAGTTTGTTTCAGTGGCATAGTTCTTGAAGGAGGTATGCATTCATCTGTTAAAGACATGTAGAGAAGCATTTTGTATTTGATACAGCACATAGGATTTTAGGACATGGCATGCTTTTGCTTTTGCTTTCAAATTTTCTTTGTGTTTATCTTTGAAAGCAATCTGTATTCTGTGTGTTGGTTGTAGTTGTGGTGCTTGAAGAAACATAGCCCATATTCAGGGACTATGTTAGATGCATTCTCTGTGTAAATATTTGGTTGTAGTCTTGGTGGTTGGGTTAAAGGATTAGATGCACTGTAAAAATCCACTAACATGGCCCATAAAGTGTGGCAGTATTCCACTTCTGATAAATATTTGTGGAATATATATATTTTTATCAGAGGATCGATGATTCAGGTCTAAGGGTTTTCTAATAATTTGTTTTCCTCTGTGTGCAGTCTTGCAAACGTTGATCCTATTGATGTTGCCAGAAATATTGCAGGGTTAAACCCAGAAACTACCCTCGGTAAGCATTAAGTTTATTTATATCATTAAATATTGACTTTTGTAATCTAAGCTCTATATGGGGTTTCTTTTCGTTCGTTCATATTCTTTTGATATTTGCAGTTGTGGTAGTTTCGAGGACCTTTACAACAGCTGAAACTATGTTGAATGCTCGAACCCTCAGGGAATGGATTTCATCTTCTCTCAGGTTAGTGCAGTGCCAACACTTCTTCAAGTATATGAACTGGTTTCAGTTCAGGATTTGTTTGGGTTAATTTAAACAAACGTGAATGAGCTTGGGAGTGGGTGGAATGAATCATATTTGGAATAGCTTAGTAATTTTATAATTGAATAATTTAGTGTTATAAAAATATAATAAAATATAGTTTTCCTTTTCCGTAAAGCCAAATACAAAAACATTTATATTATAAATAACATATAAACAAAATTGAAAACTTTTAAGGTACAATGAAATTGAAGAAAACAAATTAATAGATAAGTAAAAGCAAAATAAATAATAAGTAAGAAAGTGAGTTTGGTACGGTGAAGCACGTCAAAGACACTGTCCTAAAGCCTTTGTAGCCTCCCTACGTGCAGGTACTGGCGGTCTACAAGACTCCAAGATACGACCCCTTGTACACAAACTCAAGATCCGCTATGAGCACGTTCATAAACGGATATAGGTATCCAAGTCACAGAACCATTGCCAAAATAATAATATAATGTAGAGAATATATATAAAAGTAGAAAATGAGAGAATTAGTTTATGGTGGTGATTGTGGTATGTGATATTCGTATGGTGTATTGTTGTTTTTTCAAATGTGAAGGAGGAGTGGCCTTTATAGGCATCCAATAACATGTAACCTTCACCAACCAGAAAATTAAGGCATTCAATTAGAAATAAGGGTGCTTTAGTTTATAGACACTATATATTTTACTAATTAGGAAAATACAAATTCAATTCACTTAATTAAGAAAAGGCCAAAGAATAAAAAATAGGATGTAATTTTACAATCATGCATTACAAAAAACTAAAAATTACAAAATATGCCATTATGCAAATTGTAAGTAATTCATTTTAAACCAAAAGACAACTGTCACCTCTTCCTCCATTCTCATTTCTTCCCTCATCTGTGTTGCTAAAATTTTCCTTCCTTTTATTTTTATTTTTTTTCCTTCCATCTCCCTCCCTTCTCTCGCACTCTTCGTCTCCTTCCTCCTTCCTCCATTCTCATTTCTTCCCCATCTATGTGGCTGAAGTTTTCTTTTTTTTTTCCTTCCATATCCTCTCTTCTCCCATTTCTTGCGGTAGCTCCTCCTTTGTCCCTCTCTCTGATTTCCCTTCTCTCTGTCCTTCCCTATTCTTCTCTCCTCTCAACAGCTTGTTTGCTTTCTTCCGGGAATGGAGAGTTTGTTGGGCGTTTGGATTTTGATTGTGGGGCCTTGGGTGTTTCGGTGGGGAGCATTTGGGTTGCTGTATATTCCTTCTTATTCCTTCATGTTCCACCATTTTGGGTTTGTTGCTCTGGTTCTTTTGTTTTGCCGTTTTCCCTTTTTCTTTTTTTTTTTCTGTTCTATTGTTTTTCCTAACTTGTTTATGCTTTCCAAAAAAAAAAAAAAGACCAATTCCTTACTCAAAACCATAAATTAGTCATACATCAATGCAAAAGAACTCAGCCAAAACCATTATAAAAAAAAACAGAAGGAAAAGTTATGCTATTCCCATTGATGAAAGCAATAGGGAAAAGACAAAGTCAAATTCATTTTAAACCAAAAAGTAGTACCTAATTTTACAATAATGTAATAGAAAAAATATCAAAATTACATAAAATGTCACTCCTTCTAAGGCAAGCACACTATAAAGAAACAAAGTCAAATTCTCCTCTGTCTCAGAATCAACAACTCCACAAGTAAGAGGATAAAACCCTGCAAAACAAAACCAAAAGCACAGGTGTAAGAATAACATAAACTGCATTGCAGAAAAACATAAACTGCATTGCAGCATAAAACCCTGATTCAATGTTAAAGTCTTTAAGAATCAACACTTCAACCAAGAATCAGGTTAATCGCTTATGGCTCAGGGTATATCCCTTATATATCATATATTTTTCAACTAGGTCAACTTATGCCATCATTACCACTACAGAAATGAAATTTCCTTATTCTTTATTCTGTGAAACAATGACAAGCTTTTTCCGCCCTCCATTCCACATTTCCCTATTTGAGACTCCTTTCCAGTAGCCCAGTCCTCGATTGGAGCCATGGGCTACCCGTCAGTGCTTCATATCCTCCTTACCCAAAGTGAATTAGTGATTAAAGGTAGCTAAACCCAATGTCATCCCATAGGTTGTGTTTCTACTATCCCAAATTTCAACTGACAAACATTATTTAGTTAAAAATTGACTTCAACGAAAAGGAATATAAGATTTCAAAATTCATAAACAAGCATTAATCTGCCAAAGGTACCAAGTTTTGAACAGACCTGTGACATAAACTGCATTGCAGGAAAACATAAACTGTAATGCAGGAAAATATAAACTGCATTGCAGAAAAACATAAACTGCATTGCAGAAAAACATAAATTGCAATGGAGGTGCTTTCATGTTTGTGATAGGAAATATGATAATGAACAAAAATAGAAAATGGAGGTGCAAAATTTGAGGTTATATTAGCAGTTATGGCCAGCAAGAAAAAGTTTTAAGGGTTATAGTCACCTTGCAAGCAGTGTCAAAACCAAAACTTTTGGGGACCTCTTTACATTTCAAGTCACCATCAATGGTTTTTGGGCAACCTATCACTCGAGTTTTCAAGTTCTTCCCCCTGGTTTAATAGATAAAAGAGAAAAATTACCAAACCCAAAACACAATTATATCAAAAGAAAAGGTACGCTAGTCTTCTCATTATTAGATCAAGGGCCACTAACTTGAAGAAAATTCCCACGTCATTAGGTTTCATTTCAAGCAAATGATGGAAAAAGCTGCCACATGCAGAGAAGAATGCAAGTTTCCTCTGACCAGTAAAATCACTCCAAAGATATTTGTCATAACATACCTGAAGTTTTCAGCAAGGAGGCAGGCATTTGTGTTGGAGTCATCTCCGCCAATAACAACAAGGCCATCCAAATTAAGCTTCACAGCTATTTCTACTGCTTGTTTAAACTAAAATTCATACCCATTAAAAATGGTTAGTTGTCAATAGTTACACAAATATACTTAACATGAATTTCCTCACAAAGAAAACAAGAGTAGAAGAAAGAACATATGTGTAGCAAAATGATTAATTATTCCAAAACATATGCGTAGCAGTAGATTGAGATGGTAGTCAGTTAAGAAGGCCAAACTACAGGTAGCAAAATGTATAATTTGAAAAATGACATCTGTCTAGCAACATGAATTGCTAATATCAAACCTTTCATTATCAAGTCCTAAACTCTAAGGCTTAGATAGGTTCTTTTGTTAACTTTACAGGCACATCCAATTAAATTTACATAGTGCGATAATATCAAATCTTGAAACCAATTTACATGATCAAACAGAGTAGAAGAAAGAAACGAAATTGAACTTGTGGTGTCCCAAATCTGGAGCTTGACAGGACGACTATCGATGGTGACCATTCGAGTGGCGAACTCAACGCCAATGGTGAGATCATGCATGGGCTGGAACCTCTTGTCCCTTAAAGAACTCCAATTCAAACCAAATTCAAGCTTTTCCATAAAAAGGAGATCCAAACCAACCCTAAAAGATCAAAATGAACATAATTTGTTTATCAGATCTAAAATATGAAACACTAATCATCCAACAGAGAACAAAAATTGTAGGAAAATCCACTCTCATTAAATCAAGACACATATTTGTGATCAAAGCCCAGACTTGGGTCAATGCAATCGCCCCAAGGCCATAGACATCAATAACCCCCACTAAGAGATCCCCAATTATTCATCTAGCTGTGATTATCATTCCAATTAAATTTTCTCAGTAAGCAAACAGTCCGATAAGGAAAATGACATAGAAAACAGCCGATCGCGAGAAAATCAAGGAAGTAGAAAGGGGAAAACTCACAGGCTTTGCCGAGCTTGTAAGAATGGGCAACTCTACCTACCGCCGTCTCCTTTCTCTTGATCTCCGGCAAAGGAGAGGCCGAAGAGAGACGAGGAGGCTTTGGAGTCGGCAAGGTCAAGGACCTGAGCCGATCGAGAGCGGTCGATGGTTCTCAGGTGGTTCTCATCGAGATCTGTTTACAGAGACATCTGATTTTTTTTTTTATAGAGAGAAAACTGATTTTGGCCAGCCCTTTTAAACAATAAGGGTAAAATTGTATTTTATTTTTATAATTTAGCCAGGCCCAATAAATCTGGGCTTGCTCTTTGGCCGAATCTAAAAGAAAATTTTGATTCCTATGTTCAAAGCCCAAACAGAAATACTATAGGTATTAAAACCTGATTAGTAAGGATTCTTTTTGCTAAAACCTAATTTTTCTTAGAAATAAAACCTTAATATTAAATATTTATAACCCCCACAATAAATAAAATAAAACAGCCAAAATAATTAATTAAATAAAACTGTTAAATTTTTAAAACCTTTTTAAAATTCCAACATTTAGTAATCAAGATGGTATGATGGAGTGAAGGTTTATTATGTTTTTGTAGTTAATCATTGATTTTGTCAGACAAAATGTAAGTTTTGAAGATCTGCCTGCGTCTCTCTCTTTCTCATGATTGAGCGTAACAATTTCAGGCCTGATGCAGTTGCAAAGCATATGGTAGCAGTCAGCACTAATCTTACAGTATGGCTATTTCCTTTCTTCTCTTGCCTTTAGTTGATTAAACATTCAGATTATCACTAAATTTAATTAACAATTTTTCATTATTCGTTGGTCATTCTGAATTTATGCGCTTTTTTCTTTTCGATTTTGATGCTGATGCTATTTATTGAGTTCATCCGGACTAAGGTTATTTTTTTAGATGGAAATATTGGCAGATTTAGGTACTCTAGTGAAAACCTGTGAAGAAAAGCGTGCATTCCATCTTCATGTGTTCCTTAGTTGTTATATAAATTGGATCTTAGTTCCTCGTATAGTTTTATACAAACATATCTTAGTGACCTTTATTTGTGATGGATTATCAAAGATTCTCTAATACCATCCTTTAATCAACATCATGCATATGTTTTTAAGTGGTTATAAAAACAGATATTATTTGTTTTTCTATTTCCATCTACAATCTTCGTAGACATTGAAGTTTGGTCTATTCGCATTGAAAGCGATTCTCATGCATTGTCTTTGTGTGTTACGGTTTCAGCTTGTAGAGAAGTTTGGGATTGACCCAAATAATGCTTTTGCATTTTGGGATTGGGTTGTTGGCCGGTGTAGTGGTAAGTTATTTGCCCCCTGGTGTACATATTTGCAGCTACCTTGATGTTTAAGTAATATTTTTGAATTTATGGTTGCAGTTTGCAGTGCTGTTGGAGTGTTGCCTTTTTCTCTTCAATATGGATTCTCAGTTGTTGAGAAGTACGCTATTCATGGTTGTTTCAATTATATTTGAATCATTTCCGAAGTTTGTAGCTGAGCCACATCAGTAGAAAAATAAAAAAATTTATTTTTTTATCTGAAGAAACTTGCTGTAAAACGACCCCAAATCGTCTTCTTCCGATAAAGAAACCCCGCTGAGAGCGAAATCTCGGACACAAATACTCTGCTTTTGAGGATCTATCTGAAGAACCGATGTTGGTTGTGGTTCTTTTCAATCTGGGTAATCTCGGATTCGGGCTAGGACTTCAACTAGGTGCTCTGCGGGTGGTTCTTTTGCGGCAGAGTTAGGGTTTGGAGATGGGTGTGCTTTCAAGAACTGGAGACGCTGCTTGGATTGTAGGGTCTTCATCAGAGATGTGTGGTTGTGATTGGATTTGGAAGAAGAAGGCGTTGGAGCCATTACTACAATTAAAGATTCAAGATCAGTTACAGACAGATCTTGAAGATGGGGGCGATCAGAGAGAGAGAGAGAGATATAAAAATGGAAGAGTCTTGGAAAGGAAAGGAACACAAAAGGAATGAAATTTCAAAATGAGGGCTCTCAGAATTCTATTCAAACTTTGAAACAAAAATCTAGCCGTTATGATTTGTAATGGGAGAGGTGTTCTCATAGTTACAGGGTATAGCCGGGCGGCTATACTTTAAAATATTCTTTTTTGGGGTATAGCCGTGCGGCTATACTGTTAAGATATTCTATTTTGCGGCTATACTGAAAAAAGATTATAAATATTCTATTTTGGAGTATACCCGCGCGGCTATACTGTTAAAATATTATATTTATGGAGTATAGCCGCACGGCTGTACTATTTAAAGGTATAGACTACTAAATAGAATATTTTAAAGGTACTATAATCTTGGAATATATTATGTTTTAATTAATTTTATTTATTTAATGAATAATTAGTAACTAAATACTTTAATTAATTTCATAAAAATTACTTAATAAATACTATTTAATTATATTTAATTATCTTAAATAATTTTGTGGAATTTAAAATTATTTAAAAATTCTATAAAATTATTTTAGTTTTCTAAAAATGAAATTTTAGTCTCCAAACCCCAAATCCAAGTCTCGAACAAAAAATCATAGCTTTCGAACTTATCCGAACTTGTTCCGTAACCGTTCGCAAGCCTCGAACCCTAATTGTAAACCTAATGTAGGGCACTTGGGACTCGATTAGGCTTGGATAATCACGTAACTCGACCTAGGGGTTTACGATTTAGGTTTCACTCTCAATCATGGGTTAGTATGATGCAACCGAACCTAACCTAGACATGTCTCGACAGAATTTTATCGAGATAGACCTAGCCCGACGAACTTTAATTCGATTTTGGGCATTAAAATTATATAGATAATACATAATATTTAATTTTGAAAAAGGATGGGACTTGGGCCTTGGGGCTCTTGGGCTCTGGGGAAATTTAATTGAGACACCCAAACGAAAATAAGCAATTTATTTTTCGTTTGTGCACAGCAGACATTAAATCAAGAACATATTTAAATATTCACTAAAGAAATAATAATTAATACATAATAACTAATTAAAGTAATTCAAAAAGGCTTAGATATTACTTAATCACATGTATTAAATTAAAGAAGTTGGCCAAAAAACAAAAGTAAAGAAACTAATTTTATATTTTTAAAATTAAAAAACAAAAACACCTCTGCCGATGAAATTTCGTCGGGAGAGGTCCTATCCGGCAAATAATTGCCGGCATAGAACTGTGCCGACGAAACTTCGTCGGGAGAGGTGTTTTCATAGTTACAAGGTATAGCCCGACGGCTATACTGTTAAGATATTCTATTTTGGGTATAGCCGTGCGGCTATACTGTTAAGATATTATATTTTGGAGCGGCTATACGTAAAAAAGAAAACAAACAGATTGTCCACTCAAAACGGGTCAAGAAGTTGAAAATGGGTTTTTTTTTATGTATCACATATTTTCAGCTGTTAGATCTGGCCAACCATAATCCTACGGTTGTAAATGAATAGTTGCTCACAGGTCCTCAAGTGCATCGGTGCTTTGGTTTTTCCTTCTTTCTCTCAGAACGGTTACAACAGGTTACAAAACAAAAAGGATTGAAAAAAGATATGGCAAATTCGGCCAAATTTAGACGTATTTCTCAAAGGGGTAATTTTAGTTTTTGGATTTTGATACATTGTTTTTATCTCTGTCTTAAATTCTGTTGAGTTTTTACTATTCCGGGTATTGCTGATTGCAGAATTGTTGTTATGGACAAGTGAAGAAGCTTTCTGAGGACATCTCCTCCCCCAATACATTACAAAAATGATGCAGGTAAGAAAAATCCTGAGTTTCTTCAGAAAAAGAGTCTTTAAAAAAAAGTAAATTGCTTTGAATTAATGGGCTTAAATCAGTTTTGCTACATTGATCAATGACAATGAAGAGGTAAGAGTAGTAAAGGATGAATTGAAGATGTTGTGGCAGCTTTTTCATTTTTCCCATGATGTTTACCTGAGAATTATGATCTCATGCATGTACTGTGAGGTGTAAATAAGCCTTGTAGATAAACCATGTAGATCTTGATTTCAAAATGACTCTAGAATGAACATGTGAAAGTCAGAATACTAGGTATTGTTAATTCGGGTGACGAACCCGTTTACAAGAATGTTATGTTTAGAATGCAAGTTATGATAATATCTGGGAAACTCAGCAGGCATCAACCCATTAGGTACTTTGCTAGTCTTTTCTGACCAAAAATAAAATACATACTTGTATTAGTCTTTGAAAGACACAAACAGATGCAACAACAAAATACATACTTGTTTGTTTCTTTTTAGATTCGAGGATGAACACGTGGACTTCAAAATTCTTCATATTAACTTTCTCTTGGAAAATAGAAACTTACTGGGTGAGTAAGTGGTGTATTGAAAGGCTGAAATTGTTTGCAGGAATTGTCTACCATTGATGATCTACCTGCAAGTAATGTGGAACTTGAACCAGAAAGGATAGAAGATGGGAAAGATGGAGGTCCTGCATTCCATTGTGATCTTTACGATACAGAATTAGTTCACAAGATAGCTCAAGTTTTCATCCCTGGATTAGCTACAGCTTGTGTTGACAATACATCTGGTGATATCTTCAGGACCCCTGCTTCAGTGGCTGCTGATGTGAGAAAGGAGATGGTGGAGTATATCACTCAGAGAAGCGAAAATTTTGTTGCAGAATCAGTGATCTTAGAAGGTGGCCCAGATGCACAAGTATCTGATCATCCTTATGATATCATTTCTGATTTTGTTGATGACTTTGCAAGTTCCAAGAGAAATTTGTTTAGTCGGGTTTCTGGATGGTTGCTAAGTGAAAAAAGAGAAGATAAGATAGATGATTTCGTGCAAGAGATGGAAATAAATGGGTTTTGGTTGCTTGATAGAAGAGAAACAATAGCAGAGTCTTTGCTTAAGAATGTGGACTTTAAGAATGAACACCACTGCAATATGAAATTTAACTCTCCAGTGGAACTTGCAGAGCATCTTTCAAACTGCAGTTTTAGGTCTATGACTTGCACAAATGAAGGGTGTAGTACCATATTTTGTGCAAGTCACAAGGGGAAACATGATTCAATTTGCCCCTTCAAGATTATTCCATGTGAACAAAACTGCTCCAATACCATCATGAGACGCGACATGGACAGACATTGTATTACTGTCTGTCCAATGAAGCTTGTTAGTTGTCCTTTTTATGCAGTGGGTTGTCAATCTCCTGTTCCGCACTGTAAAGTTGAGCAACATAATTCAGATGATCTCCATTCTCACTTGCTTTTTGTTCTTCAAAGTATTCACAAGGAAGCATCAGCAGAGGATCTGAAAAAACAGCTGGAGCGACTGAAAAAAGTGAGTTTCATGGTATTTTCCTTGCATTTATGTTAATAATTTTAAGGTCAAATTACCACAATAATCTACAATTTCTTATCAGCAAACTTATATATAAAATACTTAAAAGCATTGAATAAGAAAAATAAATCTGCTTGTACAGTGGCATGCTAAGTACTAGATATTCCGATTATCTGTTGTGTTTTTATGGATCTGTATACTTCCATCTTTCTTCATTAGAACAGCTTGAGGGAGTGCTCTGCTATGATTATCCTTTTTAAGACTCAGTGATACCCTTCAATCCAGTAATTGCAATTCTCTTTTAACCATGCAGAAATCTAATTGAACAAAAGCTTTTCAATTTGTTTTTGTGGAACAAATTCTTACATATAGGTGTTTCCAAAAGATATTTTACATGTGGTACAACTTGTGGTAGTGTACACCCATATTTAGATTTTATAAAAGCTTTCTATGCTTCAGGATATTGAGAAATGTAACAGGAAAACTATTTTTCTTGATTGCTGTTGGACAAGAGTGTGCTTACCTTTTGGGAATATGCCTGCTGGAATTGAGTGCTTCTCTTCAATTTTTTTATTTATTTTTTATAATAAGATTGCAAATCAATGTGTTTTTAGAACCTCATCCATAGTACTTTCCTCTATTTTAAATGAATGGGACAATACTACAAAGCATATTGAAATATATCAAATAAATAAAGCAGTTCTAGGAATCTCGTATATTGTATTATTGTTCCTATTGGTTATGTATTTATGATGCTGTCTATTTGTCTAGAATGATACCAAATACTTGGTCCCTCTGTTAACTAAGATCAGCACATTTCCTGTTACATGACAGGCATCATCATCCAGTCAATTAGCAGAGGCTCGAGATGTGAGATCATTAACCTATGCAGTCAAGGAAATTGAAGCCAAACTTGGGCCAATGGAAGTGAGCAGCAAGCACCCAGAGGATTTTGAAGCAAAATTAGGGCCTAAGGAAGTGAGCAACAAAACCCCAGACGATGTTAAAGCAAAACTGGGGCCAATGGAAATTAGCAGCAAGCACCCAGAGGATCTTGAAGCAGAACTAGAGTCAATAGATTTGAGCAGCAAACCTCCAGAGGATCTTGAAGAAAAATTAGGGCCTAGGGAAGTGAAGAACAAAACCCCAGAGGATGTTGAAGCAAAACTAGGGCCAAAAGACATGAGCAGCAAACCCCGGGAGGATCTTGGAGGAAAACTTGAGCCTAAGGAAGTGAGCAGAAAATCCCCAGAAGATCATGAAGTAGAACTAAGGCCAAAGGAAGTGAGCAGCAAACCCCCTGAAGATCCTGAAGCCAAACTTGGACCAAAGGAAGTGAATAGCAAACCACTCGAGGATGTTGAAACAAAACTAGTGCCAAAAGAAGTAAGCAGCAACAAATCCATAGAGGATCTTGAAATAAATCTAGGGCCAAAGGAAGTGAGCAGCAAACACTCAGAGGATCTTCAAGCAAAACTTAGCCCAAAGGAAGTGAGCAGCAAATCCCCAGAGGATCTTGAAGCAAAACTTGGGCCAAAGGAAGTGAGCAGAAAATCCCCAGAGGATGTTGAAACAAAGCCAGGGCCAAAGGAAGTAGGCAGCAAACCCCTAGAGGATCTTGAAACAAAAGTAGGGCCAGAAAAATCGAGCAGCAAACTCTCAGAGGTTCTTGAAGCAAAATTTGGGCCAAATGAAGTGAGCAGCAAACCCGCAGAAGATCTTGAAGCAAAACTAGGGCCAAAGGAAGTGAATAGTGAACCCCCTATGGATCTTGATGCTAAACTAGGGCCAAAGGAAGTTAGCAGCAAGCCCCGACAGGATGTTGAAGCCAAAATAGGGCCAAATGAAGTGACCAGCAAACACTCGAAGGATTTTGAAGCAAAACCAGGGCCAATGGAAGTCAGCAGCAAAGACTCAAATGATCTTGAAACAGAACTGACGCCAACGGAAGTTAGCAGCAAGCCCCAACAGGATGTTGAAGCAAACATAGGGCCAAATGAAGTGACCAGCAAACACTCGAAGGATTTTGAAGGAAAACCAGGGCCAATGGAAGTCAGCAGCAAAGACTCAAAGGATCTTGAAACAGAACTGACGCCAACGGAAGTGAGCAGTAAACTGAACGATAGTAAAGAGAGGAGGGAAACCTCAATTTCGAAAAATGTATTGGGAGGAAGCTGAAACATAAACTCAAACCTGTCAAGTATCCAGTTTTATCAGACCTTATTCACAAATTAAAGAGTTCTTGCCTTACCAGAAACTGTCAGCATCTGTAACTGTTCTCCACTGCCAATCAGGCAGTGTGATTTTTATATACGCTTAGATCAGCTTATTTTGTGCCTTATTCTTTTTTCCGTGTTCCTTCATTATTTGTAAGCAATATAATGTAGTGATAAAAATTATTTACTGCGGAAATACTTGTCTCGTGACGTTGCTATTGTCAACAAGGGAAAATTGTAGGGTGTTTTCCTTATTTTTTGGGAAAAACTCGTGTACAGCTGTTGTATGCAGTGCCCCTCTGACATTGAACCTGCCACATGCAAGTTACATGAGCACTCTGTTAAAAGATTCATTTAGTATGAAACAGTTAAAAGGCAAGTTCCAATAACAATGGAAAAGTGATCCTTTGGCTTTAGCTCAAGTGGGAAGGGATTGGATAAATGTCCCCAAATAATAAACAAAATAAGGGTGTGTAGCTCAAGTGGTTAAGAACATCTACTCTTGCACCCAATGTCCTAGGTTTGATTCCCCTCTCCCCCAATATATATTTTATAGAGAGAGAGAGAGAGAGAGAGAGAGAGAGTGTAAACTCAATCTACAAGATAGTTTTACAACAATATATATATATATATATTGTAGTAAAACTATCTTGTAGATGATTTACACCTACTCTATGGTCAGGTCTCAGGTGATGATGCTATTTGTAGTTATAACTTCATTTGGTTGGCATAGCTTGGATTGGAGTGACATTGCCTATTATGTATATAGTAGCTTTGCAGATGCTTGAAAGATCATGTATAGTAGTGCTCATTTGCTACACAAAAATAGCCTAATAGAAAGATTGAAAGTTTCCTGCACATCTATTTATGCAATTCAATTTTCAAATCTAACTCCAACCGCACATCTATTTCTTCCAAAGTAAATGCATGACTTATATTATTTCAGCAGTGCTTCTACTTTCTGGCTAAGCATATTAACTTTTAGCTATTGTTGAAAATGTTTGATCAATTGGTAAACTTCTGCTGATCTTGAAAAAAATTAAAATAAAAACTCAACAATAAATCATCGCTTTTCTTCTTCCATTCATGAGGCAGATCCTCATCCAGATACCATTGCCATGTGTTTAATCTGATAAGACTTTCCTTCGGTTAGTTCAAGACAAACATTGAGCTTAAAATTTGAACTCAAGTCCAAAAGCAAACAGAGGGCATGCAAGGGAAGACAATTACATTAAAAAGGGTAGGTTCATTGAGAGTTGGAATGTAGTTTGTGCGTGATCGTTTTATCACACACATCTATTGAGATTTCAAGAATGACTTGGATCGTTTTATCATAACTCCTGCACTCCGTTATTCTTTGCCAACACAAGGCATTGCTCTCGTGGGTAGAATTACGGGCAAATCTATGCATACAGATCAACGCCCCAAAACTTGGCAGGCTGATTTGTCCGGTGTTTCCTGTCTACCTTTTTAATCAGGTCCATTTCCTCTTTCGTAAGCTCAAAGTCAAAAACTTGGAAATTCTCGTTCAATCTCTCAAGTTTTGATGTCTTTGGGATGACAACAGTGTTGCGTTGGATGCCCCAGCGAAGGACAACCTGGGCTACAGTCTTTTTGTATTTCTCAGCCAGATTCTGACAGAGGAATGTGATTGAGAAGGCAGAAATTTTACAATTAGCACACAAAATGAAGAGATTTATCTTCCCAATAATTTGAAAATAATTCTAGTGATTCAAGTGATAGAAAGGGAACTAGCTTACCTTGAGAACTGGATCATCCAGACATGAAACTGAACCAAACCATTCGCTGTTGGCCGCAGCACCTCCAAGAGGAGTGTGGGCAGTGACACAGATGCCATGCTTTTGACAGAATTTGACAAGAGAATCACGTTGGAAGTATGGGTGAGTTTCAATCTGATTCACAGCAGGCTTCACTTTGGAATAGACTAAGCAATCTCTCGTTAGAAAGATGTCATAGTTACTGCAGTTAATTGTTCCATCAGACCCCAATTCATAGAGAATTCATGAAATTAAAATGCCAAAACATAGAATATGAATGTTTTACTAGGGCTGGTGGCACATATTAGACTAAGCTGGATGAAGGACATATAGAAAGTTCAATTTATATGTTTATCAAAAAGATCAAAATTCCAAGTAGCAACAATAACAGTTCTTACTTCCAAGTTTCAAACAGGGTGATGGAGCAATAACAAAGTGACATTACCTGGTACTTAAAGGAGCTTAACCATATCATTCTATACATGTTCGGAAGCACACAAACTTGCTACTCATACTTCTAGACTAATATGATGGTAACAGAAAAATAATACAATAATGTGATAGCTCACAAAATCAAACCTAATGGTATTCCAATATGCGCACAAACAGCCACAAGCAAAAGACACAAAATTAACCTTTTCCTGAACAACTACCCCAACTGAAGCTGTTTTTGTAGAAATTTATACCTTCTTCAACATACACATGCATGCACACATTACTGCAAGGTTTCAATTTTTTTCAGCACATTCACTTATATTTCCTGATTTGGTCTCCCAAATATTCACATAATAGTATGTATAGAGCCATACCATTGCACATGGAATAGTAGGAAAAGGTAATATAAAGTCACAATATCATTACTATTGATTCAAGTAGTCACTGAAATGTGCCAAATTATTATAATCACCTAATCCCAATGCTACGAACTAAACCCATAGAAACCAGATCTTCCATAGCATGCCAGGTAGTTTCCAAAGATATGGTTGTGTCTATTTCTAGCACCCCATCCTCATCCAAAGCACTTGCAGTTGTACCAACTCCTGCGCGCATGCAAATAAATTGACAGATGAATTCAATACAAGGGTCAATATATTTGAAGACTAAAAGAAAACAGTTCATAAACAAATTCAATATAAGGATGAATATATTTTTCATCATTTTTAATTATCTAAAGGTACCATTTGAACTCAATAGCAGTAATTGTGAGTAATTAGTTAACCAGCATACGTGAGAAAAGAACTAAGGTTGTGTCTGGTACACTGGAATTGGATGTCCAGGATGTTGCAGAGCCCCATTTTTATCTCTCCAATCACCAATCTCCCAACTCACGGTCACTCTCAACCCACTTACTGGAAAGTCATTGATGCATTTGAAACTTCTTTTTGTATTTTAATGTTCTAATCTGGCCTGTGAGAAAGAGTTCTGCAAATGTATTGTTTTCCTCCGTCAGTCTTCAATTTTGGGATCTTTGTTTAGGTGTCAAATGAACCTTAAATTTGATTTGGTTTCATGAGTTTGGAATATAATTGCTTTCTGTTTCTTATTGAGCTCATTGGCTTAGATCATTCAGAAAATGTTCTTTAACCCCATGAAGCCGCTTTCCCTTTTTTTCTTTTTTGACTGTATGGTATAAAATTTCTTCTTAATTATACACGGGATTTACTCTTTCTGCTAGTTAATGAGGATCACAACTCTTACCATGAATGGTCATGATTATGCCTTCGTTAATATTATTTTTCTCAGTATCCTTGACAAGGAGGTATAGGTGAGAACTCTCTCCTCAGTGACACTATCTAGATGTGGATCTATTGGATGGCTGATGACTGTTCTAACACATTGTAAATTGTGGCTTTTGTAGGGGTTGATAATAGATATTTATGAACTTAACTCTTTCGTTCCTAAATTAAACATGAGAGTATGACTCAACCCAAAGGTGCAACTCCTTTAACTTCTTTACTCACATATGAAGATATGGCATGTGTCAATGTTCAAATGAGAGTATGAAAATATATGATGGCATATCGTCTTTTTTTTTTTTTTTTGGTGTGCTAGTGTAATGCTTTTTATGAACTGTAACTTTTTGGTTTATTTTGTAATTAGTTATCGAATTAGGAAAAATATATACGACTCTACATGGTGTATAACCCTCACTTGACTTTATTTATAACGATATCAAAATATGGCAAATGTAGATGTTTACAGAAGGAGAATATTAAACTTAACAAAGAAATGTGTCCAGTAACAATTAGCTTGCATGGTGACCCTTCCCCCTTCCCCAGACACACGGCAGCACAACCGATGTTGTCGGATAGACATTGATAGCAAGTTAACCATTTTCTTTTGTACTCTATAGTTTTTAATCATACACTCCTACTGTCAAACAGATTTTAAAATTATACAGCCAACATTTTGGGGGCATAAACTAGTAGAGTTTAGATTACATAACAGAATATAGAGAAGTATTGCATGAATAATGAGAAAAGCAGGAATTAATCACCGGTATGCTTGGTGGCAACAGGAAAGTGAACAAGGTACAGATCCAGATAATCCAACCGAAGCTTCTTCATACTGTCTTTGCAGGCCTCTACGACATGTCCATGATCTGAATTCCAAAGCTGCAAAAGGATGAAGGAATGGGGAGAAGAAAAAATGTCATAGTCTAGAATGCATAATATGCACTACTAGTCAACTTGAGCGGAAAAAGAAAACTTTTGATTGAAAATTAAACTGGCCTTGGTGGTGATGAAGAGATCCTCTCGCTTAACAAGCCCAGTCGAAAATGCTTCTGCAAGTGCCTCCCCTACTTCTGCTTCATTTTTGTAATCAGCTGAAAGCAACATCAACTTGTTCACGTATGTTACAGCCCAATGGGTAATTTGTGCTACTACCTACAACTAAGTTACCACCATATAGGGCCAGACAGGAAAAAGAAAAATATAGAGGGATGAGAGAGATTAAGCTGGTAACTACATGTATTACATTTTTAAGTGCAAAGTTGGAATCTAGTGGACTTGAGGATACTATTGATTGGTTGAATGCAAAACAAGGTTAGAATACTTCACAATTTCCTTTTTAACCAACCTCAAGCTCAAGGGCCTGAGGTCGGGCAAATGAGTAGAACCTAGATTAAAATGTTGTTGTAAACAGGAAAAAAAAAACCAAAAACCAGATAATAAGCTATTTCGTAACTCATGGCATTCAGTGGTGTCAAAATACCAGTAGAAGAGGTGTGATACATTTCAGACACAAATTGGTAACTGGCAATCACCCTGGATAGGATATTTTGGGTTCAAAGTTTCAAACTGCCACATTGTTGTGCTGTATGCTTGCAACAAAATAAATTTATGGTTTCAATTTTACTATAATTTATAAAACCCTCTTCAAATGCTCTAATTAAGCCATTTTCAACAAACTCAGATAGCAAAATAAATTAAACCCCCACTCCCCTTCCTCCACCCATATGAACAGCAAAGAGTAAACTTGTATATGAAATAAGCAGAGAAACATATCAGAGAAAACATTAAGATTGACGAATGCGGAGAAATGAAATACCAGCGCAATCAAAATGGCGGTAACCAATGTTGATGGCATTGATAATGAGGTCTCTGATTTCTTTTCCTTCCATGCGCCAAACACCAAGACCGACTGTTGGCATTTTGAACCCATTGTTCAGTGTTATTGCCATTTTTCTTTGGACCCTTCAAAACCAGACTCACTCTACTGTGTCCTACTGGAGGTCACGACGCCAACACAGCTGCTTCGCCCTAATTCTATTGGCTTTGTCTCTGGGCATTATGTGATGTAAGCATTAAGGATAGCGTTAATTTACATTTGCATTGCATCCATCTAGTTTGGTTGGAGTGAGTGACAGTTTGGCCCCTTTTTTACAATATTGACACTTCAGTACCAAAAAATAGTACAAGGGTCCATTTTTATGCGTTAAAAAAAAGTCAAACGGTTAAAAACCGAATCAAACCCTAATGGTTTTGTTGCAGTTTTGAGCTTTCTGAAATGGGCTTAAACTGTCTACTTGTACATTTATATTTATTTTATTTTACACGTGTAGTCCTTTCATTGTATAATAACTATTTAGGATAAAAAGACTTATTAATGTAGTGATTTAGAGCAATTGCAAGTTTGATTCCAAAAACTTTTATTGATCAATATGATCATATAAAAGTTTTGGACCCTATTTACAAAGTAAACTCCCCCAAACTTGTTTTTGGACCCCCTCGATGAATATGATCATATAAAAGTTGTTAAAAGTTTTTTTCTTTGCTCCAACAAAAAAAAGGAGCTGATTTTCCCATTCATCTTTAATCCACTTACACTTCTTTTTTTCTTATAGTAAAAACTATTTTTAAAAAAACAAAAGTGAATGTAACTAGACAAAGGAAAGTGGCAAAATCACCACACACAAATCCTTTTTCTCTGCTAGTAAATAATATATTTATCTATCTATCTATCTATATATATAAACCAAAAAGTAAAGAATAGTGAAACATTCAAAATACTAAAAATTGCTCTTGGTTAATGCAAACATTAAAAATTAAAATTATTAATTAAATAAAGATAATATAATCAATTTATATTTTTCTTAGTAAAAAAAATCAAAATCAAAATCAAATCAAATAATAGGTGCTATTTTTATGAAATATAATTACTCATTTTATCTTTTCTTAATTTTAAAATAAATAAAAAATTTAAAAACAAAACAAAAAAGAAAACCAATTCGCATGCGTGAGCCGGGCTAGTATATTATTAAATCACAGCGGCGGAGATCAGTTCCCTAAAAAATATACTCTATTTACACTGATCGGCTCTGGAAGAAGAAAAGAGGAGGAAATATAAGGTAGGGCGAGAAGCAAAATCTGAGCATGGAAGAATTTGAGAAGAAGGTCTCACTAAGAGACCCAATGGAAGAAGAAGAAGGGGAGAAGGCAGGAAAGGGCTCATCGAAAACCGTCGATTTGCTGCGCGAGTTCCTCGGAATTCAGCAGCGGAGGGCGGAAGCATACGCGAAGTTGAGAAGGGGTTTTGGGGAGTATATGGAGTCGCGTTCAGGGGCACATGGGGAGTTGGCCTACCAACAAGTTTGCAGTGAGGTGACGCTGGAATTCAACGAGTGCTCAAAGCATGTGCTTCGTATTGAATCGCTCTTTCTCAACGATCCCGATTATAGCCGAGTTGATTTGGCCCATCTCCTCAGAGCTGTCCAAACCCACGAGAAGCAGAAATTGAATTTGGTATTTAATTCATCATATATATACTTTCCATTTTTATGTAATATAGTTTGGTTATTTAATCTGGTTATGAATGGATCATGGAATGAAGGACCAAATTCATGTATATACTTTGCCCAAGATTTTTGTTTTGTTTTTGGTTTTTGGTTTTGGTTTTTTTTTTTTTTTTTTGTGTGTTGTACTAAATAATGCTTGTAGAACATGTAGAGAAAGAACCCATAGCAACCTACACAAACATTAATATGCATATATTTCTGTAAATGATCATGAGTTCTGATTAATGGGGTATGCTGTGCTCTTGGAAGCTTTGGTTTTTTTTAAGTGTTTGTTTTTTAAAATTATAATTGGGTTATGCTATATTTTCTTTATTTCAGGTACATATTGTAAGCAATTTGTGTAGTTATTTTTGCTACCAGATTTTGTTCCATTTTCTGCTGTCATTAAGTGTACCTTTGTTTTATTTGAAGACAGCTACAATTCAGGTGCTGAAGAAGGCTGGTAGACCCTCGGAGCGTCTGGTGAGTCATGAAAACTGCAGATTTAAGAAACCAATGGAGCATGAGTGCGTGCATCTCCATGAGATAACAGAAGCTGCTGGAACTGAAGAGGCAGAAGCAGATGCCCAGTATGATAATGATCTCAAGGAAGCCATTAGAGGGGTGCAGGATGCTGTGACCGCTATAAATGAGCATTTGGAAGAAGTCAGATATGAAATTGCTGCCCTTGAAGCTGAGTAAACTCACATGTTTCATTAGGTATGCATTTCTCGGTTTGGACAACTAAAACTGTGAACAAGGAATGCACAATGCTCAGATTTTTGCATAATGTTATCTTTAAATTTAATTCCATACAGCATCCACATACTATGCATGTGAAATAGGATGCAGCTTACTCTGGCTAGGAATGCAATGGTACAGAAGTTAGAAAAATGTGTGGTATGTGGCATGAAAGTAAATAGATTGAAGTGGGGCAATGTAATTACCCTACCCTGATTCAAATTGAAATATATATATTTTTAAAGTGTGTAAAGTAATGAGAATAGATTGACAATTTTGAGTTGTCTTCTTAATATAGAAACGCTCAGTGACATGCATATAGTTCCTCATGGCATATGGATAGCACATACTAAGATGAAGCTACAAACAGTAATTGCAGGGATCATCGAATTTTGAGTGCCATTCTGAATCTATGCTTTATTTTGCCAAATATTGCAGGGATATCTTATGGGAAAAACCTTAGTAGTTCGTTGTGTTGTAAGAATAGGGTTATCTTAGCACAAAACACCAATGAACTTTGCAGTTGCATGTTTGCCGAATCCACTTTTCTCTCAGCTCGTTGGTAAATTTCTCATCCGAAAGTTCATAGGAAACAGTTCCATGGAATGGAAGTGAAAGAGGGTGACATACGACATGCCGCTGTTGATCATACTATTTGTATTTTTTTTCGGTGTAGAAACAATCTAATTTCTTAACTTCCTGTCACAAGGATTGAATGTTTTCTTGGTTCACGCATGGTTATATTATATTATATACTATTTAAAAATAAATATATTACTTATTGGGCCGGGTTTGAGGATGGGAATAACAATATCATCCCAACCCATCCCGATCGGGATTTTTAAATTCGGAGATCCCCATACACGCCCCCTGATTTTCCCCTGAAATCTCCCCCCATTAGGGTCAGGAACCAGATGGGGACCTAGCCCGACAGGAATTTATGCCATCCCTGCCTACTATTTGGGGAAACTCGTTTTGAGTTAATTGCCCCCCAATAAATTTATTCTGGGAAACAACTTTATATTTTTTTATAATCAAAATTAAAGGGGTCAATAACTTGTATTCTATTTTATTCTTCATTTTATGATTATATCCTTTATTTTAACCATTACTTTTAGCATAATATATAGGGTTTTTCACATGTAAGCCCATAAGTATGACCTAAAATATATATAAGCCCTACAATACTCAAACCTTAGAATAAAACCTTTTTGGACTTTTCAAATTGACCAAATATACCATACAAGACTTATAAAAAAAGCCTAACAATTACAGCACTACAATCAGAGTGTTTTTTTTTCTTTCTAAAAATTATAATGCAAGAATGATATTAGTATTTCACACATCAGTCGGTCCTTTTTGGGATTTTTCTTTCAATTTATAGGTTTCAGTGTTCATTTATAAAACTAATGTGAGAAATGGGTTTTATTATAAATTTCTCTAATATATATGTAGGTTTTGATTGGGCTTTTGTTGCTGTGGTAGAAATGGAAGAGTCAGCAATGGGATCATGGGAACTTGAAAGCACTGCCCGAGCAGCAAGTTTTGCACCGCAGTGGAAATGTTGACGGCTCGCCATGGGGGTTTCATAATAGACGCGTTTGACTGCGTGATATGAAATAATGGACTCAACAATGAGAACACTGGCAGGGGAGGAAGATGGAGTTGCAGTTTTTTTTTAAAGGTTTTAATTTAGTGTTTTGTTTGATTTTTAATTTTAATTTCTTAAACATTTTCAAAACATAAATTTTTTTATATTCAAATCCACGTGCCATGTTATTATTGGAAATGTAGGCTCTACATACATGCAACGTCATCAATTTAACAGAAATTTCAACAGAATCTAACAGCATGACCAAATTGATGTATGAGGTATAACATAAATGACAAATAATGTCAGAAAAAGAACATAAAGGATCAAATATAATAATTTCGCAAACCTCATAAACTATTTATGATAAAAACTCTTTAAAAAAACAACTAAAAAAATTAAAGACCAAAATTTCGAAAACCCTGAATATATCAATTTGTCAATCAACTCATTTAATTGTACCAATATAGATGGATCGCAAAAAACATTAATTGTGTTTAGAGTTTTCAGCGAGGAAATGAGCGATTTTCTCCAAGTGGGTTCCTTTTTCTTAATATGATGTACTATTGCTACCATTTGAAACTAGGGTAATGTTGTCATTTAACAATCAGGTAAAATTTGAAGTCTAAAAATCGTTAAGTTAGGTGTATACATAGGAAAGGAAAATAGTTGCTTTTAAATGGAGGCAGCCATACCAAAATGATTGATATCCATTAAATTTGACTATTCTCAAGGAGGGACATTATAATATGGAAAAACTAGCTCGGGGTTACTAATTGGTCACCATTCTCACTGGGAATGGTCACCAAATTTGTGGTAGAATTTACCTTTACAGATTAATACACAGGCCAAGACAAAATATTAGCTCTACTAACCGATCCTACTGCTGAGAGCTATTCACTTCTTTTGACGAGCGGTTAGCCAAGTGTGGCAGCTTCAACTTCTACCTCAGGATCCTCGTCTGTTGCTGAGATTAATGAAGCAGATTGAATCTTTCCAGCAAGATCAAGCCGCATCAAAATGACTCCCCTGAAAAAAAATGTATAGTGAGTAAAATATATGATCACGACATCTGCCAACCACAATAAGAGATGAAAAGGATTTGTCTATAATACATGCAAATCATATCATTCCGTCGTAGCAAGTAGTTGATGAAGCATATTATGCCAATATATTTCAGAATAGAAGGAAAGGAATTACCAAAGTTGAAGTTTACCTTGCATAGCGAGACTGTATAGAAATATCCCGCACCTTAATTCTATTGACTGTACCACTTTGACTTACAAGAACCACTTGTTCATCGCTTTCTCCATCTTCTGTTAAGTTACATTAAGTTGAACAAAATTCAAGAGAACGCTCATAGACACCAGAAAAAAGCCTCAAAAATAGTTTCCAAACATCACCTGCCAAAGCAAAGCCCACTACAAAAACTGCGGCCAAGCGATCCTCCAAGGCAAACTGAAAAAGAGCAGTGAAAAATAGGTTTATTTCTTATTCAGTCTTGAATAAGTAACTTCGTAAGACTTTGAATAAGGAACTTCATAAGCATACCTTATATCCTATCAGGCCAACCCTATTCAATTTGGAGGAGTGAAATCTGCTCAAGGGAACACGCTTTCCATATCCACCCTCAGACACAAATAACAGCCATGGCCCCTTCACACTTCTAGCGCTATGGAAAAATCAACACAAAATATAAGATTAGCATATCTGGTTATTCGGGTTACATTGCATCTGGAAAATGAATTCAGCTTTAAACCATCTTAAGCCCAAGCAACTAGGTTCAACAATGTAAGGCCAATTTTCTTTAGGTCGTTGCAACTTTAACCCCTTCCATTTTCAACCTCCATTTAGCTTTTTTTGTTAGCTGTAACTAGTTAACTAGTAGGTCAATTAGTAGTGACTATCCCTCAGGTTCTCTGCCATTCAACCGCTACCCTAAATTCAGTTTATTTCTTGTTCAGTCTTGCCTCCATTTGCATTCGTCCAGCACATCCACTTTCTAGCTACAGATTGCCAACATTCTATCAACATTATTTCCTTTGTATTAATAAATGAGATGCCATTCAGATTGGACAGATAACCAAACATCCAACCAAAAGCACTTTGTTTTTTAATAGAAACTGTTGTATTGATAATCAAGAGGATAAGTTATCCTCGATCTACAACGAAGAAAAAAACCTGCACTCATAGAGGCAGAGAAAAAAAGACCAAAGACAGCTAATCTACTACAGACAAAACAAGATGAAATACCAAGACGAGTACAAACGACACTTAAGTAAGCTTATCTAAGGACTGCTTTCATATCTCTCATGATAATAGAATAATGATAATCATTAAAATGCCCAGAAACAGAAGCCCACAGTGATCCCCAAAATTTAACTCTCTCCCACAATTCTTCAATGCTCACACCGCTATAATTCTGAAAGATTCTTCGGTTTCGCTCCAGCCATACATTCCAAAAAATAGCATGAATAAGACAGTTCCAGAGGGTTTGGGCTCTCTTCCTTCTTCCCGACACTGTTACTAAGGAGATCAGTACTATCTCTAGGTATCACCCAACCAAAAGCACTTATATTACTAGGTTTTAGTAACTCATGCTAATATAGCAGCACACCTGAAGTCCAGTATGGTGCTAACCAATGATTAGGTAATAACAAGCTAGAAGAAAAAAATTCAATATCTTAAAGAAATTACACAATATGGGGAGCTTCCAACACCCTCTCCAAGTCTTTTCTCATAGCTGCTGGTATAATGTCCACACTTGCCATCTTATCCCCTTCTTTAAGTCTCATGGCGACTGCCCCCCTGGTGTTTCTCCCTAGTGCACGAATCTGGTACATAACAGAGATGAACGTGATAAGATGCAAATTACTAAGTACAAAAGTCCTTTACGAAATGTAGCCGTTAGCTGGTAATATAGCACCAAGAATTTCTCAAAGTTTTTTTCTTTTTTTGTAAAATTACCAAGGATATAGAACCACAGGTAGTACTAGTTCTCTACAATAACGTAGTGAAACAAACAACTACATAAACTCAATTCCAGAGATTTAGGACTTGCAAGTTTTAGACACTTGCACATAAACGGTGCAAAAGTGCACGGGAGATACAAGATGATCCCAGGAAAGAGAGAAAATAAAGAGAGAAACAAATAAATAAAATGGAAGAACATGGGTAGCCACAAGAACAGCAATCTCAAGGCACAAGAACTTGAAATTATAAAATGATCATTTCAAGAGGCTCTATATCAGGAACATGGCGACAAATTTTCCCACATACTAAGTACGTTAACGAACTTCTTGAGGCTGAAAAAATTGTGCTTAATAGGTACAAAAAACTGAACTCGTATGCATTGCCTTGCAATTTCCCTAACACCACAGTTTTATGATATACAAAATCCAAATAATAGCAAAAGATTCAAACAAGGCTGGTGAGCTAGGAGCCTATGAAATACTAATAATACTCGTAAAAATAAAAGTAGTAGTAATGACAATAACAATACTAGTAATAACAACTACAATAGCAATAACAATAACAAATAATAGTAGTAGTACTAACAATAAGAATAAGAATAACAATGATGATGACAATAATAATAATAATAATAATAATGTAATACAGGTTTTAACTGCATACCAATGTATATCGATGAGAAGGAAAGTGCTGTATACTTACAATATCAGAGGAACTTAAGATGACCATTCCATTCTGCGACGCCATCGCTACAAGGTCGTCATTTGTGCAACAACGGACCCATTTTAGTTCATCACCAGGAACCTGTCACATGAATGATGATTTGTGAACCAAAAGAAAATTTATGAACGGCCAGAAATACAAGACTTGCACAGAAAGAGAACAAACCAGTTGAATTGCTATGATTCCTGTTGACCTGATTGACGAAAAATAACTCAAAGAGACCTTCTTAATGTAGCCATTGACAGTAAGCATAAGCAAAAACTGATCTGCAGCAAACTCACTCACAGGAATAACAGATGTAATTCTCTCTCCATCCGACAACGATAAGATCTTGCTCCCATGTAAAAACAATTATTAACCTTCAGCACTTTAAAAAAGAATGTCTGAAAAAGAGAGACTGATTAGTAAATAAATTACCTGAACCAGTGGTGTACCAGCAGCTGTCCGAGTGCATTCAGGAATTTTATACGCACGAGCAGAGTACACTGTTCCTTTATCACTGCAAACATAACTTTTGTCAGTCCTCCATCGACAAACATCAAACAAATAAATTTGGAAAAATTGGCAATCTTAAGACTGACACCAGATGCAAAAGTCCTTCCATCACAAAAGTACAATAGCAAGCTCCTCCTCAACATTCAATTAATAGACAAGCAATACGGCAGGACTCTGGGAACTAGGTTTGCACCATCTTTTAGGAACCCCGGAATCAAATGCATCTATCAAGACAATATTTTAGCCTAGTAAAAGCAACATCTTGTGTGGGCTGTGAGTAATTAATATTTCATACCATAAATTGGTGAATAACCCATGGGACGAGAACAGTATGTAATTTAAGTATGAGCGTAGAGAAGTGGCAAATTAATAAGGCAAGCCTTTTGTTTTCATTTTGGCAAAGTAGCAAAGAGGCACAATATATTACTGTGCATGATTCCTGAGTTCCTATGTGGTGTCGGTGAAGAAAATTTCACTTGGCGCAACAGGGACTGTGGGGAGGATGAATCTTTGAACCATAATCATTAATGTCTCAGTATGTTGAATCTTTAAATTTTAAAAGGCTAGGCGTACAACTGAGGCGTAAGCCTTGAGGTGCTGAGGCGTAAATTATTTCAATAAAATAACATAAAAGTAATTAAAATATTAAAAATATGTGCTAAAATTTATTAAAAAGAAATCTTAGAAGATGAGTCAAAGAGAGAAGGGAGATATCGGTTGACACAATTGGAGTGAGAATTAGAATAATATGATTTGAGAGCTTACGTTCGCAATTTTGGGAGAGTTAGTTGAATTAGGGTTTACATGGTCTGATTTGGGATTGGATTGTATCAGTGGTAGGGGATGAAGAACCTTGTGGTGTTGTAAGGCTTAAACAAAACAGAGGTGTTTGCTTTAAACATCAGCCTTCACAAAACTAAACGATGATGTTTTGATATTAGCCTTCCATGAAACATGGAGTTTTATTAAAAAGAACCAGCCTACTTGACAAAACAGCTGTGTTTCAATTTTTAAAAATTCAGAAAAGTTAGGCACGCAGGGCAGGAGTTGTCTTCTTCGCAAGGTGCAGCCGCCATTGCTGCCACTTTTAGCTGCAGTGCATACACCTCCAACTGCCTTGCACTGCCCCGCACCCAATGCTTACGCTTTTATGCAATATGCTAGCGATTGTACACCTGAGGCAGTTTGCCGATGCCTCATCTCAACGCGCACCTGAGAAACGCTTTTTAAACTTGATCTTGTTTATAATCTACTATGCCTCCATAATCCCTGTCCCTTTGTCTCTTCAAGCTAACAATATTACATATAACATTGGTAGTGATAAGGACAGAAGCATTGGATCTAGTTATACTTCGCCAAATCCCCATTTGGCACAGCCAAGTATAAACCTTTGACTGTCAACATGAAAAACACTAGACCACCAGATTATGAGCCCTCCAATACATAGTTCCAAATGTTTTAATCCTTCTAATTACTAGATAAAAGAAACCTTCACATAAGAAAGCCAAGAAATAAAGTACCTGAAGTATAGAACATGATCATGTGCGTGACAAACAATAAAGTCTGACATTGCATCATTCACCCTCAATTTCCCAACAGATTTGCCAATGGTTCCTCGATTTTGTAGATTGAAAGTGTTAGGTTTCATCCGCTTAACATACCCCTTTTCACTGAATGCCTGACAATTATATGCAAAGAAAACTTTAAGAAAAAAAAAATGAAGTACTAATGGTTTCTTTTCTTTTAAATTTACCTTCTTCAGAAATAAAGGAGCAAAATATAACTTCCTGAAAAAGAAGGTATTAGCATATACCAAAAGCATTTCTTCGTTTGGAATAACATCTATGTCATCAAGGTGGCCACTATCACTGTCCTCCAGCATTGAACGCCTTGGACTGGAAAACTTGCTTTTTAACTCATTTGCTTCTTGTTCAATCAACTGATTGAAATAAAAAAAAGAAAAACAGAATTGTAATTCAATTTGAACCATATGGAGGCAATTAAAGTATCGTCCCTATAAACAGTATGATAGTGATCTTAAGAACATTTAATATCATTTCCAAACAAGGGGAGATGAAAAAGGGAAGAAGCGGAAATGATGATACAAAGGCATCCTATGCACCAATTTTTTTCCATAACAGGTTAAATCAACATAATGATCAAGATCCCACTTCCAACCCAATTAAATGCATTCTACACTGCCTCAACAGGAGCGTGGCACAAGAGGTTCGACCTATCAAATGTGCACTTTTGAAAATAATATAATGCAAAGAAGCGCATTGAAAAATAATTATCTGAAGGATTACAAAACAGAGTCTTAAAACTATGTACAATAATCAGAAGATATATATAATACAAAAGTGTATAACTCAGTAGATTTATTTCAAAACATGGGGAAAAATTCAGACAGATATATAGAAATACGGGAATCGATACGTACGTCTAAACATAATGTGTAATGAAATAGCAAGTCAGAAAATATGTCCTGATCTTTAATAAGAATTATAAATGACCTCTACAGTGGCATGCATACACACCTTCACAATACATGCAACCAATTGGTATTAGAACTATACCTGTAATATGTATTTCTTGCTTGACAAGAGTTCTTCTAGTTTTGAAATTTGCTCTTTTAACGATTCACTTTCATTAATAAACTTTTTCCTCTGCACAATAAGGAGAAAAGGATACGAAGTTATTACCCAAGGTCTCTCATCAACCAATCAGAAATTAAATTTGAACAGCATGCCTACTATGCACCTCAAGCATGGTAATTCTTCTTAGGCTAATGTCTAATATTGCTTCAGCTTGTTTCTCAGAAAGTTTGAACTCTGCATAAAAGAATAAGAGAAAATATTAGTACCTTTAACCACGCCTACTGCTCAAAAACAGCCGCCACAATTTAGTAAAAAATATGAAAAGAAACTGAAAATAATATTCACCATTGGGTATAAAGACATGAAACTGGCTAATAAGGTGTAAGATGGGGATTCTTGCAACCAGAGTTATATATGGCTTCACAAGTTATTCCAAATTAGAGCATTCAACCCAAAATCAATTGGCAATAGGAGGCACATATTTCATGGCTTCAGCTTGGGAAGCAGGTCTTTGAACACAGTTGACTCGCTAAGGAATACATTTAAGAAAAAGGAAATCAAAACACCAGGGCATGGACAGAATACAGATCAAAAAGTCTACATTCCAGAGATGATTTCAAGGAAAACCAAACCCTAAACATCAAGGAAATTTGACTAACAAAATTGGAAAACACGATTACATTCTGTTACTGAACTGGAACTCTCATCTACTCCCAAAACAGCCTCGCTATGTCAGGCATTAAATAAACCCTACCCCTAAGAACTAAGTTCGAAAAAAATTACAGATTATTGGAAGGTTCTGATTAGTTAAACCATAAGCGTCCTTAAACTAATGTTGCACTAGACTAGACCCCAGGTGCCCAAAAAAAATTCACCTGTTATAGGAAAGAAATTTTATTGATCAAAAGAAGCAAACACAAAGCACATGACAAAAAATCTACTGCACGAAAAAATGTTCCTCGTAGCAGAAGCTAGAAAGCAAAAAAACAGAAAAACAATACATGCAGAACAACAGAAGTTTAATGACAAAGCCAGAAAATCATGTCTCAGTGCTTTTGAACCACAACTGCTACTTAAGTTGAAGACAATGAAAAACTCAAAAACATAGGGGAGCTCACCGCTCCTTAGACCAGATGATGCAATTGCATTGCTAGAAGATTCTCTTAGTATACGAATTACTGCATCCAAATTATCCAGGCCCACAACAATGCCCTATTTCAACAAGAAAATACATATGAACTATGAGTCTGTAGTGTGGTGACATAAATATAAATCCAGTAAAATAGAGTCACAATAACACAGCAGTACATAAAGACAAGCTAGAATAATGTGAAATGCAAAGGGAAAAAGAATGAAATCTTCTCAAGTTCTCACCCATGGTTTAGAGCACACATCCAAGGACATGTATGGATGTCCAAAAACCTCAATATAATCACTTTGAGACAACTTTTCAAGAATTAGAAGGAAAATAAAAATAAATAAAAAAGGGTAGCATACCTCAACAATATGTCTTCTTTCCTGTGCTTGTGAAAGTTTGAACTTGGCACGTCTCTCAAGAACAGAGCATCTGAAGTCTAAGAATGCCTGTGAATATTCGTTAACAAAGGTAATATTTAGTACAGCCTCACCATTAGGTACATTGAGAACCTTGTACCAAAACAAGCACCAAATCTTAATGCTAGAATATCAGAATCTCAATACAACAATGAGTGAGTTAAACATCAACACTTTGGAGTGATGAACCAAATATTAACCGTTCACTGCATGCTTTAAAACCAAAAGAGCAAAATTAAATAAAAATCAGTAACCAGGTAGGTATGAGGTAAAGACAAACTATCCAAGATTTGAAGCCATTAAATGTCACAACAGAGTAATATAAAAGCGGAGCAAAAACATTATCCATGAAATCAGAATCTAAATTTTCCAATGAATGTTTTGCTGAATAGACTTACATAGTTAATAGGAGCAGGGGAACTCAAAAGCCAATAAAATATAAGCCAGGGGCCTCAAGAATTTGAACTAACCAACCCATGGAAGTGAAATATTTTTTAATTACAAATAAGTTTGCCACACTAGATCAACAACATATTTTTGAATTACTCAAATGGCAATTTAATAAGGCTATATCTTCAGATGATGGCTGACAGTTTCTCTTTTTCTTTCGACATTGAGGTCTCTTGAAAGTTTGGACAATGCCTGATGCAGAATGCAATTTATTAGTTTTCCTAATTCTACTTGGATTAGTTTTCCTACTATTAGTTTTCCTAATTCTACTTAGGATTAGTTTTCCTATTATTAGTTTTCCTAATTTAGTTCAAGATTCCTTGTTGTTGAAGGATCTCTTATTAGTTTATTTGATTTCCTATTTCTTAAAGTTTACTTTTCCTTTTCCTAGACTAAAAAGGGTCTTGCCTCTATAAATAGAGTTGTTTGTAATCTTTTAAGGGAGACTTGATTAATGATAAATTTCCTTACCTTAAACTCTCTGATTCCTTCCCTTTCCCTTCGTCTCTTCGATCTCTAATTCTTCTCTTCGATCTCTTATTTCTTCTTTGTTCTATTGATTAAGTATTTACTCTAAAACCTACGGGCTGTTCTACATCAATGCCTTTCTGCTTTTAAGTTTTGAATGCTTTCGAAGAAATCAGAAGAATTTCACTATCCAAGAACTCTTTCCAAGTTGTAGTTGATTTCAATGCATCACCTCTTGTCAATTTTTTCATAGACAACTACGATTCTATTCAAACTGTCAGTACCTAAAAATCTAGCAATGTTAAAATAATTCATACTTGCACAAGTCTAACTAGATATCAAAAACTAGAACACTATAATCCAACAAGATTTATTTGATTTTCCATTAGTAGTTGACCTAATTATTGTATGCTTATTGTATAAGTTTTCTTTTTGCAGCTTCTGCATGAACAGTACACTAACATCCATGTGCTGCAACTATTTCCATAGCCATAAGTTAATTTTATTTATTTATTATATATTTAAAATTTTAGTTTAGTTAACTAAGGAATCATACATCTCACAGAATACAATTCTCATTGGAGTGACAACAATGCTGGGAATTCCTTCAGATGGATTGCTAAGCATTCCTGAAAGACTTGGAAGTACAGAAGTACTGCCCCTTTCAAGACACTACTAACAGAAATAGATGAATGGCTAAAACTGATCAACAATAAAAACTCCACCTTCACACAAATCCCTGACAGTTCGACCATTTTTGCTGCATCAACATATAAGAAAGTGTAGTGTTTCTATTGTTTTAATTCTATCTCAGTGAAATTTACTACTTCAGCAGAAAATGTAAATCCTAAGGCTCCTAGGTCAGTTTGTTTTGACATAAAATAATAGACAATTACCTAGGTTACAATTCCTTGATGTTTGTTTGAACCCAACAAAAAAACAAAGATTTCCTGTTTATAAAACTTTTCCAAAACACAAGCATTTCCTAAATTCTTTTTCACCTACTTTACTGACAAGATTTATTACAACTTTAGCTACCTTAGTGTCTCACATGGTTCCTCTACAAATAATACTTACATTAAAGGAGACAAAGCAGTGGTAGTAAAAAACAAAAACACATAAAAAACCATATAAAGTCAAGTACGAACTCATAAAAACAGCAGCCCAAGTAGCGTGAATTACGAAATCATTTCTCAAGGGAAAACAAATTCCAGCAAGAAAAACATTTTCTTGAAATAGCTTACCTACAATATACAAAAATATTAAAATAGTATATATGCATGAGTGAGCAAGTGGGTCAGTGGGTGGGCATTTATACTAGAGAAATTAAACTTAGGTAGTCACCTGCAGCAACTCCTTTAGACCCATCTGCTTAGGTTGCCCATTATGAATACTGTGAATAGACAAAATACCAAATGAAAATCCATGCATTGTGATGAATCATTTGAGCAAGAAAGTTCAATCAAGAAAATATACTTCTAGAACAATGGAAAGCCATAATTTAGTAACACCAGAATCATTTTGAACGAAGAAATACATCCAATCGGATCGTTAATTAATATCATTATGTGTGGCATTGCAATGAAGGCTACACTGTACACATGCTTCTTGGTTGCACCACTATGTGTATCAGATCTAAACAAATGTCTAATACTACAAATTTCTAATAATACAAATTTCTAAGGCTACGTTCTAGTGATATTGGCAATATTTCACTAACATTTCTGTTTTCTTCAATGAAAAAAATAAGGCAGCTTATGCCATGCAAGCATGGTGGACAAGTATTCCACACCTTCACAAATTACCTTGTGTTTGTCCAATTGTATCTCCCAAAACCTACTCCAATCTCAAAAACAACACCTTATAAAGTACTTCATACAAGCTGGAAACCAAACTCAGTGGAGTAAATTTATCCTTTCCCATTGAACCTTTTGCCTTTGCAATAAGGCACATGTATGTCTAATAGGTTATTGCATTTATCACCCACCCTTTTGGAACATTTCAAAGGCTTTAATTGAATTTGCCTCCAAAATATCCCAATTCCCAACAATGTTGAAACAAATCAAATGAAAAACCAACAAGCCCGGAGCCTTCAAAATGACGACTTTGTGTTTAGTTTTATCACACAATCCTTGTATTTGGGATATTTTTATTACAGCTCAGCTTTTGACTAAAATTATTTAATTCAACGACAATAGACTAATTTAATTTTCTTTATAACATTAGTTTCCAAACCAACTTGGTTCCTTGAAGTTATAATATTCAATCAAAGTCATAACTTTCAAGGCCAAAATGCAAGTTTCAATATTTAGCAATAAAAATCAACTAGAGAAGTATAGGGAGAGAAATTGCATACACCAGTGAAGAACCAAAAGCCAGAATCTTAAATCTCTACCAATGTTCTTGAATGATGATAAAGATATCACTCACCCAACCATGTTACAACTAAAGCTGCATTGAAGAGATGTGAGGCGATAAAGATTATTCAGAACAATTGATGGGTCAGATCCTCGCTTGAGCTGAAAAGAGGATGAAAATATATCATAATCCAATTGCAGAACCCGCTTTTTATTTCAGAAGAATAGCAAAACCATTTTACTAATTAAATCTCCCATAGTATTGTAAATTCTTCAGAATGTTAGTAATTAAAAGCTACAAAGTACACAGAGGAGCACAGAATTAAAAATAATAAATAAATTGCATACCTCAATGACAACACGCATTCCAGAACGATCACTTTCATCCCTAATATCGCTTATGCCTTCTAAACTCTGTAGAAAAAAAGGAAAAAAGTATAAAGAAAAGGGGAAAAAGAAAAGAACTAAAACGAGATAAGAACTAACAACAAAGTATGACCATATACTTTAATAAATTTCATGTGAGTGATACAGCAGTTAGAAGTGCAAAGCATCAACACAAAAATGGTGACAAGGTTGGAACAAAGAGATAATAAGTGTAACTAGAGATGTCTTGGGAAGATGATAAACAGAGACAAGCAGTATTATTACAAAATAACTTAGATGAATATATTAGTACTTATTGGATTTAATATAGTCACATATTAAATAAGAATTATAATACTAACAAATGCATTTGGACCCTAAACACTGGAACCTTTCAGATTAGAATCAAATAACATATATACCAATCACAAAACTACTTTTTAATTCAAAATTACAATCCAGCAGTTTTTAAAGGATCATTTGCTACTTGCAAGAACGTCACCTTATTTTCCACAAGTTCGGCTATCTTCTCCACGAGGGCTGATTTGTTGGTTTGGTAAGGGATCTGACTCATTCACAAAGTATAAAATCACTAAAAAAATAAACTCTTTCATGAGAATCTAAGACTACTGCATATTTAATGCAAACCAGACAAGACCAAGGCAAACCTCATTTATGATAATTGCACTTCTCTTTGTTCTAGAATCAAGCAACTCAACATCAGTTTTCCCTCTGACTACAATGCGTCCTTTCCCAGTTCGATATGCCTCCAAGATGCTGCACAAAATGAACATTTATCCAAACATTATTGATTGCACAAACATAAAGGTCCATGAATGTTTTTACCCACATGCACAAGAACAAATACACATATATAAGGAAGATGCAGCCAGCATAAGCAAAGGGGATAATTCTGCCACTATGGCAATCCTTTATTACTCTCATCATTTGTATTATATTACATCTTCAATTACACTAGTATATACTATTTTACTCTATCTTCACCTTAAGCTCAAGTTTCTTGGCAATTTTTATTCAGAAAAATCAAACAAAACTGTTTGAACGAACAGAGTAGTATACCCCATGAATTTAACAGCAAGTATGCAACATAAGACATATCACCACTACCCATCATCACATTCAATTTGAAGGCATCCCTTTACTACAACCTATTCAAACGTTATACAAAAACTGGTAAAAACCAAGGAAAGAACTACTACAAAGAGGAGGCTATCCCTTTTTTGTCCAAGCTTACTAGAATGAACCAGGCTTCATAGAGCGAAGGAATGGTTCCAACTTACCCAAGGTTTCCCATAATCAGTCCTCCAGTTGGAAAATCAGGCCCAGGCATGTATTCCAGTAATTCTTGCAACTGTCACAGGGAAAACCAAATGTCAAATACTCAAAAGGAGAAATGAAATGGAAAATGAAGAAAACACAAGAACAAAAATGGGTTGATAAAATGCAAAGTTCTTTTTGGTTAACTTGAGGGTTCAAATTATGCCTAATAGCTCGAACTTCTCTGGAAAACAGTGATGGCAATGGTAAAGTCATACTTAAACATAACTGTATAGCCAATAAATGAGATTCTTTAATATCAAAGTTTCAAATCATCTTAATGGATAACTCAACTACAGGAGCAACACGAAAAGTTATCGAGCACTTCAAAGGAATTCTCTGACCACTTGAAAAAGAGTTATCGAGCACCACTACATGCAAAAAGGAATTCTCTGATTGGCTTTAAAGGAATTGATGGAAGATAAGTGTATAAGATGCTACATTAAAGACTTGTAACTCTTGCCTACACATATTTGTTTGCCATTAAACCCAAATTGTTATATACTAATCATGGATACACTATTTTCTGATGTTTATATGTAAAATTGATGCACAATTGATTCGTTTTGTATTTCCTAAAGTTTCATATTTTGTCATTTTCATTAATTTCAACATTTCCAGCAATATTTTCATTGACATCAAGATTTTCATCCTCGGATATAACAAAGGGAATGGTATGCTAGATTCATTTCAATTTTCAACTATCTTATAAGTTGATAGAAAAGAAGCAATTTTTCCATGTAGACAAAGACTCAAGTTTATGTCAAAGTCTCTTCCCCAACAATACATTGTCATAGTTCACTGAGGGACACCTAATTGCTGTCTTTTCTCCAAGTTGGTATATAATGTGTAAAATGTAAGGAGAGGATGCAGATCATTGTTTGTCCATTGTCGGTAGCTTTAAACTTGTGGTGTTTACTATTCAAGGAGGCTGGAGTCAGTTGGGTACTTCCACAAGGGTGCCCTTCATTGTTTAGTGAAAGTCTTGCTGCTTTTGGTAGAGGAAATAAGGCTCGGGTCTTACGGGGTTGTTGCAAGATGGCTGTCTTGTGGGTGATCTGGATGAAGAGGATTGAGGGGATGGGGGTAGAAGAGCTGTGGGAGAGGGTGAGGTTTTTGTTGTCCCTTTGGGCTTCAGTTACATCAGATTTCAGGGATCTTTTCCCTTCTATTTTGCTAAATTGGGAGTCATCTATAGGATAATGTGTTTTTGTAGGTTTCGTTGTTTTTTATTTGTAATCATTTGTAGTTTGTTTTTGGTGGACTCCTTGTTCACCATCTCTTGTCTATCTTAGATTATCTTTTAATAAAATTTGTCTCTTTTCAACCCAAAAAAAAAATTGGGGGATAGTCCCTTGAAGGATACAGCACATTGTTGTAATTATTATCAACACCCACTATAAAGTACAACAGAACTTCTATTTTTAAAAAGAAAACTAATTGAAACATACCTAATTAATATAAAAACGAAAATAAATAAATAAAAGGTCGCGCCACTTACCGTAGCTTCCGGATTGTGAATTAACACACTAAGAACATCCACCAACTCTCCAAGATTATGTGGAGGAATGTTGGTTGCCATGCCAACCTGAAAATTAATTTAGCCATAGGTGAATTGAAGATATACAATTATTGAGGAAGAACAAGAACAAAACACAAGCAGCAGCTTTTCATCATGAAGGACAATGAAACCTAAGAAAAATACCGCAATCCCAGAAGCACCATTCAATAATAAAGTTGGAAGTCGAGCAGGTAAAACTGATGGCTCTTTTTGTGAATTATCAAAATTCGGAGTAAAATCAACCTGCGCCAAATGAAGCACATCATGCGGAAAAAATTAATGATGCAAGAATAATATTTTATGACTAGATAATGTATGGAACAGCTCTGACCGTATCTTGATCTAAATCTGCCAATAACATTGCTTCTGTCAGTGGCTGCAAAAATAAAGCGTCAATATGGTTATTACTAAAGATAAATATATTCCCTATAAACAAAAAGCATAAAGCAAAAAGGGGAATTAATGCACCATATATATCTGCATGTCTAGCACAGTATCATGGCATAAAGTTCACTGTAAAGTTAGCAATAAGAGATTTTTTGAGACTGAATTGAATTTTAAATAATGACGTTTATTGTTATAACCTATTGATGATGAGGGAAACTATTCATGATGACATATTTACTTGGACAACCAGCTATGTGACACTGAGACTTGTAAAAGAGCTGCCCAAGGCAAAATTATAAATATAAATAAAAAATAATGGCTTTGAACAATGGTTCCCCTACACTCCCTGGATTTGTGCAATAGGCATCAAATAAACACTGCAGCATGTTCGCACTCTGCCATTGTGCAACAGGCATGAAGTAAACACTCTGGAACAAGATCTTTTACCTTTTAGAGCACTAAAAAATTACTCACAACATTACTATAATTTACATACATACTGAGAGAGGGAAGGGGGATGTGAGAGAGAGAGAGAGAGAGAGAGAGGTAGCCCCATTTCTGGAATAGCATATAACCTAAAGATCTTAATATTCATCTCAATATCATGATTATTAAGAAACCATACGGTGTTCAAAGTAACTAAAATATCTGAACATACTTCCAATCTGCACTCTGTGTAACGCATGGCAGCCGCAGGATCAGCATCAATCGACCCGAAATTCCCATGCCCTTGGATTAGTGGGAATCGTAGGGAGAAATCCTGGAAAATTAAGATTCAAATCAATCAGGAGACCACATGAACTAAATAACTAATTATAATGTGATCTAAATCAATATTTACAAAGACAAAAAGTTCAAAAACAAATGTAGTAGAATCCAGAAAGCTGGAATTATTTGATACGAGGATTTTTTTTCCCAAAAAAGAAGTAATGAAATTTTATTGTAAAGACATTAAGGGGCATCGGCTAGTATATACCGCAAATAAACATAGAGATAGAAAATCAAAAGATGATATGGTGCTTGTCCATTCAAAGAATTATCGATGATGTTGAGCTTCCATTCTCCAAATTGATTGTTCCATCCCTCAAAAGCTCTTTGATATTTATGGTAAGAAAAAATCTATTGAAAAACAAAATAAAGTATATCTACTGGATAGATTGTCCACCAAAACAATACATCAACATAACGGGAACAGCAAAAGAAGATTAGACTGAAAACAGTACTATTTCCCTCACAATTGGAACCCCAAAAACAGATTAGACTGTACAGGTTCTTTCCAAAACTCGAAGACACAGAAGCACAGAGTTAAGACCAAAATCTGACTTTACCCCATAACACCTCCATCCCCACACCATTATAATTCACAAAAATCTGCTTACTCCTAGCCAGCTAAATAACAAAAAGTTGCACAGAGTATTTATCTGTAACCATTATAATTACACTTTTCAAAAAACCTACCATGTCATCCAGAGAAGACATGGTTAACACAAGATGACAGCACTCAAATGTCCGCAAATAACGAAAGAATATATCGCACTGTTTCAGATTTATTCTAAAGAAACTAACTCCTACAGTTGAGAAAACTAAAAAAATGTAACAAATGAGAAAAATGGAACACTACAAGGAGGCCATCCGGTATAAAAGAGATTGCAGAAGTTGAAGTATTTTTGTATTTACTACTAGCTTATTCGTTTTTACTTCTGTAATGAATTCACGTATTGGTTAATAGAAAAAGTTATTGTTACCTGAGCCATTCGCACCAAGGAATCATAGACAGCAGTGTCACCATGGGGATGAAATTTTCCTAGAACCTGCATCAAAGCATTTTCTCTTATTCGTAAATATAAATATTGGGGATTCATACAAAAGAAACAGAAAGCCTCTGATTACTAACCTCTCCAACAACTCTAGCACATTTCTTGAACGGTTTTCGCGACGCAAGCCCCAATTCATGCATTGCATACCTGTAATTTGAGAACAATACAGAAAAAATTAAACATCACTCACAGAAATTCTTTTATTCCCAGCAAATTTTCTCAGGAACCAAACACTCTACTAAGTAAACATCACTCACAAAATACGACGGTGCACAGGCTTCAAACCGTCGCGAACATCCGGCAGGGCGCGGCCGAGCAGGACAGACATTGCGTAGGCCATGTAGGCTTCAGTGGCCTCCTTGTGGAGCTCAATACGAACGATTCTTTCTTCGCTTTTCTCACTTGTGTCCTTGACCAGCACACTTCCATTCCCATTCTGCCCCTCGCCTGGGTCCTCCTTTTGAGGGTCGTCCTGGAGCCTCGCCTTGATTGGGCGGACGTGGGTCCCGGTACGGGAGGACGATGCAGACAGGAAGCGGAGCTCCGACAGGTTGTGACGGAGACTGGAAAATGGGGTCGGGTAGAGCGGGGCAGCGAGGCGGTAGCGGAGGATGGAGGAAGAAAGGCGAAGACTGGAAGCTAAGGCCATGGTAGGGGTTTGGGGGGAAACTGAGGGTTTCATAGAGATTGGGCTGAAGGCGCCATTTGGGGGATTTCTGCTACAATCTAAAACCCTGGCTTTGCGATTGCTTTTGGAATTTCGAGGCCTCTTGCGCGCCAAGATGTGTGTGGGTTTTTGGATTGGAAGCACGGCACGTGACTTTCTAAGAGCATTTTAAAGGTTAGTCAAAAAAATCAAAGCATTTCAAAGGAAAATGCAAATGCAAATGCAAATGAGGCTCAAGGGAGGGAAATCTCACACACACTCATATTACGGGGACTTGAACCCAAGGTTACTAGGAGCACATTAAAAATCTAGACCAATTCAACTAATACCCCATTGATATTGCCCACTAGAAGTTAAAGTGACCACTTTCTTAACGCTGACGTTTGGTGTGTCACTTTTATGGGTTCAGATCTTCTGTCCATGCTTTTGTGTGTCCTTCTCTGTCCATGGGTTAATTTTATGACACGTGACATTATTTTATTATTTTATTTGTATTAAAAGATAAAAGTATTAATTTGTTAAAGTATTATTAAGTGGAATTCCACATGTCAAAAAAATAATGCATAGACAGAGAGGGACACACAAAAACAAGGACAGAGGATCTGGACTCCATTTTTATGGAAGTTAAAATGATTCACTTTGTTCCCTTGACTGAGGTTTAGTGTGTCACAACTCCAAACATATGGGCTATGCTATAACATATGTGTATAGGATTTGCATTTACCTCTTTTCATTTTGGGCTAGGCTTTAACATATGTAGTAAGGGTGGGCATCGGAACAGAAGAACCGTTCAACCAAACCAAAGTGGGTTCGAAAAAACTGAGTTGACCAAAAAGTCAAAACTTTTTAAAAAACCGAACCGAACCGATTCTAACCTATTCTGATTCTGGTTCCATGCCTCAAACAATCGGACCGACTCTATTAATTTTTTTATTTTAAAATATCTCATACTTAAGCCCAATTCTCCTTTAACCCAAATAAACAGTCAAACTTTAAAGCTCATATACCTTTTATTTTCAAAGCCCATTCCATAACCCTACTTCACCTCTCTCATTCCTCCCTCTTCATCATTTTCTTTGAGCCACCTGCTCCCTTCTCTCTTCGACTTCCACTGCCACAACCTCTTTCTCTTATTCTTCTTCTTCTGAGCATCATCAACTCTCTCTCTCTCTCTCTCACATTTCCATCCTCTCAGCTCTCAATTAAATGGTAAGTTACTAAACTTTGTGTTTTTTTTTGTTCTTCTCGTCCATTGCATAACCTTCGGATTTTCTTACATCTTTATGTGATGAGGTTGATTTTGAACTTGTTGATCCATCTAGGTTTTTTATTATTTATTTTATTCAGAAACTATTGATTTCTTTCTCTCTTGAGCCCAAGTGAGAACAACACTTTGTTCAAAGAAGGCAACTTCACTTTCCTTCACTTTTTATTTATTATCATCAAAAATCTGAGAGGTTTAAGTTTACTTTTTGTTTGTATTTGGATTTTGTATCTCAAATCAAGAAATATGTTATTCATTCTTGCTTCTCACTATCTTTAATTTCATAATGTGCTTTTAAAGTACCTTGTTTCAAAAAATTAGTTGCCTTTGTTATGTTGTGTTTTTTGGGCGATTGAAGTCTTATGCAGGGGCTGGGAGAGGATGTTAATAGAGAAGATTTGAAGAAGACACCTCATCGTGTTGCCAAGGCCCTCCGAGAGGAGTAATTTTTGGGTGTTCCCGGTACACCACGTGGCTGGTGTACCATCCACTAGGTGTAGGACATGTGGAATGTTTCCAATGCAGCCCGCCCATGTGTCATAAAAAATAATGCAATAAATTAGAAAGTAATTCCAAATGTCCTAGGTCTATTGGATGGTACACCAGCCACGTGGTGTACCCGGTACATTTAAAAATTTCTCCTCCGAGAGGAGTAATTTTTGGGTGTTCCCGGTACACCACGTGGCTGGTGTACCATCCACTAGGTGTAGGACATGTGGAATGTTTCCAATGCAGCCCGCCCATGTGTCATAAAAAATAATGCAATAAATTAGAAAGTAATTCCAAATGTCCTAGGTCTATTGGATGGTACACCAGCCACGTGGTGTACCCGGTACATTTAAAAATTTCTCCCTCCGAGAAGGACAAGGGGAAAGATGGAGCAGTTTTTTTTCACTAGAGCAGTTTGAATGTAATTTCTGTATTTTTTTGCAATTTTATTTGATTTATTATGTATATTTGTTTTGTTTTGTTGTAATTTTAAATTTAATGTTTGCTAGATTCAGTTTGGGATGATTGAATGGGAATTGGGCTAATTGTGAATTTGTAAAACCAAAAAATTGTAAAAATTCAATTGGGCTTAAAGTTCTAAAAAATTCAACAACAACAAATCAATTGGGCCCAAGAGTCAATCCACGTTGGTCCAATTCTCTTAGGCATTTTAGTTAAAAATCAGACTAGGCCGGATGAACAATACCGACTTCAATTTCAATTTTGGCTGAAAATCGGACTGAATCGGACAGTGCCCAAGCCTAATATGTAGCTTTTTGTGGCAAAATTTGGGATGGGCAGGAGCCCAACTTGCCACCTGCACAAAACAATACTTTGACGTGTTCCATGCCAAACCCCCCAAGACGATGAATTCTAGACTTTCGTTAATGTTAGGAAATAAAATGTTGTTATAAATCTTGTCCATATTTAAATTTTTTTAGATTAAAATGTTCATAAAAAAATTAACATAACACAAACATACTTTAATAGAAAATTAGTTAAACACAAAAATTTTAGCACGTAAACCAATGATATAGATCCCCTTATTGTGGACGAAAATTATTTAGAAAGGCTCTAAATGGGGCAATAACCACCAAATTTAGGGATTCATTTAGAGCCCCTTAGATCATGTCCAACCATCATGGCTAAAAGCCAAATTGTTGGGTTTTAGCCCAAAACCCTTCTCAAACTCCTGTATTTCATGGTGCTAAATAGTTGCCCAGTAAATAACTTGGCCTAAATATCGCCTGGTGGATTGCCTAGACTGATATTTGATGGAGCCCAAGAAGAGAAGGAAAGCAGCCCACATGAAGGTGAGAATGGAAAGGGCCCCGCTTAACGCAAGGCTGACACCAATTACTGTTGGAATCCCATGGCTACATTTCAAGCCTGATTTTGTTCTTCTTTATTCAAACCCAACAGTAACATCATATCCAACAACCTTGATTTTTCGAGGGTTATTTCAACGGGGCAAAAAAACCGATCCAACGGTCAAAATTAAAATCTAACAATCAAAATAATATTTAAATTGAACTAAATCAAATCCAACCCCAAAAATATTTTCAAACTTTATAAATAGCAATCCATTTGTTAAATAATGGACCAAATTCAATTTCTTAATTTTGATTCACTTTCCTAATTATTTTCATTTGGGTTTTATTGATGTCCAAAATTGGATTCAACTTAAACGAGTGGAGTGTGAGATCTTTGGTGGAAAATGGGAAGGAGTGGACCTTCGATAAGGGGCGACCTTCAGCAGGGTAGTTAGCTTGTGGAAGAAGAGACAAAGACTCTCCGATGTGGTATCAGCCGAAGACTCTCCGATGCTTAAGTCATCAGGGGTGGTAAATAGAAATTTTGACAGAGTAACAGTACGGTAAAATGGGAGTTACCTTTTTACCAGGACACTATTCCCCTTTCATAGAGGAGTGAAAATGAGAGTTTTGCACAAAGTTTCGATGTGGGACTTTGTGCAAGGCACTGTGGAAGCGACACGTGTCCAGAGCTTAGGTTCTGTCATCCAGAGCTTCGGCAGGAAATTGTCGCATCGAAGGAAGGCATCTTCGGTAACCTGGCATCATCAGCATTTTGGGGCAGGTCGTGGGATTAGTAATGTTCCAATATCTTAGTACTGAATTTGCTCGATTCATTATGGTACAAACAGGTTTCTTTATTGTTGAATATGGCCCCAAAATCCCAAAGAGGTATCAATTGGAAACCACAAGAAGATGAGGCAATATGCAGAGAGTTGGTATCTATCTCGGAAGATGGGGCGATTGTCATCAATCAACCAAATAACACCTTTTGGTATCATGTGTACCATAAGTTTTTGGAGAATAATTTAGGCAGTGTTGGATCGGAGGCTCAAACGCCTTTTTATAGGGCACAACTAGATGTTTTAATGGTTTCCGATTTGTCTAATTTTTTGCAAGGATGATCTATGAATGAAAACTTAAAAGATAGATGGTTCGGATCGTTGAAAGAAAATTCGTAGTGGGTCCCAAGAGTGTCCTTAGGGTTCTACAAATAGGCTCATTCTAACATCACATATTATACAAAAACCCTTATAGAGCCTATTTGGATTTTTTTTTTTTTAAACCTAAAACTAGCTCCTTGTCATTTTCTAGTTGATTTTTAGAAAATTTTGGCTTATTTGTTGAAATACCTTATGTAGTTTCCAAATCATCTCAGTTTGCACCTTGAAGTTTTAAATGACTCAATCTCCCCCTAGAACTTCCATTCCATGATCAAGGTTGCCCAATTCGTTAGTTTTCAGATAAAAATCGTTAAATCCGCTAACGTGGCATGTGTATTTTGGTAATTTTAACTATTAAATATTAAAAATGCCTAAAATTATTCAAAATCAAATATGTAAAATAATACAATAACATAAAAATTAAAAAACACAAAAAAGAATTAACACCACCCCAAAGTTCTGCATTATCTTCTTCGCCTTCATCGCATCACTACCCCATTGTGCACCCCAACACATCAGCAGCTGCCCATAACCACCAAACTGATCTTCCCACACAAATCCAGTTGCCACCTTTCTAATTCTGATCTCCAATCGTCTTAACCCAACACTTACCCCTGTCTTGCGATATCCAGTTGCTCCACCCTCCATCGAAACCCCAACACAACCACAGCTCCCCTGCGAGATCCATTCAACCAATCTAACAAATATAAAAATGATATCGATATGAAGAAAGTTTATCTTAAAATGATTTTGGCTTTTCAATTGGGTTTGTTGGGGGGGAGGAGGTGGGAAGGTAGAGCAGCTTGGTTGGTAGGCTAGAATGTGGAATGACGGCTATGCTTATGAAGTGATGGGAGAGACAGAGGAGCAAGGATGGATCTAAAAAAAGATCTTGTCTTCTGCTCATTTGCAGCAGTTGGGTGTCTTCGCTTTTCAATTTTTCATTATCTTCTTCTTTTATGAATTTAATGGATGATTAGTGTGAAGCTTAGGAATATAGATGTGGAGTGTGACAAAAGCACTTCGCTTTTACAACAGATTCTGATAATCAAGGTCATGTTTGGTACGCCTCACTAGATTAGACTGGGTTAAATAGCATTCGAAACTCATGTTCGGTAACAAATGAGACTAACTTAAACGAGTCTATATAATCCAAAAGTGAAAAAAAGCATCACTCTCTCGTCTAACATAGTGAGCTTGAAAAGTGATTCGCTAAATAACACGCTCACTAAATAGACCACGTGACTCCGACACTTCTCTTAAAAAATATCATAATTTTATTTGTTTACTTTTTATTATTCTTTTAAATCTTTGAATTAGTTTTTTTGGAAGATTTATTTATTTTCAGGTCAAAATCCGTATTTAAATTTAAATATTATAAGAATTACTTTGATATGACATTTGGAAAATCAAACTCTAATAATTTACAAATGTTTGATATTCTTTTGATATTGAAACAAGTTTAATAATTCATGATGTGATGCTTTCTTTATTGCAAGCAATTTTTACCTTGTCAAATTATATTTTTCAATTTGAAGTCTGTAGGGGCCTTTTTCTTCCAGCAGCAAGTGGGCTGGGCTGCTGCAAGGAGCAATCCGATGCAAGTGTCCCCTTTGTATCTGAGTTCGAAGATTAAGCCCCAAAGATGTCTCGAAAGGGTGATGACGCCTTAAGAAACTCCTTGGTTATCTTTACCAATGAAAATAACAACAAATTGCAAGTAAATCTTCTAGCTTGGCATGAGTGACTTATGGCATGGGAGCAAGAATTATCATGGGTTTAGCACTTAATGAGAGAGAGCTGTGGGTTCCTATGAAGGACAGAGGTTCTAATGGAAAGAGAAAGGGGTTCTAAGGAGGTTTGATGAAGAGGGAGAAGGATGGTGAAGAGTTTTGGGTGACTTTCGCAGTTTCCGGCAGCTTGACAGTGACTCTGTCAAAGCTTCTGTTAATCTGCCAAAACAGAGGAAACAAAGGAAAATGGGCAAGGATAGCACGAAAATTACTGAAATGCAAGTGAGAGAGAAAGCTTGCTCTCTGAAGGTTGTTGGTTGTGTTGTGTTGGGTAGAAGGGGTCCTATTTATAGCTGCTGGGAATGGTTCTTCTCCAAGAAACCCTAATGGTTTTTTCCTAATCTTAGCTAAGCTTTCCTCTGCCTTTCTTCTCCTCCTTCTTGACTTACCTCATGATGGCAAAGTCAGCTCTGCCCAATCCCACAAAATCAGGGATTTTTGGGAGCTCAATGCTTCTTCCCGCGGCTGCCTCATAGGAGAGCTTCCATTTTCACCCATTTTCTTTCTCCTCTTTCTTCCTCTTTCCATGACCAAATCTGATGAAGGAAAGAAAATGGGCGCGCCTGCTGGTTTAAGGGATGACATCCTTCCCTGCGTGCCAAAATCCCTTGGTCTCTTGAGTTCTTGCACTTGGAACTTGTTCCTTAACCTCCCAGCAGCCCCTCACGTGTAGACTTCCCAAGCCCCTTCGCGGTTTTGTCTCCCAGCTGAGTGCCAAGGCTTGTGCTGCTTTTTATTCTAATTATGTTGGCTTTTAAGACAACCACATGATATATCCAATGGATGAGATGGCTTTATCAAATGTTGGGCTCTTTGGTTAGTTTATTCTAATTGGATCAATGGGCTATTTTGGTTGGGCTACTCTAGTTGAAGCAATGGTCCATCTTCTCTCTTGTGCTTACCCATGTTTGGGCCTAAGAAAATGGGCTTGAGTCCCGAGGCCCCCAAGCGACCCGAGACTTCCATTTCTCGACCCATCAATGGGCCCCATGACAACTTGTTACCATCCATACCACAACCCACTCAAGCAAGCCCCGGGCATTTGAGTGGCTTGGGCCCACTTAGGTTTGTAGCGTGGTTGGGTGTGAAATAACAATTTCCCGCTTGGCATGGCATGCTTTTATCACGATACTTGGTGGCGTAATTAGCGTGGGCTTGTGGAGCTAGTGCGTTTTTATGATTCTTAGTTTTTAGCATGACGGATTATTTATTTGGCATAGCACGTGGATTGTGGCTCGTGCGAGCATATGTGACGAACTTTTGCATGCTCCAAATCGAGTATTTCCTTAATAAAGTGTCGTAATAGGCCGAGATTTCAATTGGGCCTAACCTTGGATTTTTTTGGGCCTCAACAAAGTCAAAAGTCAACTATACAAAAATTATATATATATATTCCTTTTTTAAATTATTGTTTTACTTGGTCCATTAAAAACTTAGAATTATATAGAGTGAGCTTAGCTCCTTAGCAATGTTTCGACCAAAATAAATAAATAAAGATTTTTAGTAGTCTTGGGGCAAGGCTAGGGAGCAACTAAGATTAATCTTGAGAAGCCAAAAAAAGAAATCAGAATTTTATTCTTCATAAAAAAACATGATTTTATTTGTTTTCTTTTATTATTGTTTAAAATCTTTGAATTGGGTTTCTTTGTGGCATTTATTTATTTTTTAGGTCAAAATTCTAATTAAATTTAAAAATATTACAAGAATTATTTTTTAGTTTGACAGAGCACCAAACATAGGTCTTCACACTACTTTTACAAAACAACTTCTTAGTCCGACGCAACACTAAACGTAGATAAATACTTAATCCAAATTTTAGCCCAATTCGAGCTAATCCAAGACAGTCCAGGATTTATTCCAGTCCATGAACAGTCCGTCATACCAAACGACCCCCAAGTGTTCTAAGAGTTGTTTTCCATTAAGAATAGTAGGGGAAGAGGTGGGACATTGGAGCAATGGAATGGGGAGGGGGAGGTGGTTGTTGGGGGTTGGGAGGGGCTGTTGGGTTTAAGTTTTTAATTTATTTTTAAACATTTAAAATAATTTCTACTAGGAAAAAAATATTTATTTTAAAACTACTCATGCCACGTTAGAAGAATTAACTATTTTCATATGAAAACTAATGGAATGTAACAACCTTAGTCACAAAATGGAAGTTCAGGGGGGAGATTGAGTCATTTAAAACATCAAGGGGCAAACTGAGACAATTTGGAAATCACATGGGGTATTTCAACAAATAAGCCTAAAATTTTAACACAGTAAGAACTAATTAAAAAATTACAAATGGCTAATTATGATTTTTGTATAATATGTAATATTAAAATCTGAATTTAATTATGGCTAAATGGGTTTTTGAATAAATATCTAATATTAAAATCTCAATTTAATACTCATCTTTAAAGATGCACTGGGTTGGAAAAAGGGAAGAAAAGGAAAAACTATATAAAAGTCATTTTCAAGTTTATGCCCACCTTTGGAGACATTTATAAGTACATATTCAGAGTCACGGAAAACCTACAATTTACTAACTCCGTTACTCAAACCGTTAGTGAATCTGTTAAATGCTGTTGAGGCCCAAAAAATCAAGGGGTAGGCCCAAATGCATTTTTGGCCCGATATGGCATTTAACCCGGAAAGAAAGGCCCAGTTGAGACGCGCGAGAATTCGTCGTACACGCTTGATATATGCTGCATGCCATGCCACGTAAGCACGCAATCCGCAGAAAGTTATAACAAGCCTTTGAAACATGCTAGCTCTACAAAGCCCATGCTAATTATCCCGTCAAGCATTATATCCCTTTCCAAAGGCGATAAAATTCGAGCACGCCATGCCAAGCGGAAGATCATTATTTTACACCTAGCCACGCTACAAGCTTAAGTGGGCCCAAGCCACGCGAATGCCTGGGGCTTCGAGCGGGTTGTGGTATGGATGGTTACGAGCATTCACGAGGCCCATTGATGAGCCAAGAAGTGGAAGTTTTGGGCTGCTTGGGGGCCCCAAAACTCAAGCCCATTTCTTGAGCCCAAATATGTGGGTAAGCATGAAAGAGAGAAAATAACCCAACAACTTAGTAAATTAGCCCATCACCTTAGGAGTGGCCCAAACAACTTGGAAAATATCATAAAAGTCTCCAGCACCTTGTCAAAATCAAAGCCAATCCAAGCAGACATAGGCTGCTTCCAGCAACTTGCCAAAACCCAAAGCAAGTCCACGCAGGCTGCTCCCAGCAGCCTGACAAAACCAAAGCAAACGACAATGACCCAATACCTTAGAGAAACAGCCTAACCCAACACCTTATAAAATATCCAACATGTGGAAAATATCTAGCACCCTTGAAAAGCCCCAGCCAAATCAAAACCAAGTCAAAGACAAGCCATCGCAAAAACCAATAGGAATCCATGTGTGCAGGAGGAATACCCATTGTACTAACGCCCTTGCCCCTGTTTCTTTCCTCTGCAAGCTCTAATAGGAAAACCAAGAAGGAAAGCAGGTGGCGTCTCACCCACATGGAGAGGTCCAGCTGCGTAGAAACCTTGGAACCCCAAAGGAGTTGTTACCTAGGTGCTCTGATTATGGAGATTTCACCAAATAAGATAGAGTGGGAGAAAGTGAAGGGAAAGAGAAGGGATGACTTGATAAAGATGGAAGTCCCAGCGCCTATAAGAAGAGACACCCTCTGCCCAGCAAAAGACATCCTATCCAGAGCCAAGCAACCAACACCCAGAGAGCAAGCACATCTCTCACATTTGAAACTCCAAAGTTTCAAGCCCTATCCCTCCATCTCCTCCCATTCTCCCTTCTAGCAAGCAACGACAACAATCTCCAGACCATAAGCAAGCTTCGTCAAGCAGCTTGAGATTTACTCAAGATACCCCATGCTTAGTTTCCATAGCTCTCCCTCTTCCTTAGCCAAAGCCCCATCAAACCCCTCATTCTTCTTGCCCTAAGCCTTAGTTCCCACAAGAAATCCAAGCTCTCTCTCTCTCTCTCTCTCTCTCTCTCATGCTAAACTTATGAATGCTCAGCTCCCATGCCACAAGCTTCTCATGCCAAGCCATGCTATTAGTTTATATTTACTGTCTTCTTTGTTGGTGAAAGGAACCAAAGGGCTTCCTAAGGCTTCTCAAACCTTTCGAAGCACTCTTGGGGCCTAGTTCTTGAACTCAGGCAAAAGGGGAAATTTCATCGTTTTTGCACTTCATAGCAGCCAATTCGTCAAGCTGCCGGAAAGCCCATTTGTCAAGCTGCCGGAAAGAAAAGACCCCTACAAATGCTAACTTGTCAAAAATGAGACCCATTTTTTTAATGACATGGACTTCCACGTAGACAAAAAAATAATAAAAAATTCTTTTATTGTTTAAAGAATAATGACATGGCCAAACTTCCACCATCACGTGACGACCCACCATCCACCATCCACCTCCCATCATCCCACCCAACCAACCCCCATCCTCCCTTCTTTCAACTTAACCCCCGCCGACCCAGCCCAAACCCATCGCAGTTGCCTCTCTCTCTTTCTCTCTCTCTCTTCAATACAACACTCCACCTCCCTCTACGTGAGTTGCCGCTTCCATTTCCAACTTACCCAAGTTCAATAGAGCACTTCCACCCATTTGACATGGCAAAGGGTAAGGGCAAGGCAATGGATGTTACTATTCATGTGAATAGTATCAGCCCTTGCAAAGGCAAAGTGTGTTTCCACCCATTGCCATGATAAAGGGCAATTATTATTCACTTTCAATTATTTTTATTTTTATTTTATACATAAACGATTAATTTTGATAGGGTTTAGGATTTTGGTGTGGGAAGTAAAGAATATGGTTAGGTATTTATTTTTTGATTTTTTTTTCCTTTTTTTTACATTTTTTAATTGATTGCTGAGTCATTATGACGTTAGCATTACGTCACTGCCCATGCAGCAGCACAGGCTGGATTTGCCTATAGGCTTGCCCAGTTTGCTGGGACTCACTGTTTGCCCAGGTTGCTTTGGCCCGTTGGAATCGCGATTTGGGGCTCAGGCCCCCTTTTGCCCAGGCTAGCCTTCATCGCTGAAAGTGCTCATAGAGATGAAAATTGTGCAGCAATCCAAAAAAAAAGGGTAGCAACATTACCTTTCAAAATGCTAAAATGGAGAATTTATAATGCAAATTTCAAAACAAATGTCCAGTATTATTAAACCAATTAGCTCGAATTTGAAAGTTTATTCAAATTTAATGGGCTCGAATTCAAATTTCAAATTTGATTTCCGAGACATCAAATCAAGACACCCAGCCATGTCCTCCCTCTCCCTTCCTACTCCTCGCCCACCTCCCAACAACAAAACCAGTACCATACTCGACCCCTAACCTAGATTTGAATATGGGTTTTGTTTGCCCAACAATAGGGAACTCGACGCCTAACCTAGATTTGAATTTGGGTTTTGTTTGCCCAACAACAGGGAGAGAGAGGGAGAGAGAGAGTGGAAGTGGGGATGATAAGATGGGGTGCAGGCATTGTGATGGGGTCGGCGAGGATGGAATGGGGGGTGGGCTGTTTGCGTTTTTTTTTATATTTATATTTTTTTGATTATATTTCTTTTTTGCTTTTTATTTATTTGATTTTTTTATTATATATTTGTCCACTTGGAACTTCATGTCATTAAAAAATTGAACTTATATTTGCTGATGCATTCAACAGATTTATTAACGGTTTGTGTAATAAATGGGGCAAGTTATAAGTTTTTCGATGATTTAAGTATCTACTCGTAAATGTCTATAACCGTGGTCCGTGGGTAGTTTGGGGGGGTTTTTTATGTAGTTTTTCCACACACAAAATCTCAAAAACCCCTGTTCCGCCCACCCCAACAGAACTACGCTCTACGCTCGATGAAATGAAAGCAGCCGCCTCTCTGAATTCTGGAAACCTGACGAACCACCGGCACAAAATATACACCTCACATTCAAATGTTTCATTTTATCTTCAAAACCTCCCTCCATCTTCAACAAACCAGAACCTTGAATGCCAATATCAGATCCCTCACCACTCTCAGCATTTGTGACTACCCAACACTCACAGACTATCTCATAAACACTTTGGCTTTCACCCCAGAATCAGCTCTTCGAGTCTCCAAGAGAGTCCATGGCAGACCCCCCAACAATCCCTACGCAGTCCACTCCCTCTTCGAACATTACGGTTTTACCCTTACCCACATAGCCAAAATCATCGCCGTACGCCCATCCTTCCTCTGGGCAAACCCAGAAAAAACCCTAAAGCCCAAGCTAGACTTTCTCGCCAAAAATGGCATTTCTGGTCAAGACCTTGTAAGCACAATCACCAACAACCCTACAATTCTAGAGCGGAGTTTGAACAAACAGATTGCGCCCGGTATTGGGTTCCTCAAGAGTTTTCTTGGGCCTGGCTCGGCTTTGGTGTCGCACTTTTCGGTCAAGCATAGTGCTGGGTTCAGATTTTCCGACTCTATGGCCGCGAACGCTGGGACTCTAAGACAACACGGTGTGCCTCACAATAACATTTTGAAGATGATCGCGTTTCAGCCACAAATGTTTGCAAGGGATGTTGAGGTTTTCAGTAAGATTGTGAGGGAGGTTGAGGAACTGGGTTTCGATCCGTTGCGCATGATGTTCATCCATGGCGTTTGTACGCTTTTGTCGATGAGAAAGGACAAGTGGGTTTCAAAATTTGAGGTGTTTAAGAGTTTTGGGTGGTCGGAGGCGGAGTTTCAGGCTTTGTTCTTGAAGCAACCTCCGGTAATGAGGTCGTCGAAGGAGCGATTGAAGAGGGCATTGGACTTTTTCATGAACAAGATGGGGTGGGGCACTTCGGACATTCTCAAGTACCCAGTTTTGCTTTGCTTGAGCTTTGAAAAGAGGCTGTTGCCGAGGTGGTCGATACTTCAAGTTTTGATTGCCAAAGGTGTTATAACCAAGAGCAAGAGGACTACTGCGAATGCATTTATGCAGGCTGAGGACAAGTTTGTGAGGGACTTTGTGAAGGGAAATGAAGAGCGTGCCCCTGAGGTTTTGGAGATGTACCAAAAAAAGCTCCAAGGTTTATGATATATGACTCTGTTTCCTTGCAATGAGGTGGGAGCTTTTATATTTCTATGCAATAATTAGGGTTTTTTTATATATAAATATTGTTATTGGTTAATGATTTACTTATTGAAGAACTTCGACGAGATTACAGTTTCATTTGCTTTTATCTATATTGGTAATTGTTTGAATTCAATAGATTTTGTGGGTTCAGAGTATAATTTTCTGATTAAGTTAACCAGTTTGCAGACAGACAAAAACCTCATGAATGTATTTTTGAAGTTTTTACCTTTTCCTTTTATTCATTTACTATGCATTTCTCTTTCGAAATATGTCTGGTGAAAAAAGAAAAAAGCATGTCCTTGGAACGGAACCATGCATTTATCTGATAAAAGGGAACACTACCATTTGATGTTAATACGTTTTTTGCTAGCGGAGTTGGTAGGCGGTCTGCTGTTAATACATTTATCAGTTGTGAGCGAGCTGATGTTGAGTTCTTTCGGAAATGCCTAATGGTGCTTGCACTTATTATGGTAGAAACTGGGAGGTCTCATTGGTTCCAAAGTCATTTCCTTACTTTTGTTTTTCCCTTTTGTCGTGGGGGTGTGTGGGGGGAGTAAATGATCTATTCTTTAGCAGTATTTTTAATACGTAGATGGAAATCAGGAAGGAACATGTAATGAGAAATTGGGGTTGCGACTAAATGTGATGGTAGAAGAACGAGTGATGCTCTTCTTATAGGACAAAGCCAGATTATGGGCCTCGCTCCAGGCTTCTGTTTTGTTTCGTCTGAGTTCCCAGGCTTCCCTTTCTTCCCTCTGACTTTGGATTGGGAAGCAGCTAGTTCTTATGGGTTGGTCTGTTTTCGGCCTGGCTGTTCTGCTGTTTATTGTTGTTTTGTAGACTTTTGTAGTTTGATGGTTGTTTTTAGTAGACAGGTTGCTCACTTATCTTGTACTTCCCCCTTTCATTCTTGTTCAATTTTCTGTTTCCTATTAAAATAATGTGGATAATTTCTTCGGCATATTGCTATATTATTGCCATATTACAAAATAATGTGAACAAATAGTTTGATCTCACAAATTAGAGGATAAATAAATACCATATGTTTTGACTTTGTAACAAAGTCGTTAACATATGCTCTGCAATCAATCTCATACTTTGGTTTGGAATCTCAAGTACAACCTATATTCACACCAAAAAATGAAAAATGAAAAATAAAAATCTTAAGTACAACCTATCAAATTATACATGCAAATTTTTCAAATCCGCGTGAACATCCATTCCATGATGTTATGACTTGACTTATAAGTACCGATTGGATATAAACAAATGAACTAATTCTCATCATAGAACACTTCTGAACTTACGCTAGGCCTGTATTATAGTTCATGATTATGCTGGCTTTGAATTCAGTTTCAGCCAAAAAATTTGAATCAATGATGACATGTATGAGCGCATACTGGCAATTAAACCATCCCTGGATTTCTGCATATTAGCAATCAACCATTGATAGTCCGACAGAGTAGAATCAGTTAACGGCTCCAAAAATTCACACCTCGCCAAAATCTGAGGTGGAGGTACTCCTGCAACGAGGTTTGTGTCCAGTCTTGGCTTTCCCTTGATGAGCTCATTCAAAACTTCGGGCGGAGCACTATCAAGAGCAGATGGGGATGCTCCGGGGACTACCTCCTGCTTAAAAGGAAGTGCTCGAGCAGTTTGCAAGCAGAACTCTATCCATTGATGGATGAGCGGAGATGGCCCTCTCACTCTCCCCCCAATTCGATTTGTTTCAAGTTGAGAGACAGCAGGAATTGCCTAGAAAAAGAAAAAGAAAAACATAACTTGACATCTAGGAGAAGATATGATATAGGGGACGACTTAAATTTCTAAGACAACATGGTGCAGGGTGTACCCATAGATCGGCCCATATACTAGCTCCTGATTTGGGAACAATTACTGCAACATTAGACATGCGTTTGGCAACAGGAAGAACATCACTGCTCCACCCAACAGCCATCCACACATCTCCGACCCCAAATGCTTTTAAATAGTGTACACTGTCAAATAGTCGGACCTACATAAGGCCAATGAGCACATCATGATACAAATGAGAATAGAGCAAGTAACCTTCTGCATCATTCTAACAGACCTTTTTTCTTTTACCTAACAATTCTGAGACATGTTCACCACATGAATTATCATAAATGTTTCAGCCACCACTAGAAATACCCCTACCTAAAGTAGAATAATTTTGAGCCATAGCTCTAAAACTGACTCCCATTTCCCAAATTTTAGCTCCAGATTTGGCAGTAATCTACTTTTTCAGTAGTTTATCAAGTGCATCTGTTATAACTTAGATAGTTTCTCTCAATACCTGTTTTACAAGTAAAGCAAGATTTTGCCTGACAGCATCTCTCCCACCATCAACTTGCAAATGGATGTCTTTTGTGTTGTATGATGCTCCCATGTACTTCAAAACTGCACCAATAACCTCTCTAGGAGAATCAACCATCGAAATCTTTCCTGCAAGTTCAGGTCGCCATAAATCTGCCCAGTCCTGCAATGCCAACTCTTAGAATGTTTGTATTTAAGACAACATTTCGTAAAAACCAAAATATGCAAAATACAAACAAAACCAATGATTCAGAATTTAATGTAACTTTCAGCTTTCTTTAAGCAAGTTCCGGCAGGTAACCTTGCCAAACCATTATATTAGCCCTTGAATCAGTTTCCCAACTTCTTTTCTAATATTTTCCCCTTCTCCATAGCATATCATGTGGATCAATGAAATTGTTAAAACTCTCTCAAGGAGAAAGAAGTATCGCATAATGAAATAAGTTCAGAGACATGTTACCTCTACAGGAGCCAACTTATGCTTTTGAAATTTAGTTTTTTTGTATGCTATCACCATGCAGCCCCAGCGATATGGAGCAGCCCATACTTTACCATCAGGATCAATTTCCCCCTCAGAGTTCCTGCGGAGATATACCTGATACCTTTTTAGCAAAAGTAAAACACCATAAAGCGATTTTTTATGGAACAAAAGGGCATTGCCAATTTGAAACAGTACACCAAGCAAAAGCAAATGTTTAAACAACTTAAGGAAACATGCACAATAAAACTCAAGAAGTTCATAGAATTAACTGATATTGACTAAGAATGGGTAAATAACACACTATTGACGGCAGAATAGATATTCATGCACAATAGGAAAACAACAACACCAGCTAACAGATATTGATTCCGAGGTCTGGCATGCCAGTTGAAACATTTAAGCAGACCCTTCAGAATATGCTTCGTGATTCCGGAGTTTCTGGTTACACAACATAGATCTGAGAAATCAGGGGTTGCCCTCTTGGTAGCTCATTTAAGATTTATAATAAAGCTACTGATATATACCATCACATGGATGCTACTAAAACTATAATAAATTTATTTATTCCTCTGATTTCTGGACAAGAAAACAAGTGTTGCACTTCAACGTGACCTGTGACCTATAATTTGCACAGGACAGACATCAACATAAAATGGCATAACTTGATATTGGGCATAGATAGCATCATTTAATGTGTAAACGGGGATCCACTAGAAGACACTTTTCAGGAATTAGGAAACAAGAGGACATGAAACAGCAGTTGTATTCTTACTTTCCATCTGTCACTCAATCCTTTAAACCAGTCCTGGTCTTCTACCCCTTGAATGGGCTCAATTAAAGCCTTGTTAATGGCATAGCTGAGCCAAGAATCCCCAACACTAATGAGGTCAGCTGCTACAACAGATGAAGGCCCAACTTTGCCTTTGCTAAAGGCCATTGACAGATCAGAAAATATGCCCTCAAGACTTCCATGGGACTTCAAGTGAACCTTTGATCTTTTTCCTTGAGATTGCATGAAATCCTACAGGTCAGAAAGATAATTAAGTTATGAACGACACATGTTGCCTAAACTTGCACAAAACCAGCTACCATCAAACCAAATACTAAAATCCATGTCATATGACAAAATACAGAGAAAGAAATGCGCCACAGACCTTAACCCATGAAGGAGGAACAGAGCCACGGAGAGCAGCAATTCTCAAAGGGACAGTCAAAGCATATGTCTTAGACTTCCAAGCTCCAAATGCTGCTTCCAACTTGCTATCTTCTAACTTTTCCAAATTGCCAGATTTACCCTCATCACCATCATCTGTGGTTGTGCTTATCAAATGTACAATCACCACAATTACAACAATCACAGCAATCACAGTTACACTAAGCATCCCTTCCTTATTGTTATTGATAAAAAAAAACCAAGTCAGCTGCTTTGGGAAATTACCTTGAGCTGTGTGCTCCTCCTCTAGAACCGCCCCAGGGTCGCCGAGAGGAAGAGGGGGGCATTGGGCCGAAGCGGCCCAACAGCAAAGCCCAAGCCCAAAGAAGAGGGCGGCAGAGGCGGCAAGCCGAAGCAAGGTCTGGGGCACGCTGGAGGTGGGCGGCTCCGGTGCTGGAGAATGTGGAGTGAGGTTGAGGCCACAAGAGAATGCGAGAGGCCTACGGCAACGGAGACTTGGTTGGGGTTTGGTAGAGCGATGGAGGCGAGGGAAGAAAATGGTGAACTTATTAGGGTTTTGGGGAGATGAGAGGTCTAAGGAGAACGAGATGTGTGGTGGCACCAATGGAACGGAGGCAGCAGCAGCAGAAGCAGCCATGGAAGAGAAATAATTGAATTGAGAAAGAGTGATGACAGAGGCAGAGTTTCACATGATCAAGTAGGACCTGGAAAATTTGGGGTTTATGTGGAAAGATGAGGACATTGTGGTGACGTTGGTGGATGAAGTGGAACAATCTGTTTGGGAACTCAAATTTATCATAGTGGTGGAGTTCATAACTCCATAATCCGTTCTCATATTGTAACGAAAAGAGATAAAAGTGTTGACTTCATTGTAAAATAGAAACAATATAAGGGGGTAATCAATTGAGATTTTAAAAGATTTTAACTTTTTTAGAAACCTATAAATTTTTGAGTGTTTTCAACTCACACTTTGTTCATTTTGAATGTACTCAATCATCAATTTAAAAACTCCATAAAAGTTTGAGTGTGTCTCATTGACTTTAAAGGAAATACAAAAAATGATGGATTTCGATTGATTTTAGAATGATTTTTATAGATATATTTGTTAGAGTAGTGATCTCTTGATCACCTAGTGACCAAGGATTCGTGGTCATCCACTGTTGGATTTAAATACAACGGTCCAATGAAGATTCTTAAAAGGAGTGCAAAAGTATGTGGGCCTTTGGATTTAAATCCAAAGGTTAGTGACCACGGATTCCTTAGTCACTAGGTGACCAAGAGAACACTACTCATATTTGTTATATTACATTTTCAAGATATGATTTCACCAACTCTACTAATACTATCACCATCTTGTCATGACTATCATCACCACCAGTTTTGCCATAGTGTCGTCACCACCAACACCACCTTGCCATAGCCATTACTATCACCACCACAACCAACACAACCACCCTTACCGCCACCACCCACACCACTGCCACGTGTACCACCACCCCCATCGTTGCCACCACCACCACCTACACTGCTGCCACAACCACCACACCATCACATTGATGCTCCACCACCGTCACCGCCACCAACACCACCACCACTACTCCTACCATCGCCGGTGCCATCGCCACCGCAACCACCTCAACCACCGTTGCCACCACCATCACCACTCCCACCGTCACCACTTGTTAGAAATATGCCCTAAAAGCCAATCATTAGATGAAATCTTTTGTGAAAATTTCGTTTAGCCAACCATTTAGATTAACACATAAGGGCAAATATGTCAATTCATGTAGCAATCTAAACCGTGATTGTTCACCTATTAACTAGTCCATGGTCTGTGAGATAAGGAAAATTAGATGCTGAGAGACATTTTCCTGTAACTCATACCCTAAATGTTCCGAGTCATAGGATCGTACATTTGAACATTGATGAACCACAAAGACTAGTACACACATCTGCTCAACTTGGAGGCTGACTAATCTCACAAGTCACAATATACATAAAATAATAATAATAATTCAAATTTTAAAGATAAGATAGATGAACATCTATAGCTACGAAGCTAAGTATATTTTTGTACCATTATTCTAACCAAACACTTCTATGCGGATCGAATTGGAAGAATAAAAATAAAACTTTAACCAAATCAAATCAAATCAAATCAAATCGTTGATATAGTACGGCCCATACGCGGATTTTTTAGATGAGATGCTACACACGAATTCCTTGTTCTGTCCTTGTTAAAGTATTGTATGATGGTCAGAATTAGAGTTCCTTCGAGAAACTTGAATGTAATATTTTTCTGGTTAAAAAAAAAAAGAATAAAAAAATCTTTTGGTTAAAAAAATAATCCACAAAAATAAAAAAATAAAAATTATGATGACAGACAGGACAACGAAGGCAGAAGACGAATCACTTTCAGCGCTTTCTTCGTTTTTGTCTTATGGTCATTTTGTGCTGGCGGCCTTACCATTACCCACGCGTATTCTTTTCTTACAATATTTGATATAGACATTTCATCTTACTAGAATATGAATATCCTTTTTTTGATGACAATATGAATATCCTTTTGACAAAACAAAACAATCATTCAATACCAAATTCAACTGAATTGGACACTCAAAATTCCTTCTCCAAGTTTCTGTAAACTCTCTCTTCTTTTCATTTCATTTCCCTTTTATTTTTCACTTTGCTTTCCATTTTCCATTTCTGTAACAAACAAGAATTAGAAAGCAGATAGAAATATGGCAGTCTCAGCCTTCAAATCCTCAAGCAAAAGGAGCAATGCCGCCACCAATTCCTTAGCATCAACAACCTCATCTGCTGGCAGACAACAAATCACAGACAAAGATAATAACAACCCAGCAAAGAAAGCCCCGCTCAGAAGGTCAAGAAGCGTCAGCGCTTTCTCAAGGACCAGCCTTGACGCTTCCGCTGAAAGTTTCTTGAACAAGAGAGACAACCCTCTCTTCTGGTCAACGGACACCCAATCCATTGAATTTGACCCCCAGAAGCTAGTCAAACCCACCAAGCTTGACGCTGCAACATCGAAGGATTCAAGACCGGCGACCTCCGCTGGTGCTGATTCTAGGAGGGGCCGCTCCGGATTGCGGTATTCCGATGCTTTGGGGACGAGGAAGGAGGCGGGTCGGAGCTTGTCGCGGGTCGACCCGGGCCGTCGGAACCGCTCCGTTTCCCGGGGTCCGGGTTCCAGGGGGCATTTCGTCAATCCCAAGGTTTGGTTTGGTGTTGTGTTGTTTTCACTTCAATTCAGAATATTTCAGATTGGTTTTTGTATTAATATTGTTGAGAAAGAGAAAAGGAAGATGAATTTGAGTTTGTTGTGTGTATAGAGTGACGGTGAACAAGGATGGGGTTCGTTGAATAAAGTGGCCAGTGATGGGAAAAAGGGTGGTTTAGTTAGAAGTAGTTCTGATGAGTTGGATGAGTTGAAAGGTCTGCGTACATGGTCCAGCCAGCATTCACAAGATTCAGATGCAAATTTGGTAAAAACTAAGCTGACCCATGTTCTGATTTTGTATGATATGACTAGTAGTGTTAAATTAGCATCTTGCTTGATGATATTTCCTTCTGTTTATGTTTCTCTTTCAGTCTTGTTTGCAATCCACAAATTGGGAAGATGGAGTTTCAGTCGCAGGTTCTTTATCTGGAGCAGAAGAGAAAACTGTTAAAGCAGTGTGTGAACGGATGAATATGGATCTTGGGCATTCTCATTTGGTCTGTATGACTTCAAGTCAGAAGCTTGCCTCTTATTTATTTATTTTTTTTGGTGACATGCGTCGCTAGTTCAGATATCAGTTGGAATGCTACTTTCCGAGATAAGTAGTTGGTTATGATAATAAATGAAATTCCCTGCTAATTTGCAGTCAGTTCAAGGGAATTATTTGGAAGATGATACCCCGACTACTAGTATATATGAAACAGTTCGATCTGAAGTGAGACGTGCTATCTCTGAGATTCAAAATGACCTTGAAAATGTAAGTGGATTTATTTATTTATGCTCACAATTAAAGAAGAAATTAGCAGCAGGTTGTTGGTTGTTGGCACTCTATTACTTTACTAAAGAAAGGATTCTTATAGGACTCTTACATTGCAAACCTTTACCTAATCTTTTGGTATTACTCCTACCACTAGTAAGAATGCTTGTTAGCTAAACTGAGGTTGTCATTTCAACTTCAGTAGGATGAATTAAATTACTACAAGTTGTCGGACTTAAAGAAAGGAACAATTTTTAAAAGTGTTGCAAATGTTTTTGTAGTACAGTATCTCTGGTAAGTACGCATGCTAAGAGAAGAAGTTAGGAATTTGAGCTACTAATTTGAGTATATGTTAAGCTGCATTGTGCAAATAATAGATTCTGTGGCCTCTTAATTAAAGTTTGCATTCTGTATGAGAATGCCAGAATGTTAAGCAGAATTAGAAGTTTGTGCTACAATGATTCTGATATATTGACCATCAAGTGATACATTAAAGTGAAGGTAGTTAAGAATATTGGTTAGATGATAGGGAGTGATGCATAACTATAAAGCTTCGGTAACCTTGGCAGTTATTTTATGAATGAATACAGTACAGATCACCATTTGATGAAAGTGACTAATAAAATAGGCGCATAGCAAAGGCATTTTCTTTGCTCTAACTGTTAAGTAAGCCCTTACAGATTTTGGTTTAGTTATTTTCTTTCCACAACAAAAAAGAAAAAGAAAGAGAGGTAAGCCCTTATAGATTTATTGATTCTGAATGTAGGTATGTACAAGATTATGAGTAGAATGTGAATTATCTTGGACTAGAGAGACTTGTTAGATAAATTTCAAGGAATTGCTACTAGTGACAATAATGTGTAATCCAACTCCACTCAAGGCTTCACAATTTGGGATGGAAATAAATTCAAGGCTGCATTTACTGCCTAACAAACTTTTGTGCAGTTGGTGAGGAACTCAACATAAATCTACTCTCTCACCTTAAGTAAAATGGATTGATCCTTAACAAATCAAATAGTTCTTATAAGAGAGACCTCAATGAACCTGTGGTCTCTTGAATGGACAGATCACCTCCAGATGTTGGATTAGTTGGTGGAGGCTTGATCTTTGGATTTTGGCTTTTGTTGAATATGGGTTGTGGCATTACCAATATTACAAAGTGACCACTACACGACAGCCACTTTATTCAGTTGACTTGTAATTTAAAGATTTTGTTTTTTGTGTTAAGTATACCAAGAAGAATGTAACATATGTACATAGGTCATTTAGTTTCTGTAACCCTTATTAAATTAGTTATATTGCTTGTGCTCCCTTGCTTTTATTTTGATTAATGATGACAATGCTTTAATTCTGATATATATTTATTCTTTGCTTATGTGCTTGCAAAGTGCAGTCACGGCTATTTGATAGTATGTTCTTTCTTTCTTACAAGCTCAGGCTATGCGAAGGAGTAATACTCCAGCACTTGCAACTACCGACATTGCTGATATCCCTCCTGACCTGGTAAATCCAAGTGCAGTTGAATTAGTTTTGGACATCAGAAGAGAGTATGCCAAAAAGCTTGAGCAGGTAAATTTTCATTTCTCTAACTATACTTGGTGTGAGGTTGGCCAGAGTTTTGTCATTGAGTAGTCGGATGTGGCTTAATTGACAATGCCATTGTTGTGGAACTTACTAGATGTTAGCATTTGAGCAGATGAAGATGCATGCATTGATGGACTAATATGAATAATTGCAAATACTTGCCTCTAGGTTAGAGTAAACTGACTTAAGTGAGACAGGAGAATGTCTCATCTGGGACACAATTGGCTTCTTGTTATGGTATTGGTTAATGCAGATTGTCCTTTCATTGTTGGATGGAGAATGCAATTTGTGTGGAAGTACTTGTGGAGTCCATTTATTTTATTGTGATGATTATTGATGTCTTTAACAGAGTGTATAAGTTACATTTATGGTAAATCCTGTCATCCTCATATTGCTACTGCGTGGGTTGAAAACTTTAAAGTGGTTGCTTCATGAAACGATGTTAAGGGTGTAAACATATTTACCGTCTTTTGACAGGACTTTGGGGAGTGGTATTTTTCGTTAATTGCAGTGACATATATATTCAGCTTGATCTGAAGGTTTTTCTTTTATTTATTTATTATGTTTTCTGTTGACATGATATAAAAGAGAGGTTGATCCCCTTTGTGCTACTCTCAGCTGTGCCTGTGACATAATGGAAACATTTTTATTCTAGGCATGCTACATGGACTTCTGTGACACTTAAAATCGTATAATCTTTTTCTTTTCTGTTACTTTCTCCTTTTTATTTATGTTTATGTGGGGAACATAACTCCATTAAGTAGACCCTTGCCTTAAACTTGCAGTCCCAGGAACGCTCTAGAAAACTTCAATCGGATCTGGCTGTTGAGGAGCACCGTGGACAAGAGCTCAGCAGAATCCTGAAGGAAGTGCTTCCAGATCCCAAGACCTCTAATGTGCCAAAATCACGTCCAGGAAGAAAAGTAGGATATTCATTTTTTTTCTTCTTCCCCTACCTTCTCTCTTAGTATTTAGTCAAGTTCCATGCAATATGCTTGTATTTGTTTTCCTTGGAGCATGGTAAGCATGTTTTCTTTTCTTGTGTTTATATATTGTTGGTTCTTGGATGCAGATGCTAAATAGCTTCATTTTTCAGAACATGAAGTGAGTGTGTATGGATCTTCATTTCATTTGTAATCTCTTAGTAAAACTACACATCATGCTTAAAATAACATTCTGTAAAAGCATTAAGCGTCTAGGATTTGTCATCCAAAATGTTTGTTTAAGCCTTTAAAAAAATGCATCTGTTTGTGCACAATGGTCAATATAACTAAAATGAAATGTTTTTCACCCCTTGTTCTGAGGCTGTTATATTTTTGTGTATGGATAAATTTGAATCTCTCTGATGATAATGGGAGAACATAGGTTTGCATCCCATACACAGTTGAAATGTTCCTTACAGCTAGCATCTAGGTAAGAGTTTCACAGGTTGTTTGTTCTCTTTCCTTCATGTTCTTTTATTAATTTATGGTTACAGGCTAGCATTGAAAGAAGGAAGATGTCGAAACGTCTAACAGAAGAAGCCATGTCTTATTTTGATGAGTGTGTATCCCTATCAACTTTTGATAGTTCTGACTTCTCATCTCCAGAAGACCCACCACGCAACTTAGTTGGCTTTACTACCCCTGTTGGTAAAAGCATATCTTTACTCCAAGCAAGTTCAACTGCTGCAGTCACCAATAACTCAAACTCTTGCCACAATGATAAACAGGTCCATGTTATTCCTCGATGCTAATTAATTTTTTTCCTATTTTATATGCCTTTTCCCCTGAATTTGTCAAATTGTAAGCATGTAGTTATTCATGCAAAATCTTATATGATATCCGAACAGAATCTAGTTTCTGAAACAATAATGTCCATTCTCCATTCTTTCAGGGATTAATCATTGAAAATCAGTTTACCGATGACCGTCATGCTTCAGGACTGATGGCAAGCAGTGGTCCTAGGGAGCCACAGATTAGTCATAACAGTGCCAACATGCCCCAGGATTGGAAGTTCTCATTTGCTCATAAGCCAACAGAAACCCTTGAGCTTCAACCGGACATTATGAAGTACGCCAGACATTTTGAGAAAGCAATTGAGAAAGATGACGCGGAATTGCAGATTGTGAGATCAAACTATTATGATTTGGGTGAGTACAATTTGCAGGCTGCAGCACAAAGCTATATGTTCGATAGGGTATTGTATAGAAATAGAATAGAGTCGGGTGGTATTTTACTGTGTGGCAGTGGTATTTCAAGTCCTTTGTCACATTTTGCTTCTTTTGTCTGATGTTGCGGTCGAGGAATGCGATAAATAGAACAATGTCTCCGGAGTGATGTTGGGAGTAATTATTAATGATATTATTATTATATATACAGAAATTTGAAAGAGGTTGAGATTCCACCCCAAAATCAATTGGCAATGGGGGGAGTAGATCAACTCTTTATAAGTCTTTGTTATGTTTTTCAACTTTTCAACGTGAGACTATTTACCTTCACATTCTCACACGTCCCGCACGTGTGGCGAATTTTCAAGCCTAACACGTAGATAATACATATTGGGTGACGTGGAGCACGTGTAGCCGTTGAGCTTTTACACGTGGGTTAACCTGCTCTGATACCATGAAGACGTTGAAGTTCTACCCCAAAACCAATTGTCAATGGGGGGAGTAGTCCAACTCCTTATAAGCCATTGTTAGGTTTCTCAACTTTCCAATGTGGGACTTTTTACCTTCACAAAATTCTCATGCGGACATCCGGACGTTATGTTCGTGCGGACGTCATGTATTTTGTACTACATCTCCCTACTTTTCTGCCTATTTACAATGACATCCGCACATTAATAGCATGCGGACATCCGTGTATATATATATATTTGGAAAAGTGAGTAATCTTATGTTAGGATGGAAGCCTTGGGAAGAATGAGGGCGAGAATCCAACTCTTACCATGAATGAGAGGGTATATAATTTTTATGAACGGGTGTAATTTTGGTACCTAGCTGATTTCCTGTGTTGATTGTTAATTTAGCCAAAATTGGTTTATTTAAGTGAAGTGTGTGGTTGTGCACATCATACCTTGCTTATGGTATTATTGCCTTTTTCTTTTCCTTAGAAAAACCTCAATAAAGAACAAAGCCTCTTCTAGAACCAGAACTCCTACTATCCAAATTAAAGGCGAAAACTAAAGAGAGGGAAAGAGTTACGCCAATGCCGTTGAGATTACTGAAGAGAACGGTGGCCAAGCTTGGCTTATGGTGTTATTATCATTGACAAACTTATATTAGGGTGCTTTAGTTTATAGACACTATATATTTTACTAATTAGGAAAATACAAATTCAATTCACTTAATTAAGAAAAGGCCAAAGAATAAAAAAATATGATGTAATTTTACATTCATGCATTATAAAAAGCTAAAAATTACAAAATATGCCATTATGCAAATTTTAAGTAATTCATTTTAAACCAAAGACAATTGTCACCATTACAAAAATAATTAGGGTGCTTTAGTTTATAGACACTATATATTTTACTAATTAGGAAAATACAAATTCAATTCACTTAATTAAGAAAAGGCCAAAGAATAAAAAATATGATGTAATTTTACATTCATGCATTATAAAAGCTAAAAATTACAAAATATGCCATTATGCAAATTTTAAGTAATTCATTTTAAACCAAAAGACAATTGTCACCATTACAAAAATAATTATTATTACAAACGGTCATCATCCAATTCTTATGTTGGGAAGTTGGCAGGCAAAGCTTCCACTTAATGTTAGATTGCAATCTCCTCTCTCTCTCTCTCTCTCTCTCTCTCTCTCTCTCTCTCTCTATGGTGTTATACTAATCTAATAATAAGTTAAAGAATGCACATTTATTTTTTGCAGTGAATGGGATCAACCTCAAAGTGAAATGAGGCCACGTGGTTCAATTCCCATCACGATATGTATTGGGTTCTTAAGTTTGATTGGGGCAGTAGTTCAATATGAATTTGAAATACATATTAATCAAAAATATGAAAAAAGTTTCTGTTTAATTTTTAAAATTTTATCTTCTGGTCCGGGTTGGCTTGATAAAGAAAAATTAAATGAAGGTGAAAAATAAACTAAAAGATAGGTTCATTGCTTTGTTACCAACAATGATTGCCATTTACACTAAAAGCAGCGTCAAGAAAGTAATGAATGAAAATGCCCCCTCAAGATGGAACAACGATCTTTGATGAAAGAAGAGGATATAACAGGCCAGTATAGATGCTCTATGCCATTTTGGTTCTTGCAAATATTCTGGAAAGAAAAATGATTCATTGCATTGTCTAGCTTGCCCTTATTCAAGTAGTAATATATTTCTGTCTGTCAACCGACATTTATAATTATGCTTCGATTGTAAATTTCTTGCATGCACGCTGATTGATTACTTTGAAATAAGCTCCTCCTACATTAATCTTTGTATCAAGGTATTGATTTACGTATTATGGGAAAGGATTGTTGGTACTTGCAATTAAATATTCAGGTGGCAAACTCGATGTGCGTGCATCAGCAGGATTTTCTTTTTCCTCTCGTTTTCTACTTGATAGGCCATTGGTCTTGCTTTATCTTAAGTTTGCTCTTGCGGTGCCTATATATCAATCTAGCGGAAGCGATCAAAATTTCTGGGGAAATCCGGACATTCATGGCAATAGATTACGATCGCAAATGCTTGTCAACGTAACAGTTTCCATGATATGTGGAGGTAATGTTTCGTTTTACACCAACACCCATATTTGGAATCAAGAAAGAGGAATTTGAATTTCAGGACTACGCAATAGATACACCCATGAATAAATCGGCGTGGCTTGTAGGAGGTGATACATCTCATGAAGTGAAGATTGATGTTAAACCCATCGGTGCAATTGCGATGATAAATATCAAAAATTATGGGTGGTTGGTTTTCAAAAAATATAAAATTACAGGCAATGCCACTTCTTATAAGATTTTGTGACATTGAAGGACTTGAACCTTGACCCTCAAAGGAGTTAGCCTCATTGACAAACCACTACATAAACTACATTGCAGAAAATATAAAGCGCAATGCATAAAACATAAACTACGTTGCAGAAAGACATAAACTACGATGCGAGAAACACATAAGCGCAGTAAAAAAACATAAACTGGAATGGAGGTGCTTTCATGATTGTGATAGGAAAGATGAAAATGAACAAAAATAGAAAATGGAGGTGTAAAATTTGAGGTTATATTAGTAGTTATGGCCAACAATAAAAAGTTTTAAGGGTTATAGACTTATAGTCACCTTGCAAGCAATGTCAAACTGAAACTTGTGGGGACAAAGCAGGTCGTTTAACTTCGGGTCAAGATGGAAAAGTTTTGCCAACTTGGATCCATTGTTTGGTAAAAGTTGACATCATCTTCAAGTCTTGAAACAAGGCTGACAAGCTCGTCACTCTCGGGACCTGTTATCATAAAGAGAAGGCATAATGACAATGAGTAACAATATATAGGACACACTTATGATACAAAAACGCAACACACAACAACTTCTGACATAGGGAGAATGAAGTTGGCACTACGAGCTGAGCTCGGATCTTAACAATGTCCTCTGATAACATAGTAGCTATATGGTAAGGTCTTGGATGTTCTTTGAACCTAAAGCTTCGCTTTGTCACCGATTCTCTAGATACCAGATTTTAGCTACTTCACTCAATCAATGAAAACATTACAAAAGCTCCACGAGAGGAGCCTAGATTCCCACAGTGGAAATCAAGGAAAGCCTTTAGGAACTTTTAGAAAGCGATAATCTTTCATGTAAAATATTTCTAGGCTAACTTTTTTCTTACCCTGCACTAGACCCTTTTATAATACGAGAAGACCACCCTGACTCGCTTCACCCCCAATATAAATATTCAACATATATATTAGTGCAAAAATCAACCAACTCCATCAAAGAAGAAAAGCAAGTATCTTCCACGACAACTCTATAGCCAAATGAAGTAATCATGTTAAATGCATTTTATACGTTGATTTTGCAGCCTTATCCAATTGCATGGCGGACTCACTTACCCCTACTTAATCAAGCGGGAAGAAATGCAAGCATACTGATAAACATGTGGTGCACCATGAATTTGTATGTGGCTAGAAGTCCTTTGACCTGGAAAGAAATACATTTTAAGTATAGATCCTTTCCCAAAACAGAACACACGGAGCCTTGACAATGGCCTCCATGACATCTCCATGTTGAGACTCATGCGGTGCTCTCGGCTCCTCTGAGTTCCAAAACCAAAATGTGAAAGCAATTTATAATCCATCCCAAAACAAGGAAATGTTTACTAAGCTCTTAGAGTCTCTAAATTGCCAAGCCAAAAGGAAAAATAAAAGGGCTTCATCGAAAATAACCAACTAGAGATTCATCAAAAATATCCAAAACCACTCACACAAATGTCTAAACAAAACAATAAAAACCCAATTGTGTATTCCATACTTGATCAAATTTCACTGTCGAAAGCCTGAAATAAATCCAAACAACAGACCAAACACATCAAATTCCTATCAACCAATATCAAATTAAAATGTTGAAGAAACACACAGGTCACCAATTCAAGGACAAACTAAATCAATTACACATAATAAGCGCAGGGGGAGCTAAGCAATCATGCACGGTATAAAGGCTGGACGATCTTCATGCGATTATGGTGAAGCGACTAACAAAACCAGGACGCAATCGAGAAGAGTCCAAAAGGAGCCCAGATTCAATACGAAAACCTCCTTTGAAAGCAGCGCCGATACTCGGCTCGCGACGATGATGATCTCGATGCGTGCTTCTCGCTCGCCGTGCGGCCGCTGAAGATCGCCACCTGAAGGTCCGCGCTAGGTTGATCGCGCTATGGTCGCGATGCCGATGCTCGCCTAGTCCTTGCCGATCGCAAATTTTAATATACGGTGAAACAAAATATCAGAAAATGGCAAAAATGTAAATGTAACCCTTATATTAATCATGCTTTTATACGTGGGCTTACTAATTGGTCTTTAACAAAATAAAATTTAAAACTCATCATCCACCTTATCCAAAACAAAAATAGGTAATGTATCAAATGCTAATTACTAAAGTTTTTGTGGCTAAATACTATTTTTCTCTTATAGTAATACTTTTTTGGTCATTGGGTTTTGACACCAAAATTCAATTTGATCACTGAGAAAAAATTTAGTCAAATTGGTCATTGTGTTTCCCAAAGTTTATAATTTATAGACATTCCGTTATTTTTCGTTAAATGTAGCTTTTTTTTTTTTGGAATCACATTCAGTCTTCTTCCTCTAACTCAACGAGTTATGGTATATTGTGCTATTAGAGTTTAGCAAATTTGGGGAAATATTAGGTTGAAATCGAAATTGTGAGGTATAAGGAAAATAAAAAAGCCAAACCAAATTAAAATGAAATCAACAACGTACCAATATGTTCCTCATCATATGAATCATCATCAAACATAAAGGAAAAGATGGCATTGTCACGGTTATCCATTGAAAGCGTGAAATGATATGAAAAGTATGAGAATGAAGAAGATGATGTGTTTGACAACCAATTGTACTCTTCTTAAATAGATTTTGTGGACATATTCAACAAGAATGAAAGGAGATTGATGAAATTGACAAAGGAAAAACAAATTGAGAAATAGAAAAAATAATTTTGGTAGATTATTTGAGAAATGAGTGGGTATTTATAGAGTTTGGAGTGAGTTTTGGGGTTGGATATGATTTAGATTAATTTGAAATATTATTTTGACCGTTGTTTTTAAATTTCAGCCGTTGGATCTTTTTTTTTCAACCTTTAAAATGGCTTGGATTGAATCTATATCGTTAATTTGGGTTATTGTTTGGAATAAAAGAAAAAGAAAAAAAAACGAGATGTTTGAATTGTGCCGTTGGATTCCAATGACAACATCACCAAAGCGCGACAGGATCTATAGCACCAACAGAGCAGGCCCCTTTCATAGCCCCTTGCACATGGGCTGCGTTAGCCTTGAGTGGGCTCCATAAAAAAAAATTCAAGTCCTGACAATAACTAGACTGGTATTTGGCCCCAAGTTTGGATTTTCCCAAATTTTAGCCCCTTAGTTTTCTTGAGTTGAGAGTGGAATTAGGCTAAAATTTGGGATTGTTTGAATTTGGCATGATGGGTTGGAGATGGCCTTACCGAAATCTTGTTAAGCTATATGAATTCTTTTGCTAGTTGATATTGCTGATCAGGGTTATAAAAATTCATTTGAAACCAACTACTGATATGTTATCATGGATCTTGTTTCAGTTCGGACGTTCCTAGCTAACTTTGTTGTGTGGATCCAACGACGGTAAGTTCATACCCTTGCATTGTTCTTATATGGAAATTCAAAATTGAATATTTTTCTAAAACTCATCTTTTCGCTTGGATGTTGATTCAATGAAATGTATAAACTAAGGAAAAGAGGTGAAAACCTATGGGTAGCTTAAATATGTACTTTCCATTTCATAATAGATAACAATAAACATATATTTTGCACAAATAAAATAAAATAAAAACCATAAGCTATAAATTTTTATTGGCCATAAAAATGTTATCATAAAAAAAATCAATCTACCACCAAATAGGACTCAAGCCTCATGCTGTTTCATCTCTCCGTCTCCATTACCATCTTTGTCAGCTTTTGTTATACTCATTCAATAAATAAATAAAAATTGTCAGATACTCAATAAATTTAGCCATCAAATTTTGTTGACCAAATATTGCGGTAGTTTTTGAAAGAATGAGTTTATTTTAAAAGGGTGGGATGATTTTGGCCTACGTACTTTGAGTGTGTCTCTAGTGCTTGTTTTTTTTATGCGCCTTAATTTTGAAAAGATATGCATGACTCATTTACTAAAGTTTGGTTTACTTGTGTATGTGGATAAATTATTATTTAATTATTTTTTAAATTTTTGGGGTTTTCATCTTTGACTTTTGTAGCCAAAATCATAAAAAAGGCAAAAATGCAGTGTCAGGATATGTGCCGGCGGAAGATGGATATGAGTCGGCAGACGTTGGAGAAGAAAGTAGCAACTAATCTAAGAGGCTGTGGAAGGAGTGTGGAAGGGGAGAAAGAAGCACCAACCAGGAGTGAAAAAAGAGCTGAAAACTATTTGCTTATTAGAAACGATAATTAGTGTTTTATGTTTTTAAATGCTTATTAACTCAATCCGTTCAAGAAGGCAAGGAATAGTCACTGAAATGTGGAGGGGGTGGATGGACCACCAACCACCCTCTTCCGATGCCTAAGTAAGTTCTTTTCTCACAGGAGGCATTAATGGTACCTACCTTCTTGGTGAAAGTTTCACCAAAGAGGAATTCTGAACTTTCACCGTTAATACCTCCTGTGAAACGTACATTCTTTTTCTACTGGCAAAGTTAGCTCTCACTTTTACTTTATTTTGACGTGGGACTAACGGGTCACTGATGATGTGGCGCCCTTTGAGTGGTTGATTAGTCACAAGCTCATATGTGTCTCGCCATTTTGATGAATCATATGTCAGTTGAATATTCCATGGGTATAATGGTCGTTTTAATAGAGCAACACAAGGGCTTCTGGAGTGAAGCGCTTGGTCGCTAGGCGTGCTCTGGGCGGTTTGATTTAAGCGTCGTCCTTAAGCCAGACTGCAGGGGTCTTGACGGGCATGGTTGGCCTTTCTTATACTCTGGTGGGTCTCCTCAGGCACTTTGTGTTTGGAGCCTTTCTTATATTTACGGTTGGCCAATCAAAATGTACAATTGAGTTACTTATTCAAAACTCTCAAAGTTAAAAAAACCAGTATTAACCTAAAATGATCATCACCATCACAAGCTAGTTTAAATTTTTTTAGTTTCACCTCTCACCATATCAACCATCAAATTCACTGTATATTCGTAATCACCATAATTTATTAGGGCCCGTTTGGTAACATTTTCGGAGAATTTTTTTAAGAATATTTTTAGAGAATGAAAAAAAAGAAAACGAATTTGCATTTTCATGAAATAAAAATGCATCTGGTAGATTAATTAGAAAACATATTCATAAAACAAAAACAATGAAAACGTGTCTGGTAGTATAATTTGAAATAATAATATATTAGTTATTTTTATGAAAATGTTTCTTATGAGAATGAAAACAACTATTTTTGTTTTTGTTTTTGTTTTCTACAAGTACACATGAACTTGTTTTCATTTTATGAAAACATTCTCAATGTTTTCTGTTTTTGGGCCATCAAACGTGTTTTTGCCTCATTTTTGTTCTTTGAAAATGAAAACAACCCCTTAAAACGTTACCGAACGGGACCTTAGTATCTTGATCCCATTGACTACTCGCCCATCACCTGGGCTTTCGAGTTCACCTATTTACTGAAATCTTGTTAATCTATATGAATTATTTTGCTAGCTGATGTTGCTGATTAGATTAGGGCTATAAATATTCATTTGTAACCAACTACTGATATGTTAGTATGGATCTTGCTCCTAATGGGACAAGATGTGAAAACCTTTTTTTTTTGTGGGTCTAAATAGCAACTTCATTAAAGAAAGGCCAAAGCAGCACCAGAAAACATAGCAATCAAGACAAAGACTAAGCTAAGCTCCAGACAGAGAGACGAGACAAATAGCCTAAGTCACAAACAGCAAACTAAAAACACCAAGAACTTAAGAAAGGGTTTAGATAATAGATAACAAGAAACATTGCGTCATCTATTTTCAGAATGTCACTTTGAGCAAACCATCTAGGGCCCAAATAGACACGTTTGCCCAATAACGGGGGATAATTACGAAATTGTATAGATTGGATCATGAATGTGTGTGGAAACAGCAATGATATTCGGATCTATGAGATTGTTTGTTTCTACAGATATGAAAAATATTGTACTGTGCCGACAAATATGGGAATAAGGAAAAATGTAGCTTTTCGAGGTTGCTGAGGTTATTGCAATAATAATAGTAAGCACCCTATAATCCTAATATAATTCACATTTTTTAAACTATAGTTTTGAGGTTGTATAAGACATAAATGGCACCATGCTATATGCAACATCAGACGTGGGAAAAGAAATAAAGTGGTATTTTTGGTTACTTTCTCAACATTATTAAACACGAGAAAGAAATGTTCAATTTTCCATCTGTTGAGAAAAGACATAGAAAATAATTTCCCATCAAATTTTGTCCGGGTTAAAAGAGATTTCCAATGTCAAGCCCAAATGCTGAAATTTAGCCCAACAATGCGGTGGGTAGTAGAATCTGAAACAACGGTTGTGGATGTAATATTTGAAAGTATTGAGGGCAAATTCAGTTGTTCTGAAGTAAGACATAGAGGCCCAACTCAAAGCCATAAAGTAACTGATATATAGGGTAGAAATTAATTTCAATTTTAAAAATTGGGATGGAGAGATTCTTTGAAGCTTAGGAAGGCCAGCGTGGAGGGCAAATCCGAATGGTAGCATGGCTGCGGCTGAAGCCAAGTGTAGGGTGCTTAATTAACTCTTGGTTAATTAACCCAGGTCCAACTTTGACCCGAGGTTAACCCCCAACACAAAACCAGAAAAATGGTGTTGCTTTGCTTCCTTGTATATTTTAACACATCACCCTTCCAACTTGTTTCTTTCTTCCGCAGTCCCCCCCTCTCCCTTTTTCGGTAAACCACTTTTTTCTACCCACCCAAATGCCACTTCTTCTTCTGCTAGTACAACTCCATTAAACCCTCTCACCATAAAACCAGAGGAACCCAGACATGCATTTGCATCTTCCACCATTTCATTTCTCCTTCCAATTTTCATCCATTGCTTCAAGTTTTTTGTTCTCTCTTCTTCTCCTTCTTTAATTGGTGCTCATTGTTTGGAATTGGAAGGGAGATGAAGAGGTCACCTAGTTCTTGTTGCTCTTCTTCTTCCTCTTCTTCATCTTCATATGCAGGGCCTGAAATTCCCCAACTGAACCAGCCAGAGAATCAGAAGCCCAAGGCCAAGCGCATTAGAAAAAACCACAACAACCCAACAGAGAAATGCCAAAATGGCACCAACCCAAACTCAGGAGGGGGCAGAAGAAGCTCCATTTACAGAGGGGTCACAAGGTGGTCCATTAATTTCCCACAATTTTTTTTTACAGAGAATTCCCCATTTGTTTCTCAATTTTCATTTGCATGTGTGAAATTTTGCTGCATTTTTGTTTATCTGGGTCCACAGGCATAGATGGACTGGAAGATTTGAAGCTCATCTCTGGGATAAGAGTTCATGGAACAACATTCAGAACAAAAAAGGACGACAAGGTAATTAAATTTCTTTTACTGAAATCCTGATCGGGTCCAAGGAGATCTGTAAATTTTATTTATTTAAATCTGATAATCTTTATATTTATATTTTTTGTGTTTCTGACTCTGTTTTTTTTTAATTATTCCTGTGAAAACCTCTGTCAATGCGACGTTCATATGCTCTACTTTTGCCGCTGCTTAATTAGTTTATTTGGGTAAGACAGTCTCTCTTTCAATCTATTTTAGATATATATAAATAAAAGATTATTTCTCATAAATTATTATGTGGTCATGGGGGCTGACGGGGTGTTATTAAATAAACTGCCTCTGCCTCTGCCTCTGCCTGCCTTTGACGTTATTTATTAATTTATTGATTTTATTTATGGCATGTATATAGGAGCGTACGATAGTGAGGATGCTGCTGCCCATACCTATGATCTTGCTGCCCTTAAGTATTGGGGACCCGGGACAACACTGAATTTCCCGGTACATTTATTACTCCAACCTATATGTCTGTGGATAAATCTCTTTCTTTCACTCTAACCCCGTCACACACGACCTCTGTCACGTGTGTGACGGTCACGGTTAAGTATGAGAAGACGGTTTTTTTCCCCATTTTTGGGTACTGATTAATGTCCTCTAAACTTGCCACTAATGGTTGAATTTGCGTGCAATGCTCCAGATAGAAACATACACAAAGGAGCTTGAAGAAATGCAGAATGCTTCCCGGGAAGAATACCTAGCCTCATTGCGCCGGCGGAGCAGCGGATTCTCTAGAGGCGTTTCCAAGTACCGCGGCGTGGCTAGGTAACTAAATGCAATTTACACGCCAAATTGGGAATGCAATACAATCCTTTGGGGTTTTTTTAAAAAAAAAAAACTATATATATATATATATTTTTACAGGCATCATCATAACGGGAGATGGGAGGCCAGAATTGGAAGAGTTTTTGGAAACAAGTATTTATACCTGGGAACTTATGGTATGTACCTTCTCCTTTTCTCTCTTCTATTGTCTTATAATTATGTGTTTTTCAAAATTTCAGATCCAATTTCAATTGCCTCAGTGGACTTTCATTCACTTTGCATGCCTTCACATTTTGTCTAATTTATAACAAAAAATTTAAGGATTTTTTAGCAGCAATTTTCAGAAAACAAAAATTTCGGAAAAGTCAGTCGGTCCAGCTTCATTTTAATTTGGAATTTTCCGAAGAACTGGATGCTGCCAATTTCCAACTGCTCTACTGACTATTGATGCCAATTTCATGGCACCTTTGCGTCAGTCAATGCACAGACGTGGCTATTAGTTTTCCATTCCAGTCCAAACCGATATAATATACATGTCAAAATGAATCTGTTTTCTGTATGAAAATTTTAAATTATCTTTATTATTTTTATTTTATTATGTAATATTCCTTCCAGAAAAAAAAAGCAACCCACAAACAAATACATGCAAGGGACATGTAGCTCAAGTGGCTAACAGTATTTAGCCGTGCATCCGATGTCGTAGGTTCGATATGGCTCTTTGGTAGTCAGTGATATCAATAAATAAACTTTAGGTTCAACTAGGAAGTTGCGAAAAGATTGAACTGGTAGAGTTATTACTTATTAGGTTAGCAAATAAAGAAAAAGGTGCTTGTAGCCCCACAAGCAAATTCAACAGGTGACTGGACCACCCAAAATACCAAATATTTTGCCCGAGTAAATGAAAATCAATTATTATTTTTGAAACGTAACTGTTTGTTCTGATCTTGTTTTTCATTTATTCTTTTTATATATATATAAATCAAACTATTTTCATTTGAATTTTTGACAACATAAAGGGGATACTTAAAACCTTAAAACACCTTAGAAGAGTACGATTTGGTTGGGGTTTTGGGTTTAGCATGGCAGCAATCAGGTACATGCGGAAGTACGATAGTAGCAGGAGGTACACGCAAGCAGATTGACTGGATCTGACGGTCACGGTGGGTTGAGAGATTTTATTTATTTATTTATTTATTTTTATTTTGGTCAGATGGGTGGGTTGAGAGATTTTAAGAAGCAAAAGGAGTGACATTTGTTGCAATTGCCAGCAGTGGGGGCACGTGACACCCAGCCTTTGCCTTTAGTGAGAGAGAGAATAAAAGTTGCCTGTCATTCTTCTTCATAAGGACACAGTGGATCAGATTGATCTTTGTTTTGATTCAAAAGAGCGACAGGCACGGGGGCTCACGTGTCCTATTGCTCTCCTTGTTGTGGCTCTCTCTGGGTCTGCCAAGTCATCCTGGACTTTGTGTCTGCTTTTCTTTTTCTTTTTTTATGCCAGATCCACACCGTCCAAATCTTGGGTGTGTGCGTGTGCTTCCCATCTCATCTCAAAAAAAAAAAAACTAGAAAGCTAGTCCCGATTCTCATTTGCGTGTGAACGACTTTCAAACGTTGATGATATAATTCTCATTCTCTCATTTTTGGATTATAATTGTCAACGATTGTCAGTCGTTCACGTGCAAATGAGTAATGGACACTAGCTTTCGTTGATTGTTAAGTAGGGATTGAGAGATGGACCATAGTTTCATATCACATTGGCACATTAATTGGTCATTATTTATTTTTTATGCGGGTTGGTCATATTATGTGACTGGTAATGTGTAGTCAATTTACACTTTAACAGTCATATAATTGATTATTTATTGTAGTTGAATAAAATATGCTTCATTTGATCTCAAGAATCAGTACTTTACACAAAAAGTATATTTATCTAAAAGTATTTATTAAAAAAAAACTACACAGAATTCTATTTTTGGTAACCAAACTCAGCTAATTTTCCATTTCCCACCTGACAAAATACATGATCCATGATTTTGCTCTTCTCAAATTATGATTTTTTTAATTTTTGTATTTACATTTAGATCCACTGCTTCAGGTTCTGTGCATCTTCTTTCCTTATATTTTGCCTTTTTGTTTTCAAAATTTCAATGTTTGTGGTTACAAATGGAGACCCAAAAAAAAAAAATAACGTGGGGGAAGGGAAATTGAAAACAAGCATGTGAAGCAGTGAAGGGCATTTGTAGGCCTTCACCTAATTCCTACCTTCTTTTTTGCTTTTTAAATGCTACAAAAATTAGGTGTTGTGGGGCATCGCAAATTCTTATGGATTCATTATTCGGTGCAATTGTACAAATGCATAATGATCTTCACGACTCTGGATTTTTCAGTTAAATACTATGAACTATCAATGTCACATGAGTTATGTATGCACCTATGCTTTTTAATGATAATGTTATTTAAACAGTCGAACCATATTTATCTATCACATTGTAGATCACATAACTAATACACGTAACTAAGTTTACAGGTGAATCCCACGTCTGTTAGAGATGTGGTCTACAATGTAGTTCTAGATGATTTCATATTGTTTCATTATTTGTTGTTTTTTCTCTTTTTCTATTTTTATAATTTGATTTATTGTGTGTTGTTGAAGATACACAAGAGGAGGCAGCAGCAGCATATGACATGGCAGCAATAGAGTACAGAGGAGCAAATGCAGTCACCAATTTCGATATCAGCAACTACATTGACAAATTCAAGAAAGAGTCAGAAGAACCTCCTCCCAAATGCTTCGATACCGGACAACCGGAAGACGAAAAAGTCGAGCACAAAGTGCACCAACTACAACCACAACAGCAGCAACAAGATGAACAAAAACAAGAACAAATTGTCTCAACCCAACTTCAGTATCCTCATCTTCTCCATTGCATAGAAAGTAATACAATGTACGAAGTCATGGATGCTGCCGATGAACACAAGTTCACTTGGGACTTTTTGGACACTGGATTGATTGCTCAACTTCCAGTTCCTGACATCCCTCTGGATAACAAGCCCTTAGAGTTACCAGACTTGTTTGAGGACTTGGGCTTTGAAGAAAATTTTGACTTGATATTTGGGCCAGCAGGCGATGCTGATTTGGGTGGCTTGATGGAATCTGCAGGTTGTGGGGTTGAGGTGGGGGTCCCGAGAAACCTGGAGGGTAATGGGTCACCTTCTTCTCCTTCTTCAACAACCACCTCTGTTTCTTTTTAACTTTTCTGTTTCAAGCTGTTGATCCATTGGGGTTGGTCTTTAGTTTGTTGTGATTTGATGTGGGTGGGTGGGCAAGGAAGATAAGAAAAAAAATGGTTTTGGCTTTTTGTAACTTTAGTTTTGGGAAAAAAGAAAGAAATTTCTCAAATTTATGTTAAAGAAATAGAGAATAACAAGAAAACAAACGGAGCTTTGGTTTAAAATCAATAGAGTTCCCTATTGTGAATTTGTGATGGATAGGAAAGTAATTTCACATAATTTACTTAAGCTCATTTTACAATAATGTAATAAAAAAACTTCAAAATTACACACAATGCCACTCTTTATATTTTAACAAATTTATTTGAAGTCTAAACCCTAATGTCCAACAATCCACCTCTAGCCCACCACAACCGCCCCCTTCGTTGTTCGGCCGCCACAGCCTCCATCCGACTACCTTACTGATGCGCCACCCTATGTTGCACGGACACGGGAACACGAAAAATCTCAAAAAATTAGGACATGACAATTAAAATAATAATAAATTCTAATAAATTTAAAATATAATTATATTTAAAATAATAATTCATACTCGATACTTCAATGTCATAATACAATAAAACAAAACAATGGGAGATGAATATAGTGGCATAATCCAATTATGTTCCGAATCCGTTAACTCGTTAAGTTAACTAAACAAATCTGAATTTGCCCCAATCCGATCCGATCCGATTTATATAATATTTATTTTATTTTATTTTTACTTACTAAATATATTTTGCACTTGCCATTGATTGAATTTTTTTCCTAAGCCTAATATTGTACATATTGAGCATCTCCATCAACCTCCCAGGAGTAGCAACAACAATATGAACACCTTTGTTCACAATCTCCAACAATGACTTCATATCCACACCACCAATACATAGCAAAGACCTTATCGCTGGATATCCAGCCTCTCTCATAAGAGTAAGAAATTCTTCCACTACTTCTTAAATATGCTTCGCGAGCTCCCTCAATGGGCAAATAATCAATCAAATAGGCCCTTCATTTGATAACATTGGCATCAGACTCTCCTTTTGACATGCCATCATAACCAACGACAACACGAAAACCAATGTATTTCCTGAGCCTGTAGACGCAACACCAATCATGTCCCTCCCGGAAACCTTGCACCCGAATGGGGGTTGGTTGAACAATGCCCTTGGCTTTCAACGCCTTCAAAATTGGTTCAGGAAACCTCATCTCCTTGAAACTTGTAACAGGTGGTGGAACATATTCACCATTAACTATGATATTCCAATCCTTTCTAATCACATCACACTACTCCGTTGGCATTCTTCTAATATGGACTGGGGGCTTCCAATCTGTTGGTAGAGGGTCAGTATCAGTGACTCCCTTCGCCAATTCACCAGCTGACATTAATGTTTTTTTTTATCCGACGGGTTGTAATAATCTCTCTTGTTGCAGCATTAGCTGGGTTGGAGTAATCTTGGGCAATTCCTCAGAAGAGTGAACGGTATGGGCAAAACTGTGGCCAGGATATGTTTGTGGAAAGACATTAATGGACATATTATTGACCTACAAAGGCAGAAGGGAGGTTAGGTTACACGAAGGTTGTATTATTTTATTCATAATATGAGGGATGTAAGAAAGATAAATGAAACATTTAAGGCGAAAAGTATAACCAAATTTAAGTTTCACCAATCATATTGCACAGAGAAAAGGTACGCTTAAAGCTAAGCTAGTTTCAAAACCTTATTTCAATAAGAAAAAGGGCAAAAAGAAAAGAAAATACAAGAAGTGAACCATAATTTGCAAAAGACATATTGACAAGAGAAAGAGAGGAACCATATACGAATAACTAAACAGAAGCAAGGGTTAATTTCGCAGGAAAGAGGAAACAGGGTTTATATGTCTGGGTTTGGACTAGGGTTCTTGCAAAGTTGATGCTGCCAATTTAAACTGAAAAAAACACATCATATGGCAAAAAACATTACATTCCCATGAATTTAATGATTTCATAGATAAGTTTGGTCCAAATTACCTCTGCTTAAGCAGTGTCCTCAGCTTTGAGTTGTCGAAGTTGGGGAACTGAAGCTTATTACGGAACAGTGGACTTGCCTCAATTAACATTTTTACTTTAGAAAGCATTGCAGCCCTGGTAGACCTACCATCAGCAGATTTTGATATTCGCTCATTCTCCCTTTTTTTTTCAAAAATAAAATAAAATAAAGGAGGTTATTGTGAAACAAAAAAAATAGATAAAATAATGATATTAGACAAACAACCAGGCTAACTTGCACAGAATAGAATTTTCAGAGCAAGCATACTTCAATTCAAAGTAGGCACAAAATCCACGGCACTGGTTGCCTTCGACGTGCCAAGCAAGAAACGGCAGTGTCACATAACAATGCAAGAAGAAACAAGGGGAGTTTCACAAGTATTATAACTTGTCTATAACTACCAATTTTAACTTGGTCAAAGGTACTTGGCGAAAGAAACAAACCTTAATAAATCCACCTAGGTACTTATCCACCTCATCCCATTCACCGTTGATCACGCAATCCTCAAAATACCTCATATTGAAGAAATACCCTGAATCTTTCTCCAACCTTGATTCACACGCACAGACACAAGGACCGAAAAGAGTCACTCATTACATAAACCAAACAAACAACAAAAGATCCATTAATTTGCTCTGTTTTTTCCAAAAAAACGAGAAAAAAAGTGCCAAAACGTCTTCCTATCAATTTTTTCACCTGTGAACAGCGTCGTCGCATTTCTGTTCCTCCAAGAACTAGAGTATGAGAAAGACGAGCTCACGGTTCCGCTGCTCTATCATGTCCCTCCCGTCACCTAATTAACCACCAAAACAAGCCAAATTAGGGTTCAGTCGCCCCATTGATTTCACAATTCCGTACTCCACACGCCACCAAAAAAAAAGGAACCTGAGTTGCAAATCTACAAGCGTCGAACACAGAGGAAGCGAGTGTGTGTGTGAGAGTCAGAGAGAGAGAGGGTGTGTGTGGGTTAGAGTGAGAGAGTGAGAGAGTGTGTGAGAGTTGAAGGAAGTCGAAGAAAGGAAGGTTCTACGTTGTTAGAGGTTTTCATGGTTTCTAATTTTCTTTTTCTTTTTGAAAGGAGGTTTCTAATTTTCTTTTTGTTTTGTCTTTATGGTTCTTTTTCTATATTTTCGGTTTCTATTTGTATTTCCTAAATTTCTAGAACCTTCGTGGCATAATGTATGTGTGTGCATATGATGTGTGTGTTGCCATTTTTTTTAATTCCCAAAGTTTCTATAATCTGATCCGTTTATGAATAGGGGCTGGACAAATTAAATTTTCTATGGAACAGGGGCCGAAACGCCATTTAATTAAAGGTTTTTTAATCGCAAATGGTCGCTTAAGGTTTATAAAATTATCACCAATCGTCGCTTTAGATTTTTTGTGACACTAATAGTCCTTCAGTTTATCCTCTACCCATCAAAATGATCCTTCCTGTTCGTTTATGTCAAAACTGACATTAAAAAAGTCATGGGCAATCATGTACCTGCTTTTGAAATGATAATCTCATCATTCCACTCAACCCTCAGAACCATTTCCCTCCATTTCCTCCTCGGTCCCTCCATTTTGGCGCTCTAAACTACAATATATAAAAGTTTTTTTTCCTCCATGTGGAACCATAAATATTCCTAGGTTAAATAATTTCCTATTTTTGGGAGTTATTTAATTGAGGGACTCCTGCTACAAATTAAGGGTTTATTCTAATCCCTAATTGCTTCTTTATTTAAATCCCTAAATTCCTTATTTATCTCAATCCTTAATTCCTTATTTATCCTAGTTTCTGATTTATTCAAACTCCTTTCATTATCTAAACCTTATTAATTATCTAAATCCTATTAATTATCTAAACCCTATCAGTTATCTAAACCTTGTTAATTATCTAAACTCCAGTAATTATCCTATTTATTGTGGAAGGATAATTCATATCTCTACGAGGGTTTATCTCTCCAGAAACCCTAGCCCCCGAGGCTCTATAAATAGGAGGCTACACAAGGCATGAGGTAACTCATTCTAAACTCTCAGAACCCATTCTAAACTCTCAGAACACATTCTAAGCTCTGAAAATACGGCAGAAATTCCCTCTCCTTGCCACGCCTCTCTCCCTCTCTCTCACAAGGCTCCGGCCTTCACACACGGCTCCGACCTTCACACCCGGTTCTCCCCGAGAGAAAATTCCGTACCCTTTTTAGCTATTGCTGTCTCTTTACGAATATCCAATTGAACTAACTTAAGGCATCGGAGGGCCTTTGGCCAACACTCCCCGGGTGTGGTCTTTTTACTCCGATTGGTTTTGCAGGGAGAAAGAGTTCGAGGAAGGAGAAAGAGGAATCTATCGATCAAATATTCTTTGGGGACGAAAATCACTCCCATACTCCATTTGGTCAATTAGGGTGTTTTGGGTATTTGATTGATAAAGCTAATCTGCAAAAGAATATCTAGGTACGCATCATTCTTCTTACAAAAGTGAATTCAAGTGGAAATCAAGGGCAGCTTGGGAAACTACCTATTGTACAATATGAGGGGCAAAACGGCAGTGAGGTTGAAGATGAGGAAGATCCATCGGATATGGACATCATAGATAGTGACTATGAGCAAATAGGAGAAGTTGAAGAGATTGAGATCGATAATAATATGTTTGAGGAAAATATAGATAATCCGATTGAAGAGGAGCCTGAAGAGATGGGTTTTGCAGGGGAGATTTCATATCATGTGGAAAACTCTGAGGATTTTCATAGCAAATATGGGTATGATGAATCTGATGTGGATGTTGAAGTTAGCAGCAATAATAATGCTGGGATTTAATTTGCGGCCTCAAATTGGCCGAAAGGACCCCAAAGATAAGCCAATTAGGCAAAAGAAACAAAAGTTAAAGGTTCTTTCACTTTCACAATCCATTTTCTATGGTGAAAATATAATGTCATTTTCTATTGTGTTTTACTAGTATATTAATTTATGTTTAGGTGGCAAGAGGAAGCCATAACAAGACATCAACTTCACAATCTTATACATCGGCACCAACAGTGGGTTCACAACCTCCTCTTTCACAACGTTCTTCATCAAACCAAGGCTTGGGACCACGAACCCAGCAAAAAGACTTAAGTCTCCAGCAAAAAGAGGAAGACCATGGCGAGTTTGAGTTAGGACTTGGAAGTTCATTTTGATGTTTTGTGTTAGGATTTGGGAAGTTCATTTTGATCTATTGTGTTAGGACTTGCTCAAGACTGGCGTCTTTGATGTGGTGCACTGGTTTTTTTGAGTACTGATGTGGTTCAATAGGTATTGAGGACTCTGTAGTTGATGTGCCATTGATAATGAATTTGCAGAACTTCTATCTTTCATAATGATCCATGAGTTTGGTCTTTCTCTGGAGTTCTCCATTGTTGGTCTTTCTCTTGAGTTGGATTTGCTGAGAACATGTTTCAATTTCTTTAGAATTTACTTTTCAAGATTGGTTATATGCAATAGGGGGCCAAAATGGATGGACTAGGAAATGGAGTTGAAGGGTTCTGACGAGATTATCATTCAAAAAGCAGGCATGTGAATCCAAGTGACTTTTTTAACGTCAGTTGTAACGGAAACTAACAGAAAGGACCATTCTGATGGGTAGAGGATAACCCGAAGGACTATTAGTGTCACAAAAAAACCTGAAGGACAATTGGTGATTATTTTGTAAATTTGAAGGACCATTTGTGATAAAAAGTCTTAATTAAATTTGTGGAAAGACATTAATGGACATATTATTGACCTGCAAAGGCAAAAGGGGTGTCAGGTTGCAAGAAAGCTGGATTATTTTATGCATAACCTAGTTCTTCGAAATTATAAACTGCATTGTATTTACTACTTGGTTATTCTTTACCAACTTTATGAGTTTAAACTAAATTTCCCAATATTTTATAAATTAATAATTAGCTAAACAAGAAGGTTAAATAGTGTTTGCTTTGATTCAATATACATTTTATTTTATTTTTTTATAAATAGGCGATAGAATTTTATTAGATAAAAGTAAAGAGTACAAAGACACAAATTGTAAGGGGAGCCATCTCAATAACAATATGACAACATGGGTCAAACTTCCCCAGTGACTGAAGTTAGCCAAAAAGTTGAAACGATCGGGAAAGAATCACACTCGAAAATAACTTTTCTGAAACCCTTTCAACTGCCATAAGCCCTGAATCTAGTCCAATAACTTCAAAGATAAAATCTAGCCGCTAACCGGCATAACTCTCTCAAAGATAAACCCTGATTCAATATACATTGAGTTGAATACGTTGGATGTTTATGCTAATTATAATTCAATGAACTCTTAATTGGTTAAATATAGAGATAGTGCTTTAAATCTTAACTTGGTCACTTGATGTGATAAATCGAATTCATCGAACCTTGATAAAGTGAATAAATATAACATGTTTACTGTTAAGCCAAAGAAACAAAAAATATATTTGTAACTTAATAATTAATAATTTATCGATAAATTGATATCTTGCTAAATTAATAGAATTTAGGTGGTTCCAAGGCTATTATTATTATTATTATTATTTAAAAATCTTTCCTATTGAGAGGGCGATAGAATACTAAACTCACACAAACTACACGGATGCTAAGATTCGAACCCAGGACCTTGCCTGAGGGACTGAATATTCTAAACCACTACACTAGTGAGTTCTTTGCCCAAATACTATTAATTTAAAGAGTTATACTGTAGCATAAACAGTCAATCCCCAACCCCCTCCCTGCAAAAAACTAAAAACTAGAACTAAAAAAAGAAAGATGTAACTAGTATTGCGTGACGGATTTTTCTTTTATCAGTTAATTATTTGTTGGATTTTTTTCATTCATCAGAGGTTTAGGTGCCGGAACTCGTTGGCCTCTTTTTTTTATTTTCAGGATATTAGGGGATGGGAAAATAACACACGCCGTTAGGCCTTCCATAGTGGGCCAGAAAATCTCCCAAGCCGGAATTAATTAAAAGTGTATGCTCATCATTATTTTTAAAAGATTACATTTGTTCATTGTTAATCTTAATTAAGTTTTATTCTGGGAAGTAAAAAAGAAATTGAAAAAAGGCCCAATTCCTTTTCTTTTTCTTTCTTTCCTCCTCCCACGGCCCATCTCTCTTTTCTCCCTACCCTTACCTCAACTCTTGTATCTCTCCCCCTCCCACGACCTTCCTTCCCCGTGTCACGGGTCTACGATTTTCAAGGGTTTTTTGGGTATTGCCAAAATAAATATAAAAATATATGGGTCCCTGCCATTAAAATAGCACTTGACACTAAATATAATTAGCCGTTGGGGCTTAAATATTTTCGGATTCGTTGGACTCAACTTGTTCGTTGGTAATCTAATGGACTAAAACAAGTATCGTAAGAGCATTTACAATCATATTCCTTATTTTTTAGTTAAAATTTAGTTAAAAATACAAAAAAGTTATTTTATGAGCTCTATATAAAATTTGAACTCTAATCATGCTCTCTAGTTTAAGGAGTTATAAATACTATAGTTATTTTTAAATTCAATATGATTGGTCCGTGTTATAAAAAATAATATAAATAAATAGTTAGCATTAAAATACCCCTAATCCCACTAGAAAAATCTCAGCCTTCCATTCCTTCATGAGATGGCTATAAAATACCCCTTATCCCACTAGATTCCCTTCACTCCTCATTGCATTCAATTCATTTTAGCTTTAGCTGCTTCCTCTTCTTCTTCTCCTTCTTCTCAGGTATAATCAAAGAATTAAATATTGGGAGTTTGGGAAATATTGGTGGTCCAAAAATGCGGAAATATTTATGAAAATATCGGGAAAGCATCGATATTGTTAAAAATTGATGAAAAAACATGAAAATGATTAGAAAAATGTGGAAAATTTGAATGAAAACTAGAGACATGCTTGTTTAATCTATTATCTAACAATTTAACCAAAGAAATTGATAAAACTTAATTGTAATTTGTATGGTGGGTTTATGTGACTAAAATTGCATATAATGCTCACTGAGAAATAATAAGAGTTTTAAGTATTTACGTACATAAACGTAATAATAGTATTACCTTCAGCTAGAGGTATTTTTAATGTAGTAAGAGATATAAGGGAAATTGTGAGAAATATTTTGTAAGAGAGAAGCATATAATTGGTGTGGATAAATTTGACAGAAATAAGGAAATGACACAAAAAAATCATCCGCCTAGGTGGATAAGCTGCTGTTAGCATTAAACGAGGTTCGACAACCGCCAGCGTCGAATTTTTTCGAAATTTCTAACGAGTTCAAACTTTGAGTGTCGCGAAATATCACCTCGATAAATTGGTCCAAAATATGAGGAAAAATCGAAAAAACTACGATATCGTCACATGAAAAAAAAACGAAAATATCATCGGTATACTATGCTTGAGAAAGCATAGGGAAAATAAGAACAGAAGAGAAGATCTGGACTCCCCAAGTTGGCAACGCAGTTGCACGTGCACCATACGTACACGTAATAATTTCGAAACAGTAAAAAAGTGGAGAGTGAAAATGTCAACCGAAAAAAGTAAAAAAGAAAATTAAGGTAGAGACGAAGACGGCAGGCTCTTTTCTGGGTCTGGGTTTTGGGGGTATATGCACTCAGACTCAGTCACTCGGACTCGGCTACTCTTTCAAAACAACAATTGGAGCTCTATGCTCGTAAACTATCACTTACCCCCAAATTGACAAACCCTAAACCACATGCTCTGAACATTGAAACCACAATGGCACTTGGATTCCCAATCGGAAACTGAGGCTTGAAGAAACCAGGTGAGGCTTTACTTTTTATGCATATTTTTCCTTTGATCCCATTTTGTTGAAAGCCTTTTGTTTGGTTTTAGCAACATTCTGGGTTCTTGAACTGATGACACAAGTGAATGTTGCTTTAATTTTGGAAATGAAAACCATGGGTTGGGATATTGTTTGATGCTTGTATGGTTGGTGAGTGGTTTTAGTGCTGATGGGAATTATGCAGTTTTGGGTAAAGAAGAAATAGAAAAGTGCTTCTCTGTTGTGTGGTTGCCAAAATGGTACGAATTAGTTTAAACATAAAAAAAGTAATGAATTATGCTGAATGGCCTTCTCTTTTTCTTCCTTTGTTATTGGATTTTCTTTTCTGTAAACCCAAGAAAACAGGAATTACTCTAACAGACCTGAACATTTTTTTTAATTTTTAATTTAATAATTAAACGAAGATTTTGGCGCTTATAAGATCATACAAAGGTGTGCAATGCAGCACCTCAAGTCCTTCTCAAATTGTTTTATGATCATGTCATGTTAGAAATGGTACATTGGCAAGAGTTCATGTTAAACACGTGGAAACCTAAGATTGGATTGCGCAACATGAAGTATTTATCAGGATATTTCTTGAAGTTTGGTTATTTGCAGCTAGGTTTTTCTCTTCTCCTTCCATTGAGTGTTCCTGAGCAGGATATTGGTGAACAACCATTTACTCCTTGGCTTTTGGATCTTGGTATTCTTTTTTCTTTTTATTTGTTTGAAATTTGTATATAATAATTAGCTTTAGTTCATAGATATTTTTTGTATAGTTAATCAGCTTGTTTTATTGACACTTCAGTGGGGATAGCCATGAGGAACTCTTCATAGTCAGCCCAAAAGGAATGATATAGTTGTTCATATCTTTCAGAAAACTGTCATGGACACTGAAGTGGTGGTAGATGTTGAGGGGGAAAACATGGAACATCACATGGAAGAAAACACTGAACCAGGTGAAAAGCAGAATGTAAATCAAAATTTTACAGGGACAGAAATAAGTATTCAGGATGATGGGAATACTAAACCACATGTGGGAATGGAATTCGAATCAGAGGAGGCTGCCAAGACTCTTTATGATGCATATTCCAGGCATGTAGGTTTTAGCACCCACGTTGGTCAGTTCAGTCGTACCAAGCCTGATGGACCAATTGTGACATGGGACTTTGCATGTTCGAGAGAGGTATTCAAAAGAAAGAACGTAGAAAGCTGCAATGCCATGCTACGTATAGAGAGAAAGGGTGCAAACAGTTGGGTTGCGACGAAGTTTGTTGAGGACCACAACCATTCTATGGTAAGTCCTAGTAAGGTCCATTACCTTCGACCCCGTAGGCACTTTGCTGGTGCTACAAAGAATGCAGCTGAGACTTTGGACGCCACTACTGATGTTTACTTTGCCACAGAGGGTAATCATGTCTCTTATGAACCCAATCGTGGAGGTAGGAGTGTTTCCCCTGTAGAACCAAATCACCCAGCAAGGAATCTTGGGCCTGTTAACTATATAAGGCCGTCTAGCGGAAAGAGAACACTTGGACGAGATGCTCAAAATCTTCTTAACTATTTCAAGAAGATGCAGGCTGAAAACCCTGGCTTCTATTATGCTATCCAACTTGATGATGAGAACCGAATGACTAATGTCTTTTGGACCGATGCAAGATCTAGGACAGCTTATAATTACTTTGGTGATGCTGTAATTTTTGATACAATGTATCGACCAAATCAGTACCAAGTCCCATTTGCTCCTTTCACTGGTGTAAATCATCATGGTCAGATGGTATTGTTTGGTTGTGCATTACTTCTAGATGAGTCCGAGTCTTCCTTTACTTGGCTGTTTAGGACATGGCTTTCTGCCATGAATGATAAGCCTCCTGTATCTATAACTACAGACCAAGACAGAGCCATACAAGTAGCAGTTGCTCAGGTATTTCCACAAACGCGGCACTGCATATGCAAGTGGCATATTTTAAGAGAAGGACAAGAACGACTGGCTCATACATATCTTGCTCATCCTTCCTTATACGGAGAGCTATATAGCTGCATCAACTTTTCGGAGACAATTGAGGATTTCAAATCATCATGGGCGTCCCTTCTTGAGAGATACGATCTTCTGAGGAATGACTGGCTGCAGGCAGTGTATAATGCTCGAAAACAATGGGCCCCAGTCTATTTTCGTGGCACTTTCTTTGCTGCGATTTTCTCAAACCAAGGTGTTAGTTCTTTCTTTGATGGCTATGTGAATCAACAGACAAGTATACCTCTGTTTTTTAAGCAGTACGAAAGGGCTCTAGAACTTTCATTAGAAAAAGAAATAGAAGCAGATTATGATACAACATGCACAACACCAGTACTGAAGACACCATCACCAATGGAACAACAGGCAGCTAACCTGTATACCAAAAAAGTTTTCACAAAGTTTCAAGAGGAATTGGTAGAAACTTTTGTTTATACTGCAAATAAAATTGAGGGTGATGGACTGGTCAGTAAATACAGGGTTGCAAAATATGAACATGATGACAAGGCGTATATAGTCACATTAAATGTCTCTGAAATGAAAGCAAGCTGCAGCTGTCAGATGTTTGAATATTTGGGCATCCTCTGTAGACATATTTTGACTGTCTTCACGGTGACAAATGTTCTCACCCTTCCACCACATTACATATTGAAGCGATGGACAAGAAATGCCAAATCTGGGGTTGGACTAGATGAACAGAGTTCAGAGAACCAAGGTATTGAAACACTAAACATGCGTTTTAACAATTTATGTCGGGAAGCCATTAAATATGCAGAGGAAGGGGCAATTGCTGTGGAGACTTACAATGCAGCAATGAGTGCTCTACGAGAGGGTGGGAAAAAGATTTCTGTTGTGAAGAAAAATGTTGCTAAAGTCACACCTCCGAGCTCTCAGGCTAGTGGAAATATACAAGAAGACAATATGAAGAAATCCCCACTGCCTCTTGGTGAAATGGCCCCCTCGTTGTGGCCTTGGCAAGAAGCATTGCCACATCGCTTTAATCTTAATGATGGAGGAGTTCCTGTTGCTGATTTGAATCAGCCCAGCATGGTCCCCGTCTCTATTCACCCTGATGGTGCCCATCCTGATAGCACGGTATGAATCTAAAGGAGGTTTTACAGTTGTTTCGTTTGTTTATGTTTATACCTCTTTTGTGGCTATGTGTTTCCAACTTTCCCTGAACCCTAGATTTTTATTTTGGAATACCTTCTCTAAAGATGTAGGGTTGACTTATTATAGTTTCGATTATTGATGTAGGTGGTCCTTACTTGTTTCAAGTCCATGGCATGGATCATAGAAAATAAGAATTCAACATCAGCTGGGAAAGTGGCCGTTATCAACTTGAAGGTATGCATGTCTCTTCTGTATATGCGTAGAATTTTCCAACTTTCCTATCCTGTATGTTTGAGTTATCTTTATTTTCACTTGAAGAGTTGTCATGCTACCTTAATTATTAGAAGTGCTCACCTGAGGGATTTAAGTTGAGGGATAAGTGAGGCACAATGCATTTACAAGCTAGATTCACTTCACTGAATTATTGATCTCAAGAATTGTGTCAAATCCAATCATTGCATTGTCCTGGCTTGTTCCTCAACCTGAGTGATTTAAGTTGAGTGATACGCGAGGCACAATTTTTCCCCTTGTTTTATTGATTATCAACAGTCGCGTATCCAATCATTGAATCCATTGTCCTCACTTGTCCCTCAACTTAAGTTACTGAGGCGAGTACTTCTCCTTAGCCTAATGTGACTTTAGTTCAGAAGTGATTTAGCTTTTGGAAACCATTTAAATATTCATGCAGTTTCCGTTTGAACCCTTTAAAAACAAAATAATGATTATTCTTCTCGTTTTACATTTTCAAATAATTTACTCAAGCATAATAGCTGAATTTGGACCACTGACGTCTATAGCCTGGTACTAGCTCTTTACTGTAAAGGCTATCCCCTATCACGTAGTCCACCCCCGCCGATAAAAAATTTAAAAATTTAAATAAATATATAATGTTTTTTAGCAGGAGAAGGTTAGGTTGCTGTTGATATGCTATTCTAATATTCTTTACATCTATTGTAGCTCCAAGATTATGGCAAGAACCCTGCAGGCGAGACAGAGGTACAATTTAGGCTAACAAGGGTTACACTAGAGCCTATGTTAAGATCGATGGCCTATATCAGTCAGCAGCTCTCTTCACCAGCCAACAGAGTTGCTGTCATCAATTTGAAGGTATGCAACCCCAAAGTTTCAACCTCTTTCCATCACAGTTTTTCCTCTTGTGTTAAGGTATTCACAATGAAATTTCTTGGGTTTCACCGTAATTTTTTCTATTGGATTGGCACCCCAGTTAGACTTGTGACAGGAAGTTGAATTGAGCTATCTATAGTCAGTATAGGTGGTTGAGTGAGTTTATAACTGAAGATTTCTGGATTAATAGGCCAGTTTAAAGGTTATGGTGGTAAAGTGCAATATTGAGTATCTTTCAAAAGTGATTATGGGTTAAGTTCAACAAAGTAAGCTGCAGGAAATATCTGGGCTGGAGCCGGAAGGTAAGGATGTTGGGCTTCCAGAATATGGATTTCCTGTTGGGAAAATGTTAGGGAAATAAGTGGACTTTAGAGTGTGAAAAGCTATACCATTTGTGGGACAGAGTTCACTTTTGGGCATTCTTGTGGGCTTCGGTTTACTCTAAGTTTAGGGCTTGGGCATTTCATGCCATTTGTTCGGATTGGAATGCTGCTGTCTAGAAATTTTGGGAGTAAACTAAGGATGCTTGGAAACACAGAGCAAGAAATGCATGCCTCTGCAAATTCAAACATAGGAATCTTATGTGTTCAACATTCATTATTATTCTAAAGTAATCCAATTTTATATGAAATTATTATTATTTTATACTTAAATTTGTCATCATTAGCATTCAATGTATCTACATTATTGTGGTTTCTCAGCTCCAAGATACAAAGACAACTTCTGGAGAAACGGAGGTCAAGTTTCAAGTGTCCAGAGATACACTAGGTTCCATGTTGAGATCAATGGCTTACATCCGTGAGCAGCTATGACAAATGTAAGCATACTAGGAGACTCGGCAATTTACCAATTTAGCATTTACATAATTTCATTCTTATGTATTTCTTCTGTATGCTAACTGGTCGTCAATTCTATAATGAACTTCTTTTTGGGAGAAATCTTTTTTTTTTTTTTTTTTTCGTTTTTAAATAAGATATATATGGTCCTCAAATAAAGTTATGATTGCTGACTGTATCATGATTCTATGTTGAACACAGAGAGCTTCATTCTGATATGAAGTCTGTAAAGAAGAGTTATTCATCTGCTTTGAAGTTACCTTGCCAACCTCCAAAACGTATAATCGAATCTAGGCTATCCATGTATAAAAGGTGCTAGCGATAGAGAAGTGAAGATCCTTTGGCCTATGACCATCTGTGTAAGATGCCAGTGTTCCATGAAGAAATTTAGTTTAGTTGTAGTTAGGTGTTCTATTCCTTTGACCACATCTAGTTTAGTTGTAGCTAAGGTATATAGATGGTTTTCATGTAACCTTGTTTTGGATGCTTGTATGTACATGATAGTTGTGAATGCCCACATGCAATGAGCCTTGCCTTGCATATATTTTGTATCTGAAATCCAAATGGTGCTTCAATTTCATAATGCACTAATTCATAGTACCAGGTGTCTTGCCTTGCATATATTTTCTTGGGGATGTTGAAACTAAATCAACTCCAAACTATAAGGGTTAAAATAGAACGAGGTCAAAACTCCAAGGACTTTCATAGAATTTGCACTGTGATAGTTGAGAGCATCTTTGTCCGACCAAAAAGCAAAAAAACAGTTGAGAGCATCCTCCTCTCCCCCGCTTTGCTCATCCTTTTTTTTAGGTCGATTTTCTCATCCCAACTATCTTACACCATTCTTTCCCCCACAATTATAATCGCTCCATTAGCATTTAAGTCCTTTTCCAATTATGCTAATATTCAAAATTGGAATTTGCTGGTGATAGTTGATAGTATCTTCGTCGGACCAAAAAGAAAAGAGTGCTGCTAAATGAACCCTAAAATTAACTGAGTACACCCTACTACTAAACTATTTATTAAATTACTAATTCACCCTAATATAAAATGATCAAAAAGGATATACTGAATTGTGAAACAAATATAATTTTAACAAGTACATCCTATACTCAAGACTCATGCTTTGATTCGCCTGCTTTGATGACAACTGATGGGTCTTGGTTTGTGCCAATCGATTTAAAGCCCCACTACTTCTTAGAAAAGATGACTGCAGTGGAGACCAAACTAACTCCGAGTGACAAATTGTCAAGGTGAAGACAATTTAGGGTGACGCTGTGGAGGCCTCTGCATCCACCAACAATACTATTTAGAGTCTGGGCATCATGAGAAAATGCATGTATATACAATTTGAATTGCCATTCCTTTTATAATTTTCAGTTCACAAAACAAAAGGCAAATAAAAGAAACCAAGTAGAATTCCTAAAGAAAAAGATGTTACAGAGAGATTGATAGACGAGAGTAAAGGCAGGGCCTGAGGGACTGAGAAGCTCATGGCTTTGTTAACGCTGAAACTGAGCACAAAGCCTCTATTTCCAACTTGAGCAGAATTTCCTCTATCATGAAGCTGCTGGGCAGTCTCTCCAAACCCATCCTCCCTTCTTCTTTTTGCGTCTTCTGCTCCATCTTCTCTGTGCCGTGCAGACCAGCAGAAAATCTCTTCCCTTGTTTGGTGAGGCTTTCTTGATTTCCTCTCTCTTTGGTGTTTGGGAAACCTCTTCATGTTATATTGGAAAAGGATGATGTGGATTCACATTGTTCTTATCACGTATTGCAGCATTTCACAATGCAATCACAAGCCAAGAACTTATGTTAGGGTGTACCAGGGTATTTTTGGTAGTTAAATAGGGTGTACTTAGTTAATTTTACATTTTAATTTAAATATTAGGGTGTACTCAGATCATAGGGTGTACTCAGTTAATTTTAGGGTTCGTTTAATTAGCAGCACTCAAAGAAAAAGGACAAAAAAGTTGATAGCATCTTGCACCATTTTGGCCAGTGTACGCATTATTATTGCATCCAACTTTGTATATTAACATCGGTGGCCAGGGTTCCATGATGTGAGTGCACAGAAAAGGTTTCAAAAGTTGTCCGACTAAGAACAGTAGTCCTGCAAAGTGAGAGAGTTTTCAAAGCTTACAGGCTAATTAATTACCAGTTCATGATATTTTCAATCTCAAAAGGCTTTCATATTTCCTTACGAACCTGTATCTTTATAATACTTTTGAAACCTTTTCTGCGCACTCACATTGTGGAACTGTGGCCACCGATGTTAATATGCAAAGTTGGATATGCAATAATATTTGCGTACACAGGCCAAAATGGTGCAAGATGATATCAACTTGGTTTTCTTCTTATTTTCTTCCATTCTTCCTACCTATCTCTTTAAATCAATATTACTATAACAATAGAGTACTATACGTAAGTAAAAAAGTTCTACAAGATTTGTTGCCATCACTAATAAGATGTTTACGGGTGATCATTGTCACGTTATCAAAATGTCACTCAATTATCTAAGCCTCATTCACTTGCGCTATTTGGATCTTTCGCATACCGCACTTGGATCTTATCAGCTTTGTCCCACCAAAAGAAAAAGAAAAAAAATTTCCAACATCTTGTACCATTTTTTTTTCCAGTGTAGGTCATAATTTGAAGAAGTCCACCGACAATTTCTCAAAAGCTATTACCATTATTGCAGCCAACCAACTTTGAAAAAGAAAAGTTTTCAAAAGTTATCCCAAAGAACAGTCCATCCGAGTGAAAACGAGTTTTTCAAGGCTAAGATTACAAGTTCATGTTATTTACAATCTCAAAAAGCTTCCATACTTGTTTACAAACCTGTATTTCCAAGTTGTGCTAGCCTAGCTACTTGCAAATCTTGGAGTATTTTACTTCATCCAAATCCCTTGCAGTCTGCAGAGAAGAGAAAAGACATGGCTTTGATCGGAAAGGCTCTTATCTCTGCTTCCGTCCAGGTGTTGTGTGACGGAGTTACTTCAGCCGAGTCCATCAGACATCTCCCTAGTAATCGAAGGTGGAGTCTTACAAGACATATAACTGCTCATTAATTAGCCCACCAGTCGGCTCATTTTTCTTTGACAAGTGTAGTCCGAGCCTTGAGGCGAGGCCACGTTGGTGAAATCCTAATTTAGAAGCATGCATATAGTTAGGTTGATTCGTGAATATCTCGCTCTCTATAAAGAGATGGAAGCAAAGTGCAATTTGCAATTTGTGTGATTCAAGGCACCTTTTGAAAAGTTTTGAGTCTTGGGGTCCACGTCAAGTTGTTGGTTTGATGTGAAAAGTTTGGTTAGCGAGGATATATAAAACCATAAAGTCCTCCTTTTGAAATTGCCTTATTATTCAAAATTGGAATTTGCTGGTGATACTTCATAAAGTCCTTTTGAAATTGCGTTATTATTCAAAATTGTCTGACGCAAAAAGAAGAACAAGTTGTCTTGTACCATTTTTCCACGCACCCACGGACAAGATATTATTCCATCCCCATTTGAGGCCATAGAAAAGTTTTCAGAAGTTGCCCCACAAACAACGAAGGAACAGTCCTTGAAAGATTGAGCGTTTTCCAAGGCCAAGATTACAAGTTCATGTTATTTACAGTCTCAAAAAGCTTCCATACTTGTTTACAAACCTGTATTTCCAAGTTGTGCTAGCCTAGCTACTTGCAAATCTTGGAATATTTTACTTCATCCAAATTCCTTGCAGACATGGCTTTGATCGGAGAGGCTCTTATCTCTGCTTCCGTCCAGGTGTTGTGTGACAGAGTTACTTCAGCCGAGTTTGTCAATTTATTTCGGCAGAAGAAACTCGAGGAACCACTCCTTATGAAACTGAAGACGACACTGTTGACTCTTCTCGTCGTGCTCAATGATGCTGAGGAGAAGCAAATTGTAAACCCTGCTGTGAGAAAGTGGCTTGACGAGCTCAAACATGCTGTCTTTGATGCGGAGGACTTACTGGATGAGATCGACACTGAAGCTTTGCGATGCAAGCTCGAAGGTGAAGATCAGACCCATAAGGTGTGGAACTTATTCCTCCCTTCTTCTCGTAATCATTTTTATCAAAGTATGAATGTTAAGATACAAAAGTTGTTACAAGGATTAGAAGGCTTTGTACAACAGAAAAGTGCTCTGGGTCTTAGAGAAGGTGCTGGGAGGAAGGTTTCACAAAGAACTCCAACAACTTCCTTGGTTCATGAACCTTGTGTATATGGTAGAGATAAAGTCCAAAAAAATTTATCAAAAGTGTTGCTATCTGATGATGCAAGCAAGGAAGATGTGTCTGTCCTCACCATTGTTGGAATGGGTGGGGTTGGCAAGACAACCCTTGCTCGAATGCTTTACAACAACAATAAGGTGAAAGGGCATTTTACACTTCAAGCTTGGGCTTGTGTTTCAGAAGACTATAATGTTGTTAGAATAACTAAAACTATTCTTGAGTCAGTCACTTCAAAGCCTAGTAATACGACAGATCTGAATTTGCTTCAAGTTGAATTAAGAGAACAGTTGAGGGGAAAGAAATTTTTATTTGTGTTGGATGACCTATGGAATGAAAATTATGGTGATTGGGAGCGCCTCCAAACTCCTTTTACATCAGGGGCAAGGGGAAGCAAAGTCATTGTAACAACACGGAACGAAAAAGTAGCATCTTTAATGAAAAATGTTCCCATTCAATTCTTGGAACCATTGTCACATCAAGACTGCTGGTTGTTACTTGCTAAACATGCTTTTGAAAATGAAAACTATAGTGCAAATTCAAACTTGGAAGACATTGGCAAGCAAATTGCACTCAAGTGCAAAGGGTTGCCTTTAGCTGCACAGACACTCGGGGGTTTGTTACGTTGCAATATAGATTCTGAGGAGTGGAATAGAATACTAAATAGTAATATTTGGTACCTGCCCTATGATACAACTGACATTCTTCCGGCTCTATGGTTGAGTTATCATTATCTCCCTGCTCAGTTAAAACGATGCTTTGTTTATTGTTCAATTTTTCCAAAGGATTATGAGTTTGAAAAGGAAGATGTAGTTCAATTATGGATGGCAGAAGGCTTAGTTACACAAGCTGATAATGGGAAGATTATGGAATCAGTGGCTAGAAAATACTTTGATGAGCTACTATCCCGGTCGCTGTTTCAAAAGTCAAGAAAATTCAGTTTCACAATGCATGACCTCATTCATGATTTGGCTATGTTCATCTCTAGGGGGTTTTGCCTTAGGCTGGAAGGGGTGGAATCAAGTGAAGTTAAAAGAGCTCGTCATTTGTCATATGCTAGGGGAGAATTTGATGCTGCTCCAAAATTTGAGCCATTATATGAGGCTAAGTGTTTGAGGACCTTCCTACCTACCTGTTTCAAAGAATTTAAATATACAAATTTTTATGTAAGTAAAAAGGTTCTCCAAGATTTGTTGCCATCACTAAGATGTTTACGAGTGTTATCATTGTCACGTTATCAAAATGTCACTGAGTTACCTGATTCTATTGGAAGCCTCATTCACTTGCGCTATTTGGATCTTTCTCATACCGCAGTTGAAAGTTTACCTGGGGCACTTTGCAATCTCAACAACTTGCAGACATTACTATTGTCAAATTGTTCCTCTCTCCTTGAATTGCCTGCAGACATCAGAAAATTGATTAATTTACAGAAATTAACGTTGGCAAGTTGTAGCTCTCTTACTAAATTGCCTGCAGGAATGAGGGAGTTGATTAATTTGCATCATCTGGATGTCAGTGGAACTCAAATTGAAGAGATGCCGGTGCAAATGGGTAGACTGAAAAGTTTGAGAACATTGACTGCCTTTGTTGTGGGAAAATCTACTGGGTCAAGTATAGGACAATTGATGGAGTTGCCGCAGCTTGGAGGACAACTTTCAATTTTGAAGCTACAAAATGTAGTTGATGCGAGGGATGCACTGCAAGCCAATATGAAGCACAGGAAAGATCTCAAGGAGTTAGAGTTTTCATGGGGTGCGGAGGATGCTGATGATTCCCAAAAGGAGAAAGATGTACTCGACAAGCTCCAGCCTAGCGTGAATTTGGAGAAACTAGCCATCAGATTCTATGGTGGAACCAATTTCCCGAATTGGTTAGGAGACTCTTCTTTCTCTAACATACTAGTCATGCATCTTAGTGATTGTAGATATTGTTGGTCGCTGCCACCAGTTGGGCGGCTACCCGGTCTCAAAGAGCTCTGTATAGAAAGAATGAAGTCTTTTAAGACGATTGGCGTGGAATTCTATGGCAGAAATGGAGCTTCTCTAATTCAGCCATTTCAATGTCTGGAGAAGCTGGAGTTTAATGAGATGGCAGAGTGGGAGGAATGGGTACCAAGTGGAGGTGAATATGGTCCCGACTTTCCTCGTCTCCATGAGCTGATTCTAACCAAATGTCCGAAGCTGAGAGGAAGCTTGCCTTGTGAGCTGCCTTGCTTGGAGAAGCTTAAGGTGTCTGGGTGTCAGGTTTTACATGATGGAAGGCCCACTACCACAACTACCAGTAGTCTTAACTACAAATCACTTAAAGAATTGAAAATAAAATATGGATGCCAAAGAGGGCTGTTATCATTATTAGAGACAAAGTTGCTGTCCATACTTGAGATTCGAAATGTTGTTGACGTAGAGTGCTTGCCCAACTGCAATCGTCTTCAACATTTGAAGCTTCGGGATTGTCCAACGCTGTCGTCGTTCCCTAAAGATGGCCTACCCACTACGTTGAGATCACTTTATATAAAGGATTGTAGTAGATTAGAATTCCTACCCCATGAGATGTTGGCCAAATTAACATCCCTTGACTCTTTGAGTATATATAATAGCTGTGATTCAATGAGGTCGTTACCGTTTGGCATTTTTCCTAAATTGACGTTGCTTGACATTAAGGAATGTGAGAATCTGGAATCCTTTTCCATTGATGAGAATCTCAGCCATCTCAATAACTGGTGTTTTCCCCTGTGTCACTTTGCAGTGCATGGATGCAATAAATTGAAGTCATTCCCCGAACGCATTCACACCCTCACAGCCCTTCAATATTTGTCGATACAGAATCTTCCGAATCTGGAGTCATTTGCAGAAGATGGGGGTTTGCCTCCCAACCTCAAAACTTTTAGGATTTGGAATTGTGAGAGACTGAGGGCTTCATCTTCATCAGCGGGGGAGTACTGTAACTGGGGTTTGCAAGCACTTGTCTCCCTTGAAAGTTTTGTTATCCGTGGAAGTGACCATGTCTTGGAGACGTTGCTCAAGGAGCTCCCTACCACTCTTCACAGTCTCAGAATCTTTGATCTGAAATCTTGGGACGGAAAGAGTCTTGGACACCTCACTTCTCTTCAAAAGCTATATATTATGCAGTGTGAGAGTCTGCAATGCCTGCCAGAAGAGGGTTTGCCGCCATCTCTTTCTTATCTGCGTATCCATGGTTGTCCTGCCTTGGCGAAAAGGTATAAGAATAAGACGGGACAAGATTGGGCCAATATTTCTCACATTCCTTGCATCAGGATAGGCGAAGAAGTGATCATATAATATGAGATTGGACCATATTTCACTCTCAACTCTCAACTCTGAAATGAAAGTGAATGAGGTGAGGTAATTGATAATGACTGGTGTTTGTTAAATGCATTGTGAGTGCGGGGGTTTACTGGTCTGATGGTATTTTGTAATTTGTGGTTTACACAAAAACTGAATCTGATTTGTAATAATATTTTGGTGAGTAAATTGTGGTTTAATTATTTACATTAGTAGTGATTGTTTTGTGTTGTGTTGTTGCAACATTTCTGTACGTGTCATTTCCAGAGGAGGAGATTTTTCCTACAACATTGTTTTGGTAGTATTTCATAATTAAAATGTGTTTCCCAAGTCTCCTTTGAGCTACTTTAGTTTAAATGCTATTCAATGTCTACGGATAACCTGTGACTTCAAGTTAACTTGTTCCCTGCTTTGTAACTTGTAATGTTTGATTTTTTCTTTCCCCTGTTTTGTCTCTTATAAAAGAAATACAGGTCCAAACCATATGGATCTAATTGCATAATAATGGACCAAACCATACAAAAACGGTATCTGATATGTTTTTGGAAAACGAAAAAAATTAATAAACTGGAGATCACATTTAGACCTGAATTTTGCCATTTTTGAACAAAAAAATAATAATTCCTGTTGTCATTAAAACAAAAACTAATATTACAATAAACCAAATGCACTGAGGTTAGGAATGAAAATTTATGTTTACTAAACATAAATTAGTAATTTAATCACAATATGTCTTTTTCTCTTGTTTTTAAATTATTTTTTTTGTCTTTGCTGGGCTTGTATTTAAATTTGTGTTTTCTTGGTGCTTCCATTGGCTTCCTTAATTTGTGCTAAAGATAGGCAGGCCTAATAAGTGTGGCCTGTGGAACTGGATTGTGTACTCTTTTGGTCACTTTTAAAATGCAGGGACATGCAAAGGGCTTGTTGTAACTCAAGAAATCCCTATTAACCACACCACGAAGAAATTAAATAATAATAATAATAATAATAATAATTATTTTTTTTTTGAAAAAGACCGTTCCAAGTGCTATTACAGGATTAATTCATGCTTGAGCAAAGAACAGAATTTTATGCATGAGGCTTAAGGATATACAAAAACGGTATCTGATATGTTTTGTAAAAAAAAATAATATTAATAAACTGGAGATCACATATAAACTATGTTGACCACGGACCTGAATTTTGCCATTTTTTACTGAAAAAATTAAAAAATTTCCTGCTGCCATTAAAAAAAACTAATATTAAAATAAACCAAATCCACATATTAGGAATGACAAATTTATGTTTACAAAAATTGGAGATTCTGCTTCACCAATTAGACAGCACAGCAGAACTGATTTCAAAATTACTAATTTAATCAAAAAAAGCATTCTACCTATGTTACTAATTTAGAAACATAAAGGGCATCATGCTTGAAGCTACACTCTACGTCGCCGTCGGACATAAGTGAGTAAGCGCACATCACCCTTCATATCACTACGATCGCAACAGAACGGGCTTCCACAGAGACAATGGAAGGGCTTCATGGGATGGCCACTATCACGATCACGGTCATGAAAGTCGATGCCATAGTCCTGAAACACCATAGGCATTTGAAAGTTGGATGATAATGCCAAACACACATTAATAACATATCATATACTGGTGAAACCCCCCTCATACCCAAGTCAGCTCCTCCATAGCAGTGACATTCCGTGTCGTGAAAAGGGCAATCTGCATGAAATAAATAAAAGAAATCATTTTTTAGTTGTATTAAGAATTGGTTTGACTACTAGTACGAAAAAGATCGAAGGGATGAGATCATTGAATGCTGCAAAATCATACATGATAGTAGTGATGATCTGGGGCTCCACTTCCACAGGGATCTCTATCAAGGTAGCAACAGAACATCTGACCAAAAGTTCAAAATATTTAATAAACCCTTCATATTACTAAATCTGAAATACCTGATACAACATGAAACTAACATCTCTTTGTTGAGCAACCAAGTGCATCAGATTTTCTTCGTGAGTTCAGATATAAATGTGTATGCAACTTATATCAGGCTTAAATTACTTCTTCATGAGTTCAGATATAAATGTGTACGCAACTTATATCAGGCTTAAATTACTCCTCTCCCACAAGTGCAAAAAATTCAGAGAATAAAAACTAGCAGACAAATCCAAAACTTACAACTGCTTGTGATGGATCCAAGACCCTGAGCGGAAAACTTGAAAAGCAAGACAAACAATACCAATGAAAATAATAACCTTGAGCTTCTTTTCGGTCAGAGATAACCTTGAAATTTATATAGACGAGAATAATATAATTCTTATGCAAGACCTTTGACTTGAAATATAAATCTAATAATTACTATAAGCACTCAGTTGGAGGAAGTAGCTTGGGTATATAAGAGGATGGATTTTACACCTGTGGTTGATAAATCTGGCAACATTTCCATAAACTGTAGCATCCACGCAAAGGGCCTCTTCATCTTTCAAGACACCCTTCAAACCCCAGCCTGCATCTAGTAGAACTTGGTAGCGTGTATTCTTGTTACCACCACTTTGCGCATTTCGCTCATGTAGTTCTGTGTTGGTTAATATATCTCCAACATTCTCACAAACAAAAGGCCTGCTGGCAAGTCCTCCAGTGTTCGAAGACCCCGCCCTTTCCCTTCGGGTGTCAAAAAACCTGCAACATAGATTAAACCACTTAGAAGCCTTTAGAATTAATACCCATCTGGTTATTATTTCCTAGGGCCTTGAAATTCACAGAGGACAAACTAACCTGCAACTTCACAGTGATGCCTTGCTGAACAATCCGATTTCCACATTTGTTGTTACACCTGCATTTAGACCAGCATTCCTTTATAAATTTCCGTAATGCATGGCCTTTGGATGGCACAGAACTCTTCTCATTTTTAGTGTTCGTCTGGAAATGCTTCTGAACACCTTGTGATGCCCTTGGCCGCTGAGTAGGCTATACTTTGGCAACTTAGCGGCTTCGTGTGTGGTTTGCTTGGGAGTCAAGGAAGAGAATTGAGCTTGAGACGGGCTCGGATACTATTCCTTGGGGATTGCGAAAGGCGTGCCACTACTAGTGATACTCTTTTAGTAGAAAGACGGAATGAGAGGGTGATTGAATTATGCATGTATTGTGGGTGTAACTGTGCACTTTTATCTTTTCTTCTAATCAAAAAGCCACTGCGCTCCAAAGAGGGGAATCTGGCTTTAGATAGGTTCTTTTTCTGCCTCAATGAAGAGGACTTTTGGTATCTCAATTATGGTGAAACAAACTACAGGACTGGATGCGTTCTAGTCCGTTGTCGGACTAGGAACTCAGTAACAGCTTTTTGCATGCAAACTGTCCGATGGACACAACATTTTCATTAATGATCAAATACAAGTTTACAAAGATTGAAATAAACTCAAATACAGTAAAATGAAAACAACAGAAACCATTAGAGGTTTAATCGGACAGAAAACCTGTCGCATCGGACGGAAACATCAGTCTATATGAGACAGTGTTATATTGTCCGATGGTGGCAGGTCAGAAATATCTGCGGCCAGAAACTGGCCCGTACCGCAGATAGGAGGCTTGCTTTGAAATGGGTGAGCTGGAAATCGAAAACAACTATCAAATCATACCAAGCGTTGCTGGCAGAGCGTAAAGGTTACAAACAATGGCAATGTTATTCCAATAAGGAGTTGTCAATTGGGAACTCAAAGAAAGCGAAGGGAGTTGATTCAAGACTTGGCTTAGGTTTGCAGAGAGACGCTTTGCAAAGAGTTAAGTCTAAGATGTTGAGTCTTGGTTTTGAGACGTTGAGTCTGGCTTTTTGGTTGAAGTTGTGTGTCCTCGCGCTGTCATTGGGATTCAATACTTATAGGCAAAGTAACCCACTGCTGGTGGTGCCTTTGGTACTTGGGAGTTCCATTTGAGTACAGCTTGCTGCCACTTGCGAAACCTGCTTTCATTGATTGATTTAGAAATGAGAAAGAAATCTTCAAAGTGAAGATTTCCTGGTGTGTAAGGAGATGATCTTGCTGGCTGATATGAACCAGAAAATCGTGGGAATGGCTATTCCTGCACTCAGCGTCTGCGAGTTTAGACTTCTTCTAATGGAAATAGTAGCCATACCGCATTAAATGCGGTGGCAATCACATTAATGGTGGTGGAAATCGCCTACACTTACTACGCTCTTCCACTTGTTGAAGGCCATACTTCTTCTGATTTGGTGGGTCACGCCTAGATTTTCAGTCATTAAACTAAATTGTGGCTTTAACAACCCCAAAAAATCCTCCTTGATTTATTCGCGAGAGGAATTTCCTTAAAGTGCTGTTTCGAACACTTTTTGTCCGAAATGGATTGTGGCACTCGTGTTTGAATAGAAACATGTAGCATCGGACACTTGCGTCCGATGCGCTGGTGTTTCCGAAGCGCCTCGTTGACCATAGGTTCTGGTCAATGTTTGAGGCTGGAGGGTTTTGGGCCCTGCTGTCTTTTATTTTGGGCTTTCATAAGTGTAGAATGAGCTTTGATGCCTTGAGCCTCTTACCCAACCAAGGAGTGGGTCTTGTAACTGTAGGAATTGACCCGTGTTAATTTTGGTACGAACACTTAGAACTTTGAAATGGGCAGGTTCTACAATACAAGTAGTGGTCTTGTTTGGGTTCCCACTTCAAGGATATACATTCTTCCAGAAACTTCTCCTTGACCAATCCTCCTGGAGTGTATGCAAACTGACCCCGAGTTTCAGCCGCACAGACGCAAGGTACTGGTCCCCAAAACAATGTGAACAGCAACCCTCATGAGATATACGAGCAAGTGAAAATTTCACATAGGCGTTCTTATAAACTAAATTCTTGGGGATGTAAAAAAAGGTTGGCAGATCTTCAGCATCTTCCTTCCTCCAAGGGAACTTTCACTCTTTCTTCACCTCTAGTTATGTCATCAATATAAACACAGGATTTAATGACTCCATGTGAAGAATGGTAGTTATGAGCAGCCTCCACCTTGCATAAGTTTGAAGATCTACGGCCTTGGATCACCTTTAGGGTCTGTTTGGATAGGGCATTTGAACATGGGATTTGAGGTTTCTTGGGATTTATAAATCCCATGGGCTAAAATACCTTGTTTGGCAAAAGTAAAAGGGGGATTTGAGAAATGATGGGATTTGGAAAGCCTAATCCTAAGCCCAAATCTCCTTCTAAAATAACGCATGTTTAGGCGTTATTTTGAAATCCCTTCTTCCCGAAGGCCCTCTCTCTCTCTCTCTCTCTCTCTCTCTCTCTCTCTATATTCTCTTTGTGCCCACAGTCTCTATATTCTCTTTATGCCCACAGTCTCTCTATTCTCTTTGTGCCCACAGTCAAATGCTCAGAGGAAGAGGCTGAGTCCTGGACCGATCTTTGTCATCCGACGGCTCTTACTAACTTTTAGTCATGAGCTCGAGAGAGCCGGATCTTTAACTCCAACTTCAACCGGAAACCAAAGAAGAGAGGCTTGACGAGTTGAAACTCCATCGAGATTTCAGGATTGACGATGGACGACGAAAACGAAGACTGGGTTTCTTGATTGATATTTCAGGCTTTGTTTTTGTTGGTAATTTTGGATTTTCCTTGATTTGAAACTCCATCATTTCAAATATTGTAGTCTGCAATTATGAGGTAGATGTTGGAAGCTTGGACAGAGAGTGAGCGGCCATTTTTGAAAAACAAAACCGGATCTCAGTATTCTGGAATTGGAGGAAGGACCCGGATCTGGGATTGGTATTTAGAATCAAGAACGAGACGGCGTCGTTTCCTATGTACGTTTGTGTTTGAACTTGGGTTGGGCTTCCTTCCACCCAAATTCTCTATGGCCATTGAAATTGGGCTAGTTGTAGTTCAAGAATTCTATAGTGTGGAACAGCTGAAAAAAAAAAAACATAAAAAATTCTTATGTTTACAAGAAATTACCCAATGAAATCCCATCAAAAAATATTTTGCCAAACAAGTGATTTTATAAATCCCATCATTTGGAATCCCATCATTTCAAAATCCCATCATTTTAAAATCTACTCCACTTCAAAATCCCATCATTTCAAAATCCCTCATCCAAACACACTCTTAATCTCTTTGCGGTTTCACCAAAGATGTTCTCAATATCCTTACTTGCAAAACCAATTAAGCACTGAAGACCATCATAACAACCAAAAGCTATATGTTTGGGTATATGGGGTATAACCTTGAAAAGATTCTTACATAAAATTAATTCACTTGGAAAACTTAGAGCACCGCAATTATTGCCTTGATGATCATATTTACTAGCAAGAACATCTTGTGCAGTAGAATTCTTTAACTCTGGCACATCTCTGAGAATTGTACTTTCATCAAAGGTGGAATCAGTTCCTGTTTTCCACAAAGCATTCTTCAGCCCTACATGATTTTATGTGTGTCTCTTCCACCATTTCTAGAGCTTCATCAAATTGTGGCAGACAAAAATCAGTCTGTGGAGAAGAGTGGCAAATCATAGACATTTCCAGGTCTCCCTTTGGAGTATATGACGCAGCTACAAACTGTGGCAAATAAAAACCATTATCTTTGTTGCCCGCATTCAACGATTCCACTTCTAACAACTTCAAGCCGTCTTCATCAAAATCTGAAGAACTATCGTCACCTATCAGATTGTGACTTTCTTCCAGTTGCGTGTTGCACTTAGGCAGAGGAGGATTGAAGTTATTTCCAGAGTCCAAAATCTCTCTTTCCTGGTGTCTTCGGCGACTTCTACTTACCAGTGGTTGAGAGTAATCAGATTCTTCAGAATCAGAAAACAGATTATCCTCATTATTCTGACGTGCCCTTTTTAATGGAGACTTTTCAAGGCAAGATGGAGAGTGTTCCAAAGGAGACAATGCCTGTTTTTTCTGTTGCCTTGTGCAATATCTCTTGGTTGGAAGTTCAACGACTCCAGTTTTATCCTAAGATGGAGCTTGTTTGTTCTTCGATCTCACTCCCTCGCACGAAAATAAATGAAATGCTAAAACACTTAAACTTCAGTTTTATCATAATATAGAAAAAGCCATTATGCTCTCTGCATGGTTGATGAGAGCTCCAAGACATACGACAAACAGCCAAGAAATGCTCACTTTGATTCATGGATCAAGGCTCCTTTTCCTTATTTTAAAGGGAAAATAAGGATACCAGTAAGTATAACAAAATAAAACAATTACATTGTAACCAAACCAAAAAAATACAAGGAAAACAAACAAACTAATTAAATAGATATTCCAATATTTCTCTTCTATCACACATATAATAGATGATAAATAAATAAAAACAAAATCTTGAAAAACATTGAATAAACAAAAAATTAAAAAGCAAAATCTTATTAAAATATGAAGTAAAAAAAGGTCAAAACAAACCTTTTCGTCTGGCTTGTGGTCCAGAACAAAGTTGAGCAAAACGCTATAATTTTCATCAATAATAAGTTCCCAGTTGTTTTCATAGACTTTCAGAAGCTCCTTGTGCGCTGACTTTGTTTGACTTTTGGAAATGCCAAAAGACTTCATTGCCTTACAGGCATCAGCCATTTGAGAATTGTTTGGCATCATCACTAAATTATTCAAACCCTTTGTCTCTTCCTTTCGCTTTTCTACAACAAATGCCTTGGCCTTTGGTTATGTCACCAAAAAGAAAAATAAAAGAAAAGCTAGAAGAAGACTAAGAAGATGGGAAAATGGGAAAATGCTAAAGGAGAATAATAAGAAGATGGAGAGCTCTTTTTGCAGATTAAAAAAAGGGTTAATTACAGTTTGGTACCCTGTGATTACACCTTAAGACATGTTAATCCATACATTTTCAATTTTAACAATGAAGTACCCTAACATTGAAAATTTGTTGCAATATGGTTCTGCCGTTAAATTGATTGTTAAAAAATCTGTTAAGTGCTGACGCGGCGCATGTGGGACCCACTTTTTTGTTTAATTGAAATAGAATATTATTAAAAAAAACTATAATTAAATGTAATAAATAATTATTAAATATTAAAAAACCAAAAAAAAGCCAAAAAAACAAAACTCATCACCAAATCTCAAATCCTCTCTAAAAGTATGAAACTTTCTGAATTCCAAGAATTGGGTTTTCGACTTTTGGTTCATCTGAGCAATAAAACACACAACTTTTTCAATCAAACATCCGAAATTCACTCCAAAGTCTAAATCTTTTTCAATTTTAAGAATTGGGCTTTCGAGTTTTGGTTAATCTGAGTAGTAAAACACAGAAAACTTCTTGAAGCAAACATGAATTCCATGTTCAGTTCGTTTGATGCTTTGTGCACTGAGTTTCTAGGCTAAAAGGTGAAGGACTCCTTCCTACCCAGCAGCAGAAGAGCTCTGGGGCTGTGGTGAACAACAAGGCCTCAGTTTCAGATAATTTGAACAACAGGGAGGAGGCTTCTTTGCCTCAAAATTCTACGACCAAACTTTCCAAGTCGACAACTATTTCTAGCCGACCAAACCTTCAAAACCAGCCTGGCTGCTCCAATCCTTCAACTCCAGCTTCTGCCCTCCAAAGATCCGGCCTCCAAGCTCCAACTTCAAACCCCGGCCGAAACCTCCATCTGCTCTTGCTCGCGATTTTTGACACTCCTAAACTTCAAGACAAGGCCCGGATTTCTCAAAAGGAGGGGATGTGGTGATTTTTGGATCTTCAACAAACCAATAGTTTATGGATTAGCTTGGGTAAAGTGTATTAAGTTTTTGGGGATGTGAAATTGTTGGATGCCTTTGTGATTTCTGGTATGTTCTGCGTATTTGGTCTGGGTTTTTGAGGGGGGAGAAAAAATCTTAAGAAATCGTCCTGGGCGCGGGTTTGTGATGGGTTCTTCAAATTCAAATTAGTTGAAAGAGAGATGGGGAGGGTCTTCGTGGTTGGTATGGTGATGGGTGGAGGGGGTGGTGGCTGGTCGGGATGGGAAGGGAGAAGAAAAAGGGGAGGAGGGTGTCGGTTCTAAGAGAGAGAGAAAGTGAGAGAAATAGAGAGAGAGAGAGAGATAGAGAGAGAGAGAGATGGAGTTTGTTTTTTTTGGCTTTTTTTGGTTTTTTTAATAATATTCTATTTCAATTAAACAAAAAAGTGGGTCCCACATGCGCCACGTCAGTACTTAACAGATTTTTTTAACAGTCAATTTAACGGCAGAATCATATTGCAGCAAATTTTCAATGTTAGGGTATTTCATTGTTAAAATTAAAAATGTAAGGATTAACATGTCTTAAGAGTGTAATCACAAGGTACCAAACTGTAATTAACCCTTAAAACAAACCCCTAGATAGGAAACTGATTTACAGAGAGAGAGAGAGAGAGAGAGAGAGAGAGAGAGAGAAAGAAAGAGATGAATAAAAAGGAAGGTTTATTGGATTTGGTGGGAGCACTTTCAATACTCCACCACTACAGCCAGTTTATATTTTCTATGTACAATTAATCATTGCGGTTTTTATTTAATTTTTTTTTATGTACAATTTCGTATCTCTAGCCGTTAGATTAATTTGACGATTTAGGGTTTAGGGAAACACTACCCTAGGATTTCTCCGATTTTGAGGTGAATGAGTGTCCTAGGCTTTCAAGAACAACTCGGATGTCCAGACTCCAGACTTTATTGGAGGGAGATCTGTGGAAGCATAAAGTTTCATAGTACAAATTGCTCACACTTTAGAGTACTTCCGACGGTATGGGCCTACCCTGGCAAAAGGCCCCAGGTAGAGAAAACCCACTCTAGTAGACTTGGCAATATTGTGCACGATTCGTTACACACGACACGAATGCGCAAAAAAAAAAATCAGTATTCGAGTGTCGTGTTGATACGTTAGTCACTCAGTAAGCTAGCGGGTTATTTTGGTGTCCATTTGCGAATACATGAACCCACCCGTTAAGCCGGGGTAATTTTGTAATTTGCTATTTCAAAACCTCAACCTCATTTCTTATTCTTGCGATCTCACACATATCTCTCGCTCTCTCTCCCAAAATTTGTCAAGAATAAAGATACCCATCCATCCCCCAACCACAACACCAACTTCGTCGGCAAATTCAATCGGAGCAACACCCTCTTTGCCAAATCCAGTCGCATTACCACTCCGTCACCAACCTAGATCTGAAAAATCCCCTCATACTCTTCTTCTTTTTGTCTTTTTAACTGAATTTTATTATATAAAAATTGCAGCTTTGGGATTCGAATATCGAACTTTGAAATTAGGATGAATGTTAGTCGTACTTATGATAAGTTTTGGGAAGAGAGATAGGGTGTGGTTCATGAAGAAGGCTGGGATGGGGGCAAAGCTGCTGAGTTTGTGGGGTTGGTGATGGCTGGACGGTGGTCAAGATTAATGGTGTGGGTTGGGCATTTTTATTGATTGAGTAGCCACATTTTCTTCTTCTTGATTGATTGAGAAATTAGGATTGGGGGAGGAGGAGAGAAGGAGGAGAGGGGTTGCGCAATGGTTTCGTGCTTGGATTAAAAAAAAATCAAGTTTTAATTTTTAAAATATTTATTTCTTAACGGGTGAAACTGGTCGTGTCGTGTGATTTGCGAATTGTAACGGGTCGTGTTCGTGTTTGATATTTTTCACCCGTTTTCTTAACGGGTCATGTCGTGTCAACCCGTTAAGAAAAATACACACAACGGGGAGAGATAAATTATCACCCTTATGGCCGGCCAACATGGTGGGTTTGGGGCTCCATTTGGGTCATTGGGTTTGTGTTCTTTCACAACACTTATCATTTGGCCCCAATTGCCTTTTGGGCAATTTTGTCCATTTATATTTAAATCACATTTAAAAGCCCAATATATATAGAGCTTCCATTGAGAGACACCATTGGAAGGCCCATTCCGCATTGCATTTCACTAATCCAAATATCTATTTTATAGATATTCATTCAAATATCATCTCTACAAAAATTCACTACAATCCGATATCATTTGACCACTTAATTAAATTATTGAAATTCAAGTACTTTCTTGAAGTTTCGTGTTAATTGATTTTGTGGGTCTCAAGTAGATGGCTTAATGATTTTCAATTTGCATAATTTTTTGCAAGGATGATCTATGAATGAAGACTTAAAAAATAGACAGTTTGGATTGTTGAAAAAAAATTCATTGGATACCCTACCGGGTGTCCCTCAAATAAAATTATGGGTGCTGTTAAACGAACCCTAAAATTAATTGAGTACACCCTACTACCAAACTATTTATTGAAATACTAATTTACCCTAATATAAAACGACCAAAAAGGATATATTGAATTGTGAAATAAATGTAATTTTAATAAGTACACCCTACTCACCATATTCAATCATAATCAAATTAGAATTTCATAGTTTGATTCCAAACATATTTGAGATAAATATTCAAAGTTTTTGTCTAGTGTCAAATTTTTTTCTAGCACTCACATAGTTCCTAATATCAATGAAGAAGAAGCTTTGAGAGGAGAAAAGATTGAAGCTGCTGAACATAATCCCTTACTTGCTATCAACCCCAATCGATGAGCTTTCCCAAGGAGCCCTTTCACCAGTTTCAAATTTTTTAATCCCCAAATCTCTCCAATTTTCTCAGTCTTAAGCTTCTGACGTATGCCCCAGTGTTGGTTTTTGATTGAATAGAATGGCCTAAGTGGCGTTAGGAAGACATGTGCAACCAGCAATGTGTGAAGAAATAATATAAACTGAGAAGAATACATCTTTAATGGGTTTACGGTTTGAACATTAATGATGCCAACCTGCGGATGTCCTCAGCACTAATCTCCTCATTAGATGAAAGAGTATGAATCATGATTCATTGACTGGGTGACTAGATCAAGCATATTTTCACTGAATATTGGTCAGCTTTGTAGAAGGTCACGACAAATGCCCCGGTAATTGACACTAGAGTTACTGAAGCTTAAGAAATTAAAGATTTTGATGCAAACCTAAAATCTGAAAAGAGGGCACCAATTCATGTAAAATAGGGTGCATTTAGTATTAGAGTGTTGTGTGATAGAATGTATTATAGGGTGTACCAGGGGTATTTTTGATACTTAAATAGGGTGTACTTAGTTAATTTTACATTTTGATTTAAATATTATGGTGTACTTAGATCATAGGGTGTACTCAGTTAATTTTAGGGTTCATTTAACAACATCCTAAAATTATTTGAGAAATCCCTCAATTGAAAGGGACTGTATATATGAGTTATTTACTCAAATGGTCCTCAAACTTATACTCGATTTACATTTTGGTCCCCTGGTCCTACCGTTACATTCTGTCAATGTTGTCGTCAACTGTAAGGGTAAATCCGTCCATAACCGTCATATGTCCCCAAATAGGTGATAAAGTGGTGATAAATAGGTGATAACATAGTGATACAATGGTGATAAAGGGATTATAGAAATTGATGTTTGTGTATACCTTTGGTTTCTTGTTTTGTTTCATTTCTTCTACTTTTCTTTACTAATTCCTAGTATCCTAATTGTATTTTACCATTGTTCCATTAAAATCTGCATGTAGCCCCATGATCTCCTCTCCAAATGCCAGACCCTTTATATTTGAAGTGTTGTGAATGTAGCACGGAAGTTTCAAAGATTTTGTAATGCAAAAATGGGGGCAGACTCCTCGTTCTGCTCTTGATAAGTCCTATGGGTTAATTTCTCCTCTAAAATAGTGGAACCAAAATATTTTTGGCCACTTGAAACAAAAGAAAGCTCTTATTCTAACTATATTGGCTGGTATTCAAAAGCCTTATGTTAAAGACCAAATAGGTTTCTGTCTCAATTGGAGGATTCCTTGGTATTGGATTATATGCATTGCTTGATGTTGTATTAATAATTGGCAGGCACAAATTAATGTGCTAATCATCCAATTAAAAATACCCCTCAAGTGTACGAATTGGAGTATAGATTTGTAAATATGGGTGTTCCCACAAGGAACTGGAGGCTTATACAAAGTTCTAGTTTGAGTACGTTAAAAACACTTATTTAACATAACACAAAGGTAAAATACAATTAGGATATTAGAAATAAGTAAAGAAAAGTGGAAGAAAGGGTTAATTACTCATTTGGTCATCAAACTTGTACTCGATTTACATTTTGGTTCCTCAATTAAATTATTTGTTCAAACGGTCCATCAACTCTATATTATTTGTTCCATTGGTCCTACCGTTCAATGTTGCGATCAAATATTAGGGTAAAACCGTCCAAGGTGATAAAGTGGTGATAAATAGGTGATAAAGTAGTGATACAATGGCGATAAAGGGGTTATAGAAATTACTGTATCACTACTTTATCACCTATTTATCATCACTTTATCACCTTGTGGAACGGATTATTGATTTTACCCTTACATTTGACTGCAACATCGGAATGTAACGGTATGACCATTTGAACGAATAATTTAATTGAGGGACCAAAATGTAAATATGGTACAAGTTTGAGGACCAAATGATTAATTAACCCTAAAAGAAATGAAACAAAACAAGAAACCAAAGGTAAACACAAACATCAATTTCTATCATCCCTTTATCACTACTTTATGACCTATTTATCACCACTTTATCACATATTTGGGGAACATAGGATGGTTATGGATGGTTTTACCCTTACATTTGACTGCAAAATTGACAGAATATTGTAACGGTAAGATCAATGGACCGAAAAATATAGAGTTGATGGACCATTTAAACGAATAATTTAGTTGAGGAACCAAAATGTAAATCGGGTATAAGTTTGAGGACTATTTGAGTAAATAACCCTGTATTTATACAGTTATTTTCTCATCCGAATGTCCGCACATTATTAACATGCGGATGCCATTGTAAACAGGCAGGTAAACAAAGAGGGGTAGTACAAAATACATGGCGCCCTTATGATAATAACGTTCGAATATCCGCATAAGAGAATTTATATTTATATATATATATACAGTGAGCTTCAGTTGAGGGATTCCTCAAATAAGCTTATTTGAGAGACACCTTTGTATGACCCACCATACACTGTATTTCATTAATCCAATTAATCTATTTTGTAGATATTCATTCGAAGATCATCTTTGCAAAAAATAATTTTAATATGATATCATTTGACAACTCAATTAAATTATTGAAATTTTAGTACTTTCTTGAAGCACCGTGTTCATTGATTTTGTAGGACACAATTATATGTCTAAATGGTTTCCAATTTGTCTAATTTTTTGCAAGGATAATCTATGAATGAAGACTTAAAACATAGATGGTTTCGATTGTTGGAAAAAGAAATTGTAAGGTACCCTAAATGGCGTCCCTCAATAGAAGGGGATTATATATATATATATCAAAGATTAACTCCTTAATTATGAATTATAATTTAACTCTTAAATTATAATTATAGTCACATTTAAGTGACCCTGTCAAACATGTTGATCGTTGACTTTGACTTTTGACATTTAATTCTTCCTATTAGTGAAAGTCTACTTGAACCTTTTAGGACTTCCACAAATCATGGTTGACGAGCTTAGCAACATGTCATGATTATCTGAGCTAAATACGACATGACATATTGCCGCCAAGAACAGACAACTTCCTCCACATCCTTTTATCTAGTAAATAATTAAACTTTTGTCTAGTAGGAACCTGAGTTTCAATTAGTATTGCAAACTCATTGGTTGTGTTGATAATTTTGTTGGTTGTTATTAGTGGATTAGCCGAGATAATCTCTAGCTTGCAATAAACTATTTAGTTGATTAATTGGGCATTAGTAGGATTGTTGGATTGTATTCGTTTATTTTTAATAATAAAGTTCATTCTCTCCGTATATGAGTTAAAAGAATCATTGCGAATGATAGAAAGTTCTGCTTATTTTTGCAGTATTTTTAAGCATGAGCATACTCTTTTTTTGTTGATAGATAATTCTGTAATGTTATGTTGTTCCCTACCGAAAATTGCAATATAACGATCGCAATATACCGACAATTGCACTATATCGCAATATGTTGGTCAGTTCATGATTCGTCTTTTTACCATACCGCAATATGTCAGTTGGTTCACGATTTCATTGAAAAGTTGAGGTAACCGAACCGCAACCATCCTTAGTTTTAAGTGTAGAGGAAGTGACACATGTCATAAAAGAGAATGAAGAATGTCCAAAAAAGAAGGTTGCTAGCATTTTCCCCAACTATATTGTCCAACTGTGAATTCTCGCACGTGGGATACGTACCGAAAAGGTACAACAATTGGATTGTGCCGTGGTGGTAAAAATTGGATTGTGCCGTCGTGGTGACAATTATCAAAGATAAAACGCCAATATCCATTATTATCACAACCCGAAACACGATAGCCGGTACGCTTTTTTTGTTTTCGATCCTCCCAATTTCGCTCGTATCGCAACGAACTCATCCGGGTTTCGGTCTTCAGATCCCGAAACCGTTCTATCCGAGCCACTTTTACTCGTTTCGCTCGTCTTCACTTCTGGTATTATAATTTCCGGGTCTCGGATCTAATTTTTCGGAAGGCCACTCCGATATTTCGGTGTCGGAAAATCTGGGCGCCTGGAAAAATTTCAAGTAAGAGCTTTGTACCAATTTTCGAATATGAGATGAATTGATTAGAATGCCATAAAAATTATCGAATATGTGAAACCAATGTCGCTGTTAATTTATATTACCTGTTTGGTTGATGAGAAAATGTAGGAAAATGAGGAACTTTCTGAGTAAAACTATGCGCTACATCATTCCGTTTATTGTTGAGTTGCTTTACGTATGGAGAAAAAGTACCTCTGTGTTTCTATTCTGAGCTTCGAACTAATTCTTGTGCTGTCACTGAAATGACCTGAATTTTCTCGTACAGCTATGAATTTAACTTTATTTTTATTAGTACTTTTATGCTGTTTTTTTTTAAAAGGAAAATATATGGAACTTCAATGCAATTTAATGTTAGTTGAGTATGCAACATAATGATGAATTATAGTATTTTGGATTGCCTGCAACCCAAGAAAATGACAGATGCATCTAGTCATAATGCTCTCTCTTTAATTTTGAAATATTTCATTTAGCTGTGAAAGTTGCTTGTCTAATCTGTTATCTCTTGCAGTGCCTCTTTTGCTATTTGATAGTTTTGGATGCTCATCTAACCGCATTTTCATTTACTATCGCTTGATTTAGTGTCAGTTAAGTCATGCCGTTGTCATCCACAAAACGGAGGTGTGCTATGTAATGGTAAGTTCAAGGGCTTGGATGGATGTTGGGTGGGTTCTATGTTGGAACATTTTGTTATGTTTTGCTCTATCTTTGCAAACAAAGAAATGTTTTTTTTTTCTATTTCTCCGACAAAGTGGGTACATATCTTACGTCAGAGACTTAATTACTACAATTCTGTGTTTTATGCTTCCATCTGAGAATAGCATTTTTTTTTGGTAAAGCACATAGCATAACATATGATTTCATAGCAACTACATGAACCTCAGTATATGTTTGGAAGTCTATGTAAGTTACAAAATGTATAAGTTCTTTGAAAATAAGCAATATTATAATTGCAGTCAAATCAGTGAGAAGCAATGGAATTAATGTTTTGTTCCTTCCAACATGTGATGTCATTTGAGATGTCGGTATATTTATAATTTGAATTCATTTATAAACAACTGTGGTTGAAGCATATTGAAAAATATCATGAATATGATGTGATTTAGCTGAAATTAAGAAACAAAATGCTATTTATCTTGACGGAAGAGACAAAAAAGTTAGGAGCTCAATGTTGAGGTCATGTTTCTCTCTTAAGTATGACTCTGAATTTTTTTGTTTATTTGATTGGCACATTATTTCTGGATGACCTGTATACCTAAAGTTAATGGAATAATTTTTTTTTCTTAAAAGATTTTCTTAGGTAAATGTAATCTAAACAAGTTTCAATGTCTATGGGTATTAGAGGGTTATGGATAAATCCAAGAGTGATAACACTGGTAAAACACTTGGGCTTTGATGAATGACGAACATGGTTTTGCCGAGCCATTTTGCTTTGGTCAAAGCATGGCTCAGAAATAGTAGTGTCGTTTCTGATCATTTTTAAAATTTAATTCATAAATTCCATTTTTCGTATAGAGTTTTATAATATATAGGCTATACGATTAAGTTCTTAAACCTAATTTTGGTGTAATGTAATTGTTGTTTCATTGCTAAACATGATTTTGTATAGTGGTGACGCTAATTCACAGTATTAACAGCTTATTGTGGATACTCAGGAGCTTTCTGACACTTCTCCAGATATGCAGTACAAGGATAATCAAGTGAGCTATGTTTTGCATTTCCATTTAATGTCAGAGCTTAGAGACCTAGGATTTTCATCTTATTATCTCGTAGTATGGCCAAGGACAGCAATCATTTCTTCTTTAATTGTATATATGTGTCTTTTTGTTCTAATGTTTACCTTTTTTCTACCATGTGCTAATCATCAGGGTTCAGTGCCTCCCCGTGCATCCGATCCTGGCTGGGCTCATGGTATTATGGTGAATGGAGGTCGCCAGAAGATTAAGTGCAAATACTGCCATAAGGTAATGCTTGGGGGCGGAATTTCCAGACTAAAACAGCATTTGGCTGGGGAAAGGGGGAATGTAGCTCCGTGTGAGGAAGTACCTGAAGAAGTTAAAGTGCAGATTCAACAACATCTTGGTTTTAAAGTACTGGAGAAGCTTAAAAAGCAGAAAGGATTAAGTAATAGCAAGGATTCCGCACCCCACTTGCAGTATAGGGAAGAAGGAGAAAATGAAGATGGAATGAGAACTCAAAAGACTGTTTCCACACGAGGCAAGCGAAGGAGAAGGGAAAAAGAGGCTATAGAAGGCAGTTCAAATCAAATGAAGAAGCACAAAAAAAATTCTTTCCCAGCTGCAAAAGCTATTGTTGTGCAACCTTTACATCAGAGTTTTGCTTCTCAAGAGATCATAGTTCAAGCTGATCTGGCTGTTGCAAGATTTATGTATGAATCCGGTATACCATTCACTGCTGCAAATTCTCATTTTTATCAACAGATGGCTGATGCCATTGCTGCTGCAGGACCTGGCTATAAGATGCCTTCTTATCATGCTTTGAGGGGAAAACTGTTGAACAAAAGCGTTCAGGATGCAGAAGAATATGAAGAGGAACTCAGAAAATCTTGGGATGTGACTGGGTGTTCTGTCATGGTTGATAGGTGGGTGGATAAAACTGGTAATTCAGTTATAAACTTCTTTGTATACTGTCCTAAAGGCACTCTGTTCCTCAAATCTGCAGATGCATCAGACATTTCAGAATGTCCAGATGCACTTCTTAATTTATTTGACTGTGTTGTTCAAGAAGTTGGGCCTAAGAGGATTGTCAATTTTGTCACAGATGCTTCAGCCAGTTGTAAAGCTGCAAGAAAACTTATAATGGAGAAATATAAAACCTTTTTCTGTAGTACCTGTGGTGGATATGGTATTGAATTAATGCTTGAGGAAATTGGAAAAATGAATGAAGTTAAAGAGGTCTTGGCAAAGGCAAAAAAGATTACTCAATTTATATACAACAGTGCTTGGATGCTTAATCTAGTGAGGAAGAAAACAGGTGGAAGAGACATAGTCCAGCTCGCAACCACAAGATTTGCTTCCACCTTCCTGACAGTACAGAATATGGTAGCTTTGAAGCACCAGCTCCAAAAGATATTTACCAGTGCTGCTTGGAGGCATTCAACCTTCTCTAAGCAAAGGGCTGGACTTGAGCTGGCAGAGATTATTTCGGACCAACTTTTCTGGTCACTGTGTGATCAAATTCTGAAGGTGACTAAGCCCCTACTTTCTGTTTTTCAGCTTATGGACTGCGAGGAGAAGCCATCTGTTGGCTATGTGTATGATGCAATGGAAAAAGCAAAGAAAAGTATAATTGTGTCATTTGACAATAAGGAATCTGACTACTTGCCATATCTGGAGGTTATTGATCACATTTGGCAAGAGGAGCTTCATAGCCCACTTCATGCAGCTGCATACTATCTCAACCCATCTATATTTTATAACCCTAGCTTTTCTACTAACAAAGTGATCCAGAAGGGATTGCTAGACTGTATTGAAACCTTAGAGCCTAACTTAACAGCTCAAGTTGTCATTACGAGCAACATAAATTTCTACGAGGAAGCTGTAGGGGATTTTGGTCGACCTGTCGCATTACGTTGTCGAGAATCATTGGCCCCAGGTCAAAATGATTTTCATTGTTTCCAAGTTTCCAGATTCTTTTTGGGTACAGTGTAAGCATTAAACTATTTGTGTTGTTCTGCAGCTACTTGGTGGTCACTGTATGCAGCAGATTATCCCGATCTCCAACGATTAGCTGTCAGGATACTAAGTCAAACTTGCAGCATTATCCAATCTAAGCGGAGTAGGACCATGTTTGAACGTATGTGTTTGAAGAAAAAGAACCGATTGGAGCAACAAAGGTTCAACCACCTTGCATTTGTTCATTATAACTTGCACCTTCAACATAGGTAAGTTTCTCCATCCTCAGTAACTTCTTTTGAAGTCTATTCGTAAGATATGTCATTGCCGGGAATTACTCTCTTATCTCTACTAGCATTTCTTTAAATATTTTTATTTATTTTTTACGCCAAGGTTGCACAAGATAGAGTAAATCTTAGTGGCACGTAGGTCCTTGCAGTATACTCCTGGAGTTCAGCGATAAATTCCAATGAAAATGAACCTATGTTAATTTATCCTAGAATAACTGCCAGAGTTAATTAAAAGTCCTTGTGATGCAGTCTGAAGCTCTTGAGGAAGGATAATGAATGCAGTCAAAATGTATCCTGGGACCAGCTAGTCTTCTGTTTCATTGGATAAAGATATATTTTCATATTTAAGCATGAAAATATGACTTTGGAGGAGACATGGTATTTTGTGAGTACAAGAATTTCAAGATTAATTGAATGGAGATGTATATGTTTAGTTGGGATAAACTCGAATTTGCTTTAGTTTCCTCTATCAAGGCCATATGTTCCTAAGGGTAATCTAGCTTCAGATAATTATTTTGGGTCTTAGAATCTTTGCCAGGTGTTGAGTGGGACTGTGGGATTAGTTGTTTTGATCTTGAAGGAAGTAGTTGTTTCTAAGAGAAGGTGGTACTGTATAGGATACTAGATTGAACATATCAGAGACTCGATAGATAAATGTGAGAGTGAGGCACTTCCAGACAGAGACTATAATGAATGCATTTAAGGAAAATAAGAGTTGTGGCCCTTTCAGTCTCGGTCATTGATGTAGTCACCTTCATGGAAGGTCATGGAAGAGGGGATGCCCATTCCTGCATTGTCCCTCATTTTTAATTGGCAAGCCAATGCCCAAGAAGCTTTCCCTGTGCTCTCTGTGTCTCTCAAAGTTTCCATACGTATTTTGGTCAAGGAATACATTCTGTTATTTTTTTAAAAAAAGGGAGTTTCCTCCATTTGGTGAAAAGTGCATCCGTCCATTGAGCCCTTGATGGGCTATGTGAGTTTTGGTTCCTTCCCAATCCATGATAGGACTATGTTAAGGCATTGTTCAGTACTATGCAGCAGTATATGAAAAGTAGCATGTTACCTTACATTGCTGACAATCTATGACTTGTAAGGCAGTTATTCTATAAAACTTTGCTATGTTGGACACCAACGGTACAAATTTAAGACTATCTGTATTGGGATTAAGGAGTGCAGAATTTGAAAGGTGTTGTGCATTTTTGTGAAGAAATTTACACATGATTATTAGTTTCATAATTAACTATATAGCTTGATGCTAGTTTCATGATTATTATCCTAATATAGCTAGATGGATTTTTAAATTAAAGAAAATATGTATTTATTAACTTTCTTCTGTCTAGACTTTTGGAAGTTGAAGGTATTGACACAAAACACTTGTGTCCTTGTTTGTGAATCATAACAGAGTTTTCTTACGTCCTGGTTGAAGAAATATTAAATATCATTTCTAGAAGCTGTTGGCTTGCTAGTTCAGGAATCAGAATGCCTATTCTTTTGCAAAATGTTTTGCATGGTGTAATCTAGTCGCCCTAGTCATGTTCTTTTTTTCATTCACAGAGGAATTATTTAGTGTATCTTGACTGTAGCTAAGTAGCATATTTTTTCTTTTAATTAACAAAAAACTTGTGCATTTTATATATATTATTTACTAATAAGTGATTTAATGCATTCAAATTCTTCCCTAGTTCCCACTAACCCAGATTAAGTCAATTTGGCTGAAACCCAGTTCAACAATTTTGTGAAACATTCCTTAAACTTAGTATTACACGTTTACAAATTTATATGTGTTGGCAAAATAAATTATTATTTTTCTTTGGATTATAAGGAAGAATTTTGAAATTCCACTGGCTAATTGGTAACGTTTGTGAGCCTTTAACTGTTCCCATTCTTCATCAGCCTCAACTCTTTTCCTTTCTTATTTATTTGTTCTTTCTTGTTTTTTGTTTAATGGAAGAAGGCGTTCTGAAGCAAGTAAAGCCATTTATACAAGAGGTACACTCGATCCTATATGTTTAGAAGCTATTGATGCCAACATGGGAGATTGGGTGGAAGATCTGGGAGCTATCGGCAGCGATGGCCTAAGCTGGATGGATGTTACAGTCCCTGGTGAGTGGAAATTTTTGAATCATAGAGTAGAGAATATGGATGACTGTAATGACAGTACAGATGATAGGGGTAGTGATGATGGGAGAGGTGGACACAAATGATGATATGTAGTGTAGAATATCCCAACGGTTGTAATGACGGTACAGATTACTCTGCTAGCTGGTGGCATTACTTTCTTTCCTTGTATTCTAGTATGAATTGCTGGATATAACGGATGTTAATATGAATTAGCAGAACTGTTGAGTTTCATTGAATCATTTGACTGATACAGCAGTGTGATACGAAACGGAGAACCCTGCCTTCAACATAAAATTATAAAATAAAATAAAAAATGTTTACAGGGGTGGGTTGTGAGTTGTGTCAATCAGTATAGTCTAGAGATGAACCATCCCCAAAATGTTCATATATCAATGTCTTGAATATGGTTTAGCTAGGTCGTGAACATGAATGGAGTTCCTCTTTAGCAGGAACTATTATTATCCTTTTTCTGTATTTCTTGTATCAAATCAAATTTTTTGAATATTTAGGATCACAATTAAAGACATTCTCTCTTCATTATGTGCTATAACTTACAGTATGTATACTTAATACATTAAATCTTCTAGTGTACTGATTATGAATCTGTACTCGGCAACTCGATCGTGGTGACTGAAACATAATTTAATTTTCCAGGAACAGAAAAGAGGGAAAAGGGAATTTCCAAAATCAATTTTTATTAACTTGGGACAAGAACTTGATGAATCAATGATAGCTTTTTAGTTATTACAGTCATAAAGGTCAGGCCGCAGGAAGAGAGCAAAACCTTGATTTCAAAAAATTTCTTTTGTGCGTCTTGCCAAGCTTCTCTTCAATGGTATGAGGCTACAAATTTAAAAGGAAATCTCATGATCTTCCTTTCTTTGCTTGGTATGCAGATGCCACTTTTGTTCTCTCTTTGTATGGAAAACACAGGTTAGATTTTTACAGGTAAATCATAAATAGTTTAGATATATTGTAAGGTCCAAAATAGTTATAGATCATATAGATATTGTTATTAGCACTCCAAAATAGTCATCTTTTGCTCTTCTTTCCCTTACTTTTTCATTAGGGAGGAGTGCGTGATGACTATTTTAGAGTGCCAATAACAGCTCTATATTCTTTCGTAACATTAAGCATCTAAATGCTTTAGAAAACAATTGAGTCATAAACATAATATTTTCTTGTTCAGGCATATATCTTGAATGGCTGGGAAATAATGCTAACAGAAGATTTAAAATTTGTGCCTTGGCTGCATGTAGCAGATTGGTTATCTTTTTTGGTTTTAAATAAAAATTATCCTTTTTGTTTTAAATACAAAAACTTAAAAATCATCCTTTTTGTTTTAAATATAAAAAACTTCTCAGACAGAAAAAAAAAAAAAAAAGTACTGGGGATTGGGTGTTCTCATTGCTGCTACTGAAAGAAAAGTACCTCCTTGGATTTTGATTTTGTTTAGTCTGGAAGTACAAGTGACAGCTCCTAATTTCCATGGCAGAAGTTAGCATACAGTTTATTTTCAGCGTTTTGGTCATTGGTCTTCTATTGCCTATAGCGTTTATGTCCAAATAAAGAAGGAAATTAACTTCCAGAATTTAGTGAAAAAGTTGATCGCCGTTGTGGATGATGGGAGAAACTATAATGGTCGAAGAGAGGAGAGGACTACATCTTGGAGAGAGCTGTCTCTCTGCATGGCAGTTTTGAACTCATCAAAGGTAACCTGTCCATCACTGTTTGCATCCATGCGATCAAATATTTCATCCAATTTCCCAGGTTCAGTGATATCAGCTGGAAGGCAGTCGTCTGGTAAAGCCTGCTCAATGTAATTTTATTTGGTCATGATGTTATTTGGAGCTAATCAAACAAAAAGGCTACATCAAGTGAGATGAATTTAAGAGACATTACTCTGAGCATAGATGCTACTTCTTCTTTACTGATGCATCCAGACCGATCCGTATCGTACATCTGCTTGCAAAAACAAAAGAGTGAGACAATTAGCATAGGTTTCATGAATAATGATAGTGAAGAAGGCAGAGCAAGAGAGAAGAAAATTCGGATTACAAAAACTTTATGGGACGATGAAGCTAGTAGTAAGATTTCACCGAAACACTCCCTAGGTTCTTTAATTTGGCCAGGAAGGTTTAATTTCCTCAGGAAGCTTCATTTTGAGTTTAGTTCAGTTAGAGTGAGTTTTTGTTCATGTACTTGTACTAGATGAAAACACACCTGGAAGCACAGGCGGAGTGCAGCATCTCCTTGTGAATTCTTGAGACTAGAGAACCCACAGAGGATCTCTCGCATGTCAACTGTTCCATCACGATTGTTGTCGAATAGGTCAAAGATCCGGGGTGCCAAAGGGATTAACGACGACATGTTCATTGCTTTCAGCACCTCCTCAAATTCAGATAGAGTAGCATTGTCACCATTTACACATCTGCACATTGCCAAATTGGCATTCTTGATCAGAATTTATAAGCACTGGCTCACCAGAGAACTTAGGATTGGTTAAGTGATCCACTTAAAGAGAATGTCCTTTGGTTATCTTCATAAGCATGATTAATTAATCATTAAACTGAACTTGTTATGTAGCTGATGAGCTACAATTGTCTATGCCTGGTCTGCATTTTATCACCATATTCAGAGACTTTGTAAGGTGCAAAAATCTGTTTTGACTACTCACATTTTCTTGAAATGTAAACTCAGTTTCTGGATTTCATCCGGTTTAAGGTCGTGGGAACCTAGTAGTGATTTTAGCTTCTTCGTCCTTAAGAAAATCGAGCTGGTCCACACACTAGCTATTGCTGCAGCACGGAGTTTTCGCCGAGCATTAAAACTCTGCAGTCGTGACACAATCTCAGCATCCATTTGATCTTCTCTGGCTGAAAGACCTACAACCCATGGATGGTCCAGAAGCTGTTTAACACAAGAACTAAATTAGTTTAAGTTACAAATCTAGATGAGTTCATTTTGAGCTATCAAGAACTGTAATACTCTATAAGAGTGCATTTAGTTTAAGTTTACAACCCATGCCAAGTTGCTATTTAACTCTAGCTCAGATCAGATATCTTATGACTTAACCCAGAAAAAAAAAAAGGAAATTAATTGCTACCCTACCTCTTGAGCACTAGGTCTCTTGTCAGGGTCAACTTTGAGGAGATCCGAAATTAATTGCTTTGCTGACAAAGAAATGCCCTTCCAAGTTTTCTCATAGAAACTGAATTCTCCCTGCAGGAAAAAGTATTCTCTTGTAACTTGAAAAGAATTGTTTAAAAAAAAATGTATTATGTTAATTTCTATGTTCTAGTATAATGTGAACAGAAATGACTTACAGCCATTATCATCTGTTGCTTTTGCCGATTCGACTGAGCAATAAAAGGTGGGTACCTAAGGCATTGTACAAGAATATATACATTAAGAGTGCCCCAGAAATTTGTAGAAATTGAATATTTCATGACATTTAGAGATTGACTTGAAATTTCTCAGTCCTTAAATGGGATTGCTTAAAAAAAGTTGAGCAGAGTAAAGTAACTCTAGAATCCAATTAAAGTTAAACTGTGCCTTAAACACTACTAATATTAGCAAACGGGGTCTAGCACAGTGAAAAGGGCATTGATTTGCATACTGTAATCTCATATTCGAACCCCACATGGTATCTCGGCAGTGTGTGTGAAAAATCCCTCTCCCCAGTCCTAACTTTGCAAACAAAAAAAAACATTACTAAACATTACTAATGTTACAGTCATCTGTTTGGTTCCCAAGAAAATAAAGAGGAAAACATATGAAACAGGAGAACATACCCAGAGAGAAGGATATACAAGATTACACCCAGAGCCCACATATCACTCTTAGAAGTGACTTGTCCCTGAGAAAGAGCCTCTGGTGATACATAATCTATGGAACCAAACAACCCAACAACGGGATCGGTAAACTCCTCCACAGAACTGAGCCCAAAATCCATAATCTTCAAAGGAGAATCATCAGTGTTATTCAAGAACAGGCAGTTCTCTGGCTTCAAGTCCCTGTGAACAATATTGGACTTATGAAGAGCTGCTAAGCCTTGAGCAATCTGCCTAACCACAGCTGCAGCTCCAGCCTCAGAATACCTTTCTTGCTTCACAATCCTATCAAACAGTTCACCCCCAGAGCAAAGCTCCAACACAAGGTGGACCCCATTTTCATCCTCATACACATCATAGAGATCAATAACATTTGGGTGCGGTGAGACATTTTCAACTATTCTCCTCATGACCAAGATTTCATTTGTGAGCAAGACATTTGATATGGACACCTGCTTCCGGGCTTGGAAAGCAGCAGCAAAGCTTTTCTGATGATCACCGGCACCCGATCTGCCTGGCGGAGGGTTTGACGGTCCAAATGGCCTTTTGAGTGTCTTGATTGCCACATTGTTTTTGTCACTACTGCCTGATTTTCTGCTGATGCCTTTTCTCACTACAGAGAATCCTCCTCTGCCTAAAATCTCTGATATCTCATACTCATCTGCCAGTCTTCTTGTTTCTTGTCCCATGATGATGACAAAAAGAGATCGAACTGGCAGAAGGAGAGAGAGACCCAAGAGGGATAGAATAGAAAGAAATCGAATCTTTGAAGCTGATGATGAGAAGCAGTCGCAGAGAAAATATAGTTGTATAATATTTGGTGAAAGGGCAAGGTGGTTTCATTGATAAGGGAGAGAAGTTGAAACGGGCATTGGAATTACATGGATTGACATCAGCTTGTGAGCAGTTGTTCAACTTGTTTAATGCATAAAATATGAGAAAACGATTTCAAATGGACGTGAGGGAATATATTGTAGGGGTAGGTGCTGAGGAAGAAGAGACAAAGACAGAGTCAACTGACAAGCAAGTGCACAGAAATAGGGTTTCTACTGTTTGTTTTGATTAATCTCTCTTGCATGTGCAAGGAAATAGTGCTATACTGTTCTCTCTTTCTCTCTCTCTCTCTCTCCCTCCTTCCTTCACGGAAACAACCTGTGGAAGGTCATGCAACTTTTTTTTTTTTGGGTCAAGAGGTCATGCAACTTATGAAAGGCCAAATCTATCTTCTTCTTTTTTTTTGAGATGAACCTCGAACCTTGGAACTCAAGTAATACAACCCGGAGCTTAATTTGTTCGGATTGTAACGATGTCAAATATCCATCGTTAAAGATATTTGACATCTGTTATCTATCAAACATGTCTTCCATGAAGCATGTGGCTGCCAACACTCTTGCCAATAAGGGTAATCTTTCTACAAATACTTGTATTTGGTTTTTTAAACTTCCTTATTAAAATGTTAGTTAAATTTGAATTTAACTTGTATGGTTGTAAGATCGCTTGAGGATCTAATTTGTAATTATACTTTGTTTTTAGAAAATATTTACTATATTTTGTTAATTTTAATTCACATAACAATTTCTTTCAACTTTTAGTGGATATTTAGATATAATTACTTTTCTTTTAGAAAAAATCAATATATTGATATAAAAGCTTATAAAATATCCCCGACTAAAGCATCCTAAATGATAGCAGGTGGGTCTTGATACTAAGATGATACATCATTCAAAAATAATGTAATTGTTGAAGAATACACAGAGTCCCACATCGGATAGTTAACAAAATAGAAAGTTCATATAATAAATGGTTCCACTCCTAATAATATCGAGACCTTTTGTATAAAACTTCACACCTGCTAAACATGTGGTTAAGTTAGGGACAATATCGATGTTGTTAGTTGTAGGCCAAATGTCCGTCCCTTTGAAATCTTAACATGGTATGAGAAAACTCATTACCTTAATTGTTTATGTGGATGACATGGTCATCAGAAAGAATGTCGATGTTACCACCCACCCAATTAGAAAGTATATACATCCATGGATGTTGTGTTCCAGGAACAAGACATGTATTTTTCAGAAGCACCGGACTACAGTTTGAAACCGGGAAATATGGCGCAAAATGATTGATTGTCTCTCTCACCCGACTGGTTGGTTCTAGAGTTTCACGTCCAAGAAGAGTCTCGGCCAATTCCTACTAGTTGCCTCTCTCATGCGACTAGTCGCCCATGTGTTCGCTAATGATGTCGAGGCTCTGGATGAAACTGACTAGTTGTGCCTATACCCAACGATTGGTCGTTTGCCTGTTGCCAAAATTAGGAGGAGGAAGTTGACTCATTTTCTAAGATTTTACCCATTCTAGACCCGTTTTCATTCATAGTACCACACCAATCACCTGCTAAGGATGTCATTAAGGTAACATCTCCACCTAAAACTGATAATACTAATGAAATATATCATGACGATTTGATTTCAGAAAGCATAAAGGATACAGATACCCTTATATACCAACTTCCAAAAAGGAAGAACCGTGGTAAACTTCAAGTATAGTACGAAGCAGATCCTAAAGTCAAAGGAAAACACCTCATCAATAATTATATATCTCTAAGCAGATTATCAGAGTCACATGTATACTTTGTGAAGCAGTTGGTCGATATATCTGTCCCAAGTAGTGTGAATGAAACACTAGAAGACTCAAAGTGGAAAGAAGCCATGAATGAGGAAATGCGAGCTCTCCAGAAGAATGTCACATGGGAGCTCATGCCTTTACCTCATGGAAAGAAGACGGTAGGATGCAGTTGGATCTATACTATGAAACTCAAAGTATATGGATCCACTAAAAGATATAAAGTTAGATTGGTGGTGAAGGGGTATACACAAAAGTATGAGGTGGACTACTAGGAGACCTTTGCCTCGGTAGCCAAGAACAACACCATCAGAGTCCTATTGTCTCTAGCATCAAATCTAGATTGACCACTACATCAGTTCGATGTTAAAAATGCCTTCTTACATGGAGACTTGGAAGAAGAGGTATACATGGATTTACCGCCATGATGTAATCTATCTAATGACAATAAAGATCAAGTTTGCAAGCTCAGAAAGTCATTATATGGGTTAAAAAAGTCTCCCAGGGTGTGGTTTGGAAGATTTACTAAGTCCATGAAGAATTTTGGATACACTTAAAGTAATTCATACCTCACCCTGTTCTTAAAGCATGATGGAGGAAAAATCACTGCATTAATTGTCTATGCGGATGATATCGTCGTAACTAGAAACGAAGAATGAGAGAAACATAAGCCACAAAAATATTTGTCTCATGAATTTGAGATGAAGAATCTAGGTCATCTGAAACACTTCCTCAGAATTTAAGTAGCAAGGTCAAATACTAGTATTGTTCTATCTCAAAGGAAGTATGTGATGGATTTATTGACTGAAACAAGAATGCTATGATGTAAGCATGCCTACACACCGATTAAGATGAATCACAAGTTTTGTGAAGACATGGACTACTTGCCAACCAATAAGGAACAATACTAGTGTCTTGTTGGAAGGTTGATATACCTGGCACACACAAGACCAGATATTGCATATGTTGTGAGTGTGTTTAGTCAGTTTATGCATTCACCTAGTGTTTCTCATAAGAATGTAGTTGATTGGATCTTAAGATTCTTGAAGTCAGCCCCTAGGAAGGGATTAATGTTCTCAAAGAATGTAAATCTTGAAGTCATTGGATATACATATGTGGATTGGCCGGATCCATTACAAATAGATGCTCTACATCGGGATACTTTAGATTCATTAGAGGTAACCTTGTCATTTGGTGGAGTAAAAAAAAAATATGGTTGCTCGGTCTAGTGCAAAAGCAGAGTATCGAGATATGGCCTAAGGAATTTGTGAATTATTGTGGATCAAATGCCTCTTGACATAATTGGTTTTTAAACTAGAGAAGCCTATGCAGTTACATTGTGACAACAAGTCAACGATCGATATTGCTCACAATCCAGTTCAACATGAACGAACAAAACATGTTGAGGTGGCTAGACATTTCATCAAATAAAAAATTGAGAACAAGATCATCTGCCTACCCTTTGTAAAATCAGAAGATCAGTTAGCGGATGTCTTGACAAAGACCGTTTCTGGACGAGTATTTCATGACTCACTTACCAAGTTGGGCATTGGTGACATGTATGCACCAACTTGAGGATGAGTGTTGACGTGAGTTTATCTAACAAATCAAGGAGATTTATTTCCTAAGTTAATTAGGTGATTTATTTCATTTTTTCATGTAGTTGACAATCCTTGTATAATTAGGAGAAATTCTCCTATTTAATTCATGTATCTATTTCTTTGTAAAACACACTTGTAACTCCTATATATTCCTCCTTACGAAGAAGAATCCAATTATCATCAAATATTCAAACCATATTTATATTTTAGCAATAACAAGCTAATCTATGCATCATCATATTTGTTTCTCTAAAAACAAAACAAAAAAAAGAATATCACTACTCAAACGACTTAAAAATTCTCTAGAATCCTCAACCAAATAACTCAAAAAATAGAAATAATTGTGTATTTAACAAAACTTCATTTGTGTTTTGGAGAAATTATTATATGTAATACCATACTTCAATACCACACCATAATTGCAGACAATTGTATTTCACTTTTTTTTTTCACTTATCAATTGTTTGACCTAAAGGACAATCCAGAGTCCAATTTCCTTACGCGTGAAGTGGCCCAATAAGAAAAAGATATGTGGTACCTCTTAAGAACAAGATAGTGTTTGAAATGAACTGAAAAAAAAATATTTTAGGCTATGTTTGACGAGAACCTTAACATTTATGGATTTATAGTTAAATTGTTTGAGTACAACATTAAAAACATGCAAAAATAGAAGAAATTAAAGGGTTACAAAAGATTCAATGTACATAATAATTTCAAACGCCAAATTATGAAATTGGTCCTTGTAGTCTTGTCAAAGTCCCATTTTGCTCACCCTAGTTTTAAGTTTTGTGGATTACTACCCTATGTAGTTGACTTGTTAGTTTTTGGTCAACAGGGAGGCGTCCAAAGTTCAAGCATTCATTCAGACCAAGCCCTTTTTCTTCTACATAATTTTTCTTCTTGTTTCTGTGTTTTTTTTTCTTTTTGGGATACAAAGAATGAATTTGATTGCTAAAGCACCTTTCTCTTCTACAGTTAAAAGTATGAACACTTTTCTATGCGTATAGGACTTGAACATACCTTAAAAAGAATTGTTGAAAGCCTTGACACTGAGTCAAAAACTTTTCCAATTATTATTATTATCCCCTGTTATCATATGTTGAAGAATGACAAACTAATTTGACCAAAAAAACTTGCCTAACTTTGACCCAAGCCAAACTGATCTTTGAGTTTCAATTTGGTTTTGGAATCTCCGCTCTTTCAGTCTCTTCCAGGTCGACTTTTTTTCCCATGCCTAACATAGAAGACCATTGTGGCTGATTTGACAAACAATTTCAGTGCACAAAATTAGAAAATCATGCCCATCACTTCAACTAGCACACTATGCACCTTGGGCACTTTATTATTATTATTTTTAATTTAGGACCTCGGTGCAAGGGTATTCTTAACTACTTGAGTTACAAGTCTCTTACTGGGGTTCCAGCAGCACTCTTATACAAGAAGATTAGTACTAATTTTCCCATTTCAGCTTTATCGTAAGGAAGTGTGAAAGCAACGGCATAAGATTCATGGAATAAACCAGAATGAGAGTTGTTGATAGCAAGAACAGTTGAAACCAATCTCTGCAACCTAGCCGAGAAACACGCAAAGAGTAGCTAAAGATATCAAACGATCACATATATATAGATGTCTCTGTACACATTGCATAACCTATATGCCAACATTTCAACCGGAAACCGGAAAATGTTTCTAACATTTTCACCGAAGTACTGAAACTCACATTTTGGGTTTTCCGGTCCTTTATTGGCCCTACTCAATACTGCAACAAGATAACCTTATACTCAGATGAGAAAGTTGCAGCAAGAGAACCCCCAAGTTGTTAAGGGTTATAAACATCTAACAAGTCCAACAGATAAAATGAACTAAACATAAAAAGAAGCTTCACCTAATGGTTCCAGAACTGTGTACACCCCCCAACCAAACATAGATTGGAGCAGTCAATATAAACACCTAAACAAGTCTGAAAGATAAAATGAGCAACTAAACTTAAACGGAAGCTTCACCTACTCGGTCCACAACTGTGTGAAGATAGCCTTCACTGCCCTCCCTCCAACACATGTATTGGAGCAGTCGGTATACGAAAAACGCAACTTCATGGGAACCAAAAGGATGCATCTTGCTTTGGCGGGTCCAGAACATTATAGTCAGCTGGTGCCAAGTGAAGCGGGGAGTCAAATCTTAGGTCAACAGTATCATTGGGATTGTCACCAAATGGAGAATCAAATATTGTGCACTGATCAAACTGAACTTGAGCGGATGGGAAAGCTTGATGATGCATAGGCATGGGGGCTGTTTCAGACATGTTGCATCCCAAATCCACAGGCATGGGGGTCGGTTCAGGCATGTTGCGTCCAATATCCACCCCTTGACCAAAGAAATTATCATTCATTGCAAAATGAAATTCCGCCTGCTGCTGGTTGTGGCCTTCTACAACATTGAGGTTTCCAGGATTGGAGTTCTTGTTCTGCTGAATATTACTATCATAAAATGACATAAGCTCAGATATCATTTTCTGTCCATCATCGGCAAGTCCAAATCCCGAAGCACTAAAACTACCTGCCTGGCTCACTGGTTGTTGAACAGGTTGTGTTGATTGACCAACGGGTAGAGAGAAGACCACAGGTTTTTCATTGTTAAGTTGAAAGCTGGACATTCCAAACACTTGTGAAGAATTACTACGGTATGCACAATTCAACAGGTGATTGTTTCTTGCAGTTATGTCGAGAAAAGCCAGACGATAATCATGATATGGGCATTGCGGGTATTCGCAGGTGTAAATGTTCGGATTTAGCATAATTGGTGGCTCTTCAGCCAGCTGCTTCCTCTTTTGACCAAAATCCGAGTTGATCTCAATGAGCTCTCCCTTAATCTGCGGTACCACCCTATCTCTTTGTCCAGCAGTACCAATGTTGAAGTGATTAAAATGAGGTTTGCAATCCTCTATTTCAACATTTTGTTCAACATCAATCCCTTCAACATCATAATCACTGGTACCACTGATTGCGAAAGAGCCACTACCACCAGCCGATAGAGGTGGACATCTATCAGGATACAAACTCCGGGCCAAAGCTTCCTCCTGGTTTATAATGGCTAGCCAAGTGGCACTCTCCTTAGCAGTCATTTTGTCCTGCAGACATTTAGACTGACGAACAAGCTTGCGAATCTTGGCAATATCTGGTGACATGTGCTTTATCACAGCTGTGAGAACGCCAACCTTCCACGCCTTCTTCAGATCATGAGGCTTCTTGTATGGAGGAGGACCCTGATCCTTGGGCAGATTCAATTGAGGCCACCATACCTCATTACCAGTAGGCCACCAAGGTGGGGCAACACCCTTCTCCAATGGGAACCGTCTTTGGGGTGGATCACAGTGCTGCATCAGAGCAGACAAAAGTGAACCAAGAGTTGTGTCTTGGAGCTCCTGCAAGGTGTGAGGAGTGGATGCGACTCCACTCCAGTCTTCATCCTTCCCAGGGATTGAATGATCTGCCTGATACTTGGAAATTGCAGCTGGGCCATTACGATCAAATCTTACTTTTTCTTTCCACCATGCTCGGAGATTGTCAGAAGCACCACTCACTGGTTTTCCTTTTTCCGGGATAATCCCATAAACGAAACCCTGAGCTTTGCAAACTTCCATCATTTTCAGCATATATTTCAGGATTCCATCTTGCGCCCGTGACATCTTCTTCCTCCGAGCTTGTTCCTGTGATTGTCGCTGCCTTGCGTTGTCGACTCTTTCCTTTCCCTTATTTTGTTCTTTCAGCTTCTTCAATAGCATTCGATCTCTCCACATCCTCTTCTCAAGCTCGTCAACATCCATTTCTTCATCACTATAATCCTCCTCTACTGTTGCCTCTGGTTCATGATCTGGAGCTGCGTCGACGCCATCCCCATCCCCAGAGGTAGTCGAAAGAAAGTCAAGCTCACCAGAGAAACCCATTTCCTCAAAGATCCCCATTTAGCACCGTCACAAAGAACAACCCTGATTATATATTTATGGTATGTGAATAGGGGTAATCAATGCAGTCCACGACAGACTCTCCACACTTCTCTCACTCTTTAAAAGATTTCCAATCTTGCGCACAGATATTAGCTTCAAAGCTTTAGAAGCCAAGGTTTCCCAGTAAAGGATACTCAAGCACGAAGAGTAAATGAAATTCCATCTTCTGCCAATGAAATCAATAACAAATAAGTTAGTTAAACCCACAATTGTAGTATATCATAGATCAGGTACACTGAACTAGCGATAATAACTTTCATCTAATGAATGAAAATACAAGGTAAAGTACATAATTTCATAACTACGAGTAATTACAAACATAAAAAGTAATACGCTAAACAAGTCAGAACCACTAACAAAAGCCCCATAAATTAAATGCATGAAATCAACAACTAATGTGCAAACAAACAAAGGATCACAATGGGTTTCCTTATTTTCACATTCAAAACGAAACAAAACAAAATCCTAACACATGGCTCTAAGTCACTTAAAGCAACAAAAGATGAGGTTCTCGAAAAACCGAGAAAAAAGAGAAAAACAAAAAGGGAAAAGTGTCCATCAGTGACACAAAATACAAGAGATAATCGCTATAAAAACCAAATTTAAGTGACACGTAAATACCCTGCAAATGTGAACCACTAAATCAGAAAGAACAGAGCCAAGCACCCCCAGATCTACGAACAGTCAGATTCATTCTCTTCACAATTACATGTTATCATTGAGTATTGACAGGACCAAGTTTCAGGTTTTATTTAATTTATTGTTTTTGGTTTACACAAACGGCTATATAGCTTATAACGCAGGTTTACAGCAAATTTTCCACCTATCTAAGCAACATAATTCACTTATTAATTCTTTTTCATCATTCAATATAAATCCGGAAATTCAGGGTAGCCGTCTTTTGGATCAAAACGCTAAACCTATCCGTCCATCCAGATCCAAACATATAAAACCTAAATTCTTATACAAGAAATTAAAAGAAAAAAAGGCTAAAAAAAATCATATAGAAATATATATATATATATGGTAAACCATGAAACCAGGCATATCAAACAAAACGCAGACAGAAACTATTACAAATGAATAAGAGAAAGAACTACAGACAGTGATGAATATCAGATACAAAACAGTAAGCAGATCAACCATCAAAAACCATGAAACATCAAAAGATTGAGAAAAATATATTTTTTACAAAATTCAGCAGCCATGAACAATAAGAAATGAAACAAGTATAAAAGAAGCAGAAAATGAAGGTACCATCAAGCTCCTCCAGCACTCTCTGATTGCTCGGAGAGAGAGAGGTTTTTTTTTATTTTTCTGGTCAGAAGAGAGAGAGAGAGAGAGACAGTGAGTTTAGTGGGTTTTACGAGCTTTTATAAATGGAAGAGAAAAGATAAGAATGGCGGTGGGCTTGAAGGGACAAGAAGGATATGATTATGAAGCAACAGTAACTTTCTCATTTGGAAGGTGGCCTATTTAACCAGGGTTAGGTGACGTTTTAACCGTGGTTAAGACGTGGGTAACCTCTTTTTTGTTTGGATATGGAAGACTCTTTTATTGCGGTTGAGATTTTCTTCTACACTTTTTCTCAACTTGAAGTCACACTGCTGCTTCACCAAACATGCGTTACATCTCACCATTTGGGGCAAAATTATTCCATGCTCAATTCATAGATATTTTTATGTTTGGTTAAGCAGTTTTTAGCTATTACTTATGGATTCCGCAAATTATTATGTGAAGCTCTTCACAATCACAAAGTGATAGGTTTACTTCTTGTGCTGGAGTTTAACGTAAAGTGTCGTACGTTTTTTATGATCTTCGTATTCATTTATTGTAAAATGCGTGAAATATGAGTATTAGATTTTCTTCTACGTAAATTCATGTATTACGCTGATAATTACGTACCATCTATTTTGTCTAAGTTAAAAAAAAAAAAGACCAACCATTTATTTAATAGTATATCTCTTCCAAATGTTGAAAGGCATGATCGTATCTACTACGTACGTATTTGAATTAGATATGTAAGATTGAAGGCTTTTAGGTAATATACTCCGATTTTATAAATTCAAAATGACTTTATTAGTTGTTTCTTTTTTCATACGAGCGATATTAAATAGAGAGTTTAACACAAGATTTTTGACATAAGATTGAATCTTTTGAGCCACTTGAGTTATAAATATCTGCGGTCTTAAATAGAAAGCAAGCACTTAAATGGAAAACAAGCACTTAAATGGAAAACAAGCGTTTAAAAGGAAAACAAGCACCTAAGAATAGAAAAAATGCACCTGAATGGAAAACTCTCTTTCCTGGAGGGTCCAAATGACCGATTAGATATATAGATATATTACATTAAATAATAATATTTAATCATAATGGAGCGAGATTTTACCATAATAGCCTTGCTGACTTTTAAATTCCTAATTTGGGTTAATACCACATATGAATGAGATGAGACAACTAATTTGGGAGGTCATATTTGCTGTTCCGATTTCCGAACCTTTGTGTTTCCTCCTTGTCTACTTGCTAATCTTTTTTTTGTTCGAAATCTACTTGCTAATTTACCCTTATTTATTTACCTCTATTTATTAACTTAACGGCCGTCAGCCACCATTAACAACCTTTAAAAAAACCACGTTTGACTGTTTTTTTTTTTTTTCCTCTTTCCTCGTTTTCATTATTGTCTACAAGAATTCTCTAGTGTATTTAGGCTTGACCTTCTTGGTCTGTGGTCAATCTTGTCTTGTGGGCCTTGGGCTGCCTCAGACAGAAAAATAAAAACACAACAAAACAAAGAAGATGAGTAGAAGATTTGAGTAACTATCCAGAAAAAAGTCGGTAAATTTTCGCATGATAAACTTCATTGCAAAAACGTTTGGAACAGTTTTGATGAGAAAACGAAATATACTTTCCAATAGATAGTTTGTAAAACAAAACTTTAAGCTCATTGCGATATTTGATAGTTTTTTTAAATAAATAAAAAAATCAAAGAGCAACTTCATTACACCCTTCAAAAATGCAAGTAAGACATCACTATGACATTCAAAGTACAAAACTTTTAAAAAAAAAACAATAAAACTAACTCACTAATAAAATAAAATAAACTAAAGCAGACAAAAATCGCACAAATCACTCCCTCAAAACAACTCATAAGCCTAAATGAACATTATTGTCACCACCTGTAGAAGTGCCACTGTCAAACCCACTGCATCTAGTCTACAAGCAAATGCAAAACATGATGGATTTAGATAAAATATGGTTTCCATCTATTAAACTGCGCATACCAATGCATAAATATGTCAATCGAACAATCATGGCAAAAAAAAATTCAGTAAACTGTAGCAAACTCCTTCAAATGCAATATATAATTAAATTTAGAGAATATGCAAAGTTTTAGAGGAAGGGTTTTGGGAGAAGAACTTGACTGAGGAATTAGCCGAAAAAAGGTGGTGGTGAAGTTCGATTTGAGCATGGCTTAGAAAAAACCATCACAATGGACTTCTTATTCAAAAATCCCCAAGGTACTTATTCACTAACCCAAAACAAAAGGGGAACAAGAGAGGAGAATTGAGGAGGAGCAATTACATTATAAATTGTGTCATGGTCAATTACATTATAATATGTATATTCTATTATTCTTCTCTCTATGAGGTAATTATACGGTTACAAATATACATAAGTCAACTAGGAAAATGAATACAATCCCATCTAATAAGGAAATTACAATTAATTACATAATTATATCCTAATTCTAGGAGGGACTCACGCCAACACTCGGATCTAGAACCTATACATTTAGAATCGGTGCATTTACATGCATTTAAAAGAATGCAAACCATTAGATTAATCTAATGATTTTAATAAGTCCATGTGTAGCAAACTTATATCAAACTAAAACTAATTATTTGCACCTTATTATGTCGGGAGCATTTTTGCTCACCACTTTAATCCAATGTATACCCTCACCACCCATCCCAAAAGGTGACACATGTCCATGGGTTTAACTATAGTTAACTCTTTATTTTTTATTTGTTTGATGACATTATTATGATAGAGAAACAATGCTTTAATAAGATTTTTCCTGATTTACCTTTATTCTATTAATTAACCCAACAAACCTTTCCATTAATACTATTTATCCCGATTTATGCCACTCCTCCTTCATAACCCCCAAAAAAAAAATCAAATACAAAGAGGCTTTAATCATGTGATTAATAGGAGTCTTTAATCATGTGATTAATAGAAGGCTTTAATCCAAATTGAACCTAACTAAATCAAATACTTTGATCACTTAACAAACAAACATAAAACAAAACTGTTCGAACAAAAAATAAATTAAAAATGAAAAACTTCTTGTGAGCATGTATAAACTCATGAACTTTACTACACCCAATGAAATATTGTATTTTCCATAATTCGTTTATTTGATTTTTGTTTTTTTTTTCACAACATCAATCATAATAATAGTTTCTACACAAGTTAAATTATCAAAATTAAATTAGTGTAATATTATAATTTGGCTATAACAAATTTGAATAACACCATAAAACATAGTTTCAACAACAGATTATGAATTGTTATAGTTAGAGGCAAAATTTGAGAAACATCCATACTTTGGAGACGAACACGATGAAATTCTTGATAAGCATGTCAGTGAAAATGAGGATAATCTTAAATTGTGAGATCCCAAGATTTAAAAGTCGAAAGGTAGAGGAAGAGGTAGAATTAAGAGTTCTTTGGAATCAAAGTCATCTAAAAGGAAATGTTAATCTAAAAGAAAAGGTTAGTAGTTTGTTTGTACTATATCTGACCGGCCTTTCATGTCATGACACGTGGAAAGGACCTCAAACCAAGAAAGGCCCACACTAGCAAAGCCTAGCCTTACAAATGGTAGGTACCATTAGCACCCACAACCGGTTGTAAGGTCAGCACGGCCCAGTCACCCGCACCGTTAAAACCCAGTCCGGCAATTGGTAGTCCCCTTGGCACCCAAGGCCGATTGCTCACTGGTCGCCTCAACCACCAGAGCTCTCATGCTAAGATCGGTAGGATCTATCGGCACCCCATGCCGAGCGAACCTCATAGTTGGCATCTTTCAGGGATTTCTCGGGTTCCTCGCAGGTATATTCGCTAGGACACGTGGAAACCTCCCAAACTACTCCCACGAGTCCCACATCGAAACTTCACACCCAGAGAACACCCAGAAATCCCTATAAATACAGCCCCATATCCCATATACAAGGTAAGAGTTTCTACTTGACATTTTATGCCCTTGCATTGTCAATAGCTTACTATCTTCTCCTTCAGCTAACTTTAGCATCAGAGGGCTTTTGGCTGATACCACATCGATGCCTAAGGCCTTACCTTCTGCTTTCTTCTCTTTCTCAGCTCAGATCCTGCTTAGCCTACCGAAGAGAAGCCGTTGCCGAAGGCAAACTTGATCCCTCAATCATCCACCTCATCTTTAAGTTGGACCCATTACTAGCCGCATAGTTTTGAGCACCAACAGATTGGCGCGGTCTGTGGGAATCGATCATCAATCAACTCATATCTCTCTCAAGCGAAGATGAATCCACCTTCATCCCTCAATGCCGATTGTACCATCTTCGGCCTCGCCAGAGAAGCAAGCCCCTCTCCTCGCCCAACACACCTCGACCGGAGACATCCGCTCGGCAAAGCACGCTCGAAGCCAACCTTATGGCTCAAATGGAAGTTCTACGACAAGACATGGCGACCTGCATGAGCACAACAACATCCTATCTTCCAAACTCGACGACATTCAGAGGTAGCTCTACAATCAGTAGTCGCACTCGGCCCATCTGCATAACGGTCTTGAACAAACCATGCAGTTTCGGCAAGAGCAATTACTCAAGAGCGTGCCCAAGCCCAATGATCCCGAAAAGGAAAAGAAATTGGTAGCAGGCAAGCCTTCATCCTCTCGACGACTGTTCGTGCCCTCCCCGGAGGAACAACATCATCTACTTCCCACCTTACCTCCCCTTCATTCTTACCCGCCAATCCCCTCATCTTCCCTCTCATTTCTCTTTCTTTTTTTGTTTTTTTGTTTTTGCAAATCTAGGGTTCGGGTTTTGATTTTCTTGGGGACGACGTGACTGCCTTTGTTGGTTTTGTTGAGGCATTTTGCATATCTCAGGTTACAGCTCTTGATCATGGTCTAAAGCCACCGCGACCGCGGTGAGGCCTTTCGGCTTTTGGCCTGGCCGGACATCTCCATCATAGAGCATTAATGTTGGATACCTGCGACCTTTTTTGGTGGTCAAATAACTTGTTTATTCGATATGCAACGTTGGTGGTGCTAATGACAAAACACTCTAAGGTTATGTTGATGTATATAATTTGTACACATGGGTGAATTTTGTTGGACGGTAGCACCAATCACCAATGCCAGCTAATGTTATTGTATAATTTCTCATCTCTTGCAATCACAGAGTCATTTTATTTTAGTGGAGTTATTTAATCAAAATGAATATTAAATAAGTATATGGGGAGGTGGTCTCTGCCCCTCCTACCCACCCACACCCTCTCCCTCCCCGTTCTCACCATCCCCTCCCTTAGTGTTTTCCCCTCATATTCCTATTTTGCTTTGATTTTGTATGGTTCTTTTGTTGTTGTAGATGTTTTGGTTTGGTTTCAATTATTTAGTTTGGAGTTCCCGTATAGATGTATTCTAGATCTATACTTTTCCCGAGGACTGCCAATTGGTTTTGGTCGGCTTGGGTGATTTTGTTGGAACTCTTGTGTATCTTGGAGGTTGTTGAAGCAACCATCGTGAAAATCTCATTGTCGTCATGATTTAGTTGCCCTTTTTGACCTACATACATAGAACTTTGGCTCCTGATCAGAGTTTGGAGTTACAATAATGGAAATTGCTGGTTTGTGTGGGTTGAGGTTTAACTAGTGCAACACTAAGGGTTTAGCTGTTAAGACGCTTTGGATCTCTTTAGTTTGCCAGAGAGGATGTGGAGTGTTTGTCATGTTTTCTTTGTTTGTTTTAGTCTGTTACTCATTACGAGTTTTATATTTTGCATTTTGTTTTCGGTTGCAATACGGATCTGCGTTTCTATTGTTGCGATATGGATCTATATTGTTAGTCTAAGTGAATGTGTTTCGAGTTGCTAAATCAGGAGTTTGAATATTTGTTAATTTAGGCGTAATTCTCTCTAGATCACTTCATTTGGTCACTAGAAAAGTTGTATCCATTTTAGCACTTTTGTGACTTTGTACTATATTCCATTTTTTCAATAAATACTATCGCTTTGTTTTTTTTTTAAAACAAAAAAAAGTATATAAAAGTCTAGGTGCATTCAATCTAGACTTCAATGAACTTTTATAAAATCCATCATGACTTCTAACTCCATATAGGACTAGGTGTATGCAAAAAGTCTAATCAAAACAGACTTTACGCAATCAATAATGCTAAAGTTACCGAATTTGAATCTCGAATGAGATGGCATACGCACATCATAACTTTTAAATCCATTATATCTCCCACATGAAATAAAGCTTGACTAATTCTTCAAAAAAAAAAAAATTTATCTGATTAACCAAAATCCCTAGATTGATCAACAGCATTACCGTATCTCACAACCAAATAAACCTTTGCACGACACCGTCCGTCGTCCTTCATCATTGCACTGACCACGAGGGGCCGAGCCCCGCATTGAGCATTAGTAGATTAGCCATTACACCTTGAAAACTTGAAAACTGGATGCGCTATAATGTTCTAATACGCTATTAATTAGTTTATAAGTTGTTTTTTTTTTGTTCTTATGAAATGCAGGCAAGACCACAATTTACAATTGCAGATGATCTGGATGTATATTTTTTTCTCATCAAGTGTTATGAAGATTTGAACTTGAGACCACTAATCAGCAAGTCAATATAATTTTCCACAAAATAGAACCTGTTGGACAATGTATTTTTTAAAATACGATTTGGTACATAGAACTTTTCTAAAATATTGATTTGAAATTCAAATTCAAATGTTTTTACGTGTGTAAAACGTTTGTAAAAAAGATATCTTAAAACCCAAAGAACTAAGAATGTAAAAGCGACAGAAAATCTATATAAAAACAGTTGGAAAGCTTAAAACAGTTGAAAGTTCTAAAAAGATTTTTAGAGAAGTTTTATGGGACCAAAACCTATCTCACAAGGGTGCTGGGCCCTCCCATGATCCCATCCAAAACCTATCTTATCTAGGCCAATGTTGATTCTCATTAAGAGTTTTGGTAGGGTCGATGGATGTGGGTCTCATTGTGGAAACACACTCCCCTAGTTTTGTGTCATGGCCCCTTCTCTATATCTCTTTTTTCATGAGTTAGTGACATAAAGAGAGATAAAAATAAGAAGGTAGTGAGAGCATCTCCATTGCTTAGGGTGTAAATTGGAGATGTAAATTCACATTTACATATCCTTTACAAATTCGGGAGATGCAAATGTCGTTTTTGCTCCAATGAGTTAGATGCAAATTCAAAGATGTAAATTTGATTTTCTTATATTAATTCATTTTTGTGTTAATTTTTTTATGTCAATTTTGCGTGTGTTAGGTTTAATTATTTTTTCTAAACAAATTGACCTAAATTTTTTTAAAATATGATAAGATCTAATTTCATTCAATATGATGTAAATAAAATTAATTTGAACCTAGATTCTCAAAATCATAATTTTTTTTTAGGATTGCTAGGTATTTTAAAAGAATTTTTACAACCATTGGAATAAATTTAGTGATATTTTACACTCAGCCACACCCGGGCCCACCATTTTTATAACTTCCTTATCTTTTGGGCTGCTTTCTTCTCTCTTTTGGCTTTTCTGCTATGGGACCCACTTAGCTGTGTGTAAAGTTAGATGGACATTTGCATCTATTTTCCCCTCTCCGGCAGGTTTTGTATATTTAGATCATTTTCACCTAAACCCTACATGTGATTCCGGCGGCTGGGGGTGTAAATATAGCATACACCCCCCCTTTAAACCCTTGCAATGAAGATGCTCATATGCTGTGATAAAATAGTTTCCGTCACTAGGGGATTTACGTCCACGTCCATCTCTCATGCACGCGGGCTCTGGGTTCATTAGTTTTCCTCATTATAAATGCAATCCTTTCAATCGATTAAAGGTGCGAACATTTCTCATGTGCTTACACGACTTGACAGAGACTTCCAAAAAGAATCGATGAAAGTGTGGAGACTGGAGTCAACAATGGCAACTGCTCTCCAATTATCACTATTGTTACTACTATTTGGTCAAGAATGACTACTTTCAAAGAACTTGCCTAACAGCGACCAAAACAAAAACAGTTGCCTAACTTTGACCCGTTTCTGTCTCTCTGATTTTTTTCCCCATTCCTCACATGGAAGACCATTCTGATAGATGTGACAAATTAAACAAACGTCCACTGCAAACTAAACAAACTTGGCATTGATTCACCAAAAAATAAAAACTAACTTGGCATTGAAGAGCCAAGTTAATTTGTCTGCAACACGATTCAGTGTCAGCTCAGCCGCCGCTTCAGGCGGCACGGGAGGGAGTTCCTGTCTAATTTATATCACATAATTTGCATAAAATCTGTAGTTGGAAGTTTTATCAGACCTAACAGGGCATTGCTTATGCAAGTACAAGAGTGCTGATATTTCTATTTGAGCTTTCCCCCGATAAACTGCGAATGCAAGAATGAATTGTTGATAGCACAAACTGAAACGCAGTTGAGAAACAAGCAAAATGTTTCTAAGATACATGAAACCACCACATATACAGATGTCTGTGTATACATTACATAACTACATGCCAACAATGACTTTAGCAACCAGAAAATGTTTCTAACATTTCAAAAAAAGTACTTGTATTAGATTGGCTTCTTTCCAGTCCCTTATTGGCTCTACTAAATACTGCATTGAGAACAACTAGACAACCTATACTTGGATGATGAAGTTGCAGCAAGAGAACCCCCAACTTCTTCTCAAAGGTCCGACAGACATAATAAGCAGCTAAACTTAAAAAAAGAAGCTTCACCTGTTCGGTCCAGAGCCGTGTGGGGATATCCTCATTCACCCCCAACCTCCCGCCAAACAACATAATATACAGCCTTATTCAGATATTGGAGCAGTCAACAATATATCATCAGATCCAAAATGTATCTTGCTTCAACATTGAGTCATCATTATAGTCAACTGAGTTAAGGTGAGTGCCAAAACCCAAGTTGACAGGATCATTGGGATGGTTACCATAAGGAGGATCAAATAACTTGCACGGATCAAACTGAATTTCTGTGGGTGGGAAAACTGGATGAAGCATAGGCATGGGGGTCAGTTCAGACGTGTTGCGTCCTATAACCAGCCCTTGACCATAGAAGTTATCCTCCATTGGAAATTGAAATCTCACCTGCTGCTGGTTGTGGTCTTCTACAACATTGACGTTTTCAGGATTTGAGTTCTTGTTCTGCTGAACATTGCTATCATAGAATGACATCAGTTGTGATATCATTTTCTGCCCATCCTCGGCTAGTCCAAGTCCCGAAGCATTAATAGTACTTGTCTGGTTCATTGGTTGTTGAATAGCTGGCTTAGGTTGAGTAATGGGTAGAGAGAAGGCCAAAGGTTTGTCATTGTTAAGATGAAAGCCTGACATTCCAAACACTTGTGAAGAATTACCCCGGTATGGACAATTCAACTGGTGATTGTTTCTTGCAGTTATGTCGAGAAAGCCTAGGCGACAATCATGATATGGACATTGGGGGTATTCACAAGTGTAAATCTTCTGATTTAGCATCATCTGTGGCTCTTCAGCCAGCTGCTTCCTCTTCTGACCAAAGTCTGAGTTGGTCTCAATCAGCTCTCCCTTAATCTGAGGTACAAGCCTATCTCTTTGTCCAGCTGTTCCAATATTGAAGTGATTAACAAGAGGTTTGCAATCCTCTACTTCAACATTCTGTTCATCATCCACCCCTTCAACATCATAATCACTGGTACCACTGATTGCAAAAGACCCACTCCCAACAGCTGATGGAGGGGGGCATCTATCAGGATACAACCTCCGGGCCAAAGCTTCCTCCTGGTTTATAATGGCTAGCCAAGTAGCACTCTCCTTAGCAGTCATTTTGTCCTGCAAACATTTAGACTGCCGAACAAGCTTGCGGATCTTGGAAATATCAGGTGACATGTGCTTTATCACAGCCGTGAGAACACTCACCTTCCAAGCCTTCTTCAAATCATGAGGCTTCTTGTATGGGGGAGGGCCCTGATCCTTCGGTAAATTTAATTGAGGCCACCATTCCTCATTACCAGTAGGCCACCAAGGTGGGGCAACACCCTTCTCCAATGGAAAACGTCTTTGGGGTGGATCACAGTGCTGCATCAAAGCTGACAAAAGTGAACCAAGAGTTGTGTCTTGGAGCTCCTGCAAGGTGTGAGGAGTGGAAGCCACAGCACTGCAGTCTTCATTTTTCCCAGGGATTGAATGATCTGCCTGATACTTGGAAATTGCAGCCGGGCCATTACGATCAAACCTTACTTTTTCCTTCCACCACTCTCGAAGATTGTCAGATGCACCACTCACTGGTTTTCCTTTTTCAGGGATAATCCCATAAACAAAACCCTGAGCTTTGCAAACTTCCATCATTTTCAGCATATATTTCAGGATTCCATCTTGTGCCCGCGACATCTTCTTCCTCCGAGCTTGTTCCTGTGACTGGCGCTGCCTTGCATTGTCAACTCCTTCCTTTCCCTTACTTTGTTCCTTAAGTCGCTTCAATAGCATCCGATCTCTCCACATCCTCCTCTCAAGCTCATCAACATCCATTTCTTCATCACTATTATCCTCCTCTGCTGTTGCCTCTGGGTCATGCTCTGAAGCTGCCTCACCTTCCCCAGGGGGGGCTGAAAGAAAATCAAGATTACCACAGAAACCCATTTCCTCAAAGATCCCCATTTAGCACCGACAAAGGGAACAACCCTGATTATATATACTAATATAAAATTGAGCAATTAAATGCAGTCCACGTCAAGTTCACCACCCTTCTGGAACTCTTTAAACGATTCCCGACCTTGCGCACAGATATTAGCTTTAAACTTCTTGTGAACCAAGGTTTCTCAATAAAGGATACTCAACCCAAATTTCTGCAAATGAATAAATTACAAATAACTCAGTTCAATCCCAACATGTCGCGTATCATAGATCAGGTACATTGAACTTGCAATATTAACTCTAAATGAATGAAAGGAAAAACAAGGGAAAGTAGATAGTTCATAAATAAGAGTAATTACAAATAGAAAAAGTACTTAGACAGAAGCACTTAGACACGCCATACATTAAATTAGCATGAAACCAACAACTAATGCAAACAAACGAAGTGACGCAACAGATCTCCGTGTTCTTACACATGGGCCTCATCACTAAAAGCAACCAAATAAGTTACGAACCAAAACAAAAGATAAGGTTCTCGAATAACCGAGAAAACGAAAAAAAAAACATCAGTGACGCGAAAAACATGAGATAATTACAATAAAAACTAAATTTAAGTTGCATGTACATACCCTGCAACTGCAAAGCAAACAACCACTAAAGCAGAAAGAACATAGAAAACTTCCCCCAGATCCACTATCACCGGATTCATTTTCTTTTTTAAAAAAAAAACCTTTTTATTGATATTTTTTTTCTTTTGGTTTACACAAACTGTTATAGCTTAAAACGCAGGTTTACAGCATATATTTCACCAATCTAAGCAACATACTTCAATTATTATTTTCTTCCATTATTTAATATAAATTCAGAAATTCAGGGTAGCCCTCTTTTGGATCAGAAGGTTGTTCAAAGCTGTCCGTCCCATCCAGATCCAAACATATCCAATCCAAAATTCACGAACAAAAAATTGAAAGAAAAAACGCGAAAATTTAAAAGATCAGATAGAAAATAAAAATTGGTAAAAACGCAATCCAGGACCTGTACCTAAACGAACTACAAAACAACAGGGCACGCCAAACAAAACCCAGAGAAAAACTAAAACTAAGAACAGAAACAGTGAGTGGTGGATATCAGATATAGTATCAGCACAAAGATCAACCATTAAAACCCATGAAAAATCACAAGATTGAGAACAAATATATATGTATATATTAATTTTTGATTTTGTTGACAAGAAGATTAAGAAATGAAACAAGTACTTCAAATAAAACAAGCAGAGCAGTGAAGTTACCTGATTGATGGATATCATGAGTTAATAGGAGGGCATTGAAGCTCCTCCAGCACCCTCTGAATGATTGATCAGAGAGAGAGTCAGAAGAGAGAGAATTTAGTGGGTTTTTTTTTTCCTTTCTGAATGGAGGAAGAGAATGAGAGGAAAAGATAAGAGTGGCGACTGCAGGGAAGGGACAGAAGATAGGCAGAAGAAAAGGTGACTTTTTATTTAACTAGAGTCAGGTTACGCTTTAACCGCGGTTAAGACGTGGGGGGCAACCTTTTGGTTTTTCCTTTCGGATATGAAAAGCTTTTTATTGTGGTCGGGATTCTCTTCTGTGCACTTCATCACACTGAAGTCATTGGTGCTTCACCAAACATCCACGTTACCTCCCATCATTAATTAGGTCACAAGATTATTCCATGGTCAATTCAACTCATTGAATTGAATAAAATTTTGGCAAAAAGTCATTTTTAATCTTCGTGGTTTGTCACTTTTACCACTAAGGTCTATGTGATTTCAATTTACTCATTTTTGTCCCTGTAGTTTTTCAATTCCAAGTAATTTGGGGATAGTATCAAATTTATGTCAAAATCTTCTAACAACCGTTACTTATTGAAAATGTGGCCCTCACGTGGAGGGGCATTTCGGTTCAAGCTGACTCTCTCTCCCCCTCAAAATTAATTGTTCAATCTTTCTCTTTTCGCTCCCACAAAACCAAACACATCTTCAACCGTCACACCAAGTCACCACCACCTACCTATCTCCCAACCACCCCTCTTTCTTCCAAATCCCCATCCAAATCACCGCATCCACATGAGGGGTACATGTTCAATAAGTAACGACTGCTAGAAGAATTTGACAGAAATTGGACATGGTCCTCAAATTGCTTGGAATTGAAAATCACAGGGCTAAATTGAAACCACAGGGACCTTAGTGGTAAAAATGGCAAACCACCGAACTAAAAGTGACTTTTTGCCTAAATTTTAAGTTTTACTTATTTTATCGGTGTTTTCAATACTTTTTCTTTATGCAATTGATATTGAGGAACACAACCTATAAGCATTTTTAGTAGTCTTCTTATTACTTATTTTTAATATTTATAAATCTCAAACTCGCACTATAAACATAAATTTTATTTTGTAAAAATGAAAGAAATTCACTATGTGAAGTATGGATATTTAAAATTTCTTTTATGTACATCGGCGCATTGCGGTAACTGTTAGGTAATAGTTAATTTTGATATGAAATTTGTTTGTTGCCTATGGCAGAGAAAAATATAATCACATATGTGCAGCGGTATGTGTCAATCTAATATGAAGTCTAATATAATTGGTATGCATACTTATTTGCTTTCATTTTGTATACAAAATTACATCCAATGGTCTATATATGATTAACAATTGAGATTCTATTACTTACGTTAGCTGTTATTGATTCATAAAAAAACCATTATTTCATCAAAGTTGTCAACGTATGATATTTGTTTTTGTGTTTATTTTTTAAGACTTAATTGCTTTAGTGCCATCTGAAAATATGGTCAAATATCGCATTGTTTCGTGAATCTCATAGTGACCCACCTTGATCCCTTAACCGATGTTTTGCGTCTCACTTTGCCCCTCCGTTAAAAGCGCCAACATGGCATGAGTGGGACCCACTATTTTGCTAAAATACATAAGTGTTATGTGTGCAAAAACATAACAAAATATTTTATTTTTAAAAAAAAATTAATGATTTAAGATAAACATTATGTAACATCCCGTCCCTGAGAATTTATTTAAATCCAGAATATTAAATCAAAAGGATAATTTTAACCTTAGTGGATTTAGGGTTGACTTTTTGTTCGGGAATGGTTTTGGAAAATTTCTTAGTTCCATTACGTAGTGCGTAAGCTCACGAGTTCATGAATGCGTAATGGGCTCAAATTGGAGTTGAAACGAGAAAATTATGATCTACGGAAGTTCGGGGGTAAAATTGGGATGTTGAAAAGTCAAATTTAGAAAAATCTGATCACTCTCCTCACTTTCTCTCTCTCCTCCCCCTCCCAACCAGCTCTCTCTCCTTCTCTCGCGCAAACAGTGGTATTGCCCCTTCCAGGAAATTTTCTAGCATCGTCCGGCCATGAACGGCGACGCAACCTTCACGAGATTTGTTCCCCACATCCTCCCCTATAAGACCCGTACAAGATCAGAGCCAATTGGCCCAAGAATAGGACAATTTCTCAGCTAGAAAAAGATACCCATCGGCGCTATCGAAACAGTCAATTCCAGCCAATTTTTCGAAAAATTTTAATCCTTTCACCCATATAAAGATTTTAGTCCTTTCACGTTTAATAATGTATTATACACGTACACATGTATTTCTTATGTTTAATACACCTATTTTTTACAAAAATTTCAAAACGACACACAAAATTCTCGTATTATACGTATAATTCTCACATATTATTGAATAAAAATAATGTATATTAAAAAAAATGGTATAGCCGCACGGCTATACTCAGTTTTTAAAATTGTTTTTAAAAAATAGTATAGTTGCGTGGCGGCTGTACTTGTGTGAGACGTGACACCTAGGCGCTGGGGGCTTCCTTTTTTTAATATTTAAATAGTATAGCCGTGCGGCTATACTTTTAAAAAGAAAATTTCATCGACATAGAATTCTGTAGACGAATTTAAAAATATAAAATTAGTTTCTTTACTTTTATTTTTTGGCCTACTTCTTTAATTTAATATATGTAATTACGTAATCTCTTACCCTTTTTAAATTACTTTAATTAGTTATTATATTTTAATTATTATTAAATATATAAAAAATTTAAAGAAAACCTCCATAAAATAATTAATTTCTATTTATTAAGTCTTTTGTGAAATCGTTTGGGTGTCTTAGCCCAATAGCCTTATCCATTACTATTAGGCGATTACTCGACTATCTATTGTCCCTTTTTGATTTTTTACCTTTCCATAGTTATTACCCGTATAAAGATTTTAGTCCTTTCACATTTAATAATGTATTATTGACAGGGCCCGACCAAATTCCGCTTTGGAATCCGCCAAACCACATTCCGTGGTGACGTCTGTCGGTGTCGGACACACTTGACCATTTTGCCCTTTAGTAAAGAAATTGAGTTTTTAAAGAGTTTTAAGGTTCGACTCTGCCGAAAATTCGCAGAATCTCCCCGTAATTGGCTCAATTCCCAAATCTTTTACACTGCTGAAAGCACAATTTAATTCCACAAACTTCATTGCACGCACAAGTTAAGTTCACACACCTTGTGAAATTAAAGTATCGGCCTCAGCTCCTCACAAAAGTTTGGGCAAGTTCAGAGCTTCTAAAGTAATTAAATACAAAGTTACGCTGGTCAAGGACCCTACACGAGGTCGAAGGAGTGTGGTGGTGGTGATGATGGGCGGTGGTGGTGCTGCTGCACAACCCTACTGACTGGGGCGTAAAACGATTGAAAAAGTGAGTGGACCGAAAATAAGTTTTAGGAAAAAGATAACTAATTAGCCCCTACAGATTAAAGCATTGAAAACAATTCTATAAACGAGCAATAATTTAAAGTATGCATTAAAAATCCAATTTATAAAGTTCATCAAGATAAAAGTTCTTATTCAAAAACGAGATATTACTCAATCAACTTAATTAAAATCCACCTAGGTGTACCCTTTATAATTTCCGTCAATTCCATTATTCAACCATCAATTTCCAATCCTCGTAAGACTCGGTGACACAAAGTCGGTCCGAGCACGCCCTCGCAAAACTTAGGAGACACCGAGTCAACCTAAGCCGCGTCCTCGCTAGACTCGGAAAAACACAAGAGTTTACCCGAAGTCCTCGCTCGCACGATCCGAGCGTCCACGAGACTCAAGTGGGGCGTGAGTCATGCGCGCGGAACTTAAGCCGAAGGCAACAATGGTCCGTAGGACCGGTAATAACCTTTATCAATTTTTATTCGTAGGCATCATTATATTTAAAGGCAACATCCATAGGGTACCTAGAGTGGTTTGAAAACTTTCACAATCTTATAACTCAAAAAAACAAGTCCTTTCCTCAAGCCATTCTAAAATCCAAATCTTAAAATCATGCATTTCATTCTAAAATCCAGTCTTAGGCTCCTGGTTAATTTATAAAAAATATTCAATAATTTCAATTAAACTCTAATATGCAAATCATAAATAATATTTGGAAATCAATAATTCCACAAAATCATTAAATGAGCATTTATGAAATAAAAGCATTTATAGAAATCAAGGGTCCACTCATTTTGTTGGTCCGAGCTAGCCTCGACCCTTAGAAGGGCCTTCCTGCAACCCCGCCAGGAAGCTTGAGTACCTATTTACGAAAAATAACCATTTAATACTTCACCAAAGCTCGGCATAATAATTTAATAGAAAATCCCGACCCCGGCCTAAAAAGGGTTCAATTGTAGTTAGAAAGGTTTCCAGGGCCCACTTGAATTCAAATTAAGCCTTTTAGTTAACTTGGAAGTTCCCGGATTAAATAGGCGATTAAACTTTAGTTTAGTTCCAACCGGCTTTCAAGGGGTTCAGAACTCCAAAACGACGATCCGTAAGTTCCTATAGGTTTCTCACGATCCTCAATTACTTAACTTCCAAGTTTCAATACGATCCAACGGTTAGAACTTAACGAACCCAAGTTAACCCTAGTTAAACCTAACCTAAGTAACATTGTTATTCGCTCAAACGATTTCCAAAATTCGTTCGAGCATACCTATACGCTGAGACTACTGGAGGCATTTAGGCACGAAGAACCGCGCCACCACCACCTCGCCCACGCCGCCACACGCGCCGGCAGTTTGGGTGGTTTGAGGCAATTTTTCCTGATTGGAAAATCTTGGAATTTCGGGCAAGGCTTATGGCTAAGTGATCAGTGGGTGGAGGGGAGTGTTTTGGCATTGAAACTGCCAAGAACTCACTAGGAACACGCCGGAACTTCAACCCGAATCGAGCTGAAAACCTAGGTTATTCAATCTCATCCCAACCTCAAAATTGATCAAAACTAACCTTGAAAACAGTTAGAGCTCTCGAGAAATAGAGCGGAAAACTCACCCCAATCGATCAATTCGGTGGCCGGATCGAGGGTTCGAGCGAGGAAGCTCCGACCGGTTTTCGCGTTGCAGGAGGTTCGAGGTGGTTTCGGTGAAACCAAGGACGAGGACGCCGGTTGAGGAGGTGAGGGGAAGCCGGGTGGGGGTTTGGCCGACTTGGCTGGCTGGAAACTCGTCCGTCTTTGGGCCGGTTCGAAACGCAGAGGGAGAGAGGAGGTCGCGAGGTTGAAGACGGGTCTGGGGGGTCTGGGGCACGCGCTGGCCGATTGGCCAGCTGGGTTAATTCTATTTTACCCCTTTTTCCGAAATTACAAAAATGCCCCCACCGCTTTTAGACCTTTAAACGTTCGTTCGGGCTCGGAATCGGGTGTTCCGCACGTCCACGCGACTCGCTTCGACGAGCCGGGACGCAACGGTGCACTCCGTTCCACCAAATTCCTTCACGATCTTAAAGTCAACTTTTAATTCCCTTAAATTAACTGGGGTAAAATCGTCCTTCGCCTTAATATTTTAATATTTAATTCTTAAATTGGGATCGGGTTGTTACAATTATACACGTACGCACGTATTTATCATGTTTAATACACCTATTTTTTACAAAAATTTTAATAAGACACAAAATTCTCACATATTATTGATTAAAAATAATGTATATTAAAAAAAAATGGTATCGCCGCACGGCTAGACTCAGTTTTTTTAATTGTTTTTAAAAAACAGTATAGCCGCGCGCTATACTCTTTCTTCTATTTTTTTTTAAAAATAGTATAGGTGCACGGCTGTACTTGTGTGACATGTGGCACCTAGGCGCTGGGGGCTTCCTTTTTTTTAATATTTAAATAGTATAGTCGTGCAGCTATACTTTTTAAAAAGAAAATTTAATCCCAAAATTTCACCGGCATAGAATTATGCTAACAAACTTTCGTCGGGACAGGTTTTTTTTTAAATTTTAAAAATATAAAATTAGTTTCTTTCCTTTTGTGTTTTGGCCTACTTCTTTAATTTAATATATGTAATTAAGTAATCTCTTACCCTTTTTGAATTACTTTAATTAGTTATTATATTTTAATTATTATTTAATATAAAAAGATGGAAGAAATAATTAATTTCTATTTATTAAGTCTTTTGTGAAATCGTTTGAGTGTCTTAATTAAATTTACCCATAACCCAAGAGCCCTATCCATTACTATAGGGCGATTACTCGAGTATCTATTGTCCAATTTTTATTTTTTACCTTTCCATAGTTATTACCCGTATAAATATTTTAGTCCTTTCACGTTTAATAATGTATTATATACGCACGCACGTATTTCTCATGTTTAATACTCCTATTTTTTACAAAAATTTCAATAAGACACACAAAATTCTCACATATTATTGAATAAAAATAATGTATATTTAAAAAAATGGTATAGCTACACTGGTATACTCAGTTTTTTCTAATTGTTTTTAAAAAATAGTATAGCCGCACTGCTATACTCTTTCTTCTAATTTTTTTAAATAGTATAGCCATATGGCTGTACTTGTGTGACATGTGGCACCTAGGCGTTGGGTGCTTCCTTTTTTTAATATTTAAATAGTATAGCCAATCGACTATACTTTTTAAAAGAAAATTCAATCTAGAAAATTTCGTCGGCATAGACTTGTGCCGACGAACGTTCGTCGGGACAGTTTTTTTTTAAATTTTAAAAATATAAAATTAGTTTATTTACTTTGTTTTTTGGCCTACTTCTTTAATTTAATATATGTAATTAAGTAATCTCTTACCCTTTTTGAATTGCTTTAATTAGTTATTATATTTTAATTATTATTTAATATAAAATAAATTAAAGAAAAACTCCACAAAATAATTAATTTCTATTTATTAACTCTTTTGTGAAATCATTTGGGTGTCTTAATTAAATTTCCCCATAGCCCTAGAGCCCTATCCATTACTATTAGGTGATTACTCGATTATCTATTGTCCCTTTTTGATTTTTTACCTTTCCATAGTTATTACCCGTATAAATATTTTAGTCCTTTCACGTTTAATAATGTATTATATACGTGCGTACGTACGCACGTATTTCTCATGTTTAATATACCTATGTTTTACAAAAATTTCAATAAGACACACAAAATTCTCACATATTATTGAATAAAAATAGTGTATATTAAAAAAAAGGGTATAGCTACACAACTATAGTCAGTTTTTTAATTGCTTTTAAAAAAGAGTATAGCCGCGCGGCTATAGGCTATACTCTTTCTTCTAAATTTTTTTAAAAATAGTATAGCCGCACGGCTGTACTTGTGTGACACTTGACACCTAGGCGCTTGGGCTTCTTTGTTTAATATTTAAATCTTTAAAAAGAAAATTTAATCTGGAAAATTCCGCCAGCATAAAATTGTGCCGACGAACTTTTGTCGGGACAGGTTTTTTTAAAAAATTTTAAAATTTTAAAATTAGTTTATTTAATATATGTAATTAAGGGCTCGTTTGAGAGTGATTCTGGATAGGCCAGAATCACTTCTAGAAAAAAGTATCTCCCACGTGCTTCTACAAAAAATCACTTTTAGTGATTTTAATTGATTCTGGGGAGAAGCACCTCCCATGTGCTTCTCCATAAAATAACTTAAAATCACTTAAACTGATTATTTTGAGAAGTGATTCTCCACAAAAGTGATTATTGGCCCCTCCGTAATCACTCCCAAACGAGCCCTAAGTAATCTCTTACCCTTTTTGAATTAAAATTTTGGTGGCCAAAATTAAATTCGACTTTAACCCCAATGACCAAAAGTACTAGTTTTTTTTTGGAACCGATCTAATATGCGTTGGAATGAGCACAAGTACTCAAATGCTGAAATTCCTGACCAGCTAGCCTATTAAATTTTTTTATTTTGTTTTATTTTAAATTTATTCTATTTGTTTATAGAATCTTGGTTTGATGATGTAGGGAGAGAAACTGCACCAAAAACACTTTACCAGCCACATCTATGAACCCACGATTTAAAGCCACCAATAACATGTGAAGCACTCCATCAGTTGAAAATGTTAACAAAAATAGTGTAGTGCAAAGCACGTAGTGCCGCGTTATGTTATTCAAACCCTCAATATATACAAGCACACCCAACCCACCATCCCTCATGCAATCCACAAACACATAGAAAAACAAAACAAAGAAAAATTTGGCATCATGTCTTCCTTCAAAGCCTATGGCAAAGTCAATGAGTTGGAGCAAGCCCGGCTCGATGCTCGTCAGAAGACGCGGAGGAGAGTCGTCATCATAAGCCTGTCCTCCATAGTTCTTGTATGTGTGGTGGTTGCTGCTGTGGTTGGAACCACCATTCATAATAATGACTCTGGTGGCAAGAAACGAGGCTCAAGTCTCTCTACTTCTGTGAAGGCTGTTTGTGATGTGACCTTGTACCAAGACTCATGTTATAGCAGTCTTGGCGCTCTGGTTAACTCCACCAATGTGAAGCCTGAGGATCTGTTCAAGTTGGCGATTCGAGTGGCGATCAACGAGTTGTCGAAAGCAGCGAATCTTTTTTCGGGTGACGGGATTTTGAATGGGACTTCCAACGACACATTGTCTAAGGCAGCTTTGGAAAATTGTCAAGAGCTTTTGAGCCTGGCTTTGGATCATCTCAACGACTCGTTATCCGATGACAAGTCGTTGTTTGATGTGTTTGATGATCTTAAAACTTGGCTGAGTTCTTCAGGCACTTATCAGCAGACTTGCATTGATGGTTTTGATGATGCAAAAGCAGAACTCAAGGATAAAATTGTCAGTTACTTGAAGAATTCTACTGAGTTGACTAGCAATAGCCTTGCTATAGTCTCTTGGATTTCGAAAGTCGTTAGCTCTGTGAAGCTAAGGCGATTATTGACACACCCTGCAACTACAGCTACAGCCAGCTATAGCGAGGGTGTGCCAGAGTGGCTGCACCCAAAGGACCGGAAGCTCCTTGAGAGTTCGGATTTGAGGAAGAAGGCAGACATTGTGGTGGCGAACGACGGCAGTGGAAAATACAAAACAATTCATGCTGCACTCACGGCTGTCCCTGATAAAAGCAAGAAGAGAACAGTTATCTACGTCAAGAAGGGGGTTTATTTTGAGAATGTGAGAGTTGAGAAAACCAAGTGGAATGTCTTGGTTGTCGGAGATGGATCCACAGCAACCATTGTATCTGCCGGCCTTAACGTTATCGATGGAACTCCCACATTTTCGAGCGCCACATTTGGTAAATTTTCATGTGCTAACAATTTCTACACATAAACTATTTGTACTATATTTACTGACGACCTCTCTTTAATTTTTGTACTAATGTGAGAGATGTGCTAAGCAATGTTACCAGTATATTCTAACAGGAACATTATTTTCTTTTGTGCAGCCGTTTTTGGGAAGGGCTTCATTGCTCGGGACATCGGGTTTCGCAACACTGCCGGAGCAGCCAAGCACCAGGCAGTGGCCTTGATGTCGACCGCTGACCAATCTGTCTTCTACCGGTGTCACATTGATGCATTCCAGGACACTCTCTATGCTCATTCCAATCGCCAGTTCTACCGGGAATGCAACATTTATGGAACAGTTGATTTCATATTTGGGAATTCAGCAGTGGTGCTCCAAAACTGTAACATAATGCCTAAGAGACCCATGGCTGGCCAACAGAACACAATCACTGCTCAAGGGAAGATTGACCCCAATCAAAACACAGGAATTTCAATTCAGAATTGCTCCATTTCGCCTTATGGGGACTTGTCGTCTGTCCAAACTTATCTCGGTAGGCCTTGGAAGAATTATTCCACAACTGTTTACATGCAGACATTCATGGGAAGCTTGATTAACCCAAGTGGATGGCTGCCATGGGTAGGCACTACAGCACCTGACACCATATTTTACTCGGAGTTTCAAAATTTCGGGCCGGGTTCTTCCACAAGGAATAGAGTTAAATGGAAGGGATTGAGAACCATCAACAGTAAATCGGCCGGAAAATTTACAGTGCACTCACTTCTGCAAGGAAGCAAGTGGATCTCTGATGCGGGTGTTACCTATAAATCGAACCTCTGACCAATATATTTTATGGTTCCATGGGAAAAATTGTTTCTCTCTTTTCTTTTTCAATATATTTTCTGTTTCACTTTTTTGATCATGATTGTTTTGTCTTCCTTCTTATACTTTCCGATTGTTCTTGCACAGCAAATTTGTAATAACTATTTGGCTTTGATATGGAAACATAAATTCTCCGACTGCTCTGGCCATTGCTAATTGGTTTTTTGCGTTGCTCCAATAAGATGCTCATGCATTTTACATGAAAGGTAGATGAAAATTAAAAACATGAAAGGAAAAAAAAAACCAATTAATCTCTATTAATTAGCATTTCTTGAGGACACAATACTCTAACATGATATACTAAGAGCAGCAACATGCACATTTTGTGGCAAAAGCCACGAAAAACCAATAAATCATTAGAAAGTTCAAGCAATAAATACAATCAATACAGAGATTTATATCACTTGGAAGTGTGAGGTCTCTATTTGAGTAACCCTCCATAAAATGGTATATCTGTGTCAGGCAACCAAGTATCACCAAGAGTGAAATTAAGGACAGTAAAATTCACAGCTTGTGAAGCATTCATGAGATTATAACCAGGCCATTGTACTCTCATGCTCGTATTCGAGCCCGGGCCGTGGTTCTGAAACTCACCATAATACAGGGTGTCCAAGCCAACTGTCCCATTCCATTCCAACCATCCAACTGAACTGATGAGAGGGCCAATATAAGACTGCATGATAACAGTCCTAGAATACAGCTTCCAAGGTCTTCCCAGAAAATTTAAAGTGGAGTTGAGGTCCAATGCCAAGTCTGGTGCAGCTTCAATTGTGCAGTTGTGGATGGAGATTCCAGTGTTCTGATTCGGATCAGTTCGTCCTTGCGCCGTGAAGGCATTTTTCTGGTTAGCCATCGGCTTTCGAGCGTATAAGTTGCAGCTCTGGAAGACAGCAGCAGCATTCCCAAAAATGAAATCCACAGTTCCATATATATCACATTCTTTATAGAATTGCCTGAGGGAATGTACATATAGTGTGTCCTGATAGCCTTCAAAACTGCATCTGTAAAATGTGGAGAAGTCAGCATTGTTTCTCACAGCTACTGCTTGGTGCTTCTGTGGACCAGCTGTGTTCCTGAATGTAATATCTATGGCCACAAATCGTTCTGCCGAAACAGCTGTAACAGGACAGAATTGAGTTTTAGACGAAGCATGATCAAGTCAAACATATAATTCAATTTTAAGGTGTTCAGAATTTTCAATTTTTTATACATTTACTTTGGAGCAATGCTACATGGATCCTATATATAATTGTTGTCCGTACAATAAATGATATCTCTAGCATTTTCCTTAATATATATCAACTATATATATCAAATTATGTGGTGTAATAGAATAAAATATCCATAATATCGATATTTCCACAAATTTCCGTATTTTTGAATTCTAGATATTTCCGATACCATCGATATTTTAGATATCCATGAACCAAAATATCGATAATATTTGACGTGGACCAAATATCGATAATATCCCGATATTTCCATCGAAATTTCCGTATTTTTGAATTTCTGATATTTCCGATATCATCGATATTTTATTCCTTGACAAATGCGGTATGACTAGCATCACTCTATAAATCTACTCACATCTCAAATAAAAGCGAGAGAAAAAATTGTGAGGCATAGCAATGTTAAGTGTGGCAAAACATTAATGACATACATCGAAAAAAAAAAACCATTATCTAACTTTTTAGCCACTCAGCACTACCACGTAACATGAATAGTACTCTGGTACAAGTTTTTTTTTTCTTTTTCTTGACTTTGAAAAGGGAAGAGAAGTAGCATAAGAAAATGTGATATGCTTACCAAAGGTAGAAGAATTAAAGGTAGTCCAGCCATCAACAAAGCTATGGTTTCCAGTAATGACAGTCTTGTTAATGCCATCGCCAAGCAGCATTATGTTGGTCTTGTGTTTGGGAACCACAAGATACTCCTCATAGTATCCTTCTCTAACATAAATCACAAAATATCCATCTTCAGCCTTCAAATTTTTGGGAGCAAAAGCAATGGCTTCTCCAATTGATGTGAAGTTGTCCGTACCATATGAGCCCACAATCACTGTGTCATTTACTAGAATGCCACTGCTCTCCATTTGCTCAAGAATCCGCTCCCCTCTTTGTGAAGCCGTTGAGTTTTTGGCAGGATTTTTCCGTAGAGCCTGCAATATATCGATTCATATAATTTAGGAAAAACTACATAAAACCTCCCAAATTATAGGGTTATTTTCAAGTTCATACCAAACTTTAGGGACATTTATGAGTACATACTCAAACTTCCGGAAACCCTACAATTTGCCCCATCCGTTACACAAACCGTTAATGAATTTGTTAAATGCTGATGTGGCAAATGTGACCCCTAATTTTTGATGACGTGGACTTCCAAGTGGACGAAAAATTAATAAAAAATTATTAAATGTGGCAAATGTGACTCCCAATTTTAAAAGTCAGTCATGATTAATTCAGTTGGTTTATATCTAAAAATATATATCATATTCATATACATCCCAAAAAGAAATGTTTGAATTATTTATCAGTTGGCCTTGGCGTAAATTAAATTAATGTAGAGTTTGTATTTAAAAAAAATACTTAAACCTAATTAGGATTTAGAACCGATTGTGAACAAAAAAGAATACTTTTGTCTAATTGTTGAATAATTAAAGCCTTAATGAATGAAATGTATGGGTGGTGGGTTGACCAAAACAAAAAGATGGGGAGGAAGGTGGCGTGTTGCATTTGGTGAGGGAGGGCCATCGGCGGTCCAAATGCCTTGCAGTATGCAGAAATCATGTGAAGTCACAATAATAATAATTGACCAAGCCCTCTTATATTAAGTCGTTGACTCATTTATCATTACTCCAGATCTGCTTCAATCACGCAAAACACCCAGTACTTAAATAAACAATTAAACTTAACTATACGTATTTGCATTAATTTATGTGTTATTAGCGACATTTAATAATCGTTTGGGTATGATTCTGGGGATGTCAATAATAACTTTTAATGAGATGTGTTTTTCCCCAGAATCACTTAAAATCACAAAAATTGATTTTATGGAGAATCACGTGGGAGATGCTTCTTCCCAAAAGTGATTATGGTCTATCCAAAATCACTCCCAAACTAGTACGGTTAGTCATGAATTATGAATGCAATATATCGTTTTTTTTAATTTAAAAAAATTACAAATTGAAAAACTGGGAATACCAAATAAATATACAAAATATAACTTCAATATATTCTACAAATTTGTTTGAAACTTCAGACATTGTTAACTGCTGAGGGATGATTTTTAACTTTTTTTTTTCATTTTAATGCTTAATTAAACAATAAAAACTATTCTATGTGCAAAACCTAATATTTTTAGATAAACGCTATTAAAAAATAGAATTTAAAGAGAACCTAACATAAGATTCGTATTCTATCACACAATAATAAACTATTCAATTAATTTTACCCAATTTTAAGGTAAAAATCATTTTTCATTTTATAGTTCTCCTTTTTATTGTCCCAGATCTCCACACTACATATTTAAACAGTCCACCTAAGCTAGATGCGAAGAATATCATATAAAACGCTTGCTTAATTGTTTGTTGCGGCCGGATGCTTTACTGTGTTTGCCATTCTTCGATATTGCAAAGGACTCACTAGTGTCCTGAGTTCGAATTTTAACATTCATGTAGTGTGTGTGTGTGAGTTTAGTATATTATCGCCCCTCTCAATAAGAAAGACTCTAAAAAAACCTACAATGCTTGTATTGTCATTACTAGCTTTTAAGCACACGCTCCCGTAAAATATATTTTCGTCATATATATAGTGGCTTAAAATAACTCTACTAGTTTATTATATTACATGCATTGTTTTAAAATTCAATCTAGACAAGATTGTTTTTACCGAATATTTTGACAAATCTAGGCAACTAGCCTCCGCTATATCAGATATGCTACAAAATTTAAAAACTCTAAAACTACAACTAGATAATTAATTATTAAATGTCAGATTTATCTCCCAAAAACCATATTAAAAAAAATTAAGAGCTATTAGTAAACTCAAATTTAAAAAGCATACGTACCTTAATGAAAGTTTCAAGTGGCTCCCGAATTTTGTGTGCTTTGATTCCACCATGATCAGAGCCCTTGTCTTTCTTATGCTTCTTCAGATTACGAGCCAATGCATGTGTGACCAAACCAAGCGACACGCTATACAATTGCGTAGCATTCGAAAATGCCGCAGCCAACGACGTGCTCTTTGACACCACGAGCCCGTCGTAGCAAGTCTGCTGGTTGGTCACAATGCCGCTCAGCAGCGTCTGTACTTTGTCCACCAGCGCCTCGTTCAGCGACTCGGCGGACTTCAGCTCCGTCGAGATCGCCTCCAAGAACTCCACGTTGAGCTCCGAGAACTCGCGGCAGTCCTCCAGCGCGTTCGCCTCGCTGTGGTTTACGGGGAACGACTTGTATTTGGTCTTGTGAAGGAAATGGTCGATGACTTTGGATGTCTTGCGTGCTTGCTTTAGGCATTGTTTGATGGAGAACTTGCCGTAGTTGTAGGGATCGGAGGGGGAGGATCGGATGGTGGATAGGATCGAACGGCATAGTTTAGGGTAGAGGGTGTTCTTGCAAGCGGAAGAGGCTGAGGGGGAGGAGGATGCAGAGGCTGGCAAAAGTAGTGAAAAGGTGTAGAGAAGAGAAAGGAGAAGGAAGAGAGGGAAGGGTAGTTTTGGCATTTTGAGTGTGTTGAGACGTTTTTGGGGGGCTCTATGTGTGTGGGGGTTGAGTGGGTGTATGAAAATGTGTGTATGAATAGGGTATTTGGGGGTATATATATATATAAGACTATTGAGGTATGAATTATTATACAAAGGGATGTAGAGATATGCATGTGCAGATGGCGTGAACATTATTAATATGGGAATGGGGTTACGTGGTGTGTCGGGTTCGAAATTTTGTTTTTTGTTCCTCTTTGTTTTGGTCAAAGACTCAAAGGGTTTGAAAATTTAGATAGGTGAGCAATTTTAATGCAGCTATTGCAATGCAGTTAAAGGTAGGGAACTAGGACGGTGAGCAATTTAGATAGGAAAGCCACCTCCCAACTGTTTTTGTGTTTTCACAAAATCTATTAAGTTTCAGATATTGCACTAGCTAGCAGCTAAAGTTTTGACATCAACTGACGTGGCTCACAATTATTGGCATACAAGCGTTGAAGCCGAGTAAGTATGCAATTGATGTAGTCAATTCTCTTATGCCACTTCCGTCCATATACGCATTCTCAAGCCTTTTGCAATAGGTAAGAACAAGTTTTCTAAGATATTTCAATCTAAGTGTTGTTGCAAACATTGTAAGATTGCAATTCAACAAGTTTATCAAGGAATGTAATAGAACCATCAACCTCAATCAAACTTGTACACTCACTTATTAGATACAAGTAATTTATGTTTGGGATTCCGGATCTGGAATTTTTTTTCTAAGAATAGACAACCCCTCAAATTCATACATGTCAGGTTTGGCATATACTGTGAAACAAAAAACAAAAAAGGAAATGATCAATCACTCGTTTTAAAAAGATATAACCTTAGATCAATTTTCGTTTTTTTCCCTTCTGAATTAAGAACTTTATATGAAATAGTAAAAGATGAAAATAATTTCAAATACATATCTTAAATCCCTCCAATTGTCCGAGTAATTTTTGGGTGTTCCCGGTACACCACGTGGCTGGTGTACCATCCACTAGGTGTAGGACATGTGGAATGTTTCCAATGCAGCCCGCCCATGTGTCATAAAAAATAATACAATAAATTAGAAAGTAATTCCAAATGTCCTACGTCTATTGGATGGTACACCACGGGTGTACCCGGTACATTTAAAAATTTCTCCAATTGTCCGATATGACTGCAAGGCATATATTGAACACAACAAGACGATTCCCATGAAAAGTGGATGGCAAATATTGTAACTGACATCTACCCCAATCAATAAACCTCAACTTGGGCAGATAATCAACGTATACTCCAGAGAGAATAATTATAGATGATAACAATAACAGAAATGCCATGTCTGAAAACAATTCACTACTACAATTTTGTTAAACTACGACACTCAATAGACGACCGTTTATATAAAAACTGTCGTGGTATTTTAAAAGACGACTAATGTTATAATACCGTCGTGATAAGGTATCTAACATGGTGGTTTATGAAAACATATTTCAAAATCACGTCAATTGTCAAGACAAAGCGACGTGGATTCAAAACACGCTAAACACTGTTCACTTAAGTGACCTAAATTTTCCCGACTCGCGCTTGCTCTTCTAAGTTTCCCTCTCGTCGCTCTCGATGAAAATTTCCAATCTCTCTCGACGTCTCCCTATTTGGACCTCGCTTGGTTCAAACCCTCCCTCTCTCGTTCTATCACATCTCCATAGTCACCATCTCCTTCGCGTTCACTGTGGGTGCCGTCAATTTGGAGTTGTCTTGCCTTGATTCTCTCACCCTCGCTCTGGATTCTCTCCTCTCGCTCTCACTCTCGCTCTCGATTTTTCTCTCTAGTTGTGCCTTTTACTCGCTCTGAATCTCTCTTAAGCTCTGGCTCTCTGGCTCTCTCTTGCTAACTCGGTCTCAACCTTATGTGGCAGGTAACAACTCATCTATTCAAATCAAGGCTGAGGGTATTCAACTTAGGGTTATGGTCTATGCCTTCTAACAAATCAAAATTGTATCTCCCATTTGATTTAGGGTTTAGGTATTGAAAGTCCTTATTATGCTTTTGGCTAATATTCTGTACTATGGCATCGTTTTCCTTGACCCAGTACCATTTCCTCAGAATTTTCAGCTTCGAGGCCCTGGTTGATGCTGCTGAGGTTGGTTTTGCTTTTTTTGTTCTGTTTGTTTTGTTCCTGATTTTGTTTTCTGGTTGTTGGTTTGGGTGTGAGAAGGGGTTTCCGAATTGTCAGTTTTTGCAGCTTCAGAAGCTGTAAGATAAGAACAACCTAGATTTTGTTGTTGAAGTGGCGTCTCTATTCTTTGAAGATTCTGAGAAGCTTCTCAATGATCTCACCAGAGCTCTGTGAGGATCCAAGATCTTTCCTTTTCTTCTTTCCTTTTCACTCTCTGTCTTTTTCTCTCTTGGATTGTGTTGTTCTCATGCTTTGCTTTTTGATACTTTGGCGAGTGCATGAAAGTTTGTTTTGTGTTCTTGAAGTTCCCCACGTTTTGTTTTCTTTGCGCAGAGAACAGCCAAGTGTAGACTTCAAAAGGGTGAATGCTCATGTTCACCAATTCAAGGGTAGTAGCTCCAGGTATACACATAAATTTTGTTTTGTTTATTTCCCTACACTGAGAAAAACATGAAATTAAGTAGCGAAAGTTGATTCCTTTTCTTAGTTTGTCTTTTGTAGGAAGATCAATATTAATCCTTGACAAATGAGCTAACTAATCCTGATTCTCATCTCTAGTTTTTGTGGCTGTAGCTCTGGGTGGTTAGTTATTGGTTGGGGCTTGTTTTGTTTGTTTTCTTTTGGGGAATAGATTGTAGGGAGGGTCTTGTTTCGGTTGTTTTTGGGTTTCTCGTGGTCTGCTGAGGACTTCTTGTCCTCCTTGTGTTAATTTAGTTCAGATCCAGGGTTTTCTCGTGGTCTGCTAACAACTGTTATTTCAATTGATTTAGCTAGTTCATTTTTAGTTTTATTTTGTCAATTTCTCATTTATTTTGACACTCTGTGGAGAATAAACTTCTTCTTTGCCTTCATCAATGTACTTATTTGCTTGTGAATTAACACATTATAGGAACTCATTTTTCTTGTTATAAACCACAAGTAATACAACCACTAAACTTTTTCTTGAAAATTGAAGTTTTTCTTTCAAGATTTTCTGCCTCAATATAACTGCGTGGTCAGTGTTGCTTCCTGCAACACTGGTAGAATCATGATATGTACACTAGAGCCATTAATTGCAGGTGAATGAAATTTATTCTCTCAGGTCATATATGTTGGATTTCATATTGCCTGAATGTAGAAATTTCCATGGTCTAACCGTTGATTAATATTCAGTGGTTGTGGCTACATCTTCTATTAATCTTCTTTGTTATTTGGGGAGCACTCATCTTCTATTTTAAGAATTTGGCTATTAGGCTCTAATCATCAATTTTTAAGTTATTCTTTGCGTTCCTCACCTTTCTATGATTTTTGTTTGTTTGTTCTAACATAGAGAAAAGAGAAGCAGAGAAAATGATAGGTGAGATTTTAACAAATTGGTTTCAATCTCGTTGACCATAGAATTTATACTCGGAGTGTGAGATTAACTGACTACAACCTAAGTAAGCATGTGCCTACTAACAACAATGGTTACTAACTGTGACTTGTAAGATTCTGAGCTCTACTAAGCTATGTTATCAGTATGAGGTCTTTAAATTAATACGTACAACTGTTAAAATTATAGTAGGGGCTTCTATCATCTTTGCAAAATGTGTTTCGACTGGTTTTGGGCTTGGGCACTTAATCACTTTTTGGGCTTCAACTAGTATGTTTCGACTTTATTTTCTTTTTCTTCAATCAAATGTGCATTGTTGTACTATAATACTAGTTTAATGTTTTAGTGAATTGATTTATGCTTTAGTCAGCTGACTTAGGTTTTAGTCAGTTTAATCTTTTCACCATCATTTTATTTATATTTTTCACCTGTGAAGTGTTACTTTATTCGTATCTGAAGATCTGGGCCTCTTATACATACAGATGGAACTGGATTCATATATGAGGATCTGGCCTTACTCTGTCTTAAGGATTTACTTAAAGGAGATTATATCATTAAGGAATACATCGAGGTTTGTGATTCTAATGTTTTAGGTCATTTTAAAATTAAGGTTGAAGCATAGTTATAATTTTGGCATTTGACTTGCCAAGATAGAGATTTTGAAATACCTGTTTGCAAAATATATAGTATCAAGTTACTAATCTTTGAAGTTAGAAGGTTTTTATTCTACTATATTGCCATATTCCAGATTCGACCATCAATGCTTAAGGTTGAGACAGATCCAAAGATTTCAGATGATCAAACGGTGAATTCGTTGGAGATAGTTAAAGTAAGGTATATCCATTATTCAGAACTTATCTTTGCATAATTTGTATTGCTTTTGTCCCCTGCAGTTGATTAGGAATCAGTTGTCATGCGTCAACTTGGTTATTACCATTCCCATATCTTAGCATATCACTAGATACCTTTTCTCAAGGTTAACATTGAAGAAAAGATAAAAGAAAGGGACACAATATTGCATTTTTAGCATAACTTAATAGAGAAATTTAATTACAGGGCCAATGCCAGGTGCTGGGCTATTTCTATTATTTTATTATTGAAGGTGTAATTTTTAACTGAAAGTTTTCATCTTCCAGCAAATCACATAGGACTACATATTTTTCGAGGCATTTAATTGCACTTCTATGTTATGGAGGGGTGCCGAAAGAGTACTTCATGGAGTTACTTATGAAAGATCTGGAAGATATTCATGGTGTTTTCTGCAGTAGGCGTGCAGCATTCAAAGGTGTGGAGCTGATAGTTGAATGTGGAGAACAAGTACAAATTGTGGAAGATATAACAACTATAGGTTAATGTTTTGGATATCGTATTTTGTAATTATAGATTAATGCTATGGATATGGTATTTTGTATGGATATAGTAGGAATCAAGATTGGTAAACAATGTAATTACACTTGAATCTTCAAGTTTTATGAAAGAAATAATTTTTTAGTATATATTTGTATGGTGTGGGTAATAGAAGATTTGGACCTTAAAAAAAAGAAGCTAAAATGTAAAATACGTCATTTTTACAGATAATAAATGGCGGTTTTTTGGAACAAAACAATCGTCTTTAGATTTAATAGACGTTGGTTTTTTTTAAAACCGTCGTCTTTTGATATAATAGATGACGGTTTTTAAAAAAAATCATTGTCTTTACATATAATAGACGACGGTTCTTTCAAAAAACTGTCACCTTTACATATAATAGACGACGGTTTTTGTAAACAAACCGTCGCCTTTACATATAATAGACGACGGTTTCTGTAAACAAACCGTCGTCTTTATTCCTATAATTAACGATATTACCCCTAAACAACGACGGTTTTTAACAAAAAACGTCGTCTTTATACGTAAACAATGACGGTTTGTAACAAAAAACCGTCGTCTTTATGTGACAACAACGACGGTTTTGAGTAAAAGCGTCGTCTTTACAAATAATAGACGACGGGAATTTACCGTCGTGGTTTTATGCATCAAAAGATGTCGGTCGATTTCACGACGGTTGAAAAACCGAATACACGACGGTAAATTACCGTCGTCTATTGCGATTTTTGTAGTAGTGATTATAGAGTTAATATAGGCAATTTCCAAGTAGGTCAAATCAATAACCAAACCGTAAATTGCAATTTGGTTCAAAACTAACCAAACCGAAAAGAAAAAAATTAACCAAACCAAACCATCCTAATTGGTTTAAGTTGGTCTGTTCAAACAATTTTGCGCGGGTTTTAACCCACGATCACAAAAAATAAATCAACATATGCAAGGTTGGTAGTTGCAAGCATTAACTTGCCTCCATTTATGTTGGGTTGAGCAGAAGTTCCCAGCACTGGAAGGCTAAGAAGCTGAGGTCAAGGTCTCACACATATACGGCAAATAAATACATATACGATATGTCCTAGTCCTACAGAGCACTTCCTCTTAACTATTGCCACGTTGAATTGAATTTACGCACCAAGACAGCCAGTCGCCTGACACTGCCTGCCCCCACTTGTAAGTCTAAATAGATATTACATGAATTATACTAACTAACCTCAATCTGACATGTTGAACAAACTGAACAAAGTGAGGATCATGTTGAAGTTGAGAAAACCAAAGACTTTCTCCTAGATGCCGAGAACTCTCAATGCAGCAATTTTAATGGGGTGAATTTCTGTATGCTGTGTTTTTTTTGTGTCTCGGCTCTAGAAGGAGCCTCCTATTTATATGCATATCTCTAGGAATTCTACCCATCAAGAAACTCCTAGAGACAACCTTAATGCTTATAGGATTAGGTAATTTTAATCCTTATCAAAGTAGGAATCCTTAGCCTTATAGTATATCTAGAACACTTGTATTAGGCTTCCATATATGATAATAATAGAATTTCTGATAAACCATGAGCTCTTAGGAAACCTTATTCAATTAAAAGATCACTTTAGTGGTTTAAGACAGTAAACCATCTTACATTTTCCCACTAGATCAAATAATCGATCCTAGCTCATTGTCATCACTTAATGGCCATGTGAAAGTCTACTCTTATCTTTATTCCTTTATCAAGCCACTGTCATAATTAATAGTTCAAAAGGACTGTCGAAGCTTCTCAGATATATAATATCTAAGGCTTTTACAACCACATATATGAACTATCAAAAACACATTAGGCTTCCAACTGGATTAAGATTGAAACTATCATGATTGTGCTGTCAAGTGTAATCAACCATAACTTGTTTAGCTCGCCCTTAATGACTTCCAAGGTCTTTAAAACAAAATCAGTGAATGACTCATTCATAGATTCAAACTGAAACAAGTTGCTAGCATTGTCACAGTTTGGCTTCAATCTATTCGTCATTTAATTAAACTGCATATGCTAATATAAGAAAACTGTAAATATTAATATAACTGAATCAAAACTGTATGCATAAACTAGTTAACCGAAAAAACAAAATGAAACTGTAATTACTTTAACTCCCACTGACTCCCACTGTCTTTAAGCATCAAAACTTATCAGCAATCCCATACTAGCAACATGCCTATGAAAAACATGATTAGGCAAGCCCTTGTTTAAAGGGTCTGCTATCATCAATGCTGTTCTTATATGACTTAAGGCAGTCTTACCATCTCGAATTTTCTCCTTTGCTGACAAGAACTTCAAGTTTAAATGCCTCATACCAGATGATCTTTTATTCCCATTTGCGAAGTATCCTGCTGCACTGTTATCATTCCACAGTTGAATAGGCCTCTCTATTAACTCTACTACATTTAACATTGACATAAAATTCTTGAGCCATGTTGCCATGGAAGTGGCTTCATAAACTGCTAAGAACTCAGCCTGCATTGTGGAGGTTGACACATATTGTTGTTTTACACTCTTCCATGCCACTGCACCTCCTGCAAAAAGAAAAATAACACATGATGTGCATTTCTGAGTGTCCAAGCAGCCTGCAAAATCAGCATCTGCATAGCCTTCTAGCTTCAACCCTTCAACCCTTCTATAGACCAGTTTATACTATTTAGTCCTCTGTAGGTATCTTAACACCTTTTTCCCTGCAACCCAATGTGCTTGGTTTGGATTGGATTGAAATCTGCCAAGAACACTGATACTAAATGCAAGGTCAGGTCGAGTACAAACCTGAGCATACATAAGGCTTCCTACTAATGAGGCATAGGGCTTGTCTTGCATTTCTATCCTTTCTTGTTCAGTCTTTGGAGATTGTTCACTGCTGAGCTTGTCACCCTTTGAGAATGGTACATCACAGCCTGTGCAATTTTCCATATTAAACCTTTTAAGTACCTTCTCAATATAAGCCTTTTGAGACAAACTAATCAACTTTCTGTCTCTATCTCTACTAATTTCGATTCCAAATACATAGTTGGCTTCTCCTAAATCACTCATATCAAAATAAGTAGACAACATTTTCTTAGTATCATGTAACAAGGACAAATTGCTGCTTGCTAAGAGAATGTCATCCACATATAAGAGTAGAATGATAAAATCCTTTCCATTAAACCTCATGTAAATGCATTCATCCACTGGATTGTCAATGAAATCTTGAGATTTTATCACCTTATCAAACTTTAGATACCATTGTCTTGAAGCCTGTTTCAAACCATAAATTGATTTCTGCAGTTTGCATACTAAATTCTCTCCCCCTTTTAAGATGAAACCATCTGGCTGTTTCATGTAAATCTCCTCAACTAGATCTCCATTTAGAAAAGCTATATTGACATCCATTTGATGCAAGTGTAGATCAAAATGTGCAACCAAAGCCATGATGACTCTAAATGAGTCTTTTGTTGACACATGAGAAAAAGTTTCATTATAATCCACTCCTTCTTGTTGTGTGAATCCTTTTGCCACTAATCTGGCCTTGTATCTGTCTATTTTCCCTTGTGCATTTCTCTTGGTTTTGTAGACCCACTTGCAGCCAATAGGTTTAGAACCTTATGGTAATTCAACCAAACTCTATACACAATTCTTGCTCATCGATTCCAGTTCACACTCCATGGCTGCATACCAATGTTGGTTTTTCTCACTTTCCATAGCTTGTTTATAGGTGGCAGGATCTTCTATGTGATTAATGTCAAATTCAGACTCTTGCAAATAGACAAAATAGTCATTTGGAAGAGTTGGCCTTCTAGTTCTTTGGGATCTTCTTAATTCCAATGTGTGAGGCTGTTCTGGCAATTCTATTTGCATTTCAACTTCTGCATTTTGTTGATAGTTTATGTCTACATGTGCAGGTGAGTCTCCCTATTCAAGTTGTCGAAATTCAAGACAGTTACTCCCTTTTCTGTATTTTCAGTTTCTTTGTTTTCTAGGATTTCTTCAAACTCAAAACCTGCTGTATCTGCTTCTTCATCCTCTTATTCAATGAAAACAGCTCTTTGTGTCTCTACAAATCTGTTAATGTGATTAGGACAGTAAAACCTATACCCCTTGGTTCTATATGGATATCCCATGAAAAAGCAACTCACTGTTTTTGAGTCTAGTTTCTTCTGCATTGGATTGTATAATTTTGCTTCAGCTTTGCATCCCCAGATTCTTAAGTGTGATAAGCTAGGCTTTTTATTGCACCAAGTCTCATAGGGTATTTTGTCAGCACTCTTGGTAGGCACACAGTTCATCAGGCAATTTGCAGTTTTAAGTGCTTCACCCCACAAGAAGTTAGGAAGTTTTGTGTAGCTATCATGCTTCTCACCATTTCAATTAGGCTCCTATTTCTTCTTTCAGCAACTCCATTTTGTTGTGGGGTTCCAGGATTTGTGTACTGATCTACAATGCCTTCTTGTTGTAGGAAGTGAGCAAAAGGTCCTAGATTTCTTCCTTTCTCAGTGAATTTCCCATAGAATTCTCCTCCTCTATCTGATCTCACTACCTTGATTTTTGAATCCAGTTGGTTCTCAACCTCTGCTTTGTAAATTTTAAACATGTCCAATGCCTTCGATTTTTCTGCTATTAGGTACACATATCCATATCTTGAAAAGTCATCAGTAAAGGTTATAAAATATTTGTATCCATCATGAGTGTTGACTGGAAAAGGACCACAAATATCAGTGTGTATCAACTCAAGTAATTTTTCACTCCTTACAGCTCATTTCTATATGAGGTTTGTCATCTTTCCTTTTGCACATTCAATACACGTTTTATCCCTTTCATGGTGGTTAAGTGGTGGTAACATAGATTCCTTGCTTAAGAGATTAAGTCTTTCTTTTCAGACATGTCCTAGTCTCTTGTGCCAAAGAGTATATGATTCTGTATTGTTAAACTGCTTTGTTCTTATTACATTTATCATTTCAGTGCCTTGCTTTGGTAGTTTGCAATTCAAACGAAACATTCCATCAACAATCATGCCATTACCAACAATTCTTTTATTTCTTGAAATGGAGAAACCAAAATCATCAAACTCAAACTGTAAGTTTGATTTTACAAGCCTACTAACTGATAAAAGGTTCCTAGTCATAGTAGGAACATAAACGACATCAACTAATTCCAAAAAGAATCCAGACTGCAACTCTAGATTCACTAAACCAATAAAATCTACTTTAACTCTTTCTCCATTTCCCACGAACACCTTCAAGTCATCCTTGTTTGGCACTCTCTTTGTTTTGAACCCCTTTAGCCTTTTGTTTGTCCAACCAACGTTTGTACCTTCTACAATCCCTCTTCATGTGACCAAACTTTTTGTAGAAAAAACATTTCAGACCTACTGGACCTGTCCCTTTGGCAGTTTCTTCCTTCTTCTGTTTCTTTTCTGCATTTTTGGATTTATTTCCTTCTTTTGGCTTGCCTTTGAAATCCTGCACCAGATTCACATGCTCCTTTGCATTATCATTTCTAATGCTTTGTTCTTCCTGCACACATATTCCTATTAGATCAGCCATTGTTAATGTTTCCTTTTGAGCAATGTAAGTAGTTTTCAATTGCCTATAAATGCTAGGGAGGGAGTTAAGAGCAAAGTGCACCATCATGGTCTCGTCCACTGTAACTTGCAGAGCTTTCAGTTTGTTTCCAATTTCCACCATGTTCAGAATATGAGTCCTTATGCATCCTTCTCCATTATACTTAAAATATGTGAGTTTGCTCATTAGTGTACCTATCTCAACCTTTTTGGAGCCTTGGAAATTCTCTGCTATTGCCTCAATAAATGCCTTTGCATTATCCGATTCTTTGATGCTGCCTTTTACCTCTTCTGAAATGGATCTCCTCATGATCAAGATTGCCATTTTGTTAGCCTTAGTCCATTTTGCAAACTTGGTCCTAGTCTCGACAGATGCATCAGCTGCTGGTGTGGCTGGTGCTTCCTTAGTTAGAACCATCTCATAGTCCAATAAGCCAAGAGCTATTTCAAGATCTTCTCTCCACTTCTTGTAGTTGGAGCCAGTGAGAGTCTGGATTGAGTTGTGATTGAGTGTATAGGTTTAAAACATTAATACCTTGAATAATTCCCCAAAGCTTTAACTCAAACATACTTAACTCACATCTTTGGATAGAAAGTTTAAGTATGCTCATTGACACTAAAACACAAATAGTTATATAATTTCTTGAACAAGAAGTTGTCCACATCTTTGGATAGAGGAGAACTTCTGCTATTTTATAACTGTGCATGTTCCATGTCGATCCATCATAGTCAAAGCTATATCAAACTGCTCACATCTTTGGACAGAGAGCCTTTTGATGTGTTCTGAACTATGATGCCAAATTTAGATCACATACTTTGAATGTAGTTATCATGGAATGATTTAGCCGCTTTAGCTTGCTCAATTATCCCATGGCAACTGCAAACAGGATCAAATACTATCAAGAACATGATAAAGTGAGTTCTTTATACTGTTATCACGTTCTTGTCTTTATAACTTTGCAAACTTTCAGTTTAAGCCTTTTAATTTTTCTGCATCAGATTTGTTAGATAAAACATGATATAACTATGCTCTGATACCATATGTAAGTCTAAATAGATATAACCTGAATCGACATGTTGAACAAGATGAACAAAGTGAGGATCGTGTTGAAGTTGAGAAAACCAGAGACTTTCTCCTAGATGCCGAGAACTCTCAATGCAGCAATTCTAATGGGGTGAATTTCTATATGCTGTGTTTTTTTGTGTCTCGGCTCTAGAAGGGGCCTCCTATTTATATGCATATATCTAGGAATTCTACCCATCAAGAAACTCCTAGATACAACCTTAATGCTTATAGGATTAGGTAATCTTAATCCTTATCAAAGTAGGAATCCTTAGCCTTATAGTATATCTAGAACACTTGTATTAGGCTTCCATATATGATAATAATAGAATTTCTGATAAACCATGAGCTCTTAGGAAACCTTATTCGATTAAAAGATCACTTTAGTGGTTTAAGACAGTAAACCATCTTACACCACTCCCACAGTACACAAACAATTTAACTCACAGCGCACGGTGGCAAAGATAAGTATTGTTTTACTAGCATGCGCCGGTTTACACCATCACCCCCCACCTACCTTTTATCCCATAGGAGGACAAGAGTCACAAGACCAGTTAGGATCTGAAGCTGAAGTGGCCAGAAATGGAATATTGGTAGGAAAAATTTGGCTCCCAATAATTCAATTCAGAATTCAATATCAATATCACGGTCCGTCTGTTTGTACCTCCACTCATCAACCTCCTTAAATACAGTAATGGGGACAACTTCCTCATCCCACGCTTCACCATAAATCAACTCTCACATTTTTCTTACTCTTTTTTTCTTTATGTATCTAGGACCATCCTTCAGCTCGATCACAAGAGTTCCTTTTCTAGAAGCTTGAACCAATTCCCATGTTCCCATCTTCACCTTGCACTTCAAACTCCTATCAATGTTAGAGAGCAGTGACTCGTGAGATGTCATATGATTGCTGCACCCACTGTCAATATACCAAGTGTTGGCGAGTCCTTACTTAGTTAGGATTTTGGTTCCTTACTATGTTAGGTCTTTTGTTACTTACCTATTTGTTTAGTCCTATTATAATTGAGATTTATTTCCTATTGTAATTTAAATTTATTTTCTATTGTAATTTAGATTTATTTCCTATTTTATTTAGGATTGTACTTCTGAAATACCTCCATATTGGAGAAGAATAAAATATGAGAATATTTGCCCTACTTTATTTGACATGGTATCATAGCCTAGGTTTTCTTGTGACCTGTGTTTGCGTTCTCCTTGCGATTTAAGTGCTCTCCTCCACTCCTCTTCAAGGGGGAAGGGGAGGGGAGTGAAAAAGATATGTTTCTCTTTTCCATGAAGATATTACCTATTCCTTGAGTCCGACGACCCTTTCTCTTTAAGGGGAGAGATGGATTGAAGAGAAGTTGTGTCTGCGTGAATTAGCTGGAGTTGATTGGGAAGAATTTGTCGTTTTCGTTTTCTGTTGCTGTTGTTGTTGCTGTTGCCGCTATTGTCGCAGTTGATGTTTCTTTGCCGTGTTCGTAGGGTTTCTATGTTTTTTGCCGTGTTCGTAGGGTTTCTGTGAATTAGCTGGAGTTGATATGGAAGAATTTGTCGTTGTCGTTTTCCATTGATGTTGTTGTTGTTGTTGCCGCTACAGCCGTAGTTGATGTTTCTTTGCCGTGTTCGCAGGGTTTCTGTGTTCTTTGCCGTGTTCATAGGGTTTTTGTGTTCTACTATGTGCCCTATTTTTTAAGGTTTGCTCTTGTGTTTCCGTTGCGAACTTTGCTTTAGTTTGTCACTTGTTTCAGTCGTGGTTGACGAAAAGACCTTATCTACAATTGGTGCTTCTCGAGTATGATGTTATGCGACTCGCTTGTCAAGTTGGGCATGCGAAACCTCTTTGCGCCAACTTGAGGGGGAGTGTTGGCGAGTCCTTACTTAGTTAGGATTTTAGTTCCTTACTATGTTAGGTCTTTTGTTACTTACCAATTTGTTTAGTTTTATTATAATTGAGATTTATTCCCTATTGTAATTTAAATTTATTTTCTATTGTAATTTAGATTTATTTCCTATTTTATTTAGGATTGTACTTCTATAAATACCTCCATATTGGAGAAGAATAAAATATGAGAATATTTGCCCTACTTTATTTGACACCAAGCACCAAGATCAACTGGTTTTGATAGCGAGTGAGAGGCATAGAACATATTGGTTGACTATGATGTTTGATTTTCTGCAAAATGAGCAACTGGTCTAGCCTTGTTCTGTATATTGCTAGAGTAATTCCTATCAATGTGACCAAATTTGCTACATCGGTGACACTTGACTTTGTTCGTGAACCAGCATTCACCATAATGCATCTTGCTACAGTGCTTACAAGTTCCTTTGTTCGATCGTTCTTGTTAGACTGATCACTCTTCCCATTTTCATTCTTCCGGCCCGAATTGGGTTTATCATCCCATTTCTTTCCTTTATCCTTCCAATTCTTCTTAGATTGACCACTCCCTGTAGAGGATGAGGAGTTAGCTCCCTTTACACTCATTCTAGCAAACGCCTTCTCAACAATATTCTCAGAGTGTCTCTCAAGTAAGGTCTAAAATATCGATGATATCGTAAATATCGGTAGTTCAAAAACACGGAAATTTCGATGGAAATATCGGGATATTATCGATATTGATAAAAATTGAATATAAACCACGGAAATTGTAAGAAAAACTTGAAATTTTTTTAATAAACTTTAGAGAATGTTTATTTAGTCAATTATCTATTAGTTTATTACAAAAAATTAGAAAGAAATGCATTGCATGATGAATTTAACTTATTTAAGTTGATTATATAGAGAGCTGACAAACACTGTGAGTGTAGAAAATATGTTGTAATTAATGAAAGAAGATTAAACACACCATAATCATTTATATATAATGATTTACAACAATATTTCATCCAAAAAAGGAAAAAAAGATGAAGCAAAAAGGCTGTATCATCATACATAGTATAGGTATCAATAATTGGTATAAAAGGGAAAACAAAACAAACAATTCATTATATATAGAAACAGAGTGAAAAAAGACTTGTCCCTCTGCCTGTGCAGCTTAATTTGTACTTTCACAAGCATTAGGGCTTTGCCCAAATAAAAATAAATGAATAAGTAAACTTCATCATAATGAGTAGATCTAATCTAAGCACTAAAAAAAATCATTTAAAATCTTATTTTTGTGTTACTATAGATGGTCCTTTTTTTGAGTAAATAATCATAGCATATCAGCATATATAATGATGTGGTTTGACTGTCAGCCGAATTTTTTCTAATAACATTATGGAAAACTGTAGACTAAATTTGCTATATTTATACTATTTATAAGCCAATAATGCCGCCCTTGCATGTCAGAAAGAAAAAGAAATTGCAATATTCAAATGGCTTTATAAAAAACAAAAACGAAAGAGAAAGATATGGACCCTGTAATTTTAAAACCCATAAACATATATCAAGAAAGAATCTTTAAGAAACCCAAAGGACCCCAGTGCTCAAAACTAAAATTAAAAGTTAAAAATAAAATATATAGCCAATAAAACTGAAATTCCTATATGGGTTTTCTCTGTGGGACAAATGCGTGTCTGAATCTAAGTTAGGAGGGAGCTTTCTGGCACCAGGCATTGAGCCATCTCAAAAACCCAAACCCAAAAATAACAAGAAAGATCCTGTACCTCTGCAAAATGGTAGAGGGACATGGAAAAAACTGGTATTTGCGAGTGGTTGGGATATAAGAAGAAGGGATGGAGTTATCAGTGGTAGGTAGCGACTTCGGAGTCTTCAGACTGAGATGCCTTCAAAAACATAACACATACAGAAAAGAGAAGCATTTCCTAGCTAGAGCAGAGCATCCTTTCACATTCCTAAGCGAACAATTAAAGGTCTTAAATTACAGATTCAAATGGTATGATTGATATCGCCATGCATCAACCATGGCATTCAGCAATCTAGTCACTGTGTTGTGTTTTGTTTCTGGTTTTTTGGTGATTAGATGGCTGTGGATGAGGCAAAAGTACTTCAAGAAAGAGTGTTCTCAATCCCACATCAACAAGTTGAAGAAAGGAGGAGAATGGAGCTGTGTATAAAACAATGAGCCCAAGACAAGCAAAAGTGTACCTTTCTCGGCCTTTTGGCTAAGATTAAGTGTGGTATCTGGTCAATATCTCGATATTATTGATAATTTTGATAATATCGCTATATTTTGACCATTTTAGTTTGAATTTGAACAAAAATATCACTTCCGATATTTTGGTGATATTATTGAGGATATTTTCGATAATTTGACAAAATATAAATAGAATGTTGTGAAAATATCGGGATCCCAAAAAAATGATATTTTCGTCGAAATATCGGCGAAAATATCGAAATTTAATTCCTTGCTCTCAAGTATTTGCTTGAACACCTTCAGGGTGGCCACAACCTCCTGTACTTCTATTGAATCCAAATCCTTGGTATGTTCAATGATTGTGCAAACAGGGTCATAAGTCTTTGTGAGACTTATCAACAATTTATGCACAATTCTACTCTTAGATAACTATCCTTCTGAGTTTTTAATTTGAGCACCATGCTCTTTATTTCATTTATCAATTCAAACAGTCTAGTCAAATAAGCAGATAGAGATTCATCTTCACGTATACAAGTATATTCAAAATCTCGTCTCAAACCTTGCAATTTGACAAACCTTACACGCTCATCTCCTCTGTATTCTTGGTGTAGTAGATCCCAAGCTCCTTTCGCAGTCACTTCTTTGGAGATTATGGGAAAAAGCTCATCTGAGACAGCGCCTTGGATGAGATCCAGTGCCTTTGCATCTTGCTTCAGGAGCTCGGACAGAGCAGATTTGTCAGATGTCCTTGTCTCCTTCGTTTTGCGTTTTGGATATGGAATTGGTACACCTTCTTCAACCAATTCCCAGATTCCGTGCGATTTGAGGATCGTCTTCATATGAATCCTCAAGAGCTCGTAATTTTCTCCATTGAAAATCGAAGTTCGTGACTCCCTTCCAATCGAACCAGCCATATTAGACTTAAATCGATTTAGATATGAAGATTTTGCATTGAAATCTTGGAATTCTCACAGCAGAAAACAAAGCCCAGATTCAAGAAAGAACCTAACTCTGATACCATGTTAAGAATTGTTTATGATTTTGGTAAATCGGGCAAGGAGAATAGCAATAAAACAGTATTTTGGAGAGGATGGATCAGCCCGATGTAGTTGCCCAATTATGGTACTGTAGCAATCGTTGTTGCTTGATATTGCTTGAAGATGAATTCACTGACTCTCACACTGAGCTCAGCTATGTATATTTGTATATATAGCAAAAACGGTTACATCTTGAGTAATTACAAAATAGATCTGCCAATGTGTGTATGACACTTGGCTAATTCCTATAGGCCTTTGAGCCACGCAAAATTCGCTTAACAAAAAGTGAATCTAAGCTGTTACTTAGTCACATCCAGCTGTAAATGATAAAACTGTAAAAGTAAATCAGTAAACTCATTTACAGATTAACATACTCTACATATTTTGGATCTTTAAATGGCAGAACTAGTTTTGAATGTATGCCTTCTTTTAATTCCATCTACAATGAGAATTTTCGTATGACTTTAAATTTTCTTATCTTATATAAGTAAGTTTAATGGACTTGTTTTAGGGCAGAATTAGTTTTTTTTTTTTTGTAGTTTAGCCCTGTATTGCAGGCTGTTTTCTTCTTGGTCGTCTGAGTAATTTCAATTCACCATTTTCCCTTTTTTTTGTCTTTGTTTTCTTCCCTCAAACGTATGAATGAAAATGCACTTCACTTGCTGTACAGGTTCCTTAAGTCTCAACAATTCAGTGATGCTGTTGAGTTCAACCTTCTGGTTTGTATATCTGGCAAGGGCAAAAAGCTTGGGTCCCTCCACAAACTCGCTGCTTCCCACCCAGCCTTCAACTCCATTTCCGACCCAGAACTTAGACTGGTTTGTTTGATTTTGATTTGATTTGTTTTATGGATTGAGAGACTTGAAATTGATGTCTCTTATTGATTGTTCCTATTCCTATAGGTCGAGAGTGCATTGGGAACGAATCCTAAAGCCTACGGAGCGTGGTATAATCTTGAATGGGTGCAAAGGAGGCTAAGCAAGGCCCATTCTTCTTCTTCTTCTTCTTCTTCTTCTTCTTATTTGAATGATTATTTAGACCACGAACTCCAGCTTCTTGAAACATTGCTCAAGCGTGATTCCCGTAATTTCCATGCTAGGAATCACCGCAGGTCAAACTTCAGCTACCAATTTCCATTTTGTGTTGACACTCAACTTATTTAATTTAGTTGGTTCCTTTTTCTTTTCTTGTTTTCATTTTTCAGATTTCTAGCTGCATTGTTCAATACATCAGACCAAGAGGAATTGAAGTTTACCAACGAAATGATACAAGATAACCAGCACAATTTGAGCAATTACTCAATGTGGCACCATCGTAGGTAGCACTTGGATTTTCTTTTACCAATTTAAGTTTAATAATTGGAATTGGAAACCATTTCAAGTTGATTGTTTGATTCGAATATGTTGTCACCAAACAGCTGCTCTAGTCTGAATGTGATCTATTTATAACTCTGACTCTGCTGTGGTTTAAAGAAATAGTATAGCCGAGCGGCTATACTCGGTTTAATTTTTTAAAAGAAATAGTATGGCCGCGCGGCCATACTAGGTTTTTCTAATATTTTTTAAAAGAAATAGTATAGCCTAGTATAGCCGCGCGGCTATACTCGGCTTCTTCCTAATTTTTTACTTTATAAATATTATAGCCGAGCGGCTATACATGGGTTTGCTAATTTTTTTACAGAGAAAGTATAGCCGCGCGGCTATACTCTAGATTCGGGTTTTAAATTTTTTTAATAAAATAGTATAGCCGCGCGGCTATACTCGGCTTCTTCCTAATTTTTTACTTTATAAATAGTATAGCCGAACGGCTATACTCGGGTTTGCTAATTTTTTAAAAGAGATAGTATACTATACTCGGTTTTAAATTTCTTTTTTTTTAAAGCTTTGAATTTCAAATTGAAAAAGCTGAGTGGTCGCGACCTTTCTCTCTCCGCATTTTTCACTTTCTTCGAATTCGTTCAAATTGTTGATTCGTACATAAACATACTCGCAATTCACACTCTACGACGCGTGTGGATCATCAACTCGGCGAGAGAGATGGTGGGGGGTATAGCCATGGATTTCCCGGCCGACGAACGGCGTCAGACGGCGGCAGAGCCTTGTCAACTGTAACAAGACGCCTAACACCGCCGAAAAAATCGAAACCAAGCTCCGGCTCGCCGATCTTCGCCGGCATGTCTTTCTTTCTATATCTCTTCTATTTTCATTTCTTAATTTTAATTTTTTTTCTTTTTACCCTCATGAAAAGTTGTCTCCTTGAGTTTGTTCTCACTCTCTCTCTTTTTTCTTGAATTTGTGATTTTCTGTATGCTCACTGAGAAAATTTTATCATAGTTTGGTTGATTGAACGACTGAACTGACCCAAATAGTTCAGTCAAGAACTGTTTTTCTTCGAACTCTTGTACGTGATGCTGTGAGTTATGCAGTTCAATATTAAGGATCCATGACTTGTCATCAAATTTTCATACTTTTTTTTTCTTGACTTGTGGCTCCGAATTTTGAGATAATATTCAAGTTGTTTTTTTGCCCCTATTGTTATCTTTTACAATCTATTTGATCGGAATTGAACTGAGAAAAAACCAAATTCTAAAATTTCATGGGTGAATTTGTCTGACTTTTTTTCCCTCTAGACTTAAGTAGATCAAAAACACATTGGGCTGCAGTTTTTATTTTAATTTTATTTTTCAGAAATTGTTCGAGTGTTTATACCTTTATTTTGAAGTGTGTTGGCTTTTGCTTGTGTTAGGTGAGGTTGTTTGAAAACCCGGATTTTCTTCCTTTTCACGTGGGTGTCTCTGTTTTCAATTGTTGGACGAATGACAGTTTTTTTTTGTCAAAAAAATGCTGTCTTTTTCTTTTTCTTTTTCTTTTTCTCTTGGCGAAGTATTAATAATGATACTTTCATCGCTGGTTTACTGATAATTTCACTTTCTTCGCAAACAACGAGTTGTGTGGCCTAACTCTTTGTTGTGTCACTTGTATGTAGCTTTTAGCCTAAAATCTAACATTGCCACCTTTCATGAATTTGTTTGAGTACAGGAATACTATGAAAAGTTGTCAAACAAGGTATGAGCAAAGCCAAGAAGTCCCTCTCGATGTTCATCTCAAGAGGAAGACCTTGGTCAGCGCCTAGAAGCCAAGCTCCAAGCTGCTGAAAAGAAAAGGTAAAACTTGAATTTACATAGCTTAAGAAGTTCATCCCCGCTATATTATGACTTGGACAAGATCAGACTATCAGTCAGTTGACCATGCATTCCAGTCTCCAGGACTTGATTCATTTTGTGTAATCTCTAGTATTCTGTTGCTTACTGTTGAACCAACAGGTTGAGCATTCTGGAAAGCGCTCAAATGCGCTTAGCTAGGTTGGATGAGTTGCGGCAAGCAGCTAAAAGTGGGGTAGAAATGTGTTTTTGAGAAGGAACGTCAAAAGCTGGGCTCCAAAGTGGAATCACGTTTTCAGCAGGCAGAGGCAAATAGAATGCTTATGCTCAAGGCTTATAGACAAAGAAGGGCCACACTGAAGGAGAGGTCATCTCAGTCATTATTGAGAAAGAGAGCGGGGGAGAAGAAGAATAAAGAGCGTGTACGTGCCAAAAACGCTCAGCTGCTGAAAAAAAGCGATTGGGACTTCTGGAAGCAGAGAAGAAGAGGGCCTGTGCAAGGATGTTGCAAGTGCAAAGTGTGGCTAAGTTTGTTTCTCACCAGCGTGAGATTGAAAGGAGGGCAAAGAGAGATCAGTTAGGAGACCGGTTGCAAAGGGTATGCACTTCATTTGAGATTACATAAGCACTACTTATTTGTCAAATATCTGGTTGCCTTCACTGGTTGTTCCAGTGTTCCCTGATAATGCTTTTGATATTTAGGCAAAGAGACAAAGAGCAGAATATCTAAGGCAAAGAGGAAAGCTGCAGAGTTATTTTCAATTGAGTTGGAATAGGATGCACAAGCAGGTTGATCTCCTTTCCAGAAAGTTAGCAAGGTATGTATCCTTTGAAATATTGAGTTCAAAGATTTGTCTCTGCTTTCTGAAAGCTTCATTTAGTCCAAGCCAGTAGCCTTGTGGTTAATTTTCCCAGTAGATGTCTCATGACCCTGGTGAAGGCGAAGATGTTAGTTGTTGTTGTGGTTGGCAAATGTTTTTTATTGTAAAATATACCAGAGATTAGCGTGATATTTTTGGTGGTTGTGAAAAGTAGATTAAATATTACATGCTTATATTCTGTTGAAAATTTTGTAGTTTGTGAATGCAGATAGAAGTGCTATTATTCTTTTTTTGACTTGATTAATCCACAACTTTCAGTCTAAAACACTGTTGGTTTTTAACAGGTGTTGGAGACGTTTCCTTAGGCTGAGGAGAACTACCTTTGCTTTGGCAAAAGATTATGACGCCTTGAAAATTAATGTAAAGATTGTCAAGTCAATGCCATTTGAGCAGCTTGCAATTCTGATTGAATCAATTGATACCCTTCAGACAGTGAAAGGTCTACTTGACCGACTGGAGAGCCAGTTAAAAGTTTCCAGGGCTGTTGCCTCTATAAATTATCCATCCAGTTTTGATAACATAGATCACCTTCTCAAACGAGTTGCTTCCCCAAAGAGGAGGACTACACCACGGACATCTTTAAGAAGTAGAGTAGGTTCCATCAGGGACAAAACTAGAACTTCTGTTAAATTATCAAGGTATCCGGTGAGGGTGGTTCTTGGTGCTCACATGATCCTGGGTCATCCAGATGCGGTTTTCAGTGGTAGAGGAGAAAGTGAAATTTTTCTGGCCAAATGGAGTTGGAGGGTCCAATACACAGTTCTGATGATGAGTCTGACTCAGCATTGCCCAAACATTTGACCTTCAGATCTCAGCTGGGAGCTTTTGATAAAGCATGGTGCTCCTACTTGAATTGCTTTGTGGTGTGGAAGGTTAAGGATGCTCAGTTGCTGGTGGAGGATTTGGTGAGAGCAGCTTGCCATTTAGAGCTCTCTATGATTCAAACTTGCAAGATGACCCCAGAAGGAGAGACTGGTGATCTTACTCATGATATGAAGGCTATTCAGAAACAGGTACTATGCTAGCCCTATATTTTGGTACAGTACTTTTGTCCTATGTTGATTTTTTTCTCTTTCTTTTCTTTTAAAAAGAATGTACATTTATTGAAGACTTGGTTTGGTCCACCATTAGTAAAGATTTCTTTAGTACTGTTTGATTTATGCATAGGGGGGAATCGTCGTTCAACTTTTTTTCTTTCTGAAAATTTAGCAGTGTTTTCATTTTACTTATTGGCTGACATTTTGAATCTTCTCTTCTATTTTTTTTTTTGGGTCAAAGACATTTTGAATCTTCCTTGGCATAGGTTACAGAAGACCAAAAGCTACTGAGGGAAAAAGTGCACCACCTAAGTGGAGATGCTGGGCTTGAGAGCATGAAATCTGCTTTATCTGGAACAAGGGTAAACTACTTTCAAGCAAAGGAAACTGGAAGCCCGTCAGTGTTGCATGTTGGCGAGTCCTTACTTAGTTAGGATTTTGGTTCCTTACTATGTTAGGTCTTTTGTTACTTACCTATTTGTTTAGTCCTATTATAATTGAGATTTATTTCCTATTGTAATTTAAATTTATTTTCTATTGTAATTTAGATTTATATCCTATTTTATTTAGGGTTGTACTTCTATAAATACCTCCATATTGGAGAAGAATAAAATATGAGAAAATATGAGCATATGAGAATATTTGCCCTACTTTATTTGACTTGGAGCCAGGTTTTCTTGTGACATGTGCTTGCGTTCTCCTCCCCTCCTCTCCAAGGGGGGGAAGGGGAGTGAAAAAAGATATGTTTCTCTTTCCCATGGAGATATTGCCTATTTCTTGACTCCGACGACCCCTTCTCTTCAGGGGGGAGATGGATTGAAGAGAAGTTGTGTCTGCATGAATTAGCTACAGTTGATATGGAGGAATTCTCCTTCACTGGGGCTGAGGAATTCTCCTTCGCTACAGCAGACCACACACTTTATTTCTCCGAGCTCACCTAGTCAAACACTTGGTCCTTCTGCTGCTAGCTCAGATAAGAATCCAAGTCAGTTTGTTCCTTATTTAGGGAAGTTGATACCACTCATCATGAGGGAGCTCTGTCCTCTGTTCCAAAACCCAATTTGGGTCTGCAGCTTGGATCTTCTTCCCAAAATCTGGTCACAGAGAATGAATTGATCGTGAATGAGTTTCTCCATGAGCAGAAGCAGGCGCTGATATCTTCAATGTTACTAGCGAAGATAAAAACAATGTCCAGGTCAGTGCATTTTCATATTTGTAAATAGTATCGGTGGCTTTGTGAAAGACGTAGATCTTATTGCTTTGGATGTTGACAAATTGATGAGTAATGCTTTTTTCATCTATTTATGCTATTGATGCACAAACAGCTGCTTTAGTTTGAATATGATCTATTTATAACTCTGAGTCTTCTGTTATTTAAAGAAATAGTATAGCCAGACGGCTATACTCAGCTCCGTCCTAATTGTTCCTTTTATAAATAGTATAGCCGCGTGGCTATACTTGGTTTTTATTTTTTTTAAAGAAATAATATAGCCGCGCGACTATACTCGGTTTTTATTTTTCCCTTTATAAAAAGTATAGCCGCTCGGCTATATTCGGATTTGCTAATTGTTTGAAATGAAGGTCCGCGCTAATTTTTTTTAAAGAAATAGTATAGCCGAGCGGCTATACTCGGTTTCTAATTTTTTTTAAAGAAACAGTATAGCCGCGCTATTTTTTTTTAAAGAAATAGCGGCTATACTCGGTTTCTGCCTAATTTTTTCTTTATAAATAGTATAGCCGCTCGGCTATACTCGGATTTGCTATTTTTACTTTAAAGAAATAGTATTTGTATGTTGAATGTGTGTTCTTGGTATTCAATAGCGTCGGTGCAATTTTCATTTGTGATGAGAGTGGGCAGTTAAGGAATATTCCACACTCTCGAATAGAAATGTTTAAAGACAGGAGCCTAAGCCTTAAAGAGAAGACTATGTTAACAAGGTTCTTCAAGTTCTTGAGCACTACTTGGAAGCCTCTCGTGGTATTGGTGGTGACCAAGAAGGGAGCCACAATAGTGAAAGTTCCAAGATTTCAGAGGAGGACTTGGAGACTCCCTTTGTTGACTTCATAAATAGAATGCAGTTGCCACCCAAAATAAAATTGTCCACATCAATAACTTGGCCTTTCTTTATCTGGAGCTGGAATTATGCTTCTTTCTTTTTCCTTTTTTTTTTCTTTTTTGATTTTGACTGTGCTTACAACTTGTGTCATTTTCACCTCTCTAGGATTATTCACTGCATTGCCATGGTTGGTCAAGACGACTTGGAAGTTTGTAAAAGTAAACTTAAGACAAGAGATGGGTTAGAGCGTTTAGCCTTCTACCACAGTTCGAGATTAGTTGATTTTTTTGCATAAAGTTTTGTTAATAACATTTTTAGATTCTGTGTAATATTATTCTAGTAATGCTGAACCTGGTACCCACATATAACTTCTTTGTACTTGTTCTTGTTAGGTCGACAAATGCCCATGGACCTTGGATTTATCCTAAATATGGTCATGGGGATTTATCAGCTGCCTTTGCCCACCGAGCCGCTGTTAAAGGTTGCATTGGTGTAAGTTAAAGTGGAAGTATATGCTACCTTTTTCTTAAAATTAAAAACAAAAATATAAAGGAAGTATCCCACACCATTGTTGCCCTGCATATACTTCTTCATATGCATGTGCCCTGTCCCACTCTCCTTCCTTTTCTTATTTATTCTTCTGCCAAAAACTTGGGTTTCTCTTTTCTTTCTTCTACTCTCCTTGATCTATTAGGACCTCGTCAGTTTCCTAAGTCCTCAGTCTAGTAATCGATTTTTCACACAACTTAAGAAAACCTCATTTCAATGTTTTTTTCTTTTTGAAACCGAAAACAAACCTATATATATATATATATATATATATATATATATACAGTCATTCTCTTATCCGGATGCATTAACGTGCGGAACGTACGGATGCATGTGTAAATAGGCAGGAAAGCAAGGCGGGGTAGTACAGAATACACTGCGTCCGCACGATAATAACGTCCGGATATCCGCATAAGAGAATTTCTGTATATATATATATATATATATATATTACAATGGCTGGAGGGATGTTTTAACGGAACATAATCCAGTGGAAAAATTATGTGAAAGTTTTACTGTGATTCTTTCAGCATTCAATCTTTACGGGTAGCCGAAAACAAAATTTAAACTTCTTACCATAGATGAAACATCAACATTCCAATCAATCTTTTTTCCCTAAAGATTGCAAAACAAAATTTTTTGTAGTTGAATTGGGATGTCAAATTATTTCTATGAGAAAGACTGTTTATTCTTTTTTTCTTCTTCTTCAATCTTTGGCTTCTTGTATTCTCTGAGATGACACCCAGAAAAATGAAGTTGTACATTTTCAAGTCTCGTCTTTCCAAAACCTTTGTAAAAAAAAAAAAAAAAAAAAAATCCAGGTTGAATTTGATGAGAAGAGAGAAGAATGAAGGGAGAGTGATCGAATTGAAAAGAACTAAAGAATATAGCTTAGAGGGGGAGAGAGATGAGCATTGAGGAAGAGAGAACCTCGTATACTGTGTACTGCGTGAAGTTATGTGTTTCCCCAAAAACAATAACTGAATACTTTCAATAAAAAAAATCATGTCCTTGACAAAATAAAAAATAAGAAATCATATCAGATGCATTTATAACCATTGGATGACACATTATCTAATGGTTGAGAGTGTGTGTCAAAATGTGTGGTTATATATATATATATATATATATATATATATATATATATATATATATATATATATATATATATATATCGATCCTTTCTATTGAGGATCCCTCAAATAATTTTATTTGAGGATGCCCTTTAAAATACCTTATAATTTTTTCAAGTGATCCAAACCATCTATCTTATAGGTCTTCATTCATAGATCATCCTTACAAAAAATTAGACAAATCGGAAACCGTTTCTACATCCAATTATGTCCTACAAAATCAATGAACACGGTGCTTCAAAAAAGTACTAAAATTTCAATAATTCAATTGAGTGGTTAAATGATATCGGATTCAAGTGATTTTTGTAGAGATGATCTTTGAATGAGTATCTACAAAATAGACTATTTGGATTAGTGAAATACAATCCGGAGTGGGCCCTACAAGGTGTCCCTCAAATAAGGTTATTTGAGGGATCCCTCAATGGAAGCTCACCTTTGTATATATCTGATTATTCTCTCATCGGGATGTCTGCATGTTATTAACGTGGAGAAAAGCAAGGAGAGTTAGTAGAAAATACATGACGTTTGCATAATAATAACGTTTGGACATTCACATAGGAAAATTTCTGTATATATATACAGAAATACATATACAAAGGTCCCTCAAGATAGGGATCCTCATTTGTTGTCAAGGAATGGGGATCGCTTGTGGCACCCATTCTACATTGTGGTTCAATAATTTGAACTATCTATTTTTAAGTCCCCGCTAATAATTCGCATTTCTTGCCAAAAAAAAAAAAAGAAAAGGAAAGGGGATACCTCTCCTGAATTAGCCTGCATATATGTATATGTGTGTGAAAGGATTAAAATATCGGCCGTGCAGATAATGTTGGGCCTCCAATTTACGGATATTTCGGGGGATATATCGTTATCGACTTTAGGTATCGGAAAAAAAATCAACAAAAATGACAGATATAGGCATTGAAACAAAGAATTTTGGAGTAAAACTTTCATAGATGTTATGTACATTATCAATGAATTTATTGAACAAATAAAACTCAAAATTTACTAAGAATAAGATATACATATGATGAAATATAAGTTGTATATAATGTGCGTTAATGAAAAGTTTGAAAATAAAATGTTGATTAGAATGAATAAACCATGCATAAATCCATAGTTTGTTTAAACATTGGATTGCAATTTAGATAAGTGTCCATCTACATAAATGAAGAGCTCCTATGAGATTCAAACAATGAGGAACAACCATCTTGATTCATACAATAGTCATCCCAAGTCATGTAACCCGAGCAGTTTGTAAGCCATGTTTGAACATGGTGCACACATGTCTCTCTTGAGCTCTCTACTATCCTCCCATATATGGGATAGTTAGGATTGACCCAACTAGTGGGTCCATAATCTGTTTCATCATCTTGAGCTCCTTAACTAGTTCCATTATAATTAGACATGACATAACCATAGCCATCATAAGATTCATTTGAGTTAGTACTAGGTCTAGCTCATGGAGGTATGTGGGCGATATATCGGATGTTTTTATGGAACTAAAGTTAGTCAGATGTTTTTGGAGGTATGTGGGCAGTAGACTGTGGATAGATTCTTCATATTAATATATTATAGGGTTCTGGGCAAGGATTAGAGATTTTGGTTTTCAATTTGCATCAATTGCCTTCAAAACTTCTGAAAATTTTCTAGGTTCTATTATGGGTATCGGGAAATATCGAGGATATCATCAAAATATCGAGTGGTTTGCGTGCCAACCAATCCCCCTCGAGGATACCGGCTCGCATGTGGGCTGTCACCGCAGTGGTTTGAGTGCCAACCAATCCCCCTTTCCCCATAGCACCGGGTTCGATCCACAGGCTTGTCAAAATCTTCAAACCCATATGTAATTATTTCCCCCTCCCCGTCGATTTAATCAAACAATCTGAACCTGACTCACTGAGCTTTCCCTCCTCTCTCGCACTCATTCCCCTTAAACTTTCATCGTCTGAGAGCCAAGATTTAAAGGCATGTTTACTTACTAGGAATGAAGAAAGTAATCGGGGAAGTAATGAATCGGTATGGGAAGAATTATTTCCATTAAACTGTTTACTAACGATATGGAATCAACACACGAATGGGGTTGATTCTCATTGTTATTGTTTACTAATTATCGGCAAGATATACTCAGTCACTTTTGTTGACACCTGCAAAGAACTAAAATTGTACAATTAAATACAGTAATGCAATACAATAATACTAAATGTAAAGTTTAATTTCATTTGGGGCAAAGTCTACGTATTACAATCTTCTGTATTACAATAATACAGTAATACAGAAGATTGTTGTCTCTTTTTTTTTCGTTGTAGACGTGCACAAATATATATGTGATGAAAACTAGTTTAGCAGATGTGAACAAAATTTGTCCTATGATATATGATTTCTGTGACACAAAAGAACGAATTAGAAATACAAGGAACAGGGCAAAATATGTTTGTTTTCTCAGCACAAATTAATATTTGTGTTTCATGCTTGTTGAATAAACCCTTTGTCATTCTCTTTTCAGCTCAGTTTATGCACCAGCAAGATTTTCCAAACCCAAAATGGAAATAACTTCTGAAATTCACACCATCGTGATATTCTACTATCAAACTTCATTCAAATACTACCAACATGGTCAACTATGACAAGATCAATTTCTTTATCCATGGTCATACTTTTTTCTGCAATGAATCAGAGTAATCTTTTGACTTTTTTATTGTTAACGTGATGTAAGCTAACAACAATTATAACCAGAAATCTGAGATGAATGTGATTTTAAATATATCTCAAACAGACAGAGACAAAAACAAGACAGCCTCTCTATATAATAACGAAGAAGAAGAAGAAAGATAGATAGATAGATAGATAGAATGACTTACATAGCATAAGGCATTGTTGCTGCTTCTAGGAGGCTTAGCGTCTGCAACGCTAATGTGAAAAAGAAGCTGGAGTGTGTCCTTGGAGTGAGTTTTTATTTTTTCTAGCGTTTGGGGTGTTTTGGAATTATGGTAGAGTGGTAAGGGTATTTTTGGAAGGTATTAAGAGAAAAATGAAATGGGAATGGGATCAACTATCCCTAGTTGATCTGATTCCTGGTTTTGAAGGGGATGTGATTACGAATTTTGAAGTGGAGCCCATATATTTTTTCATTCCTAATTGCAAGTAAACACATGAGAAGTTAGGAATGGAAATCATTCTCATTCCTCCCATACCCATTATTGATACGTAAACATGCCCTTAATCTTGTGTTTGGATGAGATACGTTGAAGTACCAAAGAACTTCAAAGTGTTGAGACTTGGAGTGATAGGAATTGAACTGCCAAACGAACTGAACAATACTGACTCGAGATTAGGTTTCATGACTAACGAGATTGATTTTGATTTTGATAATCTAAAGTATGGAATACCAACCAATTACAAGACTCCATTTCTTAGTATATCTTTTTGTGCTTGTGGAGTACAGAAATTGGGTATCCAGACTCCTTTTTTCTTATGGAGTTCGAATCAAACCCATCTTTGAATTGAAATTGAGATACTGATGCAAGTTCTTCGCAATGGGAATGTAGAATAAATTGCCAAAAGCCATGAGTTACTCTAATTTATATAACGCTACATATTTTGATGTTTGTAGAAAACCTGTACTGTTACAAGTTTGACAAAATTGGGTCATATAAGTACACAAAAACAACAAATTTAATTATCATGTGGTAGCATCAGCATCTTCTAGGAGTCCATGCAACTATATGATGCTTCAGCCCTTCCTTGGCTTCAACCTGGCACATAAACATTGTCTTGGAATCAATATATTTCCAAATAAAAATATAGGAAGCTAAGAGGATGGAAGGAAACGCAAAGAAGATTACTTGTTCTGAGTAGGATTCGGAATGCTAGGAGGTATTCTTCGAAGGCTATCGACTGGCTCGGTGGTGACTGGCTTTTTCTTCTCTGAGTGTGTATGTAGGAGAGCGTGAGAGGATGAAGAAGCTGCTGAAGACAAAGAAGATGGTGGGTGAACTCTGGCTAAGGCTCTATTATTGCAAACTAAATGCATCAATAATATAGCAATGGTAATTTTAAGAAATGTTTTGTAGCAGGATTTCATGGTTTTGCAGACTCAGAGGATGTCTTCTTGCCAATGTGCTTGGTCCGATGATGAGTTAAGGTTATTTATAAGCTCATGATATATGAGAGAGAGAGAGAGAGAGAGAGAGAGAGAGAGAGAGAAGTTTAATTTCCTTAATGACCTTTTTATGTGCTGCTCTCTTAACTTATATTAAATGGAGATTGGATGCAGGAGTGTCATGTGATGAATCTTTGACTATCTTAGCTTCCAAGTTCCAAAGCTCAATCTCCCAAAGAAATTTGCCTATAGTTTTAGTTATAGAGAGCAGTCATGTGATCAGGCACGTGATAAAATTACAGACAATTGGTTGGCAAACTTTGGATTCTGCCTTCTGAGTTTTTTACAATTAAGATAATGACATACAGAGCTATGGTAAATGGCTTACAGAAGCCTAAAATATTTGACACTGGACTTAAAATTAAGGGTTACATTACCAATGCAATGCCAATTTGCAGATAAAGTTTGAAACTCAAGGCCCTCTTTATTATTATAATCCTGCATTTAAACTACCATATGCTTCTCATCTCCACCAGAACCGACCTGAAATTTATGATGCAGTTAAACCCATTGAGATGCTGTTTGAAGAATAAAATATCAGGTGGCTTGTGAATCAAGCATTTTATATCATGAGCTCCATTCTCTTGGACCGAATTCAGGCCAAGAGAAGTGGAATGTCTACAACAAATACACACTCTGAGAGAAATTATACGAACAAAGATACCAATTCACACAATAATCTGTCACCTACGCATCTCTGAGAATCAATTTGTTAGGAAATCAGAACATCCAAAGCTGAGCATGTTCACTATGAGGACAGAATTCATAATGCATGCCAGAAAAGTTGGAATGTGTGACCACTTCAGGAACGAATGTATTACGTGTTGGAGAACTATTTACACCTTAATAATGCAAATAGTTCTACATCATGAAACCTACTTCATCTCATCTAATAGCAAAACTGGGTATTTCGTCAACCTTTCAGCGGGTACGGTTAGCATTTTAGTACCTGACAGTACAAAAAGACAGTCAGGGCACCGACCTTCAACAGTTGACAACAGTGACAGAAAATATTAGACAGTTAAGAACGTAAAAATACAACGATCCTATATGTTTTGATCGAGAAAACATGGCCCATCTGAGCAAGTTTTCACACATGACCAAGATAAATTGGTACAGGCGGCCAACTTAAACCATTCTGTATGTTTTGATCTTAACAAAATGATCCCAGTCTAAGCAGTAGCACATATAATGAAGATAAATAAGTTTTGCAACTCTTTATTATTGCACCAGCATTGCAAAAACTCTCTTTAAATTTTTTTAAAAACTACCAAATTTGGTCATAAACTTACATGTTTTTCAAGTATCTAGCAGTTGGTAAAAGCTCTTCAATTTCAATCTCCATATTAGAGCTAGGTGATCCTTTCTTCAATTCATTCTGATTGACAACAACATCCACAACAAATGTTCCATAAACTGGCCGGTGGTCAGAAAATTGGGACTCTCCACGTATGTAAGAAAGTTGTCTAATCCCATTTCCATGCCATAGTATTCGATCACACCTGCAATATCGAACTAGTCAAATCTTCTTATTAAATTTAAATTGGGTTTCATAAATATATTCTTGCAAGCCACATACCAAGCAGGGGTTCTTCTTTTCTTTTTGGATGTCTTTATCTCTCCAAAATAAGTGTTTGAGTTATAAAAATATTTGTATGTGGGTGCAAAGTAGATTTTTCCCTCTTTCCATCCTTTGAATACTCGCCCTGCTTCTCTTTCAATCTTGAGCTATAAATACAAGCAAAAAATTTATTAGTGCACGGCATGAAATAATAGAATGTGCAGGTGACAGAGAAAGCAAAGTATATGACTCAAAAATGGCAGCCAATGCCCTGGACTTGTCCAGGCCCAGAAATTGTAAATCCATCAAAGATGAGTTAAAAATAACACACCAAACAAAGTATTGAGGGAGTCAAAAGTACAAAGTTTAGCTATATGTTAGATAAAATATGAAATGAAATGCAGTGCTTGTTTCCAGTACCAAATGGCTCATTCATTGAATTGCTACTGAAGCTGAAAATAAAGCTCTTCAATCATATGCTTTAACAAATATCGGACTAGATTAGGTAGTCACATTACATAGGACAACTAAACTTTTCCGAAACTTGTGGCCCGACTCGAACATGATTTTATTATTATTTTATGGTAAATTCAATTACCTGGTCTTTGTTAAGAAGTGCATCCCAATCATTGTTTTCCAAAAGCTTTTGGGTTTCATAGTAGCTCAAAGCAATGCGGTAATTCAAGTCCCCTAACCAGATGACCATACTAGATCCATTTGCAAAGTAATTAGTCAAATAATCAATTTATATGTGAGAAAATGGTGATAGATTATAAAAAGGATTTATGAAAGAAACGTTTAATTCTTTAATAATGGCATTCAAAGATGCTTACTCATGTCCTAGAATTTTATCTGGCATTCTGCTATGAGTTGTTTTGCAAATCTTAGAAAACTGAGTGCTCTTGAGTATCTCTAACACATCCAAATTTCTTTTGAGCTCGTCTCCCTCTTTCTCACCAGATGCCAAGTGACTGCAGACAAAGCAAAAGCTTGTCTGATGGAATAAAAAACTCACAGAAATGCACCCCTGCAACCAGTGAAGAATAATGGCTTAAGCTTACAATAAGAGGCAATATGATATTTTCAATCATGCACAACTGACATATGATAAACCTCTATGCTTATAAATTTTTGTAACAATACCTTGTTTCCAAGGCATCCCATGATTCCACGACTTATGCAAGAGATTCGTAAGTGGCTAACATATTGTATATGCTCCTTCCTAGCCCAAATGGTAACAAAAATTCCCACCATTTGCTTACTAGCTATGAGGCTATACTTCAAATGGTTGTTAGTAGATGCCATGGAAATTTCTGATATATCAAAAACATTTGATCCATCTTCATCCGGTTCAGAAGAAAGGTCATCTTCATTTATATTTGGTTGTTGGCCTCGAAAGCAAAAATCCTTACTATGTTTCCTTTCTAGTTCAAAACTGCAGTTGCAACTCTTCAACCTCCTTTTGCTCTCTGTCCTAAAAGTCTTACTGACCTTTTTAAGGGAAGGCTTCGAGGAAAAGCGTGAACCGCTGGGTTTGTGTCTTGAATATCCATTTGGTGAGTTGTTCAATGACTGATTGATTAAAGCAAGCCATTTTGCTGCAGGTTCATTATCTTCTAGAACTAGCACATTTCCAGCATTTAAAGGGACAATTTCCTGAAAACTGATTGTAGAAAGCAAAAAAAATTAATGAAAGGACCAATCAGTATCTACTACAGAAGCACCTAAATAACATGGAAATATATTTTCTTTTTATAGCTTCTACTAAAGTGATATGTCATAATGAAAAACTGAACAGAGAGCACGAAGTTACCAGGTTGTAACTACAATGATAGCAAAAAGTACTAGTTTCTTTGTACAGCTTGTTTCTGTGTGTTTTCTTGACACACTGTCATACTCTAAATGTTTTGATAGGCACTGTGACTCATATCACTGTAGTCATGTTTTAAAATCAAGTACCTAAATAAACAATCTCATTTCTGACCAAAGAAGTAAATAAATAAACAATCTCAGTTGAAACAATTGTCAACACTGTCATACTCTAAATATTGGATGGATGCTTTTCAGGTGGACGTGAGGGGAAAAAAATGCAATGAAAAGGAGATACATATCCTAAATGAAACTTTGCAAATGAAAAACCAAGTAATCAGGTCCCGAAGAAACACAAAACGGTATTATCAATTTGAAACTGTACAAATCAGAAGGGAAGAGCATAGTAAACAAAAAACAAAAAATAAAGAAATCATACCCCAACACATATATGTCTGATTCATTGTTAATCTGAAGAAAATGGTCCAGATTTAGGCCACTATGAGGAGATTTCCCTCCTACATTCCATGTTGCTACAAAAACTCTACAAAACCCAGAGAAGAAATTTCAATTGTTAAAGCCTATGTGTATTTTGTCAAAGGGATAGAAAGACAGAAACTATAAATTTTCTGCTAGTTCTAGAAGATAGTTTGATTACCGAAAGGACTGAACATCTTGACCACCAGGCATCTGAGGATCTGTGCCACTTATAGATTGAATGTCAACTGCTGGATTGGACTGTGTTTCTGGAAGAAGATACAAGCAACAAAAATTTCATGGTAAGATGTCAAATTTATAAGAGTTCTAGGTAAAGCAAGAAAGAATGTTTCTTTACAGATTAAACAGGAACCTCAGAAAACTCTGCCCCTAAGGAACCAATTATCTTTAACTGATAGCATAAGACTTATATCAACATCGAAAGAAAAAGGGGATCGAATCCAAAATATTGGTTTTGAGGGAGAGGGGGAGGAGAGGGACATGCTTTATGCTTGCTACCTTTCGTGCAATAGCTTAAATTTCAAACATGAATATATTCTAATTTCAAATCTCCATGATGCTCTCCCCTCCCTGTAACACTCAATATCTTTCTTACCAACAAAGCTATTTTAGAACCAAATGACTTATATGGTTGGCTTAACTCAACTAATCATCCCTATCTTACCAAAAAAAGTTAAAGAAGAATAACTAACCATTCCATTAAAAAAGAAAAGCAATACCACATTCTTTAAAAAGCAAATGGAATTGTATTCTGCTCTATCTGTAACCAAAAAAGAAAGATCACATCCTCTACAATATGAGACCCCAATTTCAAGAAATATCCTATCAGATTTTTGAGGAGGCAAAGAGAGAGCACATTGTATGCTCCTGGATTTTCTTTGATGGAAAACAAAAAATTATATATGATAAGTGATTGTATTGAAACTAGAAACAAATTCAATAGACTCACCAGGGAAATCAGATGAGCCACTTCCTTCTCTCCCCTTCATGGTGAAAATCTTATGGATAAAAGACTGAAACAAAAGGGTAGCACAAAATCCCAATTAATTAACCAAATCTGATTAAAAAAAGAAGACTATTATCTTTGGCAAAAGATGTAGATTTTGAGAGGTAGAGGGGTCCAATTTCTTCAACTACAGAAAAGGAAAGAAGAAATTGGAAGCAAAATGGTACATAATCAGAATGAAAAGAGAGCAAAATAAGAAAAGGAACCTTCTTTTTCACGTCTTGATTTCCTACAGTCATTTCTGAAACTGCTACTATTTCATCAATTGGGTTCACAGACCTTCAGAAACAGACACAGAGGCTGCAATTAGATAGATCAAAACCCTTCAACCAGACAAGATTGCTGTCATTTGTTCTTAAAGATATAAAAACTGGAAATTTCATAAATTTGACAAGATATTGATAAACTATTACGATCGAACAAACAAAATCCCATGAATAATCTAATTGCCTAAACATCCAAAATAGCATCAAAACACAACCACCAAAATGGAATGTGGTTTGAAAGTATTAGAATCAAAATATTACCAGAATTTGAAGAAGCTTTGACATTCATGGAGGAGGAGGAGATCTCTGAAATCTTATTATAAAAAGTGCGGCAACAACAACCCATGAAACAAGTTGACAGCCAACATGGGTTTTCTCGAGAAAGTCAACTGGACCAAGCAATTCCTATTCCTTGATAAAATATTTGTCGTTGATTTTATTTAATTTCCCCAGAAAAAAAGACATGGAAAATTGAACTTGATAAGGAGGCCTGCATATTCCATACGTTTTTGTCTGTCTGTGTTTCTGCAACGAATGGCCTCAAGTCCTCTACAGTACCGTTTCAAGAACTGCCCATGTTGATGTACAAACAAGGACAAGTGCAATATATAAGGTCACTAGCAAAACTAACTTTTTTTGTTGTTGTGAAAGTTAAGAAGGGGGAGGCGAAAAACTCACACACACAGGTACTATGAGAGTTTGAATCCAGGATCACTTGGAAGCACACTAAAACTCTGAGCCAATCCAATTAACATCTCATTGATACGAGCAAAACTGACTTCATTTGTCCATGTTTTCTTAAAAAAAAAAAATTGTCGAATTCTTGAAAAATACTTTGTTACTTGTGTATTATTGTTCTTTATAGACAAATCACATTTTGACGCATGTAGAGAAATTTATTTTTTCTTTTTACTGCAAATGATAGTTTAACAAATGTAAAAGAAAAAAAAATTTATTGTATTAGAGTGTGATAATAAAGGAATGAAGGAACCAAATATTGTTGTTTTTAATAAGACATTTATTGGAATTTGTTAGAGAAAGATGGATCGATCTAGACTGACTATATCACTTGAATTCCAATACAGTTCAAACCGAACCACCGAACCACCGAACGAGCATAAAGAACCAAACAATTCTTTTATATTTATCTTCGGGAAAAAAGAAAATGAAAAAAAAAAACAAAGGGAAGCGTCAAAAGGGAGGATAGAATGTTAAATGTCCTTTCAATTAAAAGTCCAAACGGGGGATTTTGGGAATTGGAATTGGGAAATTGAGAGTTTTCGTCAGCTTGTACTTTGTTTTCTTCTCCGGAAGAAGAAAAGCTGTTTTTGAAACTCTTTTGGGTTTTGTGGCTTAATAATAATTTTAATGATTTTTGTTATCATGATTTTTCGCGCGTGCCAGTTTCATTTCATTGGTTTTTGGATTTTTTTTTTGGGTCTAATAGCTTTTGGAGTTGTGATGGGAGAAACAAGAGGGAGTTTTTTTTCGGGGGGAGGACAGAGACCTCTGGAAGGAGTGAAATTTGCTTCGAAAGGGGATATGACTGTTTTTTATCCCCTCCAATCACACGCTGCCACGTGGAACAATTTATATACATAACCGTGTATGATTGGAGGGGATATGAAAACAGTCTTATTCCTGTTCCAAGCAAGCTTTTTTGCTCTGAAAGAGGAAAAAAGGCCCCGCGTGTGTGCGTGTCTCTGTCAAACGGTCAAGGATAAGGCTTTTTGGGATTTGTGGTTTCCTCGCACTTCGGCAGGCGCCAGTCCCGCTGGCACAAAATATTAAATCCCCAGACTCGGTCCCGGTTTAGCTTTTGGGCTCATGACCCCCTTTGCCAATTGTCAATTGCGGTATTTGTTTTTTATTTTTGTATAAAAGATAGTTTAAACTGGTTTATTTTTCAATTTTTTAGTTCATTCAATATAAGTATATCCTAATTAACTTTTTTTTTTATGGTAGAAGATTGATGACATTACTTAATTAAATAAAAGTTTACGTTTTTATTCGATTTGTATAAGATTATTATGAAAGTTAAGGAGAGATTTCATTGTAATTTCAGCATAGTCATAGACTCTTTTTATTTTGACAGAAAAATGATGCATTCAAATGGCAAGAAAATATTACAAACGATCCTCAATTATCGCGTCTTGAATGATATCAAGAAGATCTCGATACCATGAAGACGCGTTGTCAATCGACAAAGCAAAACGGGCTAATCTATGTGTCGCTAAATTGGCCTCTGTAAACACAAAATTAATAGTTGTATCTCTCAAGCCATAAAGTAGAATCTTCTTATTTTAATTTCTTTTGTTGTAAAATAATAAGAGAGGAGTGTAGCATTAGTATTTTGGAACCTCATATTTTGCATACAACGTATGTTTTAGAAAGTGTCCATTGAGATTGTTGTAGGAAATCTTCCCAATTTATTAATGTACCTTTGAAACAAATGAAATTTGATATTCAAGTGATACTGGCCAATGACCCTTTCAAAAAATAAATCAACTTTGGAATTGATTTCTTTTGTATGATTGGTTCATCCCCTCCTAATTTCCAAGCCCACCGAAGTACGAATAAATAACACTTGGAAAAAGTTTAACTCTTCCATGCACCAACTATGACCTAGGTCAAATTAAAATTGTAATTTATATCCAGCAATATGGTTTCAATAGTAAATTCCATTTCTTGTATGTACTGGATTTCTTGCCCCTTCTTTTCTCTTTGGGTATTGGCATTATTAGTCAAAGCCTTTTGGACCAAAATGTTAAAGAAAAGGGTGTTCAAACTATTCATTATTCAATCATGTAATTAAGACTAGCTTTCCCTTTCAAGCGGAAAGGTGCATATTCTTTGGAAGGGGCCAACCTGTGAGAGTCTTCTGGTCCCAAAGCTTCAAAGATAAGAATAATAATATGCTTACTTTTGGTTTTAGAGAGAGAAGCTAAGCCTACGCATACAACAAATATATCCGCATTTCATGTAAACATAATATTGAGTAAGGGCAAGGGCGTATGACCTAATTCATAGTCCAAGATGTTGTGACTTTATGGTTTTTACAATAGCATCATGCGGAAATTCAATAAGCATAATTACATATACATACCTTGATTAGCCTTCAATTAAACCAACATCGTATTTTGTCTTGAACGATTCGAAGAGGAGCCGTCAGTGTAAATGAAATATAGGTTTCTCTCTAATTTTTTGCACTTTAGAAACCCTAATATGTCTTGTTTTATACATTAAATGGGTATGTGCATCCCCATTCTTATAGGTAGAGAGATAACCAATTTCCTATTGAAGCTCTAGTTTCTTAGTACAGTTCTAAGTAATTACCACACATCAAGGCAATAAAATAATAAACTGTTTCTCTTAATTTGACCAATGTGATTATTCGGAATAATATTTATTGAACCCTTATAATACTAAATAATTCCTGTAATATACAAGCTATACCATGTGGACCACATAAAAAATTATAAAAATATTATTCCTTACATTTGGTGGTACCAAAAAGAGTGTCGAAATTTGCCTTGCTATAGGACTCTAGAATCCCAAAATACAGGAAGCTCAATTTCTTTAAGGCTGGCAAAGGAGGGGAGGGGAGGCTCACAGACAACATGTTTGGGATTCAACCCTTTTGTAGTGCTTCAAACTTGAAGCTGCATGCAGTCCCCACTTCTGAATGTAACAAAACTTGTCAATGGGTTCTTGGAGGACCTTTTTTCATGACGCTAATGGGGACACAATTTGCTTTTGTTTTTTAATATCCTTTCTTTAATTTATACATTTATAAGTGCATGTGTATACTCCTTAATTAATTGATAAGCTTAAGAAAAATAAAATTCCCATATTGAAAGTGAAACCCTTTTCACTCTAGAGGCTTGAAAATTGTTATTATTTAATTGAAACTTTATCCGTGCAGAAAGGTATATGCATTATATGTTCACCATTTATTTTTTTCATTTCAATCGTGCCCGAAAAATATTGTATAATATAAAATGCTTAACAATGGATTTGTAGCTCAAATGATTAAAAGTATTCACACCCACATACAAAGTCCTATGTTCGATTCTTCCCTCCCTAAATATTGTTTATCCTTGGAAGGATTGCATTTTTCTAACAATAAAAATAAAATAAAATCGATGCATTGCATTCTATGGTTTAAGCACTACTAAAAGAGGATCAGCGAGGACCTTCATAAGACACGGATACAAAAAGTCTTTATAAAATTCTATTTTGGAGTAGTGATTATATGAATATTTCCATCTCTAAAAATATCAAGTGACAGAAAACTGTCGTCTTACTATTGCTACCAATATACTTAAAAGAATTCGATAAAAAAAATGTATACTTAAAAGAAAGTACAAGCAAATTAAAAGAACGTATATAAATACCTTTTATCTAATGTTGATTTGTGGATGGGAAAATAAAAATTAGTTTTTGAAGTCAACACCCCCGCTAGATTAATATTTTTTATTTTTTATTTTTTACATTTTTACATTTTTGTGTTGTTTGAGAAATAGGTGGGTGAAATGGGAGCTTTTATAATGAGGGGATTCCATCCAATAGTCCAATAATAATTATGCACTGGATCGGCTATTAAAAACCCTCTAAGTATAACCCCTTACAAAAACCCCCCATTCTAAGGCCCCGTTTGGTTCATGAGAAAGGAGGCTTGGGAATAAGAAATCAATTGTTTTCCCATGTTTGGTAAGTCCAGGCATGAGAAATGGTTGCCTATCACATGGGAAAGTAGGGGGAAAGTGAACCCCTCCTCTCAACTTTCCCTCCTCATGGGAAAGTTTGGGAAAATGAGCCAACATTCAATGCACATTTTTCATGACTATTTTGTCCCCATTAACAATTTAGAATTACAATGTATCATTAAATGCATTCTTTTTTTTATTTGATTTAATATGGGTATAATGGAAAAATTATACAAACTTTGTTTTCCATTCCTTCAAAACAAATATGGGAAAGGAAACAAAGTGAAATTTCCCGGTTACTTTGCCGACATTACCAAACGTGGGAAAGGAATATTTCATTCCCATCCATTGGGAAATGATTTCCCATCAAATCCGTTCCGTGAACCAAACGGGGCCTAAGTTCTAACCTCCCTGAATTGAAACACCCGAAAAACCAACTACAATTTATTTAATCAAGAAAGGCCCAAACTGATTATGGAGGTTCGTCAAGCTTCAAAGAAACAAAGGCCCATATCCATATTTTATCTGAAAATATCCTCTGCAAGAAAAAGTAACCAGACGGTGGAAATTGTCGGTGCTTCAACGATAAACTTCTTGATCTAATCGAAGCTGAAGGCCAAAGTATAAAACCCAAACCCCAGCATTGTTGAGGCAAAACATTAAGATTGGGACTCTTCAAATCAGTCAACTCTTTTGATTGTTCTAAGTACACAGGATCCTCATTGAGAATGGCACTCGAAAGTGCTCTTGGCAACCATCTTTGAAACCAAACAAAACCAGCAATAGATTTCTCCATTTTGTTCAATCTGTTTGGAGTTTATAATTTAGTTGAAACACAAAAAACTGTTCGAACATCTTTCTATTTCATGTTAAATAGATACGACCAAAAAGATGCAAAGCTTTTCATTCAAATACGTGGAGAAGAGAACTCGGATTTCATATATTCATAATCCCACATCGATAGAATAGGCAAACGTTGAGCACCTAATATACCCAAGCCTTGGCTTGAGAAGTGCCGAGCTCAGTCACGTGAGCTTGTGACCCACTGTGGGGGCAATAAGGATGGTTTGGAAGGGTTACAGCGTGAGGACAACTTGCGGGTACGTGCGTGCACATGAGGGGCAAAGTGGGCCCTTGTCGGCGTGCCAATCTGGGTGCACAGGAGGTAAAGGTTACAGCACGCGCGCGGGCAGTAAGAGCCACAGGTCGCCCTGAAGTGCAGGCCGTGTCGGCTAGGCCAGCCCTGAAGTGCAGGTCTACAGTTTCTTCCGCCTTGAAGATGGAAGATGTCTTTGCAGAGATGTAAAGCTCGTTGGCTTATCAGAGCAACGAGGGGACTCTTACTGCAGTACTCCTCCAGATTGGATCCTCACTCGTCGGCACCCCTCATGTCGCCACCCACCGTGGGCCCTCACTCTTCAACCCCGACCTCCATCTTTTTGTGCTGTGCCATTTGATTTTCACCAATCAAAATGGTTGTAAAATTGCATTGCACCAGACCAACATTAGCTGCGGACTTGATCTTCTATAATTTATCATCTATTTGTACTCTTATGTAATTTATCAATTCACCATTCGAAAAGGCATTTTCTTTATATCAAACATGTGCTTATATACTATGTAAAATATATGATCCTACGTTCTACAATTATGATATATAATGGGTATCTTGTTTTATAAATCTTGGCAAAAATAAAAGAAAACAAATTTGTCATATGAATTTCAATTTCCACTTAAAGTATTAAATAATATATAAATTTTTTTTTTTAAAATGGAAGGACTTCTGTTATCCGACGGAGTACCAAACACAGTATGACTTAGTCAGACTATTTATCTGGAACAGCACCAAACGCCTTATAATATTATGAATAAATATGTAATACTCTCTGAAATAGATTAATACTATCCGATAAAAATTAGTTAATACAGTCCGACATACCAAACGATAGCTTAGTTGGGGGTATTTTAGGAATAAAAAAAAGCACAATAAATTTGATTTTTCACTTGATTAGGTAACTTGCCGATTTGGATCCTACTCATTGGGTTTTATTTAGAAAAAAAACATGATTTTATTCAAACAAAAATAAAGAGATGGGTTGCCATTGAGGATTGAAAATGAGTAGCTAAACTGAAATGGTTATTAAACAGGCCCTAAGCTTTTTCTGAGTTTCTCTCGTATTATTCACAAATTTACAGCCAAATCATTTTCTTTTTTCAGACTCAATAGAAAAAATAAATAAAGGCAAGCATTAAGTTTCGAAATCATAATCCCTTAACAGGCTATGACAAAGAATTACAAAACAAACCAATAAAATATGTAACGGTCTCTCACTCAATAAAGGCAAAACAAAATTATTTAGGATCCGTTTGATAACTATTTCAGTTTTTAGTTTTCATTTTTTTTAAAAACTGATAACTTAACAAAAGTTGTTTGGTAACTGATTTCAATTTTTAGTTTTATGTGAAACAGGGAAACGAAAAAACAAATAAACTCTCCTAGTTTTTATCACATGAATATCCTGATTCCGTATATGCTTAACTTAAAATAAAAAATAAAAAAACAAACAAAAAGAAGGGTACTTTTCATTTTCCCCTTCCTCTTTCATGTTGGAGGCAGAAAACTCCAGTTTTAATTATATCATCCTCATGCTCATCCCCCAACTACTCATTAATTAAGCTACAGAGACTTCTAAACCAAATAAGCAGAAGCTCAAAGGGGTTTATGTTTCTTCCAATTATAGAACTTGGGACGTGAAACACAATAATTTCCAAGCACGAGATTTGTATTTCCAGCAAATGAGAAGAAAATAAAAGGGCCAATATAAAGCTAGCATTTCTACTGAATTATATCCAGCAAAACCGTAGAGAGAAGAGAACCAAGTATTGAAGAAAAACACATAACCTGTGCAACATGTTCCAGAGAAATAGCCACACCCACAGGAGCAATTGGAAACCCACTTACTCTTTTTCAAGTGGAAAACAAAAAACCAAAAAAACTCGCCAGGCCGCTCACTTTTTGTCCCACATCGACACATTATGCTTCTGTGGTGGTCTTTATATAATCAGTTATACGATGCTCGATTGCCGAGTTAAGTCACGCTGGCTTGTTACCCAAGTGGGGCCAATAAGGATGGCGTGGAAGGGGGAAGAGTGTAGTTTCATTCGCATGAAAACGGTGTCAGACGTCATATGCGATGCCAAATTTGTGGTGCGATTGTGTGTGGGGTCTTTTAACCCGTCTCAGAACGAAGAGGAGAGTGAGATGGGTGGCTTGTCTGCGCTTGGGTTCCCACGTGGCCGGCACCCTCTGTTAGGCTCCGGGACCACATCAACTATAATAGTTTGTTTCATTTTTTTTAAAACACTAACGCTGCTAGTCCATTTGACAAGGAAAAAAAACCCATTGATCTCTCCATCTCCAATCTCGCCTATCGCTCTCCTCATTCTTCCTTTGATTTTTTTTCTATAGGAAGTTGTAGTCATCAGCCGAAATTGATCAGGAAAATACCCAATTGATTGCTATTCTGATTGATGATGGAATATCTTCACGAGGATGGGGATCATAAGGATTTGTCGTGGAAGGAGTAAAATTGGAGGGCTTTTGGGTTCCCTGCAATGAGGACGAAGGCGCGGGTGTTTGATAAAAAAGATTGATTTATTGAGCTGTGGGATTCGCAGCAAAGGGGTCAACCAAAAAGAGAGAGAGCGTATGTATGTAAAAACAAGATGAAGAAAAGGATGGGGTGGGGTTAAGAGTGGGCCTGGGAGCCTAGCAGAGGGTGCCGGCACGTGAACCCAAGCGGCAGAGGCATATACCGGAGCGCCATCTGCTGCTCTGATAAGCCAACGTTCTCGGCAACACAAAGAGGTGATCTCCATTCTTGTCATCGAGCGAAGACCTACTAAATTACAGGCAAAGCAGCCTTGCAAACTTCGCTCTCCTCATTCTCCCGGCTCTCATATGACGTCTGACACCAGTCAGATGCGATGACCTTTCACTCTACCCTTCCGTGCCATCCTTATTGCCCCAAGTTGGGTAACAAGCCAGCGTGACCTGGCTCGGCAATTGTGTCTCTAGGAACTGATAATATAAAAACCACCACAGAAGCGTAATTTGTCAATGTGGGACAAAATGTGAGAATCATGCAAATGCCCGGTGAGTTCCCCCCACCCCCTCAGGCGAGAAAGTGGGTTTGTTGTCCAGATTAAGGTAGGGGGCCCAATTGCTCCTTTGGCTATTGCTCTGGAACATCATGTTGTTGGTGATGTTTTTCTTCAATATTTTTGGCTTCGTTTTATTGCGTCGTATTTTTCGTCTTTGGTTTTGCTGGATATAATATTTTTCAGTAGAAATGCTTAGCTTTATTGGCCTTTTTTTTTCTCATTTGCTGGAAATATAAATCTCTTGCTTGGTAATTAATGCGTTTCACTTCCAAGGTTCAAGAATTGGAAGACCACTAGAACTCCCTTGGGCTTCGGCTTCCGTGGTTTAGAAGTCTCTGTAGCATAAAACTTCTTGTTCTACTCTGCCGCGAAATGAAAGAGGTAAGGGAAAATGGAAAATAGGAATGCTAGCTTAGCTTTACTGGTCCTTTTTTCTCCTTTCCCTTATTTTCTTTGTTATTTTTAATAAAAAAAACTACGGAGAATATGTGATATTGTTTAGGGTGATTTTATTGGCACCCCAAAATTTGCTCTTTGCATCCCATACTAATTTTAAACATGAATAACCTATTTTACCCTTGTACGTAATTATCGTTAAGGACGAAAAACATCTAAAATAAAAATTAAATTTGCTCACTACACCCCACGTATGTTCCTGCAACCCTAATTTGATGCCGTAATATTCCATTAGGTTTCTTTCTGCTTAAAGATTTGATCTTTGTGATTAATTGGTAAGCTCTTGTTGACTGATTTGCAATAATCGTATGTATGATATGGATTTGTATCATGGAAAGCCTAGAGAAAAAGAAAAGGGTCTTTCTTGGGTTGCATGGAAAATTCAATTTTGAAGCTTGGCTTGCTCTCTTTTTCATGATTAATGGATTCATATATGTGGAGCCCATAGGTCTGATCTGCTTATTATGATGAACATTTCTTGGATATGTTAGCCATTTTTTGCTTATTTTAACTTTGATTGAATGTGTTATGCACTATTTGTATGCTTCCAGAGCGAATTGATGAGAAACCAATTGGGTGTGGGAAAGTCTATGAAAAAGTATTGAGGGGAGTTGTGATTGTTTCATGGGCAACACATGCCGTGGATCTTTCAGGGGGAAATATTTTCAGGGCTACAACCAGCCTGAAGACCAATCTGCTTCCATTTCCAAGCCGAACATCTCTTCTAACCATTCGACTTCTGACCACTCCCCATCCAGTTTGACCATTCAAATAGGATGGGGTATGCGATTGGGGTTGGGATTTGCGATGGAGTCTATTGCAAATCGGATGGGGTGCGTTTGAAATGCCAGGGGGTTTGCGATGGGGTGTGTCTACAAAAGGAGGGAGTTTTCGATGGGGTGGGGTTTGATATGAGATAAGATTTACACAGGTAAGTTAAGAAATAGGGTTCATAAGGGCAATTTAGGAAGAAAAATGGGGTTTAGTGAGTAATTTTAAATTTTACTAAAATTCAATAAGGTGTAAAGAGAATGTGGGGTGCAAAGAACAAATTTTGGGGTGCCAATAAAATTACCCTATTGTTTATCCTAAAAAATGCAACAAATACCTAGAACAGACTTTGGAAAAATGTGAATTGTGAGCGTGTCACTATTAGCAATTAACCAACTCTAATAGACGGAAATATAAATAAATAAGAGAACTTGTGCACCAAGTAAATGATTGTAATCAAAAGACTGTGAATTGAAATGGTAAATGGAATCAATAAGGTTTTTTTCTATGCCTTAAGACAAATAAGGACTTCAAAATTTCTCTAATACAATGGAAAGTGCAATAAAAGTAAATAAAACAGTGAAAACTGTTAGTGCAAGATTTATGTGTTGGCATGTTCCTAGCCCAAAATCATGTTATGTAAGACCCGTGAGCTTGAGGAAGTAAGAACGGTGAGCAATTCCACATCGCTCGGGGAGGAAAAGGTGAAGTGTCTTATATGTGTAGGCACTTCTCTTCCTAGCACGAGACATTTTGGGAGCTCACTGGCTTCAGATTCCTTGGAATTTCGAAGTTAAGCGAGTTGAGGCTAGAGCAATTCCAGGATGGGTGACCCACTGGGAAGTTGCTCGTGAGTTCCCAGAAACAAAATCATGAGGGCAGGGCCCAAAGCAGATAATATCGTGTTAGGGGAGTCGGGTCGTGACATAATGGTATCAAAGCTGGACCCCGATCGGAAGTGTGCCAGCAAGGACTCTGGGCCTTAAGGGGAGTGGATTGTAAGACCCGTGAGCTTGAGGAAGCAAGAACGGTGAGCAATCCCACATCGCTCGGGGAGGGAAAGGTGAAGTGCCTTATATGTGTGGGCACTTTTCTTCCTAGCACGAGGCCTTTTGGGAGCCCACTGGCTTCAGATTCCTTGGAACTCCGAAGTTAAGCGAGTTAGGGCTAGAGCAATCTCAGGATGGGTGACCCACTAGAAAGTTGCTCGTGAGTTCCCAGAAACAAAACCTTGAGGGCAGGGCCCAAAGCGGAGTCGGGTTGTGACATAATGGTATCAGAGCTGGACCCCGACCGGAAGTGTGCCAGCGAGGACTCTAGGCCCTAAGGAAAGTGGATTGTAAGACCCATGAGTTTTAAATTATTTTTTCTTCCTAATCTTTTTGGGACTCCTTCCTATGGTTGGTATGAGTTTCCTAGAAGCTCTACACCTGTTTTGTTTTAGGAATTTTGTTCCTAATCCGATTGGAGAAATTATAGAATAGTACTGTACTACCACGTCAGCAATGATACTCCCATTCATAATTTGCCACATGTCTATTTTTTAAAGAAAAATTATAAATTTTTTACATTCAAATTTGAATTACAGTGTTACCCTTTAAACATAACCATCAACCACCTACCCGACCCAACACTGCCTCGCCTCCCACCACCCCCTCCCTCTTTGTTTCTCTACTTCCCTCTCTCTCTCTAGAAAACAAGGAATATAAGTTGACTGTTGATTCACCCATTAGTTGACTGGGGTTCAATTGCACCTGTGGTCTATATCCCACACCAACATATCGTGTTTGCAAATCCCATCCGTTCATGTAATTAATGTATTCATGGTGGGCGGCGACCAGGGGAGGTACTACTGGGTTCGTTGTTGGCGGTGGTTGTACAATCTTTCAATTTTTCAATTTTTTTTTGTTCTTTTAATTTTGAGGGAGATGAAGACAACCCATTTGAAGAAATTGAAGGATTGGGATCTGAATTATGATGCTAATATTAAAGAAGAAAATGGCAAAATTTGAATGTGAGATAGAGAGAGGAATAGAAACAGAGACGGAGGCCAGAGCCGCAACAACGGCAAGGGGAATTGCCATCCGGGTCGTGGTGGAGGGTTGTCTTCTCTTTTTTTTCGTTGTTTAAATTTTATTGCAAGGGTAAAATTGGATACCAAAGTCCATCTGTACAAATAGTTTTAAATTTTTTTTATAAAATAACACGTAGCAAAATTTAAGTGGGAGTATCACCAGCTGACGTGGTAATACTGTACCACACAATAATCTCTCATCCGATTGGGTCTTTTTACATCTTCCTAGTTTGATCTAAAACAAGTTTTAACTTTATGAATAATTGGTTTTTGCAATACTAAAAAGAGATAACTCACATATAAATATATTTTTCTTTCAAACATCGTTTCTTGAGTGAGTTGAATTCCACGCGCCAACATTAAAAAAATTGAAAACCAGGCGTTGATAGAAACCAACGGGCAGAAGCCACGTGTTGCTACCCATACCCTATGATATTGGATTTTTGATAAATCCAACGGCTGTGATTTTTTTGGCTAAAAAATTGGAAAAAATACCTAAAATTTCTATTAAAAAAATTTCTATAAATACATACCAATATTATTCACTTTCCACAACAAATTTTCATACAAAATTTTCTCCTTCCAATATTTTTCACTTATATGAAAATCTTATTTGGAATTTGAGATCCGAATGTTATAATAAATATGGACACATGACAACCGAAAACTTTATCTGAAATTTGGGATGAGAATTTTATAATAAATAGTGACATGTGAAAATTGAAAATCTTATCTAAATTAATTGTTTTAAGTATAAAAAAAAATAGAAAATAAATTAAAGTAAATAGTGATTTCCATTGCCCTGCTCACAGGAGTGGAAACACAATTGCAAGGCTTGCCACTATTCAGTCCTTGCTTTGCCCTTGCCTATAGAGGTGGAGATGCTCTAAGAAAGTTATCGTTTGTCTTGATTTCATTATTGAGCGCAAAGCAGGAAAGAAAGAAGGAAAAAGGAAATTTTCCTTTTTGTCTCTCCTTGGTAGAGAAACAAAATTTCGAACCTAACCATACATTAATACACAATTACTAGATAACATTACTATCAAGAACAATACAGGAAATGGACAGCTCTAAACACATGCCCAGAAATCCCTACCAACTAAGTTAGAAAGGAACAAAGGAAAAAGAAAAAGAAATCAGTCTTGACATTGAATACAGACGTGGCCGAAGAATGCTGCATGAGTACAGTATGGTATTAAGATTGCTGCATCGCCATCATAGAAACAGCATCAGGTTCATGGCCATGCACTCTCAATCGATATATGCAAGTATGAGAAGGGCTTCCATGGTTGGATGTGAAGTCCAACCTCATTGTGTCAACAAGGCCGGATGCCGCCGAATCCAAGATATTGAATGTCTGAGCATTGCTCTTCTCAAGGTCGTAAGTGAATTCAGCGAGACGGAACATCTTCTCTGTATCAACTTCTAGATCATCATGCGTTCCTAGCCACCCAGAGACCCTGCAGTCTTTGAGAGCACTCCGTCTGTCATAAGCAACACTCTGTAAAATTAAAAAATACGTGTTAGCGAATGGGGGATCTGTTTAAGGACACTATCAACCAAAACAATCATAATAAACACAAGCACACAGACATGTTAAAATGCAAAGAGAGAGAACAATGGTGCTGAACTCAAGTCAGAATAAATATCCAGAGAAGAAATTGCCTTTCCATGTTATTTGGTTCACATGCTATGATACTTCAGCACTGCAACAGATGCTATTGGTGCAATAAAAGCAACAAACTAGTGAAGCCATAGTTGCTTTGTAAAGGAAGTAAGCATCATGCAAACAGGTCCAGTAATTATTCTTTCTATTTAGAATCTAGATTTGTTTCTTGGTCTGAAAATTCTTTCTATTTAGATTGGACTCTCAACTTCTCAGCACTAATCGTACAGAATGTTAATTACAGTCTCCACTTATAAAACAAGTAAGAACTAGTAACAAATTAGTATAGATATCCAGAAATATTTAACGAAGGGGACAGAGTTGCATCAGCTGTAGATATAGACTAGGCTAAGGTATATAGTAATTTTTGTGTATATGCAAATAATCGAAAATGGAATGGGATATTAATTATTTGGTCTAGTAAACACTAAACTTTGAAAAAGAAAACATAAAATAAACAAAAAATGGAAAATCAGAACTCATCCTAATGCTGGCTGAAAGAAAAAAAATCAGAAAAATGCTCACAAAGACTGACATTTGCACATAGTTATATTGAATTTCTAACATATACAAACATAATATTATTTCCTTCATAACTTTTTTATTATACAGTACTACTGCCTCAACTAATTTTCATTACTAACACATTACTTATTCATAGTGAAAAAAACTTTTCAATAATTATCCTCAGTCCGACATCTTTTATACACTGGTACTTGTTGAGATTCCAGTTCAGACTCCTAATATTAGATGAAGCCTTCCTGTAAGCACCTATTGAAACCAACAAATGATACGACATCCATTGATTGTTCAGAATTTTACAGCCAAATCAAACATGCTTCCTCTAGAGAAATTATATTTAGACCGATTAAATAAATTTATACCAAATTTGCAAATAATAAGTCCTCCACCTGCTATGACAATTTCTATAAAATGACCTAGTTATGCCACATATGCAACCCAGTTAGCCCATCAAACAAATCACTAAACTAGGTCAAACCAAAGCAGTCTAATGCATAATAGCAAATAAAAAAAGGAGCTTCAAAAGTTAGTGTTGTCAGAGACGTGCACATAAAACTCTGGCATAAGTTTTTACCAAATGAATATCCTAAATGCTCCACACTAAACCAACCTTACTGAATATTCTCTATGTAAGCTGCAGCCCATAATCATATTCAGAAGAAAATGAAAGAGGAGGGAGGGGTTGAGTTGCAACCAAGCTATCATTCCCTTCTTTATTTTTCTTGATTCTCTCTTGAGGATTGCATCAACAGCCATCCTCAACTAGAGTAACTTTAATGAAATAAAATTTCAGTTTCACGTATATCATCCTTGTTGACGACTGCTCAAAAACTACATAGACTTCTTACATCGAATAATGAGACTTTCCTAGAACTATTCTACAAATATAAATATATTGAAGAGGGCACCAGCAAAACTTTTTTAAAAATTGAGAAAAAAGATATGTTGGGCTATAAAGGGGGTCAGCTATAAACCTGATTTGTATATGGACTTATCTGTACATATATCTTAAGTCAAAACTTAGCAGTTGAAGCAACATTATAAATCCCAAAACTTTCTATTGCAAAGTAGTTAAAATAAAAGTAATTTATGAGCAAAATGGTTTTTTTTGTTGTTGAACTTTTCTACTTTTTTTGGAAGTTATCATATGTGGAGAGCAATCTCAAACTTCGTGTGGAATTCTCAGCGTGTGTGCATGTGCGCACGTCTGTATATTTTACAAAATCTCTAACTGGCTTTGCAAATTTGCAAACCGAAGCCATGATTTTGCCGGCTCCTTACTAGTTCAGTTCCACAACTGAAACCATTGAGCCAAACTAAAGGGGCTTTGGGTATGTCCGTTCCTTCCTTTTCAACATTTTGACAGCATAAACCACATTGATTAAAGCTAAGGCAGTAAAAGCTGAGTAACAGTATCCTAACCAGAAGAGGTAGCAAGAGAACTCAAATGAACACAACAGCACTGTAATGAAACTTGTCACATCTGGTGAGAGGTACATTAGTACAAAAACCCTCTCTGCCTCTTGTATATCTGTCTCTTGAGTCTTAATACAGCTTTCAAGCTAATACATGCTTACTCCAATATGTAGACATAAAACAACCTTTTAGACACAATGAAGGCTAGTAAAGTCTTCTACACAAAATCAGACAGCTCTACTTAATAAATAGTCCATTTAACTCTCTCACCTGTGTTACATAAAAAGTAGCCCAGAAGACCAGTTCCACAAAAACCCTGCAGAAACAGAATCCACCTAGACTACTTCAAAGCCCCTTGTAGAATTTTTGCAAATTTAAGTTATTTGCAGAATGCAATAACCGAAAAATTGACTATAACCGAAAAATTAACTATCTAACATGGTCCATACTCAAGAATTCAATCTATACCTATTCTGGAATCCTGTAGTATCCACAATACCCTAACATAACAAATAACCTGGTCAGAAAAGTAAACCCTAAGAAATTCCGATGACAATTACTGCAATAAATGTTACTCTAGCCTGAAGGTTCTCTACTTCAAATTTCAAACCCACTTTCCTAGTTTACTATGAGCTAATATCACCAGACCCTTGAACCATCTTAAACAATCTCCCTATGAGCTAACTACCACAATACCTGTTCAATAGATTCATCCAATTGAAGGTTCAAAGCTACTTCTAAATGTCAAGATTGATAGATTGCGAACATTTAATTTTCAACCAAGGTTAAATTAAAAATAAAATACAAGCGAGAAATGCATCAAGAAACAAAGACAAAATAGGGAACAAGAACATCACCTTTGCAACATGTTCCAGAGTGATAGCCTCGGGAATAATTGGGGTCCGCAGCTTAATCTGGACAAACCCACTACTCCCTTTCAAGGGAAAACACTGCCCAGGCTCTCCAAAACTCGGTCTTAGCATCTTATCGGCATCACCGTGAACCCCATTTTTTATACTCTTCAAGAACAACCAATTACTCGCTTTCCCCACCAAATATGGCTCTGAATGCTTCACAACGAAAGCCCCGCCACTGGCCAAAGCATAATCCACCCTACCGAGACCATCTGACGCATGCTTCTCTATCTCCTTCTCAACAACATTCCTCGCATACGCCCTTACATTATCCAAACTAGCACCCAATTCGCCATCCTCGCCGCTCTTCGCCTTCTTCTTTAAGTCCTCGTACATCCTTTCAAACTCTTGCTTCGACAACCACTCCACGCTCCTTAAATCCTCCACCGACCTCTCCAAACCTTCACTCCTCGCCTCCAATTTCCTCAACTCACTCTCCCACGCAACCCCTTTGTCCTCGATCTTCTTCTCCACTTCTCTCCTCAACCCTCCAACCTCACTCTCGATCTTCCGGTCCACAACCTCCACTTGAACCTGAACCATCTTCGTAGTCTTCTTCATAAACGATTCAACCTCCGCAATGCGACCTTCCAACTCCGAAAACGCCATAGGAACCCCATCCCCGGACCCCAGAGCGAGTCTTCTGACAATCTGAAACAAACCCACAACCAACAGAAGAAGAAAGAAGTTCTTGCCAACGATTCGGAGGATGGTGACCCAGCGAGGCTTGGGATCACCGGCTACGCTTCTGCGAGAGCGACGATTGGAGGGTGGTGAAATGGTGGAATTGGGACCGGTCTTCTTGCCCTGGGCCGACCGGTCGAGACCCGGTTCGCCCCGGATCGAGTGGTGGCTCAGATCCTTAGAATTACCCCCGGTTTCCGCTTTGTCGTCGGCCTTTTCGGCGGAGACAAGTTCGATGTTTGTCGATTTTTTCTCGACGGCCACCACGGTACGCCGCCGAGTCGTTGTGGCCGGGTTCGCCGTTATAGATACGGTCGAAGCCGACATTTGATTGAATTTTGGGATTTGAGAAATGTATGAATTGTAGGGTTCAGGAGACTGAAAACGAGGGAAAATGGGGAAAAAGCGGAAATGAGAAAATAAAGGAAAATTTGGGATTTTGTTTGAATTTGATTGAATAAATTGGAGATCAAGTGATTTGGAAAAAGAGGGATTTACGCGAACCGACGCGATGGTTTTTGGGCGCTTTTGGTGTTTTGAATCTTCTTGTAATCTCTATCGTCTTGGATCATGAGTTTATGGATCAGTCTTTGTTCATGGGCGGCCCAGTTCGTACTTTGACAAATTTTAACCACCACGTCCACAATACGGGTTTTGGCCCAATTAATTTTCTTTCATTTTACCGGGTTTATTTGGGTCTTATTTTTTAAAGGGCAAAAATTATTTTTGGTGACTTGGGTTTGGAACGAAAATGATTTTAGTTACTATAATTTTAATTTTTCGAATTTGGTCACTGCAATTTTAGAGAGCTGATTTTCCACTCTCATTTTCTCCATTTACACTCTCTTTTTATTTTTAATCAAATTTTTTTTGTTTTGTTCTTTCTCTTTCTTATTCTATCCTTACTCGACATTAATTTCTGTTTTACTTCACATTTATATTATTTCTTTTTCTCTATACTTACTTTTCCAACTTGCACTTCATTTTCAAAAAAAATAAATAATTCTTTAATCAAGTAAGAAATAATTAACACTGTATATTTTTCTAGGAAAAATTCTATGGCCCAACCTGCAAAAACTCATGCTACAGGAATAAACCTTGAAGCCATAGTTTTTTTTTGGTGCTGTTAAACGAAATCTAAAATTAACTGAATACACCATACTACCAAACTATTTATTGAATTACTAATTTACCCTAATATAAAATGACAAAAAAGGATATATTGAATATTGAAACAAAAGTAATTTTAATAAGTACACATACTCAACATATTCAACCCTAATCAAATTAGAATTTCAGAGTTTGATTCCAAACAGATAAAATAAGAATAAAGAGAACAAATTTAGCAGATTCAAAAAAACTAAGAACTGGGTATCCAATTCTCTATATAATAAATCTATACATTCATAAGAGAAGCAAGTGAGGAAACAAAGCATACCCTGTAACCCAACAGATCAAACACAGAACACAAAACATGAGAGACAGTTAGAGAAGTTGGTGAGTAATAGTTACTTGCAGGATCAGCGTGAGCTTGGAATTGGAGGGAGTAAGCGACAGTGAGTGTTATGAGAGTGAGAAAGAAAAGGGCATTTCTCATTCCACTGAGGAAGAGAGATGAGCAAGTTGGTTTGAATTTTCAAGTATAAGTAGGTTTACGAGAAAATCATGACTTTGATTTGAATTGCAGAGCAGCTACATTTTGTAATTTTTGGGTTTTGGTAGCGAAGTACCAACTGGGGCTCTGTGTTTTTGCTCAGTACTGGGGGAGCTTGAACATGATGACTTACATATGAGATGAGATTGGCAGAAGATAGATTAACTTCATTTTTTACAATTTTCGTATATGAATAATTCAAATTAATTCAAATTTGAGATGGGAATGAACAAAACAACCGCATTCAAATTAATTCCTTTTTGTATATGAATAATTTTACATAAACTTAGAAGAGCCCCACATAAATTTGTTATTGGGCCTTCAAGCCAAAAATGCGTCTTACTAAGGGAGATCAATTCTACACATAAGGCACTTTACCTAACTTCACCCAAGCGATGTGAGATTGTGGCATCACTCTTGATTGTCACAATTTCAATTTTTAAAAGGTTGATCAACTTTATTTTATTTGCTTGTATACGTGACATTAATGAATACACACGATGCAATATAAAAAGTCAAATAAAGAGTAAAAAAGGGTCCACATTCGCAACGTAAGCAAGAAGAAGAATTGAAAAAGGAGAAGAGAAGATCGAGGTAGGAGTTACGTTTTTATTTTAATTTTTTTTGTTACTTTGCTATTTTTATTGTTTTAAAAGTTAATAAATTCTATGTTGTTTTATGTTTTTGTTGTATTAATGAATCCAAAAAACGTAGAAGAGAAGTCGAAACAAGAATAAAAAAGAGACCCGTATTTGCTAATTTAATATTTAACGGTCAGACTGACGAATGATTTAACGGCCTTTTTTTTAAAAAAATGATGGATAAATTTTTTAATTTAATAAAATAAATAAATTATAATCAATTAAAAATAAGCCCCCACAATCTTTCTTTCTTCCTTTGTGAAAATAGACCTTACATTGGATAGAGCTTAACACAATAAGAATTTTGGACATCATATAACGATAGTTACTCGTGTAGTGATGCATTGAGACATTATAATAATTTAATTTATTGAATTTCTTATTTTCATAAAACCCCAAGATATTTAAAATGTCTTGAAAGAGCTTGTTGTGTAATCTCTGAAAATAGAACACAGAAGAAAGGTCTCAAAATTACAAATAGGCAAAATAGCATGGAGTGCCACGTGTCCACTGTCTGCTACTTTTCAATTTTTAATTTGATTTTGTGCCTACAAAGCGTATATCCCACTTCCACAGCGTTTCACTATTGGACAAAACTCTCGTTAGTTGGGTTCACTCCATACACTCTTGCTCCCCTGCCTGCCTGCCCACGTTTATTTGTGTACACCTCTCTACACACACCAAAAAGAAAATTAAAATATTACAATAAAAAAATAAAACTTCCATATAATTTGCTAATTATACAAATATTATTACCCTCTTTAAAATCCTCCTACTTATTTCAGAAAATCTAACACGATGTATTTAATATGCTTGTTAAAATTAAGATTTTTTAAGTACAAATGATAGTTTAAATTACAAGAATGTTGACTTTTCTCGCACACACACTATCAAGGTATGGTGGGATTTAAATATGTGATCACTGCCTGCAAGTCAATGCCATTTTACACTAAGCTAAACTGTTAGCTATTATTATTATTATCAAGAAATTAATAAACAATTTGAATTATTTATTGGTTGCATACAAGTGGAACCAAACAAATTGGGAAGTCCATAATGAACCCATGAGGGCGCAGGCAGAGGACTGTCTACCTAGAGAGAGAAAAAAAAAGAATTAAATTTTGGGTACAATAAATAATATAAAAAAAAAAATTTGGGAATTTTTGGTTTTTGCAGAAAGCCAGGAACCTCTCTCTCTCTGTGTTTTCTCTTTCAACTGCGCTTTTTGAGTTTTGTTTGTCTCTCTGCAAATTGGATACATTGAACAAATAGATACAGTGGGTAGATGTTTTTGTAAGTGTGCTTCTGCTGATGATTTCAACCTCCACACTCAAAACACAAAACAATCTCTCAACCCAAAATTCTTCCTTCGATTCAGATCGGACTGTTAAAAGTGAGTGCTTTCTTTCTCTCTGATTCTCTTGCTTTTGCATTTCTCTTAGATACAGACCTCTCACTCATTCTTCTTCTTCTCTGTTTTTTCTATTTTTAATTTGTCGGAAGTTTTTTTTTCTCTGAGGAAAACATTCTTGCATTTGGAAGTTGGGTCAGTAATGTTTTTTCTAATTATTAAAAAAGATATATTTTGAGAAAAAAGACAGATTTTTTGTTGCATGCAAATCTAAGCTTTTGGATTTGGGGTTTTTTCTTTATTTTTGCGGTGAGGTAATGTTGTGACTTTTTGGTCCGTTTGAGGAAATACTGTAATTTGATTTTTCATGCTTCATTGTGTTGCTCTTTGATTTTCTGGGAAAATGGGATTTTGGGGTTTTTGTTCTTGAGAGTTTGATTGTGGGTTTAGGGTCTGAAAGCATTGGCCCAAATAGAGGTTTCTAGAAGTCCTTTAATCACTTGCATGCAAGAGACTAAACTTCCTTGACCCTTGTTCACATCCTTTCTGGCTACTCCTTTTGTTTTATTTTCTATTGTATATATGTATGTTTGGTTAGATTTAGGCTTCAATAGCTTATAGCATCTGATTTATTAGTCTTGTTATTGTTTAAATATATATTATTTTCTCTGGATATATAGGTTCATTATTGTCGAGTTGAATTTGCAAGTTGGTAATCTTTTGATTTTTGTTTTTGTTTTCAAAGAAATTGACTATTCTTATACATTCAAGCGATTTTAAGCTGTAATTTTATGGGTATTATTTTTGCCCTTTTTTAATTATAAATTGTTATCCGTCTTTTTAATTGCAGCTTATGGCTCTATCCTTTGCATGCCTACATGTTCTGTTGCCTGGAATTGATGAAATCATTCCAACCCCCATTCAAATCTATATATGCATGCTTGAGTGCTGGTTTTGCAAGTCAAGTTGATGTCTACTAACCATCATTCTCATTCTTCTTTTAGTTACTTTTGGTATTCGTAGCATGCATGGTCTTGTTCAATACTGGAGAATTCTATGTCTGAAATTTCAATGTTTTCTTGTTAGGTTTCTGATTTTTGGGTCTGAGTTTGAAGATTGCCTGGAGTGGTTATAAGGCTGAGCTATGGTATGGGTTGATATATTTGGTAATAGGCTTTCTGTAATCACAATTTCTTGTTGAGAATTGGTGAATGGGGATACAGACAATGGGTTCTGAAGGTGGGGTTGATGGTAATTGCAAACAGTCGCAGTTCCAGCCTTTGGCACGACAAAACACAATTTACAGTCTCACGCTTGATGAGGTACAAAATCAGTTAGGTGACTTGGGGAAGCCACTCAGCAGCATGAACCTTGACGAGCTTCTCAAAAATGTATGGAGTGCTGAGGCCAACCAGACCATGGGTATGGACATTGAAGGCACTACACTGGTCAATCAAGCTACACTGCAGCGTCAGGCAAGCCTGTCATTAACTAGTGCATTGAGCAAGAAGACAGTTGATGAGGTTTGGAGAGATATTCAACAAAGCAAAAATAATGAGGAAAAGAAATCTCAAGAACGACAACGTACTTTGGGAGAGATGACTTTAGAGGATTTCTTGGTAAAAGCGGGAGTTGTTGCTGAAGCTGAAGCATCTTCAGACAAAAAGTGTTCTGCTCCTCTTGCCGTGGTTGATGCGAATGCAGCATCTCAGTTTCCACAAGGTCAGTGGCTGCAGTACCCACAACCACAATATCAGCATCCACAACAAAGTATGATGGGGGTATACATGCCAAGCCAACCTATACCACCGCCACTGCACATAGGAGCTGGTGCTATAATGGAAGTGCCATATCCTGACAACCAAGTTGCGTTGCCTTCACCCTTAATGGGTACATTATCAGATACACAGACACCTGGGAGGAAAAGGGGCAACCCAGAGGACATAGTTGAGAAGACCGTTGAACGGAGACAGAAAAGAATGATAAAGAACCGGGAATCTGCTGCTCGTTCACGAGCACGAAAGCAGGTCAATTTTTCATTTCTTTCAGTTGGTTTATAAATCAACCACAAGGTTTTGTTTTACAATCTTTAGCTGAAAATAGAAAACTGTAACAGGCGTATACAAATGAACTGGAGAACAAAGTTTCACGTCTAGAGGAGGAAAATGAAAGGCTAAGGAAACAGAAGGTTAGGGTTTCTTTTAATATGATGTCTTTTTGTGTTTGTTTCATTTGATTTCCCCAGTACACCTTGCATTGTTGAATGATATTTGTAGTTGGGTTTGATACACCTGCAATGAGAAACTCTTTTTTCCCCATTGTTAGAAAAGAGATAATTGTAGTTGGCTTTATTTTCTTTCATTTGGTAGTAGGCAGTTATTTGTTCTGCAGTAGATTTATTTTGTTTTCAGATACAAGCCTGTTGCAGGTAACTGAGACATGCACCCGCAGGCACCACTCACATAATTTTGTGACAATTAGAACTGTGGTTCGGATGGAGGATTATTATATTTCTTGAATTTGGATACTGCTGGGATCTGATTGATCTGATACGTCCTTGGTTCTGGAAAATATAGATGTAGTAGAGATTCTTGTATAAATGCTTTAGTCGGTAACTTGGTAGATTGAGTTTGCTAAAATCACGGTTTGGGTGTTGGATAGTGGAAAAGAATGATTTGTTTTTCGTAGTAGAAAATTCTATAGAAGGAATAAAGGATGCTAAGGGGCATTATCCAAACACTCAAGCAGAATACAACAAATTTTAAAAATTAAAACAAAAACATAACTCACGAAAGAAAAGGAAACAGGGAGAGCGTTAATTGTTCATTCACCATTGACCAAAAAAAAATGTTCATTCACCATTGACAAAAAAAAATGTTTATTCACAAATACAATCTCATAAGCTGCATTTTTGTCCCCCTTAAGGAGTGTTTTGTACCTTGAATAGCTGTACTATTCCTTTCCCATCATAAACATACAAGATTCAGCAAATTCCTTATTAACATTTTGTTTTGTTTTGGTTTTTTGTTTTTTGGGTGAAGTTGCCATGCCATCCTGCAAGTAATCTTCAAACTTTTCTGCTGCTTGATGTCATTGTCAGTAACACAACTTATCACCTGTGGTACATTTTGCTAAGCCAATGGGCTTGTAATAGTGCCAGTGAGTCAACTCAATTCACACATAGTGCGCGGACGCACACAAAAACACACAACGACGGTAATTCCCTAAGTTTGAGGTTGGAAGTTAGAATATGGTCTACCAGGATATTATGTTATCAGTAGAACTAGATTTATTAGTGCGTAAAACCATACTAACAAAACAAAAACAGCTCAATAAATGAAAGTAAAATTGTATGTGTGCCATAAGAAAGTGATTGTAAAGCGTATGTTGAGATAGTGGACAAAAAAGTTTCACTGATTTGCTTGCATTACAATATATAAGGTCTGCATTGATGCTTTAAGGAATCCGACTTTAGTTGGGTCTACACAAAGAATGATAATGTGGAGTTGTAAAAGATGTTGGACATAATGTGAATTGTGCTTTTTCCCTTCTTTTTGGGGGCGAGTTTTGTGTTTGTTTAGAACCTAATGTGCCTTTTCCTGGTTCCCAGAAAAGAGTAGAATCCCAATTCTATTCTGGGACCTACCAGATTGTGATTATTATCCTTTCTATTCAATAAGCCAATGCTGCCTCGTGATCTCAGGAATGAAACTTCATATCAAGGTGATATTTGATCATGGGTTTTGATAGTGCCCTTGACATATGTTCAAAGTTAAAGGAATCTTTCCTTGTTAGATGCTAAGGCTAAGCAAAACTGATTCTAATACCAGTCCCCCCACTGGTTGGGGTGCTGTGAAATAAGTCTTTCACACTGAAGCATGACTTTAAATAACCCACCATATGGAATACCGCACAGTGTTCCTATCTTGGTTAGTAGAGCAACCATATGCTGTTACCATGTGTCCACAGTTGCTTGTAGATGAGGTGATTTTCAGAGTAAAGAGGATATTTCTGAAGCAGTGTTAATTCTAAAAGGAAATACCATTTCTTAAGGCAGTTATTTTATGAATGAAGAGGATTTTTCTGATTGATTCTCATGAGCAGTTTTATAAGGATTTTCACTCAAGGATAGATATGAACAGTTTTATAAGGAGCATTATTAGTGGAGACCTAAATTTTTTAGTTTGTCAGGGATTAGTATTAAGGAGACTTAGTGTCTTTGAATGCCCTAGATGAGGTTTGAGCTGTGCTTAGATACTTTATCAGGCTTTAGCTCTGGATAATTTCCCTGTGGCTATTTAAATTGGATTTGTGTCACGGATGATGTTAGGAACTTCTATTCGTACCCTACAGCTTGTAACTAGACCCACCTACTTTTTTGTAAACTCCAAAACCCCAGTTTACACTTTGAACATTCTTTTTTATTTAAGAAAAAATGAACTAAAAAAAATGAAGTTACTTTGGGCCTTGGCTGCTACTCCTGCCGGCTCTAGTGCCAGTGTGCCTCCCGGGTGGCAGGTCCCTCCACCCCCTCTCCCCCTGGCTCCTCTCTCTCTCTTCCACTGTTTCTTTTTTTAAATTTTTTTCAAAGGGTAAAATGGGAAGTTTTGGGAAAAAATTAGGTGTGGTTATAGTGAGTAAACTGTAGTGTACCTATAGAATTTCCCATCATGTTATGACTATGTTATTGCCAATGTTATGTTTATATTCTACATGCTTTGAAGACTTATGATTTGGATTAGTAATTTAGAGTTTTAGCCTTCCAAGTTTAGTTGGTAGTGTGTATAATGTTCATACTATTAGTGCCACCTTAAAGATTGGAATAGTTTCTTGCCCCCAGAATTCTTTTGTTGTTGACAATAAGATATTCCTTTCAGTTGTAATTGCTAACGAATGTTTGGGTTGTTGGACAAGATTGACAGTGTCATGATTATTAGGAAAGTGGTGATAGATTGTGGAGTGCCGTGTGGAACTTGTGAATATCATTTTGAATGATGCTAGACTGAAAATGAATTCATATTGGGTTTTGTTTTCAAGTTTCCTTTAAGTTTGGGGAATGGGTGTTAGTATTTGGCATCGCTATATGTCTAGTGCTATCCCTTTGAGGAGTTCCTGGTTCTCTTTAAGTTTGGCTACTAACAAGATTGCATTTCTGAGTTCTATGGGTGGAACAGAAAAGTTGGCGTAAAGGGAGTTAATTGGGTTCTAACTTATAACAGGATTGCATCATAGTTTCTGAAAGGTTTATGGTTTCAAAGTTCTTGAAGTGGCATACCAATGATTGATCGGCCACCCATTTCTAATTTGTCAATATGTCTGAATACCCATATATTCAGGGGCCGTGGTGTACCAGTTGTCAGCACTGCAGCCCATTCTGACATGTGTTAGTTTCTTCTCGGAAAAAAATTATTAAATAAATTGTTGCATAGCTGTCCCGGTTTATAATTTTCATTGGTAGTTTGGACTCCATTATCTTCTGCTTTTATTCTGGAGGATCCACTTCCTCCCTTAGTGAATTACCTTCACCTTTTATTGATGTTTCATTCCATTTTTCAAAGCTGGTATAGGATTGCGTCACCGGCTGTGTAGAAGACTTCTTACCTAGTTTGTTTGACTTTGCATGATATTGAGATAACAGCATGATTAAATAATGATTTTCTGTCTTGTGTGATTTGGGTCTAAAAGCTATTTGGATTAGCAACTAAAGATATCTGCTTTATATCATATGTTTTGCTGTTGCAGGAGCTAGAGAAGGTGTTGCCAAGTGCACCACCTCCCGAGCCAAAGTATCAGCTTCGTAGAACAACGTCAGCTCCATTCTGAAATTTGTATCTATATGCATCAGCTGCTTGTGCTTTGCTTATATCCCTGTGATGAGGTTTTCCTTTTATTCACTTCTTTGTGATATCAGTTGCATTAGGAATTTTCATGGGACCATTGTGTAATCTCACTATTGTCTGTAAGACTTGTCCAGAAAATTTTAGTGTTGCGTTTTTCCAAAATTTGTTCAGTTTATGCTCTGTCTGCATGCTGCAACTCATGCCGACATTTAGATCTTGTTCATGCTCGCTTCTTAAAACAATAGAACTCAACTAAAATCTACATAGCAGATGAACCTTTCAGGAAACAGAATGTTTTATTTTTCATTTTTTGTCTCCTGCTGTACGAGTGACGAAAGGGATTACAGTACCGTTTGGAGCCTAGGATTGTATTTTATTGGATAACTCAATAGATTTAAGGCATGTTGAAGGAAGAAATGAAGAAATTTTGTCTAAGTTAAAGGCAGAACATGAATTACTCATGAAAAAAGCTATTACATTCAATCCACAGCAATGGTAGGATGTATCAACAACTTATATTTTATCCTTTCTCATCCCCAAAATTAATGGTAGAACATGATATACATTGTTGGCCATTTCTTTGACAGCTTAAGCTTTTCTTTGACAGCTTAAGCTTTTGGGGTTAGTGGTTGTGTAACATGGTATTAGAGCCTTTCTTTTCAAGTGGCCCTCAGTTCGACTCATGATGTATAAGTCCCACATCGGAGACATACCATATAGTTCAAATATAGGTTGTCCACTATTAAGTTCCACATCGGAGACATTTTAAGTTAAAACCTCACACCTAGAGATTCATTGAGCTTAGCCTCACCCAAAGTATTTATCCACTACTACAAAAACTTTTCGTTGTAATGCTTTGATGAAATTTCTTTCTGACCAAACAAAAAGAATTAACACATCAGCTATATTAAGAAAACAACAAAAAAGACGAAATCTTTTTGTTTTTTCACAAACGGAGACTCATGTCAAAACTCTTCTAGTGAAGATAAAATAGAAAAACAGAGGCAGACGAAATCTTTTTGTTTCTTCACAAACGGAGACTCATGTTTTTTCACACTGTTATGTACTTTATCTAAATATATATAACGTGGGTATTTTTCCTTCAGGAAGCGATGATTATTTTTGCCCGTATCACAAAGATAATCTACTCAAATCAAAATTGTATTTGTATTTTAGTTTCATATCTGAATTCTTTTTTGACAACATTTTGCACACTATCATATAAGGATTAATTCTTAGAAACAGATATCATCAATACATGATTTCTGAAATGTTTCAGTTTTAGATAATTTCAACTACAAATATATATCACAAGAGTGATATACAATCTAGTGAAATTCCTATTCAAATCCGTAAACCCAAAACAGTTGGTTCACAAAAACTTCATCTGCCATTATGAAGCCATCCACCATGGGATATGAAATTGAAACCAAATCTTCAGCAGAAGAACATGGAGTTGATGACATTAGCATGAAGCTGGGGTAACTCAGGCACAACCACACCACCAGCAACAGTCACACCACCACCATGGCTTGAGGAAGTCTCAGACATATCATCAAACTTGATGAACTGTGAAATCTGGGCTGCAGCTAGATGGGCGTAACAGATTGGAGCAACTGCAGCAAAGAGAAAACGGCAAAGGTAAACACTAAAAAGAGAACAAAAAAATAAAAATGAAGACTAAAGATGTGACTTCAAAAACCAACTTTTACTCTTTAAATTTCTTGCCATTTATAACTCTACAATTGTTCAGACAACGATTTGAAATAAGGTATGATTTTCTTTACAGAAAATAGGGTGTCAAGTGACAAATCATATTACTAGTGCAGCTACAAAGAATTCAAGCAGGCTCATGGCATCAGTATAAGTGTAGTAAGTGGCAAGAATGAAATAATAATTTATGGCTTCCTAAATTTTTCTAAGCAGTCTATAAGTTGAAGTCAATTACATAACGGACTACAAATCAGGATTATGTATATTACCTACAGAGATGGCTGTAGTGCTCCTTTGGTACCTGTACAGAATTCAAAGCAAGGTTGTCGTCAGGTTTGAATTTCACTCCAATAACCTATTTTTCACCAGGTGTTTGTTTCTTGGGACTTAACTGATTATTCCTCTCTTTTTCCTTACTAAATCTGAAAGATGAGTATACTTACACATATGATAGAGAATGAACAAGTTCTTGCAAATCATCTGTTGAAAACCCCAGTTCATCGTATAGAACATGATAATGAGTAGGTCGAGTAGTCCCCTACATAAACAATCCAAAGTCGGTGAATTTCCATTCAAAGTAGCTCAATAAGATAAAATCGCTAAAACAATTCAGCAGACATGACAATGTCCAGGCACTCAAGACTTAAGTATTTGTTTATTCCTTTCCTTAATAAACAATAACATCCCAGATACATGGAGGAACATATGTTCAACCAAAAAGCAACACGTTTTGGTTTAGAATACTCACAATCATCCCAGCATGAGAACACAAGTAGAAATCATTGTTCTTGGGATGGCAAACTTTGTTGTCAATAATTGTGCCTGAGTTTAAGTAATCAAAACATAAACATGATTTAGTAACAGAAGCACAGTGTTATGTTCTTTTCTATTCTGAAAATTTAACTGATGGTAAAATGACTAACCAGGTGGCACATTATCAGGAGAACTAGTCTGGAAAAATTTTGTATGATGATTCTTCTGAGCAACAATAACCATGAACTTAGGAGACCAGCTCTCATCAAGGAATTTGCAGGCCTGCAAAACATAAAAAAAAAACCCCCACAAAGTAAAGTTAGAGATTTACTCTTACAAATAAAGCATATAGAAAGCAAAATGTAGACTGGCCACCTGAATAATCTGATCCAATTCCACATTCAAGACTTGGTTGAACTGTGATTCACTCACTCCATCCCTAAATAAGAGAAAAACCAAGTGATAGGAAAATCAACCAGGGCTACGCATGATCTCAACCTTTGCAAAACTATGATAAATGATACCATACAACATTGTTAATCACTGAAACCAGTTGTTTTTTAGTTTATAAATTCTTCTATTTGTGAAAAATAGATCACATTGACTAGCCTGTTTCAAACTACATAGCAAAAAATCAAAATGATGTTGGCAAAAAGGTATATAAAAGAATACACAGCCTTTCAAGATGGAATAAAAAAGGAATGTATGAGATTAATAACAAACTGCAGATTGTTAAGGATTAATAACAAACTGTTGGGTGTGAAACACTAGCCTTTCAATATATGAGATTAATAACAAACTGCAGATCGTTAAGGATTAAAAGCATATTTTAGCTTACACTCATCAATAAAAAAACCCAAGATCCCTTCCTTTTTTTTTTCTTTTTACTGAATGTTGTAGGACAATGACAAAATAGGAAACAGAAAGATAGTACTGGGAGCTAATTACATCGACAGAAGGGCCAATATATAGATTGTATTCTAAATAAGCTTTTAAGTAAGTGCATTATTAATGCACTTGTTTATATGCGGCTCATGGATCTAATATAAAAAGAATGTATGACATTCTAATACTATGCATAATTTACACATCAAACATTCAAAGGGTTCAAAATGAATTTTATAACTCTACCGCAAGTACTGTATTGAATATATTAGTAATACTACACCTGAAAATAATTATCTGATCAGGCTTTCTGTTATTTGAAGTAGCATAAAAGTCTAGCAACAGTTCCCTGCAAAGAGGACATATGTTAAATGTCGCAGAACTTCTAATAATTAGATAACAGAAAAAGGGATGCACAATATAAAAGTTTCAGAGTATATGTAAGGGGCGAGAGGAGCCAACCTGATTATGCCCTCATCATCTTTATCTGATACAGGCTTGAACAAAGAAGCAATCATTTCTACTTTTGGCGATTGAGTACGAACTGCAGCTCGGTACCGAGAAATCAAGGGCCAGTTCCTGGAACTCACCACCTAGAAAACTCACAAGTATATATATCATATGAATACATAGAACATGGTATATCAGCAACTCACACAGTGACAGTGTGATTACGAAATGTTCAGTTTAAGGGACAAATGTTACCGCTGCAATAGAAGGTACATCCGAACGCCCAGGTGAGCCATGTGACACATCCATTCCCAAAATCAGAGTGGGGCACTTAGAAACCAAAGGTATAGAAGGAGAATGCTCCACTTGCAGCAAGGAATTCATTCCACCCAGCTGCACAAGTGCAGACAAAACAAGGGAAGACCAAAATCAATGCATGAAACGTTAAACACAAATAGTAGACAATACAAGACAATTTCCACAAGTGATATTATTGTAAAAAAAACATACCTTTGCATTGATTTTCAGGAGCACATTTGTGATGTACTGATCATTCAGTTTTGTAGGAGCAATGCACTGTGTTACAATCCCAAGTTCAGAAAGATTTCTCCTTTTCCATGGACCTTGAGAATTTGGAGAATTGTCAACACGTACATACTCAACATAAAGTGTAGATAAAAATAATAGAGGAAAAGAATCATGAGCTGACCATATATGTCAGAATTCTTCCTCTCTGGAAGAATACACAACAGAAGCTGTGGTGGTCCTGGAAGTTTGGACTTTATGTATTCAATCATCTTGTCCACTCTAACAGGAGCTGGGTCACGTCTATTCTGGTTATTTTCTTCAAATACGAAAAATGGATCGTTTATGACCTACAATAAAGAATTTTCTTTTAGAATAACAAATAATCAAATGCATAGATTTACATTGATAGAAGTAGCTTTTTTTCTCTATAATTCAGAGAGAGAGAGTAAATCTCACAATTCCTTTCATCTGTCCACACTTCAACATATTATTGACCAGGTACCGAGTGTCACAGCGAGCAGAGAAATTGACAATAGCCCAGCGCTCTATTTTCACAGGTTGTACCAATTTCTACACATAGGTAATTGAGTTAAATTCAACGAAAAAATTTCAAAGCTTGATGCCAGTGAAACAGAAAATACTTAAAAGAAACAGCAACCTTGTTGTTAAAATTCCAACGCCCGTTCCGAGGGAAAAAATCTTGTCCATCGCCAACTTTTAGCTGCAGGAAAGGATCAATATACAGAGAAAATGGGAACACACTAATTTCAACAGAACCAAAGAAACTAGCCAGATCAATTAAGAAGCAAACAAAAAGGACTATGAAGATGTTTTACCTTTGGGGCTGGCAAAACACGGCCTTCAACCTGCACAAAGTCAGCACCAATTGATATTCCAGATGAACGAAGCATCAGGTCAGCATCATATTTACTAGTCTTCAATGCCTGAGAGAATCAAAATTTGAGGGGTCATTAAGTTTAAGAGGCAAAGAGAAAACTACATCACATAGAGGGCATAACTTACATCACGCAGAACTGACATCCGCTCTTGGGGCTTTTGCCGAGACTTCTCCACTAGCGAAGCCCTTTGCATACTGGATAAAGCTTTGGTATAGCGTTGCAATGAAACCAAGTTGCAGAGCTACAGGGGCAAAGAAGAATGAAAAAGACAATTCTAATATTAACCTAAACAATGCATTATTGAAGTAGTTGTATCACCTCAAGTGGAAAGTAAGATGGGCTCTTTGGTTTCCCAACATTGATGCATGGAAAATCTGCTGAATCACGCACTGGTAAGTGTCTATATTCAGCAAAATAATTAGAAACCGTGATTTCCTCTCCATCACCATCCTGTCCTCTCTTTGATTTCAGAAAGAACCTAGACACAAATGTCGAGTGGTATAGATTATATCAGAAAGCAGAAAATGAGATGATAGTTTAAGCCTACCTCTTAGATTGTGTTGGAATTTTAGGGGGAGTTTTAAGCCTACTTCATAGATATTATAAGGACGAAATAAATTACCTCTGCTCTTTGCATGGTTTGTCACTCAATCCAGTGATTTTGTACTCCATCTTAGAGGAATAGGTCGTTATTCTTAGATTCTTTAGCATCCTTTTAGCCTAGTATAAAATGAAAAGCTCAGATCATGTGCGATGAAGAACCAATGTAATGAAAAAAATTGAAGGAAACCACAATGACCTTAATCCAATCAATCTGGTAAGGAGTCTTAACATTTTGGTTCTCCATGAGGAAGTTGAGAACAGGACCAGGTTTCACGATCATTGTAGTAGATACATCTGCATTAAGACAAGGACAGTGATTAACTTGGCAGTAGAATCACAAAATAAACAAGCCTTCTATTTCGTAGCAACTTACCCATGTTCAGGGACAGACCCCCTTGGGTAGCTCGAAAGCTTGAATGGAAACCCCTGCAGCCTAATACACCTGCTCCCAACTCTGCGAAGTTCCTTGGATTGTTATGGAAGAAAGACTGTCGGACAAGGAGACAACCCCTGCAGATAAAAAGCGTATGATGAGCCAAATAAGAGTGGACTACTTGAGGAAAGATACAACACTCAAATACTTACTGCTTTGCTGCATTCTGCCTTAGTATGATATCAAGAACCCTCACTGCTTCCTGAAAATGCTCCGAGTCCTGACCTCGTAATGCATTTACAATTGCTTGCATTGGGATTTTTGTAGCAAAATTGACCTGCACCTTTAATGTTTTGGATTGAAATTGCTTCTTAACTCTCTTCATATCCCCCGCACTCTCACCTGGGTTGGAAGTACCTCCAGGACTCCCAGTCCTCCTATACATGTGTGCGAAATAGCCGATGTGATTATCAAATACGAGAAAGCAAGGAAAATTTATTATAAACCTCAGGATTGTACCTGGTTGATGAGATGTCATCCAATACGACCAAGAAATCGAGTCTGTTACGAGGAAGAGGGCCAACAGTAAACAAGCTTTTCTCTCCATCATAAGCAAATTCTTTATGTTCCAGTTCCGAGCCATATGTTTCTTTAACTTTGTCAAGAGCTTTTCTGCCAATGCCTTTCCCATCAACTGGGGTTCCATCCTCATAAAGCATAGTAATCTGTATCATCATTTAACACCAAATACAATTATACAAACATCGCTATTCCTGCAAATGATAGGGCAAGAGAGAGAGAGTAGAGGGAATTACACTATAATGGAAGAAGTATCCATCACACTTGTTCACTCCAACTTTGAAATGGTTGGTTAGAAGTGGAATCTTTTGTCCTTTAGATCCAATACCAGGCCTTGCCATGGGAACACGCTTTGGAGTTGATGGTTTTTTAATTAAGTCGAAAGATTTTTCTTCTGCTACAATGGGGACAACATTTGGAGGGATAATGGGTGGTGGAGGAGGAAGTCCAGCGCCTTCGGGATTTGAAGACTCCATTTCTTTAGACCTACTCAACCACAAATCATAAATAACGCAGTTAGGTAAAATGCATGCAACGTTAAGAGTTTATAACATCGTCAAACTTGGAAACCATTATCTCTAGCAAATTAAACAATTTTGCAAATCGCCACATTATGCTTTAGTTAGGGTGCAAGTTTACTCCTAGAGGTACCATTTACCACTTAGGATGAATAGGATGAAAAACACTAAATATTTAACATCAGATTGTATAGAATTGGAAAGAAAAGAACACAAGAACAAATACAATCAACGCAAGCAAAGCAGGATGAAAATGATGATTTCAACCATTTATATAATATATATATATATATATGTGTGTGTGTGTGCAGAAATATATACCACCATAACTATCAATATGATGTTGGGACCAACATAACACATAACACTTAGGCACTAAAATTAATTAACAAATCGCATTTCAATTCCATCAAAGTGTCTTTGCTACATAAAACTACTAGATAACGTGAAAACAAATGTAAGTTCTGGCCTATATAACTATTCAATGCATCACAACTTTCTATGCAGAAGTTGAAAGATCTTATGTCTCCAATTATTTAACCTCACCAAGTTATATGAACAAGAAACTAGGAGGTAAATTTTGAATTATACCAACAGTTAAAAGTTAAACCAGCCTTTATAAAAATGATGCTACTAGTAATACATCATAATCTGCTTTTAAAGGGATATCCAAGAAAGGAAGGGAAAAACAAAAGGTTAGAGAATCCGGAAATAGGCTATATTTGACCACCATTTCATAGCATATTGACAGTAAAAACAGTAAAAATGGGTACAGTAAATTGTTAAATACAAGTCCTAAAAGAAAAACTGGAAGCTATTTTATTTGTTAAACAAAAATCCAGGGCATGTTCAGTCGTTAACACATATATATAAGCTAAAAATATTCTGCGATCAAACAGAGCATAAAGAAAAAGGAAAGGAAAACAGAAAACCCATCTAATTAAATCTAAGCCAAACCAAAAGTACATAGTGCATTTTAAGAAAATAAAAAAGAAACATATGCATGGGGTTTTTTAATTCAATAAAAATGCTAAAACACAGTCACCAAGAACAATAGTATTATAGAAACAGATAAGCACAAGCTATAATAAATAAAAGGTACTAATTTTCCGCTCCCCTTTTATCCATTTGCACTCTATTTTTTTAAAAATTATATGTTCTCATTCTTCTTTTGTTCACTTACCATTCCTTTTATCTTATAATAAAAATTATTAAAAAATATTAAAAAAATAAAATGGAGTGTAGGTAGACAAAACGGAAGTGGGAAAATCACCACAATAAATAAAATAAAATCCAATGAAGCATGAAAATGGCAGTAATGAAACCAACACTCAAATAGAATTCTATAAACAACATCCAAACAGACTGTTGTAGAAAAGCACTTTTAAAATTTGTACTGTAACACAAATATAAAAAGATTAAGAAAAAGGACCTTTCTATATGCTGACAGAAAGACAGATCTTTTTACAAAAGAAAAACAATAAACCAGGAAACCTAGCACCAGCTGCTGCTAAGAAGCAACACCGAAAAAAATTGCATTGTAGAAGATGGCAGGAGAAAGAGAAAAAGAGAGACATGTGAGAGCTGTACCACCAAAAATGTGAAAACCCACAAACACAGAAGAGGAAACAAAAGACAAATCCACAAACGCAGAATAGGAAAATAAAAGAAAGCGAAGCAACCCACCACACAAACAATCTCTGGCTTTCACTAATCAAGCATAGATAATACAGACCTGTAAGACTATAAAATAGTAACAATAACCACAAGTGTGAAAGCCCAAAAGTAAATGAGAGAAAAACTCAAAAGCAAATCCGATTTTTCAGAAACCAAAATCTAACACACAGACAGGCTCACAAAATTAAAGCAAGCAAAAACAAGCCTCATAGCTCTAAAACATAGGCTCCTTCACGTAGTAAACGGACAAACAAAATCAAACAAAACAAGTCGACCCACTACTCAAACAAAGCATCAGAGCTCTAAAAATAGCCTTTTTCACATATGGTAAGCATATATACTGATCAGAAGCCAAACCCAGAAGAGAGAAAAATGGCGAGAAAGAAAGAGAGAGAGACCTGTGAAAACCGAAAAGATTTTTTTTTTTTAAATGAGAGAAACTCAAAAGCAAATCCCATTCTTCAGAAACCAAAATCTCACATACAAGCACAGGCTCACAAAAATCAAAAGAAACTAAAACGACCCACTACGAAAACAAGCCTCGTAGCTCTAAAAGAATGGCGCTTTCACGTAATAAACGGACGAGCAAAATCAAACAAACACTACTCAAACAAAGCATTAGGGCTCTAAAAATAGCTTTTTTTTTACGTATAGTAAGCAGAATATACTGATCAGAGAGGCCAAACCCAGCAGCAAAAACAAAAAATGACGAGAAAGAAGAGGAGAGAGAGAGAGACCTGTGAGGCTTTGAGAGCACACAGCAGCACCACCCCAAGAGAGAAAAACTCAAAAAACCAAAACGCAAAGGCAAAATCCCAGAGCGCCTTAGGGTTTTTCGCTCTTTTTTTGGTGGTGGGTTGTGGGTTTTTTATTAGGAAATATTGTACGGTATTTATATACAAATGGAATCCCAACGGTGTAGGCAACGAGAGAGAGAGTATCAGCAAAAGGCTGCTGCTTGCCTTGCCTGCTGCGTTTTTCTTGTGACGCGAAAGGTGAGTAATGTAGTGACGCGTGTCTGCTGCGCCCTCGGATGCCCCAGCTCCTAAATTCTAGTTTCCGGTCTTGACCCTGCCTTTTCAATTTTATTCCAACTTTTGTCTCCTTAACGACGTTATGCCGCGGCGCATCGGTTCGTGTCCTGATCCTCATTTCTTGATAAAAGGAGGAAGAAATAAAACCTTTTTTTTTTTCCTGGTTTTATTTGTATTTTTCTGAGTAAATTGAACTTTATCATTTTTATTGAGAATCAGTTTTTAAAAAAATTATATTTAAATTTGATACAGTGTTATCCTATACGTATGTTAGTTAAGGAATATGCTTGTGGTGTTTAATATTCCAAACTTTTATTACGAGATTTTTTTTTTTGGAGAATCAAATCATTCTGTTTGTCCTAACAAAGTTTAATTAATTTTCTTCTTAAAAGTTTAATTAGGTTTTTGGTTGCACTGTAAATATGCATTATTATGATATATTAATTTTATTGTACATGTTCGTGAGTGATTGAACTTTTGAAATTTTCCATTAATGAAAATATTTTTGCTCACTATTTTAATCTAATGTGTACTTTTATCACAATTCTTAACACTTGACATGTGTCAAGTGTTAAGAATGGTACTTTCATCACAATTCATTTAAAACAAGTCATCCGACAAGGGACACGTGTCAAGCGTTGAGAATGGTGGTGAGGACAATGACGGCTCTGGGGTGATGCAAGTGGTGACAGGACCCGACCCAAATTCCACTTTGGAATCCATTTCGAACTCCGTGCGTGTCCAACACCTGACAGGTGTTGGGCACGAATGACCAAAATACCCTTTTGTCTTAATCCCAAAATTTCTTTAAGGTTTGACTTCTAGCGGAAAACCGGCAGCCTTTCCTGAAAAATGCTCGTTTCCGACAAATTTGCATTTTTAGAATGCGCATGTTAATATTCACAATCGTTCAACATGCACAAGTTAAGTTCACACACACATCAAAACATTTAATCTGAATAGCCTCAGGCCTTACAGACATTCCAGACTATATCAGAGCATATCTAACCAACTTTTTTAAAGTTTACAATAAGAAATTTATAACTACACCCAGAAAACCCTACACGAAGAAAAACGGAAGAGTGGCTGAAGAGGAATGCCCTCAAGTGGTGGTCCGATACTCGTCTACAGCCTGGGGGCGCAAAACAATAGAAATTGTGAGTAGACAAAACAAATGTTATTAAAAATATTATGAACATACTAACCCCACCGTTTAAAAACCATTTGAAAACATTCAGACTTTTGCTCTATATTCGTACAAGAAACTATATTTCATATATATATATATATATATGTATGTATATATAAGTTCCCATGCAGAGAGGTACATCACAAAATTCATTATAAAATATTTTAAACTGCAATATTCTCCACCTAGGTGTACCTCACAAGAATTCCGTCAATTCCATCATTTTACTGTCAATTCCAAGCACCACACATGTGGCCTCATGTGTGATACATCCTCGCATAACTCGAGGAACACGAGGTTCATCCGATATGCATTCCTCGCAGAACTCAAGGGACACATGGTCGGCCTGAGATGCATTCCTTGCACCGCACGGTCTAGGCCTCCTCAAGACTCGTGGAGCAATTGTCATACGTGCGTAGACACATCTGAAGGCAAAAAACTGTCCGGAGACATTTAATATCCAAAGGCAACTGTTTTTCTGAAGACAACAACTAGGGTACCTAAAGTGGTTTTGAAAACCTTTCCTGAATAAGTTATAAAATCAATTCCCAACTTCCCGAGCTAATCACATTTCACAATATGCATAATCATAAAAACTCATCTCAACCAAATCAGAATGCTCAGAAAGTACAATCATATATAAATCATTCATAAAAGCATAATTTCAGGAAAAAAAAACCATTTATAAACAAATGTCCACTCATTGCGAGTCCGAGCTTGCTTGAACCTTCGAGGGCTTGGGTATCCATTTGAGCGATTACAAGATTTAATTAATAATTAAGCTCCACTATAAACATTTATTCAAAAAACCTAATCCCCAAAATTTAAAGTGCTTGTGTACGACTTAAGAAAGTTCCTAGGCCCATTTTATCACTTTCCGAAAGATGAAATGGTCTTAGAAGACCCGTGATCGATAATGCGATTAAATTCCCAAATTGGTCAACTGACCCTACGGGCCCACGACCTCCAATTATTAATATGAAAGTTTCTATAGGTTCAACATAATCCAATTAACATGTCCAAAGAGTTTCGTTATGATCTGACGGTCCGAACGTATCAAACCCGAAAACGCGTAATAGGTAAGTTTTAGTATAATACTCAAACAATCACATTTAGCTAATCCGAGCATACCGTTATGCTCAGGATGAAAAGGGGACAATTCTAGATCGAAAACAAGTCGTCGACATCTGGCTGAAGCACCACCACTCGCCGCCGCCTACGGTGGGTGGCTTGAGAGATTTACGGTGAACAAAAAATCTCCAAATTACCCGTCAATACCTATACCAACATGTCAAGCATGGTCAAAGGAGTGTTTTTAGTTCTTGGACCCCAGCCAAAAGGTGACCGGTGCCGGCCAAAACCGCAGACTCCAAAGGTTCCAAATCGAACACTCAAACGACCAAATCGATCCGAACCACTTGTATAAACAACTAGACGACATTGAGGGGATAAAAAGTCATACCTCACTTGACTGGTTTGGCAGCCGGAATAGGGCGAAAACGGAGTCAAAAAAATCGCGAGTTTTCCCTCTTCCAGTCGGCGATCGTCGGGTTTTCAGGGCGGGAAAAGGGGTGGGCTAGGTAAAGGAGGAAGAAAGGAGAATTTTGGATGTGGTTTCGTGGCCTGAGGTGGCCGGACGACGAAGAAATCACCAGCGAAACCCGTCGGCTATTACATAGTCATGAGAGAGAGAGAGAGAGAGAGAGAGAGAGAGAGAAGGCGTGTGGGAGAGAGAGAGAGAAGACGTGTGGGAGAGAGAAAATCGGAAATTAAAAAATTTCCTCACAATTTTCATATTGAGCTTTATGCCCTTTACATTTTCAGACATTTCCTCCTTTGTTACAACTCGGAATTGAACGTGTCGCCTGTCCACGAACTCGTATCGATGAGCTCTACGCAACGGTGCAACTCAATTTCCCAAATTCCTTCATGAACAAAAATCAACCCTAACTCACTAAAAAACCCTAAGGGTAAAATTAGGGGTGGGCATCAAAACCGAAATACCGATACCGTCCCTAAACCTTGCCATTCCGTGCTAAACCGTTTGGTGTTGATGCTGAAACGGGATGAAACCGTGTCATCCAGTTACTGTTTGGCACGACATCGGTATCAATTTTTTGATCCCGTTTGGTGCCATACCGTACTGAACAGTAACTAATTAATATTAAATAATAAATATTAAAAAATTATGTCTAAAATTTCAGATTTAGTATCTCCATTCCATTCATCCATCCTCACGAACTAAACCTAATTTCAGATCCAAAAGCTTTTTTGCCTTCCTCCGTCCATCTCTCTCCCTCCTTCCCTCTAAGTCTGACTCTCCTTCCCTCCACCATCGATCCATCTCAATAGTCAATATCATCTTCTTCTCCTCCTCTCTCTCTCTCTCTCTCTGTCGAAGTCGAAGAACCATCTCCTCATCCTCTGTCTTCTATTCCTCAATCGAGACATAAAACACCTGCTTCTCTTCTCTCTGCTGCCTGCCTGTCATTTGCATGCATATGGAGCTTGGCAATTTGGAATGGTAAGCCCAATTTTTCTTTGTCTTTGTTAGGTACAAGCATGCGATTTTCAGGGAAGCTCAGTGCTACAATCTGATTTTCTTTGTCTTTGTTGTTGTGTTGATATTGTTTTGTTGATTTGTAATAAATCTCTGTATCTCAGAGAAGCTCAGTGCTACAATACGCTTTTGGTACTAATTTTTATATTGCTGGAATTTATATGATTTTTTTTGTTTTCTTTGTTTTGGGTTTATGTACTTTTTGTTTTTCATTTACATGTAATTTTGTCAACTTGTATTTCCTACAAACTGGTTCGAAACCAAGTATAGGTTGCTTGAACTTATTATAAATACTTGCTGTCACAAGTTAGTTCGAAACCAAGTATATGTTGCCCTGAAATTTATCCTGTTTTCTCAGCATGATAATCAATCCTATATATATATATATATATGTTGCCCTGAAATTTTCCTTACAAACTGGTTCTAAGCACAAATGTTACCGTCACGTGTTACTATGACTATAAAACAAAATCCAATTCTTTAGGAATCTAGTGGAGACTACAAGGTTAACAATTTGCTTCCCTGATGGAATTTCTTACAGCACCAAGCATATTTCCTAGGTTAGAAAGATAGCAACCAGATTCATCCTCTTAGAGTAGCTTGCAAAATTTACTATATTTGACTGCTCATATCTCAACCATGCATTGCTATTAACTGAAACCTTCCTTTATCATATTCCCCTGCTCATATCTTGGGTTGTAATTTAATTTACAACCATTAAGGGTTGTTAAGTTACTTGGTTTGTATTTAATTTGGTTTGATTTGTTGTGTAAAAGCCTATTTCCATTTCTTGCTTTCTACTACATTTCACAGATCTTGAACTAGAAGAACTCTTGAATCTTGATTGATTGTTCATTTGTTTTGTTTGTTTAGGCTTGATCTTGTTTTGTTTTGTTAGGCTTGATTAGGTTTTTATTTCACAGGTCTTTATATATGAATAAGGTGGAAGATAACTTGAACTTGTTTTGTTTGTTAGGAGGCTTGATCTTGATCATGAACTTGAACTTGTTTTGTTTTGTTTGTGCATTTGATTCATGTGGCAACTATTGCAGAAAGTGAAAACAAACTGAATTTATTTGGCAGCTATTGCAATTTGCAAAAACTGGAAAGAAAAAAATTTTTAGCCAATTCTAAACGGTATCAGTTTTGATACTGAACCATACCGGTCCCGTTTGGGGCCGGTACAGTTTGAACGTGTTTTGAAGGTACTTCATCCCGTCTCATACCATCCCGATTCCTCTATTCGGGATTGACATCGGGATGACCTCCATCCCGTGTCATCTCGTACCGTGCCCAGGCCTAGTAAAATTGTTATTTGCTTTATAATTTAGGAATTTAGTTAAATTTTTGGGAGCGGGATCTTACAAGTAGCGTCATCGCACAGGGCCCCCGAATTTTTATTTATATATATATATGGGTGGTGATTTTCCCACTCCCATTTTGTCCCCTTACACTCCTTTTTGTTTTTTTAATAGTTTTTACTATAATAAAAAATGGACTGTAAGTGGACAAAAGGGGAGTGGAAAAATCAGCTCCCATTAATATTATAGGAATTGTATATATAATATAGTGTGCTAAATATTTGCACAAAAGTGTGTGTGGTAGAGTTGGCTTTTCAGCACATATCCACTTAACAGAATGGCCTAAGTTAAATTTTCGTTGAAGTCAATCTATTCACTTATATATATATATACAGAGAGTTTCCATTGAGGGACACCCCTTGTAGAGCCCACTCCGGATTGTATTTCACTAATCTAAATCATCCATTTTGTAGATACTCATTCAAAGATCATCTCTACAAAAAATCACTTGAATCCGATATCATTTGACCACTCAATTGAGTTATTGAAATTTTAGTACTTTCTTGAAGTACTGTGTTCATTGATTTTGTATGACACAATTGGATGTCGAAACGATTTCCGATTTGTCTAATTTTTTGTAAGGATGATCTATGAATGAAGACCTAAAAAATAGATTGTTTGGATCATTGGAAAAAAAAAATTGTAGGGTACCCTAAAGGGCGTCCCTCAAATAAAATTATTTAAGGGATCTCTCAATAGAAGGGGACTGTATATATATATATTTTTTTTGCAATATAACAACATGACTTTTCATAATTTAAAAAAAAAACATAAACACCTTTTTAAAAAAGGAAACATCGAAGCTAACCACCAGAAGCAGTATATATATCCCCCAAATGGTTTCTCCTCCCCTATCTTTTTTTAAAAAAAATAAAAAAGTTTTCTCCTCCAAGAAAAGTATTTTATTCATTCAAAATAAAACAAAAAAAACCTTCATGGCTTCTTTTTTTCTCTTAAACTTTGATTTTCTGGTAAGTAATCATCATTATTCATCAATCTCTCTTTAGTTCTTTTTTCAAATCCCTTGACAATTTTTGTAATTCTTTCAATTTCATGAATTTCAACACCAAAAAGAGAAAACCCTAATTCCTAAATTCATAAAGACCACTCAAAATAAAATAGTCATATTCAAATCTCAATTCAAATTTCAATCTATATATTACATGACTTATTTTATTAAATTATTATCATGTTGATGATTAGTTATACGAGAATATAGTTTTTAGAAATATTTATCTATTTCTTGCTGGGGTTTTCTCCAGGTGATAAGGTTTTGGAATTTTTTCTTTGTAATCTAAACATGCCAGCCTACTAGAAAATACCTTTTTGGATATACAAAACAACTTAGAAAAAGAAAAATCGAGAAATTGACTCAATCTCAAAGAGGAGCTCTTGATAGATTCATTGTTAAAGTGTCACGACCCGACTCTCTTAGCACGATATTGTCCACTTTGGGCCCTGCCCTCACGGTTTTGTTTCTGGGAACTCACGAGCAACTTCCCAGTGGGTCACCCTTCGTGGGATTGCTCTAGCCCCAATTAGCTTAACTTCGGAGTTCCAAGGAATCCGAAGACAGTGAGCTCCCAAAAGGCCTCGTGCTAGGAGGAGAAGTGCCCACATATATAAGCACTTCACATTTCCCTCCCCGAGCGATGTGGGATTACCGCCCTCACTGATTTGTTTCTGGGAACTCACGAGCAATTTCCCAGTGGGTCATCCATCCTGGGATTGCTCTAGCCCCAACTCGCTTAACTTCGGAGTTCCAAAGAATCCGAAGCCAGTGAGCTCCCAAAAGGCCTGGAGAAGTGCCCACACATATAAGCACTTCACCTTTCCCTCCCCGAGCGAAGTGGAATTACTCACTGTTCTTGCTTCCTCAAGCTCACGGGTCTTACATAAAGAATCACCTACAACAATTGATTAAAATATTTCCAATAAACAACAAGAAGATGATGTTGTGGAGTTGCAAGATATTGAAAACAATATGGATGAATGTGTGGGTAATGTTGAGGAATTGCAAAATATTAAACGGACTAGCTTTGATTTCAATTGAGAGTGAACTTCTAGAAAAACTTTATTATTATTACATTTGATTGATGATTTCTGTTCTAAGAAGATCAATTTTCAGACATTAGTATTGTACTGGCTATGTGTTTTTTTTTTCTTTTGGGAAAAAATCCCTCGTAATAATTTTAATTCTTCAAATAAAGACAGCAAATACAATGTGAATGATTTTTGGATAGTCAGGTATGTTTTTGTTGTTACTTTTCTGTTTAATGCAATATAATCTAATTTGTTAATGACATTTGTGTGCAACTACTCTTTAATTTGTGATTGCCATTTTTTTTCCTATTAAACACAGATTGCTTATTGAAGGCAGTAAGGGACCTTATGGGGCACAATGAGCTTATTTTTGTACCAAACATACCAATATTTAACTTTATCAAATAGAAACATTTAAATTTTTATGAATTTGAATTCTAATTGTCATTACATGTTTATTGATGGTGACTTTTAGTTGTAAAAAAAGTTGTTTATGACATTAAAATTATGGCGAATTTTTATTTATAGTATTTTCGTATTAGATTATGTGGTGCCCCAATTTAAGTTTCGTACATGGCCCTCAAAATCTCAGGATAAATCAAAAAAATTAAAGACATGGAATGGAAGAAATCCATGACAATAAGGAAAAAGTGAAGAAGAAAAAAAAATCTAAATTTGAATATTTTATTTTAAATTTACATGCGCAAGTGCAACAACATAGTGCTTTTATAGCGCGTTTACTAATCCGTAATCAAATTGAGAGGAATTGAATTGAGAAAGAATTGGATTGAAGAGGAATTGAAATGAGGCAGAATCAGAATCAGATTCATGTTGAAGTTGTTTGCTAAAATTGTCTGGAATCGGAATAGAATTTCATAAAGCTATTTACTAATTCAGCAGAATCGGAATATAAACCAGTATGATTACTAAAATGCCCTTGTCCCAAATCAAATATTTTATATATATTTTTAAAATAAAATTTGATGTAATATATAATAGTAAGAAAAAATTAAATTGCTCTTTTATTTCATAGACACACTAAAATGATTTTATTTATTTATTTATAAATTTAAGTATTTCTATTAAGTATTTTTATTTATTATAAATGTAAGTATTTCTATTAGTTAATCCTTAACACTTTAAATGATTTTGTTTTTATTTCTAGGGTTAAGGATAATCTTGGAAATAACGAAAGTAAGTGAGGGCATAAAGGGAAAAAAATTATCATTCCGATTGCTCCCTAAACCTGGAATCCAAATCACCCAAATCTTGGAATTGAATTCCATTTTTTGTGTGGGCCCCACACACTTTTAATTCATCCCAATTTTAGTAAACACATGTATAATCCGTAATCGGAATCAGATTCCTTATTCTCATTTCGACTACGGGTTAGTAAACACACCCTAATGTAATAGCCTACTACACTAAATTGAAAGGGATCTGGGATGAACTTTGCAGTGGTGCTGTGAAGGAGATCATGGAGCTCGAGGAGCAAGAAAAGATAATACAATTTCTAATGGGTTTGAACAACTCGTACTCAGCCATCCGTGGGAAGATTCTTTTGATGCAGCCACTTCCTACAATATGCAAAAACTTAACCTCTTCTTCTCCGAGAAGAGAAGCAAAGGGGAGTCGTTGATATTCGTGATGGAAATTCAGTTCATGCCATGAATGCGAGTCGAGACCGTGATAATAAAACAAACATGTCACATGATCACTATATTGTTTCATCATATTTTCACCCAAATTTGTATTTTCCAAGATATTGTAATGAAGACGATGATTGGATAAGGGAAGGAGCGTGATGGCTTGTACTAACTGTTGGGATATCCCTCCTTAATTGGAGGAGACTCACTGTTGGTAGTTGGTTAATGGAGAATTAAATGGTTTCATTTAATTCTCAAATCCTCATGGGAAAAGATTATTGTTGGTGTGCCCTTTGCCTTTCTCAATGCAGTGGCATACATAGAGTTGTCTTGGCTCATTTTGAGTGAGAGAGAGAGAGAGAGAGAGAGAGAGAGAGAGAGGAAGACAGAGAGTGTGGGTTGTGTTTTTCCTGTGTGTAAGAAAGAGAGTTTAGCAAGTAGAGTTTGTTCTCTAGAAGTCATCCTCTAGTGATTTAGAGAGATTAGTGCTTGTAATCCCATTTTCATTAGTGGAAAAAATTTCGAAGTTTGTCCCGTGGTTTTCTCTTCACTTAGAAGGGTTTTCCACGTTAAATAATTGTGCCTCTAAACTCTCTATTTTTCTTATTGTATTTGCACTCAAACTTCGGCATTTTTGACTCAAACCCATATTTACACTTGTTTCCGCTGAACTTGGCTCAACACTAACTTGTTCCCAGCACATTCAACCTATCACCCAAGCAGACCATCGTCAACAACATTACATCACATCCACCTCCACCTCAGCGTCACCTTCACCTTCTTCTTACCTATGGCATCAACGACTTGGACATATCCCCAACGCACCATCCCATTTTTTGTCCCAAACAATACCGTGAATTTCTTTCAATTTTTCTTATGGTGGTGTGTGCCCTTTGGCTAAGCAGACGCGTTTATCATTTCCTTTGAGTTCTATTCCAACTATTCAACCTTTTGATTTATTCCACTGTGATATTTGGGGACCTCATAGGACTTCCTCTCATTTTTGAGCCCTTTTTTTTTTTTTTTTTTTTTTTTTTTTACAATAGCCGATGATTACTGTCGCTTTTACTTGGATTTTTCTTATGAAATTCAAGTAAGAAATACCAGCACTACTACATTTTATGATTTGCGCGACGAAGGGAATTTCGTCGCGCAAAGTTACTTTCAGTCGCACAAATTTTAGCGCGACAAAAATTTCGTCGCGCAAAGTGCGTGAAGAAAGACTTTGCGCGACCAACTTTTTATCATTTGTCGCGCACAAAGACGCGACAGTAAAACTTCGTTGCACAAAAGATTAAGGGACGACACAAAGGTCCGTCTCACAAACATTTACGGGACGAAAAAAATTTCGTCCCACATATATTCGCGCGACGAAAACGTTTCGTCGCGCAACTATCTTTCCGCGACAGAAAAAAGTTCGTCCCACACGTCTTTGAGCGACGAATATATATGCGCGACGAAATAATTCCGTCGCGCAATTCGTATGACAAAATTTTTGCGCGACGAATACACATCGTCGCGCAAAGTAAAATATATATTATTTAAATTTTATTTACGTTTTTTTTTTATTTTTGTTAAAAAATAAATTTGGTTTTTTTTTTTAATAAAATGAAATTGCAATAAAAAAATATAATTAAGAAAACAAAATATTATATAAAATAATATAAATGTATCCTACAAAAGATATGTTTTAAAATAGAATTATGAAAGTAAAAAACTAAAAACTAATCGAATAAACTTCCAAAATCTACTCGGTCGTTAGGGAGATGCGGCTGAGAGGTCTGGACATTTTCCACAGGGGCAGAGGTCTGGTGGCCATGCTCGGGGTGGACAGGCTCGGAGGTCGACGCAGTGAATTGCGGGATTGGAATGCCGGATCGTGCGAGGGACTCCATAATCACAGACATCTGACCCTGAAGCTCGGCCACCTGAGCTGTCAAAGCAGTCACCTGACTGTTTGACTGCGCTGATGAACGGGGTCTAGGTTCCCTCCGCCGGGCATTCCCCATCCCTCGACAATATGTCCCCGGCCTCCTCCCAAGGGTCTGATCCAACGTCTCCGTCAAGATCTGAAACCCAGCATCCTGTGGAGGATCCACAGACTCGATCGGAGTATCGGGAGGAAGTTGGGAGGCGGACTCCTGAAGAACCAACTGACTCCTCTCTACCATCGTCGTCTGTTCAACACAACATAAAATATAAATTAAAACATTCATATAATAACCCTAAAACTTGAATGCGTAACATACGAATTAAAATTAAAGAATACTTACATGAAGGGACTCGGCCAACTCATTCCCAGGTCGAACATAAACGTCGCCAAACACGTCGATCTCTGGGAATTTGGACCCTCCCTAAATTGAACAAGAGAAGAAAAATATTAGTACGAAAAAAATGAATTAATATTAATGACATATTAAAAATTAGTCATAAACTATTTTATTATTACCCGCCGCCGTGCATCCATCCTATATGAGAATGGCCTGGAACCTGAATGGTGGAGAAGGGTCTTCTTCTTCCTATTGCCCTTATTGGCTTTGGCTTTATTCTGTTATACAAAAAATAAACATATTAGTTGAAATTGGAATGAAATATAAAAAATTAAATAAACATTAGTATGAAATATATAATAATTTTGAAATTACTATTGTGCTAAATACCACAAAATCGGCCGACTGAAAATGAGAGCAGAGCCACGCCCAACTATCCTCCCGCCCCTCAAGCTCCTTCGGGCAACCCTCCTGAAGAGCGACTTGCGGATCATCAAACGCCTCAAAATGGTGGTGCAAGTCGCTCTTCCACTGCTTGTACCTCTCAGCGAAGAGTCTGTTGACGTACGCCAACGACTCGTCGTCGAGGTCCTCTAAGTTATAGTTCGTCTACAATTAATAAATTACATACATTAAATAATATAAATATATAAAGTTTGTAAGAAAAAGAATTAAAATGGAGAATACATACCGACAACTGGCCGCGCACCTCCGTCTTGATCTCGTCAGGCATGACCTTCCAAGACTTCCATTGCATCGGGCAATGGGTCCAAACAACGCACCCAATGTCATGGGCCAATGAGCTGTGCAACTCCGCCGTCGGTGCAGCCCGATGCCGCTCGTCGTATCCGATGTTGATACGACTGTTGGTCACCCGGGTGACCTTCGCCGTCTTCAACTGCCGACACGGCCCACGGGTGTTCTTCTTGGCTGCAAAGAAATACGAAATTATCGTTACATAAATAACAAAGTTAACTATAAAATACAAAAAACAAAAATTAAGTGAAAGGAAATCTATACCTGGCTGTGACCCCGACGCCCCAGTGGCGTCGGTCGATGTGGTGTCGGTGGTGCTGGCGGGACGGTGGCGACGCCTGGCACTAACAGGCTGCGCCACTGATGAATCAGATGACGCAGGCCCCTGCAACCCCCCGGGACCCACTGGCAAGTGGTCCATGAGTGCTGGAGCAGTGGCAGCAGATGACGTCTGAGCCGAGGGAGGCGAACCATGTGAAGTCGTCGCCGCCTTACGCCTTCGAATAAGGTTTGACATCTGCAAAATTTAATTAATACACATACAAAGAGTATTTCAATTTATGTTAAATACAGGGACAAAATAGTCTTTTTGCATTAAAACAAAAAAAAAGTATTTTTATATTTTAAAAAAAACCAAAAATAATCAAAATAAAAATAATCCCTTTCACTAAAAATAAAAAAAAATAATCCTTACTTTTCTAAATATAAAAATACTTTTTTTTTTGTTTTAATAAAAAAAGACTATTTTGCCTTAATTAAAAGCACGGTTTGACCTAGGGTTTGCGATTTCGGAGTATCCGGGGCTCCGAACCACGATCCGTCGAATCCTACACCATCCTAGAAACACAAGGTACAACATACGTGAGTTTGAGTTCGATCCAACGGTCCGAACATATCAAACCCTGAAATCGCACAATAGGCGAAATCCGTTCGAGCCTCAAACGGTAACCAAATTCAAATCCCAGCACACCCACGCGCTCGTGACAACTAGGGGATTGTACGGGGACATAATGCCCACTGCTACAGTAACCCACGCGCCGGCAACGCGTGGGTGTCCAAAGCGATAACAATCGCCGAAAAATTCTAAAAACTAAGGGACAAGGTTCCTACCCTAGGTTCATACCATCAATTGGAGCCACTTTGTTCTCGGACCTACCCCGAAAAATGGCCGAAAGTGGCCGGAATTTTAATTCAAAAACCGGCCAAAACCTAGGGTTCTCAATTCAAGACACATATTGCAACAATTAATAAAATCCTACCCAACAATCAGCTAGAGCACGAAAAATAGTCCAGAAACCATACCTCAAGCGTTGGATTTGGTGGCCGGAGGAGAGAGAACCAGGCCGGCGAAGATTCGGCCAAAACGAGGCTTTTCCGGCGGATTCCGGGCGTAGACGGCGGGGGTGAGGGTGGAGAGAGAGAGAGACGGTAGGGCAGAGAGAGAGAGAGAGAGACCGTAGGGCGGAGGTGAGGGTGGAGAGAGAGACACAGAGACGGAGGTGCAGAGAGAGGAGAACTGAAGAAGAAAGGAGGCTGTCGTGATGATTCTGCAAAATAAATCGATCTTGCACGACGAACAACGAAATTCGTCGCGCAAGGTCGATTAAAAATAACTTGCGCGACTAATAAATTCAAATCGTCGCGCAATATGTGAAATTTGGGCGGATAACCTAAATTTCGCCCAATTTTCAACTAACTTGTGCGACTAAAAAATTCAAAATCGTCGCGCAATATGTGAAATTTGGGCGATAACCTAAATTCCGCCCGAAACTAACTTGCGCGACGATTTGAAGTGAATCGTCGCGCAAGTTCGATTAAAAATAACTTGCGCGACTATAACATTCAAATCGTCGCGCAATATGTGAAATTTGGGCGGTAACCTAAATTCCGCCCAATTTTCAACTAACTTGCGTGACGATTTAAATCTAATCGTCGAGCAAGTTCGATTAAAAATAAGTTGTGCGACTAAAAAATTCAAATCGTCGCGCAATATGTGAAATTTGGGCGGATAACCTAAATTCCGCCCATTTTCCAACTAACTTGCGCGACTAATAAATTGGCATCGTCGCGCAAAGTGAGTTCCATTCGCCAAATTTTCACAACCTTGCGCGACGCTTTAGCAGTGTTCGTCGCGCAAGATTGATAAAATTTTGCTCTTCACCTGATTTCCGCCCAAATTTTCACCAACTTGTGCGACGACTCAAAGTAAATCGTCGCGCAAGTTAGTGATCATCTTTGATTGCGCAACAGACATACTAATGTCGTCGCGCAAGATTATTGAAATATTGGCGGATAAACTAATTTCCGCAAAAGTGTTCACTACATTGCGCGACGAAATTTTTTGTTAGTCGCGCAATGTACAGTATAACAATTGCGCGACGATAATTTTCGTCGCGCAAAGTTCTTGCGACATTTTTCTTTTGTTCGTCGCGCAAAGTGTTTTATATTTTTTCTCATCAATCATTTTTTTGTATCTATATAAATGTATAAATATATGTAATCAATATTTTACCCCCAAAAAATAAACATTCATATATTTTACCTACCTTATGTGAGATTATTTATTAATTTCATTTTTAAATAATGTTTGGTCAAACATTTGTATAATCTCATTTTTTTGTATAACTCAATTTATTTAACAATGTTTCATTTCTCCACTTTTATAAGGTTTGGATATAACAAACACTAGTATATTCAAACATTTGTATTACACAAAATTTGTACAGTAACATAATAAAATTACAACATGCATTATTCATCATCTGAACTATAATAACTTTCGTTATCATCGCTACCATCACTTTCTGTCTCCCAATCCTCCTCCTCCTCCTCCTCCTCCTCTATAACTACATCACCATCGTTGTTCGGGCCCACTGCACCATCGTATCGCGGAAGATTACCGAGGTCAATTGTAATTGATTGAATCGGTATTTCGATTGAAGACACTCCTTGTATCTGAAACGGTTCTTGTATAACATTTGTATCTCGAAGTGTTTCCGCATCATTCTCCATTGAAGATTCTAAACGTTGATCAGCCACGTTGTCGACGTCGTTGTCAGTAGGGTCTAGTTCTGGTATAGCATACACGTTCCTATGATCCATCTTCTGAACAACTTTCCAACCGCTCCCGGCTTTAGGGTCATCTATATACACAATCTGTGTTGCCATGTTTGCCAAAATGTAAGGGTCATCATCATACCAAGTTCTGTTGATGTTCACTGATAGTACGCCATGGTCGATTTTAACACTTCCCGCCCTATTTGGGTTGGTATCAAACCATCGACACTTAAACATGATCACTTGGTATCGGTCTTTGTAAAGCAATTGCACGACAGTTGTGAGTTTGCCATAGAAATCAATGTCCGTACTTTCCCCTCCACCTGGGACATGAACACCGCTGTTTTGTGTACACAACTTGTCATCTCGTGCAGTCCCCAAAAATTTTATGCCGTTAACATGACATCCCGAGAACAATTCTACGCGAATCGGGCCAAACACCAAGTTATATAACTCGTCATTGTAAGTGGGGGAATTCGATGCTTTCAATTTATTCACCTAATATTACAAAAAAACATTCACACGTTAGTTTCAGAAAATTAAATACTACAATATATATTTGTCAAATACAAAACACTTATAACTTACAGAATCCAAAAACCATTGTGGAAACAATTCACGGTGTTTGGTTGCATACAAATGTGAAGGATGTTCTCGTTTCATCATCTCTTCATGCTCATCTAAATATGCCATTATCTCATCACAATTGTTCAGAACGAACCAATGCGCTTTCTAGAAAACGACTCTCCTCGTCCAGGATCTCCAAAGGGTCGTGCACTTTGGGCAAAAACAGAAAGTTTTTCATTTCTCATACCTCCGTCATTATTGCGCTGAGGATGATTGAAAGCCGTCTCCACATCTTTTAAATACAATCCACAGAAAGTAAGCGACTCATATTGAACCCAAGCCTCTATAATTGATCCTTCCGGCTTCGCCCTGTTGCGTACACTTTTTTTCAGGTCTCCGAGAAGCCTACCAAAATAAAACGATATGATACAAATTAGCAAGCGTGTGATAATGATGCATACACAAACGATAAGGATTACATACCTTTCTATTGGATACATCCACCGATAGTTGACAGGACCAGCAAGCAATGCCTCTTCTGGCAAGTGAACCATCACATGGATCATACTTGTGAAGAAAGCTGGAGGGAATATCATTTCAAACTTGCATAAGACTTGGACAATATCATGGTGCAACTGAAACATGTCTGTCTTTCGCAATGTTTTTGCCGTCAGTTGGGAAAAAAATCTGCACAACAACATGATTGGCTTGACTACATCTTCCGGCAATAGGTGTCGAATACCCACAGGAAGTAGACGTTGCATAAACACATGGCAGTCATTGCTTTTAAGTCCAGTAAATTTACCCCCGTCAACATTCACGCAACGTGCAACATTAGAAGCATACCCATCGGGAAACTTTACTGACGATACAAACTTTAGAAACTCTTTTTTGTCATTCGGTTTCATAGAAAAAATGCAAGATCCCTTATAGCTTTGTCACTGTCCCTATTCATCCATAAACCCCTTCGTATGCCCACTCTTTCCAAATCAAGACGAGCTTTGATCGTATCCTTTGTCTTGCCCTCGATATCTAGAATTGTGCCAACCAATGTGTCAAATACATTTTTCTCAACATGCATCACGTCTAGATTGTGCCTCAATTTTAGTTTCGACCAATATGGGAGCTCAAAAAACATAGGCTTGTGCGTCCAGTTCATATGTGTAGAAGGTCTGGTTCGACTAACTGTTTTCCAGAACGGAGCAAAATCCAAATGGTTAAGCTGTTCCAAGATCTCATCACCGGACCATTCTCTAGGTCTCGAGGCGATGCTCTGTGTTCCCATCGAACTCTTTATCTTTTTCCGCCACTCGTGGTCCCATGGCAACCATCTCCGATGACCAAGGTAACAAACTTTTCCAGCGTGCCAACCAGAAGTTACATCTTCCTTGCATACAGGACATGCCATATAACCCTTTGTGCTCCACCCAGAAACCATTGCATATGCGGGAAAATCATTCACAGTCCACATAACTGCTGCCCGCAAAGTGAACATTTTCCCAGTTGATTTATCGTATGTGCGCACACCGTTTGTCCATAAATCCTTCAGTTCATCAACCAGCGGCCTTAAGTAAACATCTATTGACCTGCCAGGATCCTCAGTTATCAAGACGGTCATCATCATGTATTCTTTTTTCATTGATTTCCAAGGCGGCAAATTATATGGGAATACAAAAATCGGCCAAGTGCTATGGTGTTGGTTTAGAACCCCGAACGGATTGAATCCGTCAGTGGCAAGTCCCAATCTAACATTTCGGGGATCAGCAGCAAACTCGGGGAACGTTCGATCGAAGTCTTTCCATGCCTCCCCATCTGCAGGATGCCGCATCACATCGTCGTCTACCCGTTTTTCCTTATGCCATCTCATGTACGTGGCAGTATGCGTCGACATATACAATCGCTGCAACCTGGGTGTTAGGGGCAGATAACGGATGACTTTTTGCGGGATCTTAGTTGTTGTATTCTGAGATGTCATTTTGAACCTCGACTCATTGCATATAGGGCATGTATTTAATGCTTCATACTCTTTGTAGAATAAAATACAATTGTTTTTGCAAGCGTGAATTTTTTCATAACCCAATCCAAGACCATTCAACACTTTTTGTGCGTGTCTATGGTCTTTCGGCAAACAAGTGTCCGTCGGAAGCATTCTCTTGAAAACTCCCAAAAAGTAATCGAAACACTGGTTCGACATACGATACTTTATTTTTCCCTGCATTAGCTCCACAATGGCCGTGAGAACGGAAAAGCTCTCGCACCCCGGGTATAACTCTTGGTTGGCATTTTTTAACAGTCTTTCATATTGTTCGAACTCTGCACTGTCTATTGATGTAGGCACGTCATCTTCCCCTTCCTGATTGATGTTGGTCGATGCAAATGGAAAAACATCGTGTATAATTTCCATGACTTGATCATTAGGACCCACAATAGGTTCAACATTGTCCACTCTTGTGGCATTTGAAGACGAAGCATGATCTAATTGTTCCCCGTGAAGGTTCCAAATGCTATATGTCTCAATCATTCCATTTCTTACTAAATGAAATCCAACATTTTCAATTGTCTCCCACAACGTGTTGTTACACCTCCTACAAGGACAACGGATTCTAGTTGCACCTGGGTTGTGTGTACGTGCAAACTCAATAAAATCCTCGATTCCATCCAAGTATTCGTCTGCGCATCTATTCGGGTTCTGTATCCACCTCCTGCTCATAATTCCTGGAACCACAATCACAACACAACAATCACAACAACTTCATACGAAGTCATAACGTCACCTTATGCCTCCGGTAAGGGCCCTATCCCATTCGGGAATGCATAGTCATGTCACGTAATGTACGTCTACATGAGATTACGTTTCGACGTGGATGAATTTCGGCAGCATCTCGATACAGTTCTTGAGGTGTACCGTAGGTATAAATACCTACGCATTCACCCGAAGAACGCATGCAGATAACACCGAAATCTCCATAATCGAAACATAATCCTGTAGCCGTACAATACGTGACATAACTATGCATTCCCAAACTGTCCAAATAATGGGACAATTCAAGAATTAATTGGACCGCAGTCATGCTTTACGCATCCATGCACGAAATCCAACTAACCTCGAACGGGAAACTAAGTGTTACTAAAAATATAAATAAAAGTACGAAGTTAATTTCAATTAACTTCGTACTTCACAACACATTGTGCTACGTCACGCACAATTTAACAACATAATATGAATATAATTTCACAAAAAAAATATAAACATACCAAACTAAGTTCAACATAATGTAATTAATTTAATATATTTAAAATAGAAAACGAATAAAATACCTTCACAATCGTTCTCCACCAATCACTCATTACAAATATCCCTAACGAGAACGAAATTAAAAGCGTTAGTATGAATTTACATTAATACTTTTAAACTAACAACAAAAAATACATACCCACTTAACGTACTGAATTCCCAGCAGAGGCAGCGGCAGAGAGAGGAGAGGCAGAATGTGTTTTCAACACATTCTGCCTCTGCAATGGCAGAGTATATGAAGAAGACAATTTTTGCGCGACGAACCACTGAATTCGTCGCGCAAAAATTGAAATCGTCGCGCAAAAATACTTGTCCGTCGCAAAACAGTTCCATTTCGTCGCGCAAAATAAGATTTTCGCCGCGCAAGATCATGTTGACATCAATATGTTGCGCGACGAAATTTATTATTCGTCGCGCAAAATGTTTTTTCCGTCGCGCAAGGATTTAGACCAAAAAAAATATCCCATGTTTTTCTTACGCGACGATAAGACTTGTCGTCGCGCAAATTTTTGCCGCCAAACCTCTTTTTTTGCGCGACAAATAACTTACCGTCGCACAAGATCTTCTTGCGCGACAACTTTCTTCGTCGCGCAAATATTTGGCGCCAAAAACATTAACCCGCGTTTTTCTTTCAAGCTTTGCGCGACGACTAATTTTTTTGTCGCGCTAATATTTTTTGCGCGACGAATATATTGGTCGCGCAAGATATCTGTTGTTTGTGCGACGAAGTTTTTTTTCCGTCGCAGTAGTGTTTTTTGCGCGACGAATTTGTGTTCGTCGCGCAAATAGTAAAACGTAGTAGTGCAGGTCTATTACATCAAATTTTTTATTATGTAAGCACCCAATTTCAGTGCATTGTCAAACACATTAGAACCCGCAATGGAGACGAATTCATGTCTATGCATATGGTTTGTTTGCTAAATTTGGAATGATTTTTCAACATTGTTGCCCTAATACTCCCTAACAAAATGGAGTCGTAGAGCGAAAGCATCGCCGCTTAATCAATGTTTGGTGTGCTCTATGTTTCCAAGTCTATCTTCCCACGCAATTTTGGGGAAAAAAGTGTCCTAACTGCCACCTACTTTATCAATCGGCACTTCGCAACCATATGAGTTGCTTTACCTCGTGAATCATTTATCATTTTAAAAAAAGTCCTTAGTTAATGAAACTATTCATTAAATGAGGATAACATAGTTTATCAATAGTTTCTCGTATAATATTTTTTTTTGAAAAACAAAACAAAACAAAATGAGATCATGACTAATTTTCATGACACACAAGAATACATATTTTCTCTTTCTAAATTCTAAAATAAAAACTAAATGGCACACACGTGACAAGGAGTCATCTATCTATATATATTAAGGCAAAAGCCCTTAAAAGTGAAATTTTCAAATCCCCACAATTGTCATTGATTAATAAAATAGTAAAACAGAAGACCTTTTATTAAATATGGATAAAATGGTACATTCATAATTTATTTAAATTTAAATTATATATATATATATCTAGGGTTAATCGTTTTATTAGTCCCTGAATTTAGACCCAATTCGCATTTTGGTCCCTCAATTTCCAAAATTGTTATGGTGGTCCTTCAACTTCAGTTTCGTTAGGACAAATAGTTCTGTCGTCAATTTTGTTATATTTTCTGTTAAATGCATGGGCAAAATGGTATTTTAGTACTTTTTTAATTTTAAATTGATTAAAATATAAATAAAATATTACAAACAAAAAAAATAAGAAAAAAAATTCAAACTTTGTTTTAGAAAAAATATATATATATCTCTCTCTCTCTCTGTTTGGTGGTGGTGAGAATTCACCAAACTCGGCCAGGTACCTATTGCAATAACGGGGCACCCCTTGCAAGGTCATGCGACTATCTGCTAGAGTTTCGTAAGATTTGCGACGGGGGTTTTTGAGACTTACGGCCGGATTTTTATTAAGAAGCTAGGCGGTCGGGTATTTGAGCTTGGAGGTTGGAAGAGTTTTGCGGCTAGGAGGATTTGGTTAGAATAGCCCGTGCCTAGCAGATTCAGAGCAGGAGCTGCCCAGGTTTTTTGGAGCAGCCTAGGCAGCCGGACTTAAAACTTTGGCTGGCTGAACTGCGGCCGGGATTTGCTTGAGGGTAGCAAGGTCGGGCTGGTCTTTGCAATCAGGCTGAGGTTGGCCAGGCAGGTCTTGCAGCTTTTGGCTGCCATATTTTCTTGAGCTAGGGGCTGGTTTCTTCGGCCGAAAGCTCTTGAGTTGGAGTGTAGCCGGGCTTGCGAAAGAAGGGCTGGAGAGTTCATGGGCAGCTTGGAGTGAGAATCACGACTGGATTTCGCAGGCCATAGAGATGAGAGCATTTCACCCAGCTCCTCCCTTACGCCCAAATCCACCCCTATGCCCAAATCCACCGTTCAAATCCACCACCCAGCATTTCCCAGAGAGAGAGAGTGATGGAATTTTTTTTTTTTTTGCTTTTTTCGGTTTTTAAATATTTAATAATTATGTATTACATTTAATTATAGTTTTTTTAAATAATATTCTATTTCAATTAAACAAAAAAGTGGGTCCCACATTTTGAATATTTTTTCGCCTAAAAAATAAAAAATACCATTTTGCCCCTACATTTAACAGAAAAAGTTAACAAAATTGACGGTAGGACCATTTGTCCTAACGAAACTGAAGTTGAAGGACCACCATAACGATTTTGGAAATTGAGGGACCAAAATGCGAATCGAGTCAAAGTTCGGGGACCATTAGACCTAAAAGGCAGAGAATGGTAAAACATTCAAAATACCAAAAAATGCCCTTGATTAATGCAAACATTAAGAATTGAAATTATTACTTAAATGAGGATAATATGGTAAATTTATACTTTTTCATATTAAAAAAATAAAAAATTAAAGAAAAAACAGATAATGGATCCTATTTTTATGGAACACAACTACCCATTATATTTTTTAATTCTAAAATAAATTTAAATTTTTTTTAAAAAGCCTCTAGCACGCGGAAGCACGTGCAGAGAGACTAGTAGTATATACTAAGGCAGAAAGCCTTAAAAGTGAAATTTTCAAAATCCCCACAATTTCCCTTGGTTAATTAAATACTAAAACATAAGACCCTTTATTAAATATGGATAAAATGGTACATTCATAATTTATTTAAATTTAAATTATAAAAACAAAAACAAAAACAAAAGAAGTTATCCAAAAAAATAGGAAAAGTTATTCATAAAATAAGAGACAATTACCTTCAAAACTTTTTTTAAATTTAAAAATAATATAACACTCGTTAATAATGCGTGTTCCAAGGCGCTAGTTATAGATTAAAGGCCAAAGAAATTAGGGAGGGAGAGAGACCCTGTAAGACTGTGAGAGCATACCACAATTGTGAAAGGCCCCAAAACCAAAATACCTGCTGCGTCATGTGCCTCTGGTGTTACTTTTTTTTTGTCGGACGTCTGGTGTTACTTGCGTAATAAGGTAAGAGTATCCTGCAGCGCTCCTCTTCCATTCTTTCTGGACAACTGGATTCGCAATTAGGAAACAAGGAACAGAAAACTCTATTTATTTTCATGCTTCGCTCCTCTTCTATTCTTTCAATATTTCTGCAACTGAAGCAGTCATCCTTTGCACTTCTATTATTTGAATTGATCTACAAACAACAAATAATCCTTTCATCATCTTCTTCTTCTTCAATCTGTCTATTATTCAACAAAAGCAGATTCCGACAACTCATCTGCCCACCAATCCTAAATTCACAAGTGCTTTCATTATTTCCACGATTGAACCCAAATTCACAGGTACTTTGCGACTAGCTCCATTTGTGAGCAAATTGGACTCAGGGCAATGAAAACCCACGAATCTTTCTTTTGGGCTGACATTTTAAGATGTTTAGATATTAATATTTTATTTTATATTTTATATTTTTTGTATGGATGATATATTTTTGTCACTTTTTTCCCTTTTTTGTTGAACTTCTTCATTAGTTTATTTATATATTATTTACTTTCATATTTATTTTAAACTAAAGAAAATAAGAATACATAAAAAAACAAATTCTTTTCTTTTGCTAAGGGGTTGGTTGAGGTTTTTTTTTTTACTTTTTAAAAGATAATTCTGTTAGTTTTTTTACATTAGAATTTTATTCTATTTTTTAAAATTATATTTATTTTTCTAGATGAGATATTAATAAAAATACTTTTGCAAAATAGTTCACATATTGATTACATGATGCAACCTTCTTTATTTCTCTTTTTCTCGAATTGTACTACTAGACACGTTTTCATTGTTTTTGTTCTTTGAAATTGTTTTCCAATTAAACTACCAGACGCATTCTCGAATCTTGAAAATGCAAGTTTATTTTCTCGTTTTTATTTTCTGAAAATATTCTCTAAAAGCATTCTCTGAAAACGTTACCAGACGGGCCTTATATTCTAGCTTCCCTTTCTTGACCCTACTTTTCTATCCTATTGGCTGGCTTTGACACTGTAACCACGTTTACTGTTCAATTGAGTTTTCATTATTAAAATATTTTAATTTGCCTTATTTTAGGGATCTGGATCTTTGATTTTCTATGTTAGTATCTATTTACTTTTGTTATAATTTCTAAATATACCACCTCAATTGGTGTATGGAGTAGCAATGTTGATTTAACAGGCCAAATAAGATCAAAGCCCCTCCAATGGAACTTAATAAATGCCAAAATAGCCATTTAACATAAATTTTGACTCATGTTCTTTTTTTATAAATTTTTTTTTACATTATCCTTATTTAATGACTAGTTTAATTTCATAATATTTTCATTACTGAACATTTTGTGGTATTTTGAATGTTTTATCATTGGGTGATTTTATTGGCACCCCAAAATTTGCTTTTTGCACCCCACATTCTCTTTACACCCCACTAAATTTTAGTAAAATTTAAAATTACTCACTAACATCATCCTCCTTTAACCCATCCAAAATTTGAAGATATTCTTGTTTAGTAATTGTTTCTTCAATATTGGAGGGCTCGCACAGGAGTTTTGTCCATCCTGCCAACAAAGGAAACGTTGTTGGAAGATAATCATCCACCAGATTAAATCCATTAAAACAAAATCTCAGCAGCAGCTTAGGAATACGCTCCATTGCAAAAACCTGCAAAAAAGAAAATAATAAAATTGTTAATCAGATTTGGAACATGAAAATTCAACAATGGATTAACACTAACTAAATTATTGCTTACCATAAGAGAATAGCTGTGTCCCATCAATATGTTTCTTCGGCGTGGTGAACAAGGTTGCTTAAAATTCTCCATGGAAAGATGAAGATGAGCTAATAAAGCAGCACCCCATGCATAATCCCTTATGCTTTGAAGATTTTCCATAAGAGAAAGATACATAACAGGAATTATTTTCGGAATAACTCGGAACAACTATGAAGCCTATAAGATACAGCAGAAAAGCTCGAACATAAGGTTCATCTCAGGACTATCTTTATCAAAAGTCTAAGGAACATAAGGTGCAAATCGGATGGGGTGTGCAATGGGTGCATTTGAAACGCCAGGGGATTTGTGATAGGGTGTGTCTACAAGAAGAGGGAGTTTTCGATGGGGTGGGGTTTGATATGGGATGGGATTTACATAGGTAAGTTAAGGAATGGGGTTCATGATGGCATTTTAGGAAGAAAAATGGGGTGTAGTGAGTAATTTTAAATTTTACTAAAAATGGGGTGCAAAGAGCAAATTTTGGGGTGCCAATAAAATCACCCTTTATCATTCTCTTATGCCTTTATATATGTGTATATATCAACTAATACTTCAAGCTTCTACATCAAAATTTTGAAATAATAATTTGAGATTATATAAATGTAAATGACAATTGATCATTATCATTTGATCTAATGACATTTAGGAGGGTGTATTCAATTAAGATTTTAAAATAGTTTAAAAGTCTAGGGGTATTCAATTAAGATTTTAAAAGAGTTTGTAAAAGTTTGGGTGTATTCAATTCAGATTTCTATTGATTTTAAAAACTACATCGAAATCTATATGTATTCAATCATGACTTTTTAGAAGTCAAACAAAGTTTAGGTGTATTTAAAAAGTTATTGATTTTGAAGGAATTAATGAGTTGCCCAGTTTCGTTGGAATTTAAAGTGGTAAGTATAAATACCAAGTGCCCTAACGAATCTTATGTTAACCCTCAAAATTTTGAACGTGCTCCGCTTTCCATAACCTTTGAATTCTGAACTCTTATAAGCTTTTTCCACCCAGCCAACATGCCTATGTCCATTACCGCTATACCACGCCCTCTAAACTCAGCCAAGTACACGCTCCCTGTATCCCCACAGCCGAGCTTCTTCTGAAGCCTGAAATGGCCCAGACCCAAGTCCCCAAAAACGTTGTTGCTACTGTCACTGTTATCAGGTGCTGCTACACATGTTAAATCCTGATACTGAAACCGCATTGGCTGGTTTGTCCATGGTTGAGGAGAGATTGCAGTTGCAGATGAAGTATTTGATAAAAGTTCAAAGAGAAACAATTAATGCAGACATAATGCAAATTGATAGGTTTTGGTATGTAAGAAATCGTGGGAAGACCGATTCGGACTCTTAGTTGAGTCATATGTCTTCTTTTTTATGTAACCTTTACTTCTTTGCAAGTTCCATATGATTTCAATTGTTGACAAAAGTTATGCTGGACAATAACACTTACCACAGCAAGTTACATATGATTTTATGTAACATTGAGTGCTAAAGTTCTATTTTATTATTTGGTGTTGTACCTGTATTTGTCTTCTTGCTTTGTTGTTTTGTTCACAACAAGCTCTGCTTCTGTGTTTTCCTCCCCTGTGTTGATTCTTTGGCTCCCATGTGGGTTAGGCTTCCCTATTGTATGGTTCCTTTGTTTTCGTGGCTTTTGCCTTTTTATGAAACTCCTTATTCCAGACCATAATAAAAATAACAATTACCATGTTATTTTATGTGTCTTGTTCCAAAACATAAGCGATGGTTGTTTCAAAACTTAACAATGCTAGAAGAAAAGTTGTATAAATGTATGCAAATTAAAATAGGATTGGAAGACTATAGAACTCAGAACTTCTGGGTCAACTTTGTTGGTAGCATAAATAAGAAATCACGACATCCTCAAATAATTGCATTATTGGTTTAACAGATCTTTTGTTTTTTTGATTGCTATAAACTCCATTAAAACCAATAATAAAAGTCTAACAAACTCAATTAAAATCTATACATGAATTCCGTTAAAATCTATGTGGAGTTTGTACAATTCAGTCAAACTCAATTCAATTCAATTCAACTCAATCAACTTTATAACTCATTTACTCAACGTTTTTATGTTACTATGGATGTTACGTTTTTTGAGCATGAGATGTATTTGCTCATCTAGTATCCTCTTCTCCTCTTTTGGGGCAGAGTAGTGTTGAATAGTTGAAATGGGTGGAGATATTTTAAGATAACATTGAGGTTAATTGGCTAGCGATGTGTGACGTGACAACTAGTACAGAACCTACAGAACATACAGCTGAACCAATCAACACCATCACCTTTCCAGCAGCTGAACCAGTCAACACCATCACCTTTCCAGCAGCTGAACCAGTCACCGCTGTCCTTCCTACAGCTGAACCAATCAGTATCGCCCCTCTCTCTACTACTTCTCCAGTACTCGGTCCCAATTATCCTTATGTTGACATCCCTGAGGTAAGTATAGAATCTTTGTTTAATACTAACAATGATTGTGAAATTGTTGAGAATAGTGTGTATCAGTTACCATGAACGAGTAATCGCAGGTTGCCGCCAGATAGATATTCACCAGAGCCTGCGACAAAGGTGAAATATCATATTGCTCATTATATGTCTACTCACAGATTATCTTAAGCTTGTTAGGCATTTGTAAATCAAATTTCTACGATGGTTATTCCTAGTAAAGTATAAGATGCATTATCTGATTCAAAATGGGCTAGTGCTATGGCTAAAGAGATGCAAGCTCTTGAGAAAAATCAAACATGGGAATTGGTGCAACTGCCAGAAGGGAAGAAACCAGTTGATTACAGATGAGTTTATACCATAAAACACAAACCGGATGGTTCTATTAACATGTATAAAGCCAGACTTATGGCCTGAGGTTTTACCCAAACTTATGGCATTGATTATCAAGAGACTTTTGCACAGGTGGCTAAAATCAATACCATTCAAGTTTTATTATCTTTAGCTGCAAACTTTAACTGGCCATTACAGCAATATAATGTAAAAAATGCCTTTTTACATAGAGACTTATAAGAGAAAGTCTACGTGTCATTGCCGCCAGGTTATGGTGCTCTTAATGATGCTAGTGTTGTGTGTAAATTGAAGAAGGCACTGTATGGATTGAAGCAGCCTCCGAGAGCTTGGTTTGGGAGATTCCGTCTTTCCATGAAAAAATATGGTTATGAGCAAAGCAATGCTGATCATACTTTATTTCTCAAGAGGTAGAATGGTAAGTTAAGTGCTCTTATTATTTATGTGGATGATATGATCGTGACTGGTGATGATCTTGATGAAATTGGCAAACTAAAAAGTTATCTAGCATCTGAGTTCGATATGAAGGATCTTGGTGGATTAAAATATTTTTTGGGCATTGAAGTAGCCCGTTCTGGATAAGGAATTTTCTTATCACAAAGAAAATATGTTATTGATTTGCTAAAGGAAACATGTATGCTTGGATGTGAACCGATTGGTACTCCTATAGAACAAAATCATGGCTTGGAGGAGTATCCAGATCAAGTTCCAACTAATAAGGGACAATATCAAAGGTTGGTTGGTCATTTGATTTATTTGTCTCACACTAGACCTAATATTGTGTATGCAGTAAGTGTTGTGAGTAAGGTTCATGCATAATCCAAGTACGGCATATGGAAGCAGTAGTACGAATTTTGAGGTATTTGAAGTCTGCACCAGGAAAAGGTCTGATGTTCTTAAAGCATGGGCATGTAAAGGTTGTGGGATATACAGACTCAGATTGAGCAGCAAAGGGGGATAGAAGAAGATCAACATCTGGTTATTTCACATTTGTAGGAGAATATTTGGTAACTTAGAAGAGTAAAACACAGAAGGTTTTGTCTTTGTCTAGTACAGAGGCTAAGTATCGAGCTATGGTGAAAGGCATTTGTGAATTTCTATGGTTGAAAAGGCTTATGGGGGAGCTGGGTTTTCCTACCGAGGAGCCTATGAGGTTGTATTGTGACAATTAGTCAGCAATTAGATTGCTGAAAATCCAATTCAGCATGATAGAACGAAACATGTAGAGATTGATCGGAATTTTGTCTATGAGAAATTGGAAGAGAAGATTATTGAAGTTCCATATGTTAAGACTACTAAACAATTGATAGATATGTTGACAAAGGCTGTATCAAATCAAGCCCTTACAAATTCACTTGTCAAGCTGGGCATCTACGACATCTATGCACCATCTTGAGGGGAAGTGTTGGCGTGAATCCAATTCATTATAGGAATTATAATTATTATCTTTATTATAATTGATTTGTAATTATAGGAATACCGGTTTGACCAGAATTGTATTTATTTCATTTTCTTTATTGTATTTATTTTGAGTGCTGCTAAACGAACCCTAAAATTAACTGAGTACACCCTATGATCTAAGTGCACCCTAATATTTTAATTAAAATGTAAAATTAACTAAGTACACCATATGGAACTACCAAAAATACCCCTAATACACCATAATACTTGTAGCATTACTTTATAGTTGATTTTCAGCTTGACTTTTTTAGTAGTGTTTATAAATCTTTGACTTTTTATATGGATTTATGCTTCTACTAAAACTGTTGACACTTTTTTTGCAATTCCAAGTTCTTGCAATGACCACCCCTTTCGTTATAGTGGAGGAAGGTGAATCCAAAGAATCCAATACGTCTTATTCTTAATATATTTAAACAAATTTTCGAACTAATAGGGAAAATATAAGCAGCAAAAGTCCCATATTTCAGAAAAATAGATAGGAAGTTGCAAAGGGATTTTCGAACAACCCTGCAATCATAAAGGACGTTGGGAGTGTGCTTCTCAATAAACTAATAATCAATGAATTAATTTATATGATGTTCTGTCATGAAACAATAAACTAAAATAAAATTTCACCATATATACAAGTTTATATGCAAGATTAAAGATTAATTGGATTCTAAAGGGTACAAAACATATTGTTATTTACTCACATCAAGAAATATGCAGATTTAGCCGACATTGACAACAACCAAGCCAAAAGCACCCTTCTAAAAGTTGTCCAAGGTTGAATAGATGTGTCACCGAACTGAAGGCTGCTTTTTAAGTTGTTCAATCCAAGTTGCTAAGAAATAATTCTGAGAAGAAAGAAGAAACTCAAGAAGCCATTCTGACTTGCGGATCACAAAAATTGGCACCAAGCAATCTCTTAATTAGGGTTGAATATGGTTAGTAGGGTGTACTTATTAAAATTATATTTGTTTAACAATTTCATATATCCTTTTTGGTCATTTTATATTAGGGTAAATCAGTAATTCAATTAATACTTTTGTAATAGGGTGTACTCAGTTAATTTTAGGGTTCGTTTAGCAGCACTCTTTATTTTCTAGATAGACTTGTATTTGTATCACTATAAATATCTCATTATGAGAAGAATAGAAATATACTGAATTATTCAGAATTCTAATTCTATTTGAGTTTATTGACTAAGACGTCCTTTAAAGACTACAGCGACATTTTTGTCTTTCTTTTTCTCCTTTCTTTGTGGTGCATGTACCCGTAGCGTGCTAACATGCATACCAAACCAAATGCCCAAGTCCTATCAAATTCCTCTTAAGTGTGGAGACAGATATAGGCTTTATATGATTAGTTATGTTTTATAAATAATTTGATGGACACGTTAGTGGTGGGAGACTAGAGACTTCAAACTTACTGGTGTTTTTACTTGGTCTAACAAATGAGCTTTATTTGGTCCAACCCCTCCAAAGGAAAATTCTTCTCCTGGCTGCATGAAATCTCTACACAGGGTGCCTAAAAATATGTATTAGAGTTTTCTGAAGAAAGTAAATATTTTTGTAATGTGAAAGGAGATTTGAATTTGTAAGGAGGAATCGAACCTAGAAATTAATCTTTGGTGCAAGGGCAAATACTCATAATAATTTGAGCTATAAATCCCTCACAATTGCTTATGCTTCTTAATATTATATTTCGGATTCTTCAAGGAAAATATTATTTTGGAAAATATATTTTTTTTAAAAATACAAATGATAATTTAAATTACTTTAAATTAATTTACTTTAATGAAATTAAACTCAAACTCAAAAGGCATGACTCACTGCCCTAAGTGGCTGACATAACCCACTTATGCTTAGAGAATGTACTTGAAACTACCTAAAATGATATTTGAATTTGTGTAATTTTCTAAGAAAATAATTATAATGTTTGGGGCTTGGCCACCACGCACCACCTTGTTCTTTTCTTTCTAGGAGTACTGATATTTTTTATTCTTGCGCCTCAAGATTGATTGCCATTTGGTCCACGAAGTCGCCTTTTTGCCAATGGAAAACAAGAAGAATATTTTTCTTTTGCCGATTGTGCCAAAACCTTCATTTGACTTAGCCGCAGAGAAGTTTCAACAACGTGAGACGTAATTGACTTGGACAAAATGCGTGGCCAATTCTGAGACGTAAACATATTTTTATTTTATTAAAAGGGTAGAATTTCATTAAGTAAACCAGCAAAACAGTACATCAGCTTCTAAGTTAGAATCACAAACGGAGGAGCCATAATGTGGCTTCGTTAAAATCTTGCTAAAAACCCTCCAAGGAAGAAAATTCAGTCAAGAAAAAAGAGTATCACGACTCCTCTAGAAAAACAAAAGCAAAACAATGAAACAGAGAAACTAATTAGATTCAGAGTTCGTCACCAATGCCATCCCCAACCAAGGTGAGACGTAAACTTGATTAATGTCCAAACATTTAACAAGTGTGAGAATCACAAGTTAATGATATAATTATAAACTAATTAGAGCATCTCCAAGGGAGATATCAAATACCAAACATCAAATTTAAATTTGATGGCTGATGTGGCAATTTGACATCTTACACAGCTTTACATTCTACCCGATATGTCAAATTAAATTATTATTTTATTATATTTTAGTGTTGATTTATTTTTAATTAAAAGAAAAGAAAAGAAAAGAAAATATTCATTTAACATCTTGCTTTTGGGATGTCAAAAATAACATCTCAACCTCCAGCTTTCATTCCACGTCATTTTTGACACATCGTTTGGAGTGATGTGAGATGTTATTTCTAATTGTTAAATGTCTATGTGGCACTTTTGACACATCAATTAGAGATGCTCTTAGTTGTGGAGATGTCATGTGACATAAGCGTGTCTTTTCAAGTACAAATTAAACATTTAAATTGTCTGTTTGTTTCAATGGAACAGATATTCAATACAAGTCAGTCAGCGTCCATCAAATTACTATCTAAAAACTTCAAAAATAATTTTAAAAAATAACATAAACACATATTCAAATAACTGTGGAGATTCAATTTTTGAGAGCCGTAGAGAAATATAATTAAATCCGTAGGTTTTTCAACATATTATTCTTTTTAAATTTTCATAAAGCTTATAGTTTTACCTTTATGAATCAATACTCTGGCATTTGGTCCTAAAATAATTGTTGCCCCACCCGCCAATGGAGTCTAATCCAATGGAAAAATGCCTTGACTTGTAGACCAATTATGCTATGTTCAAACTCCAATGACACATTAGTAGTATGTGTGAGAAACTCACTTCCCTTAAGTTTAGGCTATTACTTGTATTAAAAATAATAATAATAAGAGTAACTCTACATTTTTATTTTTAATTATTTAATTATTTATTTAAACAATGTTACAAAAATCTAAATATTCCATTATGCAGTAGAGCGACGTGTCGTGACAAAAAGTAAACCTAATCCGTTTGGGATTGTTTTTTTTTTTGCCAAAGACATGCTTAACTTTAAAGTTAAGCAATTTAAGGTGTTTGGTAAAAATAAAATATCCTGCTTATTTTAAAAGCAATGGTCTTTTGACAACAGCTTTTAAAAGCAACCTCGAGGTTGCTTTTTAAAGTTGCTTTTAATTGAAGCAGTGCGCTCCCTTTAATGAAATTTACGCAATTCCACAAATACCCTTATTAGGTTAGAAATTTATCCTCACGTATTTCTCTCAAATCTGCAGACACCAAAGTTCATCTTCACGTAGCCTCCCAAGTTTGGAGACAACTATTCGCTCAATCTCTCTCAATCTCTTTCACAAGGTAGATTATCAATCTCTTCAAAGTTATTGATTATAATTTTCTGGGATATATTTATTCTTCAATCTCTCAAACTTTTTATAGACGTGCTGCTTCTGTTTTTTTTTTTTCTACTGGTTGTGCTTTGCTGTAAAACACTAGGATAAGATTTTAGAATCACAGCCAAAGATTTAAGTCCAGCTACTTATTATGTACATCTGATTCTTGTGTTGGAAATTTGCCCACACGAAAACTTCCTGGCCAAATCAAATCCATGGTTTCTTCAAGCATGAACGGTGTCCATGCCATCCCAAAACTGGTGCTAGGGTCACTAAGACACAAAACTGATATATGCAATTTATTATTCCATAACTGATATATGTATTGTTCTTACTGTCTATTATTTTTACTTTCTAGAGAGCTTGATTAAATAAAAGAAATAAAAGTTTGCTCTTTATTTTTATTTTCCATAAGTGATATATGTATAGGTTTTCTTTGACTTCCATTAATCCTTGTCATCTTGTACGACTTGGTGTATTGCTTTTGATGTATGTAAAAACATTATTTGCTTTTGTAAAACCATTATTTGCTTTTGGTGTATTGCTTTAGTAAAAACATTATTTGCTATAACATGATCATCTCCCAATACATACATATTTATATAAGGACATGCACATATGGTGAAGAATGGTAATGTGGCTAGTGGATCACGAGTTCCAACTGTATGGAATAATCACAATACAACTATATTTTGTGACCTGTTTATCAAGGAGGTGGAGGCAGGAAATCGTCCTGGTACTCACTTTAAGAAAGAAGGATGGGAAAATGTGAGGATTAGCTTGAGTAAAGAGACAGGAACCGAGTACAATAAATCACAATTGAAAAATAAGTGGGATGCACTTAAGGAACAATGGAAAATATGGAAAGAACTAATTGGAAAGGAAACTGATCTTGGGTGGAATTCCAAACTTGGGACTATTGATGCTTCTGATGAATGGTGGCATAACAAAATTGAGGTATGTTATTAATAGTTTTTAATGTTGTTTGTTTGTTATAATTCAATGAACCATCTGTAATAGTTTTTAATGTTGTTCTCTTTGATTTGCAGATAAATCCCAAATATGCAAAATTACGTAGAAAGGGTATTAGTCCTGATATGGAAGAGAAGTTTGATAGAATGTTCATGAACACCACCGCCACTGGTGACCATGCTTGGGCACCTTCATTTGGTGTACTTCCAACTCATGATTCATCTGAATGTGATGGTAGTCTACTCGACAGTGGTGATGATTCTGAAGATCCCGTATACATACCAGATGAACAATTCAAGTTACTAAAAATCTTGTGGGAAGAGGAAAAAGAGAACAAATCAGCAACTTGATACACATGTTAAGAAAGAGAAGAACGGAAATACAGTTGCTACAAAAGTGGGGAAGGTAGGAGGTGCTGTTAAATTGTCACAACAAATTGAGCGGATGGTTGATGTAATGGAGAATAGGAGTACAACTTCAATTATGATGAAAATGTCCCAAGGTAGCAGCATTCCTGAAGTGATGAAAGCAGTTTCGTTTTTACCTGGTGCATGGCCTGGGAGCCATTTGTGGTTGTTTGCAACTCGGTTATTTCTAAATCAAGAGAAAAGAGAAATTTTCACAACTATGGAAGATCCTAACATCAAGCTTCAATGGCTAAACTATGAGCTTTCTGAAAAATAAGCTAACTGCACTTTAATTATGATCAAGCTTCAATGTCTAATATTTCTTAGAATTTTGTTTTGCTACTTGGATTTATTTTTTAGGTTTCATATTTGGGTTTGCTATTTGAATTTATTATTTGGATGGTTAGTTATATGTGACTGTTATTTGGATGGTTGTTTTTAGTGAAAATTCATATGACTTTTATTTATATCAATGCATATGTGGATTTCAGTTGATTATGATGATGAGAATGTCTATAACAATGCAGGTTTATTTCAAGATATGGAAATTTCGGAAGATGAAAGGGAGTTCAACCAAATTGTATGTGTCTGTTTTCGTACTATGAAATATTATTATGAGAAGTATATTCATAAAAGTCCTTGTATGGATTCTTTTCAAACAAGAAATAAGTGGGTGATGGAAATGTTACGGGGGAATGAAAAACGTTGTTATGCAATGTTTAGAATGGATAAATGTGTATTTTTGCAATTATGCACTAACTTGGAAAATAATTATGGGTTGAGAGGTTCTAGGAGAATGTGCACTGCTGAGATGTTGGGAATGTTTGTGCACATTCTAGGACATCGTATAGGGAATAGGCTAGCACAAGAACAATTTCAACATTCTGGTGAAATTGTGAGCAGATACTTTGGTAAATTACTTGATATTGTATGCCTTATGGCTGTTGATATCATAAAACCGTTGGAGCCTGAGTTTAAGGGAGTCCCGGAAGAGATATTGAGAGATTCAAGATATATGCCCAATTTTAAGGTAAAAATTAGATACAACAATTTATCGTTTGTTTTATGAACAAAGTAATATTTATTGAAATGTTTCTCTTATTGTTTGCAGGACTGCATTGGTGCTATAGATGGCGTACATGTTAAAGCCTCAATACCTCTTGAAGATCAAGTACCATATATTGGCAGGAAAGGAATACCGACTCAAAACATAATGGATGCATGTAATTTTGACATGCAATTCATATTTGCATGTGTAGGTTGGGAAGACACTGCACACAATACAAGAGTATTTTTATCAGCGTTGCGAAATAATGCTTTAAATTTTCCCAAACCTCCAATGGTAATGTTTCAAATATGTGCAAATCATTAAACTTCGAATTTTTGCACTTTCAAATTATATTATAATTAAACATATCTTATTGGTTACAGGAAAATATTATCTTGTGGATGCTGGTTATCCACAAATGAGCGGGTATTTGGGACCATATAAAGTTGAAAGGTATCATCTTCCAGATTTCTGTAGGGGTACTCAACCAACAGGTTCTAGAGAAGTATTTAATTAGGTACACTCTTCTCTTAGGAGTGTCATTGAACGCACTTTTGGTGTATGGAAGAAAAAGTGGAGTATTTTACGAGACATGCCTAGCTATCCATTCGATAAGCAAGTGAAGATAGTAATTGCAACTATGGCACTTCACAACTATATAAGGAGGCACGCCGAACGTGATATTAATTTTGACAAATTCAATGACAACCCAAATACAATGGAGATGGAGGGTGATGCACAAGAAGAATATCACATTACTCAAGGGCTTGGAGCACAAGAACTAGAAACATTAAGGAACAAGATTGCTGCAAGTTCAATGCATGCATCTTCTTAGACATTTTCTTTATTTCCATTTATTTAAGCCTAGTTTCAATGTATTTTTTTATTGCTACAATTCAAACCTTATTAGGACAAAGGATTTGTGAAAAAAAAATATTTATTACTTATTCAATTTGAAGGATGGTTTATGACCCTACTACCGTGGTGATCTCTTTATCTTTGTTGGAATTTATTCAATACATAATTATATTTGCTTATCCCAAACCTTGAGAGTTTAAATTTGAACATACCCAAGGTTGTTCTAGTAGAATATGAAGTAATTGTAGGTTATATTTGGTCCTAGAAAAAAAATGATATATTTTTTTTGAAATTTGAATTTGAATTTTTACTTTTCTTTAAGCAAAGATTAATATAATTTTTAAGGAGAAAAGTATAAAAGCACTTTACAGTTTTATTTTTTACCAAACAAATTAGTAAAAAGCACTTTCAGCATCATGTCCATTTTAGTCATTACAAATAGTCACAGCACTTTTACGGTAAAATTTACCAAATGCCCTAACACTGCTTTTCATACTCACAGCACTTTTAAAATTACAGTTTACCAAACGTTTAACTGCTTTACTTTACAGCTGATTCTTTTTAAAGCACAGCAGATGTCACGACCTGACCCCCTAAGATATTGTCCGCTTTGGGCCTCCGCCCTCACGGTTTTATTTCTGGGAACTCACGAGCAATATCTTCCCAGTAGGTCACCCATCCTGGGATTGCTCTAGAGCAAACTCGCTTAACTTCGGAGTTCCCAGGGAACCCGAAGCCAGTGAGCTTCCAAAAGGCCTCGTGCTAGATAGAGACGTGCCCACACATATAAGGCACATCACCCTTCCCTCCCCGAGCGATGTGGGATTGCTCACCGTTCTTGCTTCACAAGACACGGGTCTTACAATCCACCCCCCTTGGGGCCCAGCATCCTCGCTGGCACATTTCCGATCGGGGTCGGGCTCTGATACCATTATGTCACGACCCGACTCCCCTAGCAAGATATTGTCCGCTTTGGGCCTCCACCCTCACGGTTTTGTTTCTGGAAACTCACGAGCAATATCTTCCCAGTGGGTCACCCATCCTGGGATTGCTCTAGCGCAAACTCGCTTAACTTCGGAGTTCCCAGGGAACCCGAAGCCAGTGAGCTCCCAAAAGGCCTCGTGCTAGATAGAGACGTGCTCACATATATAAGGCACATCACCCTTCCCTCCCCGAGCGATGTGGGATTGCTCACTGTTCTTGCTTCACAAGACACGGGTGGGAAGGGTGATGTGCCTTATATGTGTGGGCACGTCTCTATCTAGCACGAGGCCTTTTGGGAGCTCACTGGCTTCGGGTTCCCTGGAAACTCCGAAATTAAGCGAGTTTACGCTAGAACAATCCCAGGATGGGTGACCCACTGGGAAGATATTGCTCGTGAGTTCCCAGAAACAAAACCGTGAGGACGGAGGCCCAAAGCGGACAATATCTTGCTAGGGGAGTCAGGTCGTGACAGCAGAAGCAGCTTTTTTTTTAAGCGGCAGCAATCCCAAACTAGGCATTTGCCTTCATGAAGTTCATATACAAGGTTGACGACGATCCAGTAGGAATCTAATGCATCGCGGCTAAAGGACCTCATCGCTATCACCTACTGTGAGCCTTTGAGGTACTTCTGAATTGGATGGGTTGACGTTAGCCCCACGCGTGATTTACCTTATTTATTTACTCATGCCCTTTTACTTTATCATTATTATTTTCAACCCCCTCCATTTACTTGTATTTCTACTCTATTTCCTTGCATATCCCAAGATGAATAATATATAGTAATTGTCAAGGCAGTGACTTGTGGGTATATTTATTATAGAATTGCAATTGCATTTTCAATGTTGATTTCATGTTATAATTAGGGTTAGATATGTGCCTAACAATCATCAAGTTTGGTGGCAGCTTTAAAAAAAAAGAAAAAGTGAAGATGATTCAACAAGTACCTAATATTTATTGATACATGTGTGTGTGCCTAATATTTACACACGTGACCTAAGGAATGTGAATATAGGGAGTGTCTTAAAGCCTATGGGTAATAATATATTCTACAAGTTTGGCAACACTTAAGAACTAGTCATTACAAATTGTTAATAGTTTAAACTTTTGACCTTAAAGTGCTTTGGTAAGTTTAAAATAATTGGTAATTATAAATCAATGGTAACTCTCTCTCTCTCTCTCTCTCTCTCTCTCTCTCTCTCTCTCTCTCTCTCTCTCTCTCTCTCTCTCTCTCTCTCTCTCTCTCTCTCATATTAATGTAACGTAAGTAGAGAAAGAAATTAGTGGCGGCCCTCATTGAAATACATAGTCAAACAAGTCAGCCGGCGGCGGCCATGATATCTTGCTGATCAAGAAAATTAAAATGTTTTCAACATATTGTTCTTTTTAAATTTTCATATAAAGCTTAGTTTTCCCTTTATGAATCAATACTCTGGCATTTGGTTCTAAAATAATTGTTGCCCCTTGCTAATGGAGTCTAATCCAGTGAAAAAATACCTTGACTTGTAGATCAATAATGTCATATTCAAACTCCAATGACACATTGATAGTATGTGTGAGAAACTACATTCCCCTTAAATTTAGACTATCATTTGTATTAAAAATAATAATAATAAGAACAACTCTACATTTATATTTTTAATTATTTATTTATTTAATTATTTATTTAAACAGTGTTATGGTCCTTTAAAAGGAGGTGGAGGGTTGTGAGAACGCACATACCTAGCAAAAAACTTGCCACAATAGAAGAAAATATGGAGAGTTCTGCTAAGCTCCCCCTTCATCTCTGCCATGTCCACAAGCTTTCAATCTTCATCAACCGGACACATATATTCTTCCATTCTATAGCTTTAGTCTTCTTGCTTTACTACAGAGCTTCTTTCTTCTTCTTCCAAGACACTACCAAAACTAAAGCAACTACCTTAGCATGGCTTCTTGTGTTTGTCTCGGAAATCCTCCTATCCTTCGAGTGGCTCCTCAGCCAGTCTTTTAGATGGCGTCCTGTTTCACGAACCGCGTTCCCGGAGAGGCTGCCTGGCGATGATAAGCTCCCAGCTGTTGATGTGTTCATCTGCACTGCGGATCCGGAGAAGGAGCCGACTGTGGGGGTGATGAACACTGTGTTATCTGCCATGGCAATGGATTATCCGGCAGAGAAACTTCATGTGTATCTGTCTGATGATGGCGGTGCTGCTGTGACTTTGAAGGGTATGAGAGAGGCTTGGAGGTTTGCAAAATTGTGGCTTCCATTTTGTAGGAGGTATGGGATCAAGTGCAGGGCTCCGGAGGCTTATTTATCTGCAGAAGAGGATGCCGATGAGGAGGATGCTGATTTTGGGGGCAGTGAGTTCATACAAGAGAGAGAAGCTATTAAGGTGAATGAGAGTTGAAATTTTTGCATACTAACCAACACAACATTTTTCTTGCAAAGCTGGCCATGGGACATGTATGCAAGCTATATAATTAATTTGTGCATTAATGAAAAAGAAAACTATAACATCTCAACTGAACATCTAGTGTACAAATTAAAGTCAAGTTGGTTGTTGGTTGTATGAAACCGACTTATTCGAGAGATGATATACAAAATGAAGAGTTGATGGGACAAAAGAAAACAGAACTCATATGTGAAAATATATATTATAGATTGTATGGTGTTTCTAGCTACCAGAGTTAATGAGGGAGATTTGGGTGCAGGAGAAATATGAGGTGTTCAAGAAAAGAGTAAGAGAAAATGCAACGGTTGGGGACGAAAGGAGCAGCGTGGGTCGAGATCACCCTGCAGTGATTGAGGTATATATTAACATTTGGTATTGTTTGTTGACTACTTATATTATCATCAATGTAAAAGAAATCTTTTACTTTTACACGCCTTCTAAATAAATAGCAATGAGTTTTTAGGCTTGGTGTTGACACTTGATTCCCTAGAGTAGGTTAGTATTCAAAAGAAAAACGAGAGTCGAAAAGCATGTAGAAGCAAATATAATTTATCAATAGAGCTATTTAAGACCCTAGATATAATTTTTGGGAATGTAGTTCCGAAATTTTAACTTTTTAGTTTATAGTCATAGGGTAAATTTCACTTCACTACTTTGAAATATACTGAATTTTAACCTTTAATATACAAAGTTTTTTTCATCTCAATCTCATACCTAACATTTATTTTTAAAACACTAACGTGGCAATTAATGGATCTACATGAAAACACACATAAGCAAGTAGTGTGTTGGCTCATCACAACAAGCCAAGTTTCCAAAGTTCTTCTCAGGTTTGCCAACCGACAAATAGCCTCGTGCATTTTCCTATTTTGTCCTTTCCTAATGGATATATATAACACGCACAGTTAGCTAGATAGCACCCCTAACAAAACAAAAAGAAAAAGAAAGAGAAATTGTATATCCCCACCCCCTAACATAAATTCATGATAACCCATATCTGGGATTTTGGCAGGTTATACAAGAAACATCCAGTGATGATGCAATTCAGGAAAATGAAGCCAAAAATATGCCTATCCTTGTTTATGTTTCTCGTGAGAAAAGGCCTTCTTATCCCCACCATTTTAAGGCCGGAGCACTCAATATTCTTGTATGTATATCTCTCTTTCGGTCTTTAACTAATCTTCCTTTATTTATGCATCTGCAACTGCAATAATATTCTCTTATCAAATATCTAGTATGTTATGCATTATCAATGCTTTCAATTTAGCACCACACATTCAAACTATTAATTCATTTTATCATCGACCCAAAGTGACAGTCTGACATAACTTATTATAGGGACATGCCCGACTATTTGACAAGTGAACAATTTTTCTACATATCCATGTATTTATTTATTTATTTACGTATAAATTAATATATTGTGCACTTACTGTTTTTCAGCTACGGGTCTCTGGTGTGATAAGCAATTCTCCTTACATATTAGGGCTAGATTGTGACATGCATTGCCATGATCCAAGTTCGGCCCGGCAAGCAATGTGTTTCCATCTTGACCCAAAGTTATCACCCTCCCTAGCACTAGTTCAATTCCCTCAAAAATTTCAGAACATCAGTAATAATGACATATATGACAGTCAGCTGAGGTCGACATATGGGGTATGGATTCAAGGACAAAACTTCATTTTAGTTATACATGAATTAATATATTTAATTACAAATTAGCCCCTAAATAATTAAAGAAAATCATATGTATATATTTTATGTGCAATAATACATCTGACAATTTTTTGACTTGTTGGTCTTGACTACTTTAAAAGCTGCTATGGCAAGGTTTTGATGGGGTTGGAGGGCCATGTGTGTCTGGTACTGGCTATTACATCAAGAGGTTGTCCTTGTGTTCAAACTCCATACATGAAGGTGTGTTTCGTATTCTTCATGTGTGTTTTTCTATTGTTTTTACTTGGATCGACTTGGTAATTGCAGCTGGCTAGCATATATATATATATCATTCATATGTGTCATTGTCTTTGTTTATACAACTGCATGGTCACACTTAATAAATACCAATCATTTCAGTTTGATTGTATTAATCTTTGCTTCAATGAAAGCTATGGTTTGAAAAAGAAAACACCAATCTGCAATCGCCCATAAAAAATTAATAAATTGTTATTATTTTGACAAGTTTATCCTAGGATATGTACGGATAAATGTTCTTAACAACTTGAGATTCGAATCCCTTACCCATTAATAGTATATATTCTTAACAACTTGAGCTACGAATCCCTTACCCATTAATAGTATAAGCATGTATTTGTATTAATCCATGTACATTTTTCTTTCTTTGTAAGTTATAATTAATCACAAGTTTCTATAGCTAATTATTAGTTTCACTATTGAATTTCCAGATGGGGATCCCATGAAACTTAGACAATCTTTTGGTCCATCCAATGAGTTCATCAAATCCCTCAGCCAGAACAACAAGCCTGATATGCTCATCCACAGAAAGGATGTATTGCTAAATGAAACCCAGCTACTAGCCTCTTGTTCTTTCGAAAATGGCACCAAATGGGGGGAAGAGGCAAGTACAAATACTATTAAACCATACCCATTGAACCATTTCACTTCAAAATAATAATAATAATAATAATTGTGTCTTTCTTTAATTTATGGCAGGTTGGTTTCATGTATGAGTCTGTGGCGGAAGATTACTTCACAGGGTTTCGTTTGCATTGCAAAGGTTGGATTTCGGTGTTTTGTAATCCACCAAGGCCACAGTTCTTGGGCAGTGGCACCACCAATTTGGATGACTTTTTAGTCCAAGGAACTAGATGGAGCTCTGGGTTGGTTGATGTTGCTATCTCCAAGTTTTGTCCTCTTATTTATGGCCCTTTGAAAACGTCCACTTTCCTTCAGAGCATGTGTTATGCAGATATTGCTCTTTTCCCCATTTTCTATTTCTTGTCATTGTGGTGCTTTGCTACAATACCTCAGCTCTGCCTACTCAATGGCATTCCTTTGTACCCAGAGGTAACTAAAGTTTTTTATTTTATTTCTTCCTATCAAATATCTTTTGCGCAAATGATTCAAGATAAAGAGTACTTATCTTTAAGGAAATCCTTGCATATAATAAAAAAGAAAAATCTATATTTTGTCACGCTATCTGACAACAAAGACTGTGAATCTAAATTATTAACATTAGTGAAAAGTCTCAATTGTTATGGATGTTTAATGGCTATTGGCCCCCAATTGGGCACATATACACGTTCCTATACTAACTAAATGACACAAACAATTAAAAGTAGGGACATGTATCTATGCTCATTTAGAAGGCAATAACCACTAAACATCCGTGAATATTGAGGTCATTTTTACTAGTGTGAGTAGGTTTATTCTTGATTGAGTGTGTGGATCACATACACATGACAATATAAATATTTATCTTATAGTCATCCATTCTATTCTACCGCTTGAGACCTCATATAAAAAAAATAATTCTCGTCATATAAAATCTTCAATTTGATTTAGTGTCATGCAATACTAATACATATTGGTCTTGTTCTTGGATTTGCAGGTCTCAAATTCATACTTCATCGTATTTTCATTTGTATTCCTATCATCGATTTCGAAACATTTATACGAGGTTCTCTCAACGGGATTTACATTTCGACATTGGATAAATGAGCAGAGGATATGGATGATGAAGTCAGTTACATCCCACTTATATGGCAGTGTGGATGCCTTCATGAAGAAATTTGGTATGAGAAAGGCCAGTTTTTTCCCAACCAACAAAGTTGACGATGTTGAACAACTCAAGCGTTACAATTTGGGTGTGTTTGATTTCCAAACATCAATATTATTTCTTGCTCCAATGGCTGCTCTGGTGATCCTGAACATGGCTTCCTTTGCTGTTGGGATTTCTAGAGCCATCTTTGTGGGGGAGTTGGACAAATTTTTCATACAAGTTTTCATACCCTTTTATGTCATTCTGATGAACTACCCTATCGTTGAAGGAATGCTGATAAGGAAAGACAGGGGTCGCATTCCACCATCAGTCACTTTACTCTCTGCTATAGTTTCCTTGATTTTCTATTTTTTGGCTTCTATTATTTTCATGTAGCAAGGCAAATATAGGGCCATGGCCTGTGTCCATGATATTTCCATTTTTCTGAGTTAATAATATGGTTTGTATGCTTTTATTGTTCCTCTTGTTTTCTTTGCTTTTTTATTTTTAATACAAGCAATAGTCTAAACTATAAGGAAGGGGTTCTCACACACACTACCAAGTTGTCAACGGAGTTCGAATATGAGACCACTCATTTGCAGTCAAGTCCCTTTTTTTTTTCAATACAAGCGATTGGGGGAAGGGGGTTACACAAATATTCATATGGTGTATGGAGTTTTCGAACTTCTATCCACATAAGTAGAAGTGGAAGACCAACTGAGCTATACCCTTTTATTTTATTAGCTAAAGAATTCTAGTTCTTTGAGCTGTCAAAGCAATGAGAGTTCTAATTGTATCCAACCTTGCCACTGGAGCAAAAGTTTCGTTGAAATTAACTCCCGGCTTCTGTGTGTATCCCTTAACTACAAGCTGTGCCTTGTGCTTTTGGATAGAACCATCAAGATTCAGCTTTGTCTTGAAGATCCATCTTACACCCACAACTAGTTTGTTACCAGGTCTTTCAACCATCTCCCATGTAGAATTCTTTACGATCATTGAGATCTCTTCTCTCATAGCTTGATTCCATGCCTCATCTTGAGTTGCTTCAACAAAGTTTTCAGGTTCCACAATACTTACTTTGCACTATGCAAAGATTTCATTTAAACTCTTCCACTTCACGGGTGTGTGATCATAGAGCTCAGATGTTTCAACCTCACATGGATTTGGTCTTAGTGAAGCTTGTCTCCTTCCTTGGGTTGATGCAGTGACAGGATTTGGTGATGATCGGGCACTTGGTGGTTCTAGAGCTTGATTAGGTGATTCAAACTTCTTCTCACCTTTAGTTATTCTTGATTCCTCACTGCTATCCCAAGGAATTGACATGTGCAGCTCTTCATTTGCTTCCTAATTCCACAGAGATTGCTCATCAAATATCACACTTCTTGACACTATTACTTTAGGAGTTCTTAGATTAAACACCCGATACCCTTTCTTACATGTTCCATACCTAACAAAGACTCCATTCTCACCAGTTTCTTCCAATTTATGCTTCAGCTGAAATTGAATATGAGTGTAGCAAAGAGAATAGAATATTCTCATATGTTTTACTCCAGGTTTTCTTCCATTGAATGCCTCAAAATGAGTTTTATTCTTGAGAGCACTTGTAGGGCACCTATTGAGAATGTAGACTGCAGTGTTAACTGCTTCTCCCCAGAACTTGATAGGCATTCTCTTTTCATAAAAGCATTGTCCTAGCCATCTCCATAATGGTCATATTCTTCCTCTCTGCAACTCTATTTTGTTGAGGAGAATAAGCCATTGTTAATTGCCCTTCAAGTCCAAGTCATCATAGAACTCACTGAACCAAGTTGAAGTGTATTCACCTCCCCTGTCTGTTTTTAACTTCTTGATCTGAAACCCACTTTGCAACTCCACCATGGCCTTGAATCTTTTGAACACTGAAAGTACATTTGATTTGTGTCTTAGGAAGAACACCCAACACACCCTTGTATGATCATCAATGAAAGTAAGGAAATATCTATTTCCTCAAATTGTAGTGACCTGCATCGGGCCACATACATATGAGTGTACCAACTCCAATGGTTGTGAAGCTCTCCACACTTCATTTTTGCCAGTAGCACATCCCTCACAAACATCTTCAAAGTTCTCCAATCTAGGAAGTCCAAGCAACATTTCTTTATCTAGTAGCATCTTTAGTCCAATATAGTTTAAGTGACCAAATCTTCTGTTCCATTTCCATGAATGATTCTTCACTGCTGCTCTATTTTCCATCACAGGGTTCATGAATTCAAACTTCATAGGAAAACACCTATTTCCTTTCATTGGAACATTAGCCACCAGCTCTTTCAATTCCCTATCAGCATATATATATTTACCATGGAGTCACCAAATAGCAGTCAATAACCATGTTCAATCATTTGCCCAACACTTACAAAATTTTCATCTAAGCTCAGCACTATCATCACTTCCTATATATTTCTGGGATCATCATTCAGCTCAATCACAAGTGTCCCCCTTTCTAAAAGCTTGAACTAATTCCCCTGTTCCCATATTCACCTTGCAGTTCACACTCTTGTCAATGTTAGAGAGCAATGATTCATGAGATGTCATGTGATTACTGCACCCACTATCAACAAACCAAACACCCAAGTCAGTTGGTTTTGAAGGTGAGTGAGAGCCATAGAACATGTTTGTTGTCTCCGATGCTTGATTTTCTGCAAAATGTGCCACTGGTCTAGGCTTGTTCTGTATGTTGCTAGTGCAATTTCTAGCAATGTGACCAAACTTGCTACATTTGTGACACTTGACTTTATCCCTGAACCAGCATTCGCCATAGTGCAACTTGTTGCAGTGCTTACAGGTTCCCTTATTCTAATCGTTCTTGTTAGACTGATCGCTCCTCCAGCTTCCATTCTTCCAGTTTTGCTTTCCACTCGAATTGGGTTTATCCTCCCACTTCTTCCCTTTAGTCTTCCAATTCTTCTTGGACAAACCACTACATGAAGAGGATGAAGAACTGGCTCCCTTCACACTCATACTAGCAAAATCCTTCTCAATAGTATTCTCAAAGTGTCTCTCAAGTCTTTGCTCAAACGCTATCATTAAATTAAACGTAAGAGCATTTTAGTCCAAATTGAGATTAAACACTCGTAAATCCAATATTTTCACACCAAATCACTTCATGAATTGCCAACATATTTAATTAACCTTGTATGATTTTTCGGAATAATAAGAACAACAAAAATTCATTTTTTGAGGTTATTACATTGACAGACCTTACACACTCATCACCTCTATATTCTTATTGTAACAGATCCCAAGCTCCTTTCGCAGTCACTTCGTTCAAAATTCTGGGAAATAGCTCATCTGAAACAGCTCCTTGGATGAGATCTAGAGCCTTTGCATCTTGCTTCAGGAGCTCAGACAACGCCGACTTGTCTGATGTCTCCGTCTCCTTCATCTTTTCTTTTGGATCTAGAATTGGTACTCCTTCTTCAACCAATTCCCAAATTTCGTACGATCTGAGGATCTTCGTCATAAAAATCCTCTAGAGCTCGAAGTTTTCTCCATTGAAGATCGGAGTTCGAGACTCCCTTCTAATCGAACTCGTCATATGAGATTGAATCGATTTGTGGGTATGAAGATTTTGCATTGAAATCTTCAAATACTCGCAGCTGAATCAACACCTAGATTCAAGATCCAACCTGGCTCAATAATACCATGTTGAAATCTAAAATACTATTTTGGATTTTAGGGAGAAAAGGAAAAAGGAGAAGAAGAAAGACTGCAAGATTTTCTTCTGCCAGACAAAATGGCCTTGCTCGATGTTGGCAAAATTGAATGCACTAGATCATAGTGAGCTCAGCCATTCTCATCTATATATGTATCATAAAACGGTTACATCCAGATCAGTACAAAATTGATATGTCAATGCATATATGACATATGGCAATTTCCCATAGGCATTTTAGCCACAAATTCACAAAACTTTGTGATTATTGTTTGTTCTTTTGTCAGTATAGGACACAGTATGAACTTGATAAGGCACTATATTATTGGATATGTGAGCTCCACATATATGCCACATTAACAAACTAATGGAGTTTTTGACGGAATGACTATTTGTGAGCACGTATATCAACCTTAACTATGAATGACACAAAAATACAATAATAACGCAATCTGATAGTTTCGTGAATCTCAATGATGTTTTGTGATAAAAATGCTATTTTTTTCTTTGACCATATTTACTTGGGCCTGCTGCAGATAGATGTCCACCTGAGGTATGACTACGGTAAATTTTAGTTGATCCAATTGGTTGCTCTGATTTCAGGATTGATATGGACTTTCATCACCGTGAACAGATTGGTAGTGGTGATAGATCTGAACGCATCCGTACATACAACTTTCCTCAAGGGCGTGTAACTGATCATCGTGTTGGCATCACTCATCATTCAATAAATGAAGTAATGCAGGGAGAGAATCCGGATGCATTTATCAACGCGCTTCTTTTGCAGGAGGAAATGGATGCTATTGCTTCTTTCACATCTTCCCAGTGAAACTACGATGACTATCAATAGTATACTGTGACGTTTGTGGTGATTGTGTAATGTTCTGGGTAGCAACATACTATAAGTGAGTGAGGTCATTACCATTAAACTCGCAAGCTAATGAGCCCTTCATTTCAATCCAAGGAAAGCTTCCCAAAATAATTGTGGAGGGCATTAAGAACCGGTTAAACAAGTCAACATGTCATCGCTTCCCATATCTAACCGTATTGAACACCTCCGTTTAGGGTTCATAACAGTTACTGTTCACATTTTTCCCAAATTACTCGGTCATCTGAATCTGTTCTCCGTTATGGAATTTGTCCACCAAATAATTCGATTTCATCGTTGTATGAATTTATCAGTGTGAGAGGAATTCAGCTGCAAAGGCAAATCCCACAATAATTTAATATGTACAAACATTTAGTAAAAGGCTCAAGAAGGGAAAGACAAAAAAAATTAGTCCTAATTTACACGAGTAGATGACAATTAAACATGGCCTAGGTAAGAGATTAATCTTATAGGCATATATTAAGGATTTAAAAGTGAAACTATCATAATTCCGAAAAAAAAGGTTAAGAAATAAGATTATTCCATTAAATGAGGATAATATAGTAAATCAACAATTTTTTTTATATATTTAAAACATTTTAAATAAAAAACAAAATACGAATATTAGTCTTGTTTTCTTGGGACACAAATAGATTCATTTTCTCTTTTTTAGTACTAAAATGAAGGAACTAAAATTAAAAACAAAAGGAAAAGTTAATTTGAGAGAAAATAATTGACTTTGATTATAAAGAGCCCGTGTGAGACATATAAGAGCACTTTCACCTCAAAGGACAAAGGCAAGGTTTGTCACTATTCATGTGAATAGTGACAACCCTTGTTTTTTTGGTTTTCACTCCTATGGGCAAGGGCAATTAATTACTATTCACTTTAATTTGTTTTTTCCTATTTTTTATACTTAAACAATTAATTTGGATAAAATTTTCGGTTGCCATGTGTCACTATTTATTCTAAAATTCTCATATCAAATTCCAGATAAGATTTTATATATAAGATTTTCACATGCGATTAATTTTATTTATATGTATGAGATTAATAATAATAAAATTGCTAGATATGTATAAAAAAAATTTGTTTCTGAATTTTTTGGAAATTTTCAGATTTTTTTTAAAAAAATTTCGTTACTAATTTCAACAAACTCAGACAACAGCCTAGGTAAATCTTACTTTTGGGCCTGCCCAGGCTAGTGAGTCCCACCCCTTGCTAGGGCTGGATCTCGCATGCTGGAACTGCTTTTCTGGTCTTGAGCCCCTCCTGCCCCATTTTTTATGCTCGGTGGACTGGCACGAATTCCAAAAAAGAAAAAAAGAAAAAAAGATGAGAGAGAGAGAGAGCAGCCGTGATCAACGATTTAAGACTTTTTTTTGGACAGACTATTTAAAGACTTCTTAATCAGTAAAAAGTTGAAAGGAAATTTTATCCAAAAAAAATAAGTTGAAAGGAAATGTTGCCACATCACAAGCACATGGGACTCGTGAAATGATGGCGTGGACTAAAGTAGAATTATTTTAAACAATACGCAATATCATACAATTTTTTATGGAAAAAAAAATTGATGCGCGATCTGTAAAGTGGTTAATTTTCCCCTAAATTTTAAAAAAAAAGTTGAAATATTTGAACATGAAAAAGCTTGACCCTGAATCTCACCTACTGTGTCAGACAAATTGCTTTAATTGCTTCATTTCGAATAATGTTTGCTAGCTTATTGTTTTTTCTTTATTGCCTGCTAGCTTTGAAAATCGTGTGTTTTAATAAGTTAATATTATTTCACCTACCCTGTTATTTAAGAGAGGGGATGAGAAATTAACAGCTAGCTTATACATGTGTTTACAGGGTGTCTTTTTTTTAAAAAAAAATTTTATTTATTTTTACAGTTTTAACAAACCTGCAGATAATATTACGAGGTTGTTTTTATTATAGGGTTAGTTTGATTTTACCCTTTGCAATGTCATACCTAATGTTATCCATTCGCTGCAATGCTAGACTTTCGTCACACAATCTGCAAATTATTTCATCCTAAGATGATGTCGATGATGAATAAGGCCCTACGCGTGTGGTATGTGGCTGCAGGAGAGGATTGTGGTTGGAGTTGTGAGATATTAATGGGCAGGCTTGTACATTGATTTTTGGCCAAAAGTCACTTTTGGCTCCTGTAGTTTGACACTTCAATTACTTTTAATTCTGTAGTTTCAATTCCGTCAATTTTACTATTATAGTTTCATAATTATAGCAATTTAAGAACAATTCTAACTTCCATCAAATTATTCTAACTTTTGTTATCTATTAAGGGTATTTTGGTCCAAACATGCATCCCCTCCCCAACCAGCCAACACTCAAGAAAAGTCCCCCCCTCTAGCCACCACACCCTTAACTGACCCCCACCACAGCCTCCCAGGGCCGCCCAAACCCCAACAAAGGCAGCAGAAGCAAGCAAGCCGAGACAATTAGAAAATGACTCACAAGGCCGCAGAGACAATTTTTTTCTGCATCGACCCATCACATGTTCGAAATCAGCACGGAAGTTATGCATATGCATTTGCTCAACTTGAAACACGTTTCAAGGACAGCACGGAGGGAGTTATGAAGGTGTGCAAGTGGAGAGATGCTTTGAAGGAAGCAGCCAATATGGCTGAGTTTGATAATTCAAACAAAACCGGGTAACTAACTCTGCTATTTCTACTTGTGACCATTTAATTCAAACAAGATTCCTTAAGGCTAAATAATTGTTTGTCCTCATAATCTTGTTTTCCAGGACAGAGGCCAATTTCATTGAGAACGTTGTCAAAGATATTTTGACCAAATTGAAGCGCAAATTGTCAAATGATTAAAGGGCCTAGTGGGAATTGAATGGAAAATTGAGCAAATAGAAGGGTTATTAACTTATTATGCATTAATTCACCAGATGTTTTCGCTGTAGGTATTTGGGGCATGGGTTGTATTGGCAAGACCACTCTCCCTGATGCTGTGTATCACCGACTTTCTTCTAAATTTGAAGCTTCTTGTTTTGCATCGCTAGTTGTCTCTGCTTGCTTGCTTCTGCCGCCTTTGTTGGGGTTGGGGCGTCCTTGGGAGGCTGTGGTGGCGGTCAGTTAAAGGTGTGGTGGCTAGCCCAGGGGGACTGTTCTTGAGTGTTGGCTGGTTGGGGAGGGGATGCAAGTTTGGACAAAAATTCCCCTTAATAGATAACAAAAGTTAGAATAATTTGATGGAAATTAGAATTGTCCTTGAATTGCTACAATTATGAAACTACAATGGCAAAATTGACGGAATTGAAACTATAGTTTTAAAAGTAGTTAAAGTATCAAACTACAATGACCAAAAGTGACTTTTGGCCTTGATTTTTAGAGGCCCTAGGCCGGCTCGTACATTGATTTTTGGACCTTCACTTTTTTCTCATGATATGTGTTAGTTTCTTTATATTTTAAACAATATTATTAATGTGTCATACAAACTAGTTTCTACTTTCCAAGTTTATCCTTATTAAATGTATTGATTTTTTTTGGACAACTTTTTTACCATTTTGTTAAAAAATTCAAGGAAAAAACGTCAGGTTTTTTTTTTTTTTTTCAATGGAAATGTCTTGTTTTAAACACAACATGTAGTTAAATGCTAAGATAAGAAAAAGAAAACATAACAGTAGAAGATAAATATCACTAATACCAAACAGTGGAAGATAAACATTACCAATATCCATTGACAAATAAAAATTGATTTTATAAACACGAAATGATAGAATAGTTTATTAGCAACAAAAGATTCACGGTAATTATAACACGTTTGTTTTTAAAAAAAGTGAACGAAAGTTCGAAGAGAGAGGGGTGTGAAGGTCTGGCTCTCTCAAAATGATGAGAGGGAGGGTTGGACTTGGAGCTCCAGGTCTGTGATTATTCGGAGAGAGAGAAAGTTGTAAAAAAAAAATGAATGAATTGAAGTAAATATTAAAGTCAACACATCAAATAAGGGTAAAAATGGAAAACAAAAGGTAAGTTGTTTAATGTATTAATAGTATTGTTTTAAGTGTAAAGAAAATGACACATATCATAAGAAAAATAAAAAAAATTCAAAAGAGAAGATTAAAGAGAATATTGTTAGCATTCCTCGTATATGAATGTGGTTAAAATGACATCCACGATTCATTTCTGTCGACCCCAACACAATAGAAAAAATACAATTTAGAAATCTTGTAGGACTATAAAATCTAGGCACATAGGGTCCGCCAGAATGGCTGTCTTGGGAATTGCTTTATATATTTTCATTGTATTTTGCGTTTTCTTATTTATTAATTGTTTTAAAATATTACAAAATTCAATTAATAAATTTTAAATTGTTTTTAACAAATTCAATATATTATTTCATTTATCTGATTTTTTTTGTGTGGTGAGTTTTGAATTGTCGTATAATAATAAAGGCAATTGTAACTTAGCACATTAATTGACGCGACAATAAAACAGTATTGATGTCATCAATATTTGAAGAAGTTGCGTTTTCGCCACGTGAACGAAAGCTCTTGCAATGCGATTTGTGTTTAGCTTTCTTTCTTTGTCGTATCAAAATAAATTCGACACGACAGCATTTATTTCTTAAAATGGATTGGCTGTTACGTTGGATTTTGATTCAATCCCATAATTTTTTTTTCATATTTTAATAATGAGTGCATTTTTGCTCACCACTTTAACTCTTGGTGTTTCTCAACACTTGACACGTGTCCATAGATATAACCATGGTTCCATAAATACAAAGCAAAAGTTAACTATGGTTATACATTTAAACACGTGTCAAATATTGAGGATGGTGATGAGGATATACCTAAAATTAAAGTGGTGAGCAAAAATGCTTCCCTTTAATAATGGTCACATTTTCCCTGCTTTTGTGTGGACTGGCTTTCAATGATCATGATTTCTTCTCACTGCCTGTAGCTGACTGACGCATGCAATGATGCCAATTGCAAAGCAAAGCAGCCAACGCCAGGTGAGAATTATTAATCATCAATAATTTTTTTTGCTTTCTCTTTCATGTGATGCATGACGAGTTGAAAAACAAAACCAGAACAAACAATAAACCAAATTTCATCTCCTCAGTCATCTTCTGAGTCTGAGCCAAACTCAAACCAGAAAAAAAACAGCCATTTTTGAGTTTCTGGGTTCAAAGCAAATTATCAAAACATGACTGAGGAGGGCAGAGAGGCGCTGCTGAAGAAGGTTTACTATGAGAACTGCCCTGGCTGTAAGGTTGAACAGCGTAAAGAGTTGCAAAGAGGGTTGCCCATTAAAATGCTTCTCGCTGTATGGCTTGTTGTTCTTTCAGCTGGTAAGCCCTTCTGTGATTTTATATAATATAGTGTTGTTCTTGAGCAGAATCCAAATGGGTTGTCAAATTCTTGTTCATGGTGTTGTATTTCACTTCCATTGTTCTTCTTCTGCATGCTGTGGCATTTACGTATGAATAAGTTTATAACTCATTGATTTGTGGGAATTTCGATAACGAAAAGATGAGTGCTCAGAAAGCCCACCGCATTATATGAAATTAGTTTCAATGTTTTCATAGGAGAAACTAATCTTAGAATTGATGTTGTTAGATTAAAAACTTGAAAAAGAAATCAGGAATATGTTGTATTTGTGTGAGTTTAGGCGCCTAATGCATTCAGATTGCTGCCAAGAATATATGTGGTTTTACAACAAGTTACTGGAGAATTTGAAATTAAAGAAAGCTGGGTTTTTTTTTTCATTCCTAATGGACTATAGGTTCAATCGTTCATACTGGACTTTCTTAATGTAATTGATTCCGGGCAATCAAATGTTCATATGTTGCCATATAAGAGAGTAGCTTGAAACTTGTATGCAGAATCGTGATCTGTTCTTATAGTTTAATTGGTTTGTCATTTCTATGAATTATTTATATCTCCTCCGTAGATTAGTTGCTTTGTAAAGTTGGCCTGCTGTAGCACTGTCAAGGTTTTTTTAATGATTTTGTACTTTGCTATGTCTTCTAATCTAATTTAAATGTTTTAACCCTGATCTGTTGTTCTGTGGTAATTTTCAGCGCTGCCGATATCGTCTCTCTTTCCATTTCTTTACTTTATGGTGAGTGTATACTTTCTCAAGAGTGTTGTTACTTTACTTGTATTTCTAATGAAATGGGAAAGATGATGAATATTGGTTGTCTGTTTAGATATAATGATTCATTCAAATGGTCTTATTTTATTGCAGAGGATTTATTTACTGTAAACACATTGACTGACTTGTCAGATTTACTCCTCAGATTTATATTTAATTGGTTAATGATTTGTTCCTCAGATTTAGATCTAATTACAGGATCTAGGTTTGATGCTGCAGAATATTTAGGGGAACATAAAAACATTGACCGGACATGGCATATTTTTATCCTCTTGCCTGTTGGTCTCTCATGCATATATATAACAACCATTAGCTTTAGGTTCTCTAAATTTTTACAATCATCATTGCTACCTTAATAAGATTCCTTTTGGTTTGTGTTTTAAAAACTCTGGCCAATAGCCTGCATAACCTCAGTTTTTAAAGGATTCATTTGAGTGATTCCCTAATGGGAAGTGATTAAGAATATGCTTAAGGAGATATTCAACAGATCCAAAGCCTTGCAAATTTTGTTAAGCGCAAGAACTGCTGAAGAAGTAGAATGCTTTGCCACCCACCAAGCACTTCCATTAACATTCAATTGGAGCTTCAAAATACAGTTGGACAGTCTAATGTGACCTTGAACTTTGAAACAAACCCAGTATAGAAATCGTCTCTGACGAACAACCTTCCCTGAAGCAGTGGTTCCATTCTTAATCCCAATCCCATCTGTGCTAGAGTTTGAGTTACCCCTGATTTCGTCTTCTTTGTTATGTTAAATGGATCTTACGTTACTATTCTCATTATTGTTAAATTTAGAGTATCTAACTCAAGACCAATTGGGAATGAGTGCAGAGGCCAAGATATTGTATTGTTTTGTAAGGCTTCATGTATTCAATGTGAGGTTTTATAATCTCTGTTAGTCCCACATTGCATGGGATAACGTATGATTGGAGAATGTAGTATATGAGCACATGGGCATTGTGAGGAGAGGCCTGGGATATTATACATTCTTGGCAAATCTGGATATACCTGATATGAGATTTTATAATGCCAACAATTATCTCTCAATAAATTCACACTTGTCATGGGATATATGGGAATCTGATGCACTTAACTAAATGTTCTGTAGAAAATAAAAAAATGTCTTCCCTTTGTTCACTTGTTGTCCTGCTTCTGCCCGTTAAATTCTACTTGATATTTGAAGATTCTAGTAGAGAAATTGGATTGACTATTCTTTGTAGATCAGGGATTTGCATATAGCTAAAAGAGAGGAAGACATTGGCTACTATGCGGGTTATGTAGGTGAGTTCATTTTCAGTACTTACCCTTCTTAGAGATAAATTGAGTTATTCATCACACTTTAGTTTCTTGGCAAGTGTTCTTTACAAACTTCCTTGTATTGTGAAGGGGCTTCATTTATGATTGGCAGAGTTTTGACATCAATTTTTTGGGGAGTGGTGGCTGATCGCTACGGTCGCAAACCTGTCATAATAATAGGGATTGCTGCAGTGTTAGTAACTTCTATTCTGCAATTGAGTTTCAGTTTGATACTTTGGCAATGAAGGTTTTCTATTTGCTTCAACATATTTATAAATTATTTTGAATATTTATTGGCTCAGGGTTATTTTCAACACTTTGTTTGGACTCAGTGTAAATTTTTGGATGGCCATTTCTACACGCTTTCTTCTTGGATGTTTGAATGGTTTACTTGGACCGATAAAGGTATCATATTGTTCCATATATGATTATTAACCATGTATGTCAAGTCAAGGTTACTTTACATGTATAATTTAACTGCATGACCAGGCATACGCAAGTGAAGCCTTTCGAGAAGAACACCAAGCTTTAGGCATGTCAACAGTAAGCTCACATTGTCCTTGTGTCTTCTACAACCTCTTATAAGTGTACTACATCATTTGAGAGTTATCATCTGTTTTCAGGTTAGTGTGGCCTGGGGTATTGGGTTGATCATTGGCCCAGCTTTGGGAGGTTTCTTGGCCCAGGTAATTCTACTTCTTGTACTTTTATTCTAGGAATTACACTTAAGAGAATCTCTCAATGAATGTTTATTTGTCTTGCTAATTGTTTACTATGTCCTTTCTTGTGTGCAAATTTTGGTTCACTTGTTTTGTACTAAACATATTCCATGATGAAATCCGTTTAAGAAGTTGTTTACTGTGGAAAGTATTATCCTACATCAGAAAAGGAAGCTTTGAATTATTAGTTCAAAAGATCTTGGGCCCCTCCACCGATTGCCAATTGGTTTCGGGTTGGATGCTCACATTCTAACATGGTCACAATCAAAATTACATATGTACAACAGATTCAATTCAATAGTAATAACATCTGCTGTATAGAAGAGTAAAGGAAAAATAGCAAAAATACATGTACAGTCCAGAAATCACATCAGTTTCAGATTTTGAGAAAAGGATTCAGAAACATAAATGAATACAAATCACAACTGAGCCTGTTTTAATTCCACCTATTAAAACAATGACTCAGGTAGCAGAACCATGGAATCTTGGATTTGATAAGGAGGATATGCTTTTAGAAGTTCGAGGCGTATTAACCAAAAATAGAATCATCACCTGTTACAAGATTATACCACAGAACAAACAGAGTTATTTAACTTAAGAAGCGTAAAGAAGATTAGAAGGATAGGTTAAATTAGTACATGGTTTCTGTTCTTGAAAGAGTAGGTTAAATTAAAGAGTGCAGATTAATGAAAATCATGAGGTAGCAGATGATTTTTGTATTTTTGTTCTCTCTGATCTCTGTCTCGTCCTTTTGTTTAATCAAATGTTTCTTTACAATGTTTTGTGCAGCCAGCGGATAAATATCCAAATATATTTTCCCAAAACTCCATATTTGGGAGGTAAGTTTGGCTAGTTGATTTAAGTATGCTGCAGTGAGATTGTCAAATTTCAGAATTTTTCTAATTATTTCTTTGTTGCACTATGATGTTCCAAAATCTGAAACTTTGATGTAGGTTTCCGTACTTCTTGCCTTGCCTATGTATATCGCTTTATGCATTTGGAGTATGCATTGCTTCTTTCTGGCTTCCGGTACATATCTTATTATATTCCTTTATGTTGATGAATCTCTTTTGAAATGTTAAATATTGACCTATATATTTTTTTCTCATGGTCGTTTTTGTACCTTCACAACCCTATTTTGTCATCACTTAGCCTCCATGAAATTCAGAATGCAGGCCGCCCTTACAGTCCTCCATTACATCTAAAGGCAGTTACAAAATGAGCAGTATTTGTAATCCAACATCCTTGGAAAGGAATTTATCATTATAATCATGTATCCTTGTAATCCTATATGTTATACTAGCTTTCTTAGCCTTAACTTTTTATTTGAATTTAGCTTCTTGAGGCTCTCCCAAGAACAGAGAAACTAGTAACACTTGGGTCATCTTTAGCACATTCATACGTTAAGGACCTTTTGAAACTCCAAGTATTAACAGCAAAATTCCTTTATCTGGCTGGTTGCAGGAAACTTTGCACAAGCACAATGGAAATACTAGATTGCATGATGATTCTTTTGAAGCTCTAGAAACTGCATCCTATGGGTCTTTTGCAGATGAAGGAAAACAAAAAACTGAAGAACAGATACCTGAAGAAAACCTCTTCAAGAATTGGCCCTTAATGTCAGCAATCATTGTTTATTGTGTTTACTCACTTCATGACATGGCATATACAGAGGTAACTTCATACCTTTTTCATGTTGGAAAAGTATTAGTATGGTTCTTCTCATTGGTTTTGGTAGATTAAAAGTGCTTGAATAGTTGAAGAAATTTTGTACAATGCTTTTCTTACTCCTTCACTTACATTTCTATTCTTCTTCCCCTGTCCCCATTAAGTGGCTATTAAGTGATACTTTTTTCTTTTGCCCAAAAAATCAGATATTTTCATTATGGGCCGTGAGTCCTCGAAAGTTTGGGGGTTTGAGCTTTTCAACTGAGAATATTGGTGAAGTTCTTGCAATTTCAGGTAATATTTGATAATGTTAATCAAATTATGCATTGGATACAATGGGACCTCCTTTTTTTTGAACTCATCATATTCTCTTTTCCAATTTTCTAGAAGTTATTAAAATATAAAGGCTTTAAGGATTAACCATAAAAACATGTACCAAATAAAGAAGATACAAAGAAATAAAGAAGAATGGCACCTAAGATTCTAGGTCCAGGCATCTTTTTGGCCATTTCAAATTTAGATGAGTAGAGTTATCACTTCGTAGTTTTGGTTTTTGCAGTTCTTTTCAAAATTTTCTGACATTGTCATTGGTATCAGGGTGCAGCCCTCTTCTTTCTTATGCATACATATACATACATATACATGATACGGCCACATATACTATACATGATACGTTAAGTTCACTCAAAGGATAGAGCATTTGATACAATTTCAATTTCTGATTTATATAAATAACTCTACTCATGCTCAATAATCACTGACGATTTTATCCACTTGTAGGTTTTGGTCTTTTTGTGTTCCAAATCACCCTATACCCATTTGTGGAAAGGCTTCTTGGTCCTGTAATGATTGCTCGCGTTGGAGGGGTAATTTTTCAGCTCCTGCTCCCTTTGCATTGTTGTACCTTCTGCATTTTTTTTTCGTGATAAATGTCTTTCGACGTAATGCCTACTGACCTATACTGTTCTTTACCTTTGTGGTCTTTTTTTTTTGGCACATGATTCCCATATGCAGATTATCACAATACCTCTGCTGTCAAGTTACCCGTTTATAGCAATGTTATCAGGGATCTCCCTCTACCTGATGTTAAATATTGCATCTGTGCTGAAGAATGTCTTATCTGTAAGTGCAGACATGACTTTATATCTCATTTCAAATAACACCCTTGTATGCATCCTTGCCTTACTACTGCGTCATTAATATTGATGGCTGATTCGAAGATGGCTTCTAAGAAACCATGTTATTTGAAAGTCAATGACAATGGCCAACTATGGGTCTACAAAGCTAAACAACCACATAAGCGAAAACGATTTTCTTGCAGCCTGCTTACTTGTGTGTAGTAGGGTTCTCAAGAATCTTGTTTTAGTTTACTTTTTATGTTTTGGTACTAGATGCGTGAGCATCTCAGGTTTTGCCCATTGTAAGGTGCTTCGACATTGAGCAATTGAAGTAGCTTACAAGAGTTTCTCTATGGATGTGGAAGCCTCTATAGTTGCTCTGCAGCTGCATTTGACAGTATATGCTTTTTTGAGAATCTAGGACATTTTTTTATGTGTTAGAAAGGCTTCATATAGAAAAAGGCTGTCTTTCTATGGTTGGTGCTCTAACTTTTAAAGTTTTTTTGTACAATCAGATCACAATTGTCACTGGCATGTTCATTCTCCAAAACAAAGCTGTGGTAATTTTATTTTCCCCCTTCTCTAAGTCATGATATTATTGCTATTCAACTAGAGAATGTGCCATAACTTGACCATGATTTAACAACAGGACCAAAGACAAAGAGGTGCCGCGAATGGAATTTCTATGACGGCAATGTCTCTGTTCAAGGCAATTGGTCCAGCTGGTGGTGGTGCACTGTAAGTTTAGCTTTCCTTTACTTATAGGTGATGTTTAACTTTAAATCCATAATTTCATTCTAATAATTATTCCAACTGGGAGCTGAAGTGATTTTGTTATATGATGTTTCTTGTTTCTGAATTATTACACAAAACACTAAAACTTGGTTTTGTTGCAAAGTTCTTTGTTGCTAGTATTCAAATTACATAAGTTCACGTATATCTTAAACGTTGTGTTGTTTCATATAGTTTCAAGATTACTACAGATGAATTTTGAATAAATCAGATAACACAAGCTTACAAGCAATTACTTTCTGATATTGATTTATGCTTTGAAGATCATATCAGATTTAAATTACATGATCTTGTAGTAATACATTCTAAAAATTTCTTATCTTACGTTAATCATGATTTCGGCTCAACAGGTTTTCTTGGGCGCAAACGCGTCTGGATGCTGCCATCCTACCTGGTATCATACTCAACCAACTTTTCATCCTGGATTTTTGTTAGATAGTTTTGCTCACATAGGCATTTGTTACAGTTTTATAAATTTTTACCATTATTACTTGGTGGCTCAAAAAGAGTAATAAATTAGGAGAAATCAAACACTTACAAGATGTTTTGACCTTTCTTTGCATATCCTAAGCTAGATTGTTAATTTGTTACTTTACAATTTAGTTAGTTCATATTTCTATATATTTATATTTTAGATCAAAATGAAACGAAAAAGAAAAGGGAATATGGTTTTTAGATGATGAAAGGCTAAGTGTCCATTTCCATTTGGCCACGTATGTGTTCATTTGAGGAGGAATTCCTCGTCTTTAAGGAGCCTAGCTTTTTCCTCTAAATAATTGACCATTCATACCAAATTGGTAATTACATAGCCAAATTTACTGACAGCTTGTAAGGCTTAGAAAGTTTACCACTTCCATATCGTTTTGCAGGTAGCCAGATGATTTTCTTCATCTTGAATGTGGTGGAGGCAATCGCAGTTCTGATGACATTCAAGCCGTTTCTCACTCTACGTCATGAATAGATAGCGAGATGAAAATGCAACTCTGGCATATTACAAATACATCTGTAGCAACTCTATGCATTCGTTAGGGAGATAATTTTCCTATTATTTCCCACTATTCAAAGGAAAGAAAAAAATGTGGGCATTTATGTTGTAGGGGATTGAATAATCTTTTTAGGAAAATATTTATAGCATGTTACAAATTACAATTCAGAGACAGTTTCTGGTTGCAATTCAGGGATTGAAGACAAAGTGATGCATTGTGTTGTGTTCTGAGCTTGATGATTGTACTCAACTATTTCGGAGAAATTATTGTATGGTACTAGAATACGGATAGGATTCTAAGGGCTTGTTTGGCAGTGCTTTTGGAGCAGCGAAAAACGCTTCTAAATGGGTGAAAGCGCTTCTGTATTTAAAAATGGTGTTTAACAAAAATTACAAAAGCGCTTTGGGTGAGATCCAAAAGCACTTGAAGTGGTTTTGGAAGAAGCACTCCCAAAGATCCCTAAATGCGTTTAGGTTTGGATTTGAATGTGGGCCTTATGTTGTTAATCCAAATTCATGGATCAGGCTTCTGCCTTTGTAGTTTTGTTACCTTCGCCTTGGGCTGCTTCTCATTACAATATTTATTCGGGCAAAACAAAAGTGATGCCGTCCAGCATAAATTGCGGACCACCAAATACATAAAGTGTCGATAAATTGCGGACCCCATTAACAAAGTTTTGAACTTTTGATAAATTGAGGACCGCCACGATAAGTTTTGATAAATTTTGGACCACCAAATCCAAAAAAGATTTGATGTTGTTCAGTGAGCAAAAAAGGAAAGAAGAAGATGGGAAAGAAGAAGAATGAAAGGCTGCAAGGTTGTGGTAGTGAGATTTCAGGTGATGGGTGTGAAGTAGAAGAGAAACTATAAAATTTTGTTATCCTGTCTTGTCCCTAATGAACTTCAAAGGAATGCAATAATACTAAATTACAAATAAACGGAGGGACATAGAGGCTCAAGCTTAGTTTTAAGTACGGTTTTAAATGTCCGTGGTTTCAGAAATATCAATGGGTCAAAAATAAAGAAACAATGTGACTTAAAAAACGTGTATTAATTGATAAAAGAGAATTAAACACATTATAATCTTTTATTTATAATAATTTACTATTTTACTTGTTCTCAAGCATAATTACGTATATTTCATCCACTAGACATTGTACATGTTATTATATTTTTTAATAATTGAAAAATAATTAATTATGTAGACCAGATTAATTTTTCAAGGACAATAAGTAGTTAAATATTTAAAAAAATAGCAGTAAAATTGGAGATTAAATAAGAACACAAATAAAGTTACCCTAAGAATTAATCAATAAAAAAAAAAGCAACTAAAGATAATAATAAGTTAATTACAATTTTCTAGAGGATTAAATAAGAACACAAATAAAGTTACCTTAAGATAACAAGTAATTAATCAATAAAAAAACAATAAGCAACTAAAGATAATAATAAGTTAATTCATTTTTAATTATTGTTTAGTGATTCTTTATCGCCTCCCTCAATTGGTAAGGTCTTTTAAAAAAAATTTATTCACTGTTTAATTCTTGTTTTCACTTCTATCCGCTCTCCTTGGTAATTTCTACCACCCATCCACAGTAACTCTTCAAAACACGAGCGAGTCAAGACAATCTCTTCAGAATTATTAGATCTACCCACACCACGCAACAACAGAAAACCCAAAACTAAAAACCCCTTCTTCTTCTTCTTCTCTCTTCTCTCTTCTGCTGCTTCATGCAATTGAACTCAGTCCAATTACTACCCAATTAATGCCCCAAATTCAAACCCTAATCTCCATCGCATTGGCACCTGCAAAACCCTGACTCCACCAATCACCAGCAGCAATGGAGCAGCTGAAGACCATAGGGCGAGAGCTTGCGATGGGCTCTCAAGGCGGCTTCGGCCAATCCAAGGAGTTCCTGGACCTCGTCAAGTCCATCGGCGAAGCTCGATCCAAGGCCGAAGAGGAGCGCATCGTCCTCCTCGAGATCGAAACCCTAAAACGACGTCTCTCCGAGCCCGAAATCCCCAAGCGCAAGATGAAGGAGTACATCATCCGCCTCGTTTACGTCGAAATGCTTGGCCATGACGGCTCCTTCGCCTACATCCACGCCGTCAAGATGACCCACGACGACAATCTCTTGCTCAAACGCACCGGTTACCTCGCCGTTTCGCTCTTCCTCAGCGACGATCACGATTTGATCATCTTGATCGTCAACACCATCCAGAAGGATCTCAAGTCTGACAATTACCTTGTCGTTTGCGCTGCTCTCAACGCCGTTTGCAAGCTCATCAACGACGAGACTGTGCCTGCTGTTTTGCCCCAGGTCGTGGACCTGCTCGCCCATCCCAAGGAGGCTGTAAGGAAGAAGGCCATCATGGCGCTTCACCGCTTTTATCAGAAATCGCCGTCTTCAGTTTCGCATCTGGTTGCGAATTTCCGGAAGCGGCTTTGTGATAATGATCCGGGAGTCATGGGTGCCACGCTCTGCCCCTTGTTCGATCACATTACCATCGATGTGAATTCTTATAAGGATTTGGTGGTCAGCTTTGTCAGCATTCTCAAGCAGGTCGCCGAGCGCAGGTTGCCCAAGACCTACGATTACCATCAGCTGCCGGCGCCCTTTATTCAGGTTTTACTTACTTTCAATGAAGTTGAGCTTATTAATGTGTGAAGTTTTTGGTATGATAGAGGGATTGAAATAATGAGCTTTGTTTGTGTGCTGTAACGTAATGTGGTAATTGAATTAGTTTGACAATGCAGATTAGGTTGTTGAAGATCTTGGCATTGTTGGGGAGTGGTGATAAGCAATCGAGTGAGAAGATGTATATGGTAGTCGGCGATATTTTTAGGAAGTGCGATTCTACCAGCAATATAGGAAATGCTGTACTTTATGAGTGTATTTGTTGCGTTTCTGCCATATATCCAAATCCTAAGTTGTTAGAACAGGCTGCTCAAGTCATCTCAAGATTTTTGAAGGTTTGAAGTTTTTGTATTTTTCAGTGTCATTTTCTTCAAATTATAGTCTGCATGTAGATTATTTGGAGACTTAAACACTAATTCCGTGTTGTATATTTGGTGGACAGAGCGACAGTCATAATTTGAAATATATGGGCATTGATGCCCTTGGTCGACTAATAAAGATTAGTCCAGAGATAGCAGAGCAACACCAACTAGCCGTCATTGATTGTTTAGAGGTGAGAGAGTTCTGTTGGGTTTGATGGATTGGTTTCAAATCATCCTTTAAACTTTTAATTTAGCTGAAGTTTGATGTGCATGTTGCAGGACCCAGATGATACTCTGAAGCGAAAAACATTTGAACTATTGTACAAGATGACCAAGTCCTCCAATGTGGAAGTGATTGTGGATCGTATGATTGATTACATGATTAGCATTAATGATAACCATTACAAAACATATATAGCTTCTCGATGTGTGGAGCTTGCAGAACAATTTGCACCAAGTAATCAATGGTTTATCCAGGTAAGAGTAATACATGTAGATGGTGTATTTTGTTATTGCTTATTAAACACCCAATGTCATCCATGCCTGATATTCTTTCTCTGCAGACCATGAATAAAGTGTTTGAACATGCGGGAGATTTGGTAAATGTCAAGGTGGCACATAACTTGATGAAGTTGATTGCCGAGGGATTTGGAGAGGATGATGATTCTGCAGATAGTCAGTTGAGATCATCTGCGGTATGTAACTTCAATTTTGCACCATATGTTTATAACTGTTTTGTTCAATGTCATTAAAAAGGTGCTATTTCAATTATCATATATGGTTAAAAAAATGTTTTAGTGATGTAGGACACGGATGAATGGAGTATTTAGGTAGTTTAGCGGAAGCGAAAACAATGGAAAACAGAAAATAGAACAAAAGGGATAGGTCTGGAATCACTCCAGGGGTTTGGCTTCACACCAAGTAGTCTCCAATCTCTGGAAAATAAACTTTTCTTTATATCTCAACTCAACTCCCATAATGAATTACATAGAAGGGGTATTTATAATAATCTAATCCTAGAGTGAAAAGGAAAATTAAACTTATCCTAGGAAAGAAATCCTAATCCAAATAAAATAGGAAACTTAGAAATCCTACTGAAATCTGGAAAAAAACTAGAAACTAGGAAACTAACAAATTTATTAGGAAACTAATTAATAATTTCCTCTTCCATCTCTTTCGTTTGTAAGCCATAATGGGTTTGACAAAGATGTCCTCATCAATTCTCCCTGGCTGAGAAGAACTCGACTTCGGCGAGTTAGAATCAAAGATGTTCTCATCAATTCTCTCTGGCTGCGAAGAACTCGACTCCGGTGAGTTAGAATTGTACTAACATTTAGGGAAGTCGGAATCAGTGTGCAAAAATATAGACTCATCTTCTGCCTTCCCTATGAATCTGGTAGAATCAATGAATTGTAGGAATGTCAATTGATCAGTTACACCTTTCTCTCCTTTGTTGAATGTTGATTCGACCAATGGGCAACTTACTAGCGTCATCATAGGTTGAACAATCTCACTAGATTCAATATCATAGTCCACATCGCTAGCTGGAAGTTCAGGCGCACAAACTTCTTCTTTAAACTCACCTTGACCTGCAGCTTCTACTTGACTCTCCATGGTATTGTCATGACACTTTTCTCCTTGTTTAATACACATCAAGTCATCAATGAATTGACGTTCTTGAGATTCCTTCTTCTGTGAACCAACATTGATCACGTTAAATTTATCCACATAACGGTGCTTGGATGCTTCTAATTTTGCAAGATGATGATCCATGAGTTTGAATCGTTCTTCGGAATCTGCCACTTGCTTTGTTAGAGTTTCCAGCATATGAACAATCCGTTCATAGACCATTGCTGGCATGATTGTCTTACCAACCGTAGTTGGAGCCATACACTCGACATACAACGTGCAGAAAAAGAGATTTGAAAATTTCGAACCCAAGGAAAACGAAAACCTGGCTCTGATACCAAATTTGATGTAGGACACGGATGAATGGAGTATTTAGGTAGTTTAGCGGAAGTGAAAACAATGGAAAACAGAAAATAGAACAAAAGGGATAGGTCTGGAATCACTCCAGGGGTTTGGCTTCACACCAAGTAGTCTCCAATCTCTGGAAAATAAACTTTTCTTTATATCTCAACTCAACTCCCATAATGAATTACATAGAAGGGGTATTTATAATAATCTAGCCCTAGAGTGAAAAGGAAAATTAAACTTATTCTAGGAAAGAAATCCTAATCCAAATAAAATAGGAAACTTAGAAATCCTACTGAAATCTGGAAAAAAACTAGAAACTAGGAAACTAACAAATATATTAGGAAACTAATTAATAATTTCCTCTTCCATCTCTTTCGTTTGTAAACCCTAATGGGTTTGACAAAGATGTCCTCATCAATTCTCCCTGGCTGAGAAGAACTCGACTTCGGCGAGTTAGAATCAAAGATGTCCTCATCATATAGCATGCCCCCCTAAATTTTTGTGTGATTTCAAAGGTTCCTGTTGAACTTTTGATCAATGTCCCCCTTAAATTTTTAGACTCCTCAAATAGTCTCATCCATTAACTTAGACCATCAACAATTGATGGGAAAATCATGGGCACATCATGTTAGGTAGATGAGTTTTCACGTCAAAGAATTTCACACATAACTTACAGTTGCCACGTGTTCTAGTTAGTTATAAAATTATGTAAGTTACTCCCAAGCCATTTCATGCATATAACGTTTGAGACCTGTGAGGTGGATTTTTCCTTGAGATATAGTTTACCTCATTGGGAATAGAAGCATTACTCATTACTGCTATGCTCGTTGTTTGTGATGAAAAACATTTTGATGTTGCAAAATTGCTAAGGCTTTTCATTCTTCTTGCCATTGAGTTCAACAGTCCCTGATAAATTCAGCAGAAAAGATATAATGCTGCGTTCACCTTTTTATAGTACTGCTATTTGTGTAACATTTGAGGATTATATTCTAGTAGTATGTTTACAACATTTTGTGCATTGCTTCCTTCTGCGCTCTGTCATAAACCATTTCCTTGCTTTCCCTGTTGCTGCATGTTAAGGAATTAGACTTCTTTATGTGCAGGTGGAGTCATATTTGCGTATAATTGGTGAGCCAAAGCTTCCATCTGTATTTCTTCAGGTACATTCTGTCCTCTCAGTTCTTTTCTTTATGTAGAAATTTTTGGAAGAATATGCCTGTTGATATCTGAGTTTTAGTTGTGATCTCAGGTCATTTGTTGGGTTTTGGGGGAATATGGAACTGCTGATGGAAAATATTCTGCTTCCTATATCACTGGGAAGTTATGTGATGTGGCAGAGGCGTATTCAAATGATGAATCTGTCAAGGTATCCCTCAAACTCAGTTTTTGTAACTAGAGGTTCATTATCTGCATTTGTAATTTTTTAAGGTTTACTTTGAAGGAATTTTCCATGCTTCTTAAATTTGGTAATGAGGTCAGGGTATAATAGTATAAAACGAGATACAATTTAATTATATCTACTGTTTAAGGCTAGAATCCATTTCATTTACTTTCCCAATTTTCCTTATTTCAATGACCTCATATAGAACATTACTCGAATAAAGAAGAGAAGGCAGGGGACAAAATTTTTATTTTCCATTTGCTTAAGAAGCAAACAACCATTTGTATTTTATGAGTATTTCATCGGTTTGGACTTTTCTTCTCTCATTTTTATATTCGGTTATCTATTCATATAAAAAAAAACACCATTTGTATTTGTGTGTATGTTTTTATCTTACTTGTTGAAACTGAAGTGAGTCTGTTCTTCTCATACAGGCTTATGCTGTTACAGCAATCATGAAAATATATGCCTTTGAAATTTCAGCTCAGAGAAAAGTGGATATCCTACCTGAGGTGCATATAATGAACTCTAATACAATGTTTACTTTGACAACAATATCAATTTGCATGCATTAATTGTCTGCCTAGATTTGAACACCTTTCGATAGCAATCTTGCTTTTGTAGCATAATGTGGCATTTCAATTTATTTATTTTTTATTCTTGTCTTCATTATTTTTGGTTACCATTTTTATTTATTCATTTATTTTAGATTAAATAGGTCATATAGGATGATCCCATCTCCCTTTTCTTAAGTGATGGTTTGCTAATAGTGAGGTACAAACTAGTTTTCTCTAGCACAGTAGTTGGCTAGCAAGGTGCCATCTTCTAGAACTTTGCTGCTGTAGAGGTTGGTAAAGTCATGGAAGTTACTGTTTTACCCTCACTGGTCTAGGCTAGGGTGATAAAAAATTGCTCCATGTTTGTTCAGTATAGTCCTAATTTTGCATTTGTATCTTAGGCATAATTGAATCAGTTCTTTTTCTACGGGTGGTTTTTTTCTTTTAGTTTCCTGCTAAAATAATGCATTATTATTAGTAATTATGCTCATAATTGTAAGAGGTCTACTGGTATTTATGCCATTTTATTTTGCTTTCCCTGAGAGAAGATAAGATTTGTTAACTTGCAGATCTTTAACCGAAAATTAAGTTGAAAGGTTGAAAGTTAAAATTTCATCACACAGTTCGCACACTAAATTGAACAGGCATCTCTTTATAGATTATCATGAGTCATGACTGGTATGAATTTATTCTTCCCGAATGATGGAAATTGCATTTTATGTATATATGCTTTTAGTAGTGGGTTCAATTTCTTTCAATTTCTCTAAAGACCAGAGCTAAATTTGAATAAGATGTTTAATCAAAAGATGTAATGATTAACATGGATTTTGATAGATGAGTGGCAGTGCAGAATTTATGTTGAAATCCCTAGTAGTTTGGGAAAAAGGGACTACACATTTAGAATCTGGTTTAGTACTGGACATCTGCATTGTGGATGTCATTGAATCTACATTCGTTGAAGAGGCTGTTCAATTCACTCAAGGTGGAATGAGCATGTATGCTATTTTTGCCTTTTCACCCGTTCAGGGCTTAGCTTTAGGGTTTAGGGTTAAGTTTTCCTGTTTGGTGGGCCTTCTTTTCATCCATTTAGTGCTTAGGGTGTCAGGTTTAGCTCCCAGGTTATCGGCTACCATTCACAATAGTTAAACCATAAACTCTAAAGCGAAGCAGAGGAAACTCTTTATCGTGTATATTTCAGGGAAACATGATTGTGAAATGCCAGAGAATGGTATCTGCTTTTCCACGAGTTTCTTGCTTGTCATAATAGCAAATTAATGAGCTGCAAAAAAATGGTGAGAGATAGAGAGAAACAGAGAGGGGAAGTGGTGAGTGCGAGACATGTACCAAGGTTCTTCAATATCGAAGCAAAGGAGTTCCGAATCAAGGTGGACGAACTGTCGTATGGGGGGTCAATTTTAATTACGGAGAAGGTTAAAGATCGTTTTTTTCATGTTTCTGTCGAGCTACGATGTGTTCAGTGGTTGATTTGTGAGTTGCAGGCCCTACTGGTTAACAAAACACAGAGATTTTTCAGGAAATACAGGGGAGACTCTTACCAAGTGTGGGTTGAAAAACTCAATAATTTTAACGGAAACTACCTGAGATTGACGAAGTGTGTGCATGGAGTCGTGAAATTCGTGGCGATTCCTCAGGGTCGATCTGACGATGGGTGGATTCAGGTCAAACAGAATTTAGAAGAGATTCTAACAGGGAAAAACAAATCGACCAGGAACGGGATATTGGATGGAGCTGCTAGCACTGATACGACTGTTAGAGGCAGAGTTTCAAGTAAGAATTACAAGGAGGCGGTACAGACTGTGGAGGTTGCAGGAGTAAAGGAAAAAGGATGCGAACCTTCGGACGACGTGTTAAAGTGGAGCTGTGTGGTGGTTTGCGAAAGGCAAGTTCTTCACCAATCCTGGGATGTTATTCGGAAGGCTATAGGAGGTCGGATGAAGAAAGATGTTAATTTAGTCCCTTACCAAATTAATAGAGCTTTTTTCTCTTGCGATAACAAATTAGAGGCGATGAGTGTGAGCAGCAGTGGAAAGCTGGAGGTGGAGGGACAGACGGATGTTTTGCTGTTCAGCTGGGAACATGGTTTGAAGAACAATATCCCCAAAATTGTTAGTTACGGTGGTTGGGTTGGAATTTCGTGGCTTCCTATGCATTGGTGGACCAAGAATTTTTTTCAACAGACGGATGGAATGTGGGGATTATTGGAAGTGGATCACGGATCGAAAAGTACAAATATCTTTTCAAGCAAGAATCGAACCAGAAAAACTCCATTGGTTTTTTACCGTAAATCATTATCCTCACAGAAGGTTCTGAATCTTATTTTGTGAAGATTAGACCTATTTCTCCTGCAATTCGGCCCACCTTTTCTGGCCATGCTCCGTGTATGAATTCTGGTAGCCGGAATTTGCAGTTGGGGTCAGGAGGAGCGGTGCCGACTATTCTGAGTCATTTGAGGGATGACGTGATTCCCCGGGTGGACTGGGCTCGAGGCAACGTCGTCGACAATTGTTCGGCGGATGGGTGGACCAGGGTGCATCGAGGGAGGAGTAAAAGTCACGGTTTGCTTCCTGACAGTTCAGCTGGCAGGGGAGGTTTTCGAGGGAGTCAGGCTGGAAAGGCCGTTGATGGTGATCATGTCGCGCTCTCTCGAGGAGGGGAGGCGCCTGTCTTGGTAACTGGGAGTTTGGAGGCGGCCATTAATGAGATGGACACGAGGGAGATGGAGTGTTCCAACAAATTAGTAGGTGGGGGTAGGGGACAGACTGGAGAACCGAAGGGTGATGTGGGCCATTTTGAACTTGATGGGCCCTGCCTTAATTTGAACGATGTGGGCTTGATTTTGGGTAGTAATGAGTCGCATGGGCCAAACAGTAAATGTGGGCTGGGAGTTGCAGAAAGGAAAAGTAATGGGCTTGGAGGAGTTGAGTTTGATGGCCTGTGCGATCGGGCCTCTTCTATGCTTGGGCCTAGTAAGTTGTGTTGTGCTGGGCTTGGAGAAACTGAAAGGAAAAATGATCCAAAAAATTTGGGGTCTGTCTCTTTTCCTCCTGCTTCGGAATCCAGATCTAATTTTGGATCTGCTTCTATGTTTTATTCCAAGTATGGTTCCTCTTCAAGAGGGAAGAGCAGGCAACGTCGTAAACAAGGTGGACCTCAACTCCAAATCATTTCGGTGGCTTCTGGAGGTGATTCGAGGGCTGGTTCTTCACGTTCTAAGGCTGTGGTTGAGGGAGAAACTGATTCTTCCTTTTGCCCGCATTCTCGCCGACATTGATGAGGAGGCGCTGTCGTCATCGATGATGTTGAGGACGTTGATTTGTCTTCGTAAGATGAAGGGGCAAAGATCGATGTTTTGGATGTTCAACCTGGTCTTCTTGTCGACTTCTTCACTGACCCAGTCATCCCCATGGTGGAGCATGATGTTGAATGCGGTGCGTATGGTATCCAAGTGCCGTGTCCCATTATGGAGCCAAAGTTCAAATATAGCAGAAGGCGATTCATGGGTCGTAGTGCCGACCCATTACAGGGAGATTCAAATCGGGCGAGGTTGATGTCTAAATTGAATTTATCTTTGGTTCCTCTTAAGAGAAATCTCTTCCAAGGGAAAGGTGGGAAATCGAGGTAAAGTGATTTGTGAATTTGATTCTGTGGCTTCTAGAGGAAGTAGTAAGGCAAGGTCTGTTCCTAGGGATTCCACCTCTCTTTAATGAAGATAATCAGTTGGAATGTTAGGGGCCTAGGCGATAAGTCAAAGAGGCCGTTGTTGAAATGTCGATTAAGGCGGTTTAAGCCGGATATCGTAATCTTGCTGGAATCTAAAAAGATGGTGGTTGATCGGAAGTTGGTTGCTAGTGTTTGGGGGCTCGGTATAGAGAGTGGGTGTTTTCTCCATCGTGGGGAGTTCAGTGGCATTGTGGTCCTATGGAATAATCAATCGGTTTCTGTCATAAACTCGATTGTGGGAGTGTATTCGGCTTCAATCCAAATTGAAGAAAATTCTGGTCGATGTTGGTGGCTTTCTGGTATATATGGTCCGTGCAAGCGAGAGGGACAAGTAGTTTTTGGGATGAGATGGCTGATCTGTATGGTCTCTGCGGGGACGGATGGTGTCTTGGTGGTGATTTTAATGTTGTTAGATTTATTTCGTAGAAATCTAATGGTGGGAGGGAGACAATCGGTATGCGGGATTTTAATGGATTTATTCAAGAAACTAATTTGCGAGATCCTTGTTTGCTTAATGCGTCTTTTACTTGGTCTAATCTCGAAGTGAAGTTGTTTGTAGGAGACTGGACCGTTTTCTCTTCACCGAAGGGTGGGAGAATTTGTTCCCCTCGGTGCGACATAAGGCGTTACCTCGAATCTTTTCTCGATCATTGTCCTATTGATTTGGATACTACTAAGATGAAATGGGGTCTAGGTCCTTTTCGTTTTGAGAATTTGTGGTTGGAACTTCCCGATTTCAAGAGATCTCTCAAAATATGGTGGGGGAAGACCAATTACACGGTGGGAAGGGTACAAATTTATGAGCAGGCTAAAATTGTTGAAATCAAAGTTGAAACTATGGAGCAAGGAGGTGCTTGGAGATATGGAATCTGCCAAAAGGGTGGCTGAAGCTAGATTGGTTGCCCTTGATCTCCGTGAGGGGCGAGAAGGGCTGGATAGTTTTTTGAGAAAGGAAAGGGAAGATCTACAATTTTTGGTAGGAGATTTAGCGTACAAGGAGGAAGTAAAGTGGAGACAGAGAGGTAAAGTTAAGTGGGCTAGTGACGGCGACGGTAATACCAAATATTTTCATATGATGGCAACAGGACATAGGAAAAGAAACTTTATTGAGCGGTTAGAAGTGGAGGGAGCTGGTATTGTTGAGAATGAGGCAGGCATTGAGTCGGAGGCAATTAACTTTTTCAAGAGGCTATACAGCAGTAATGAGGAGGTGGGTTGGGGTGTGGAGGGGTTAAATTGGTGTCCTATCAGCTCGATGGAGGCGGCGTGGATTGAAAGGCCGTTTGAAGAGGCAGAGATTCGTAATGCCGTTTTTGATTGTGGGAAAGATAAGTCGCCTGGAGCTGATGGTTTCACATTGTTCTTCTTTCAATCTTGCTGGGACATTGTGAAAGGCGATCTTATAAAGGTAATGGAAAACTTCTATGATACTGGGATCATTAATGCTGTTACTAATGAAACCTTCATTTGTCTTATCCCTAAAAGGAAAGACTCTGTTAAGCTTAGGGATTACAGGCCAATCAGTCTGGTGACTAGCTTATATAAGGTGGTGTCTAAAGTTTTGGCATCGAGACTGAGGGAGGTTTTGGGTAATACTATTTCTCAAGCCCAAGGAGCTTTTGTGAAGAATAGGCAAATTTTGGATGCTGTGTTAGTTGCTAATGAGGTTGTTGAGGAGGCCAAGAAGCTAAATAAGTCGGGCTTGGTCTTTAAGATTGACTTTGAGCATGCATACGATCATGTAGAATGGAGTTTTGTTGATGATGTACTGGAAAGAAAGGGTTTTGGTGGGCGTTGGAGAAGTTGGATCAGGGGTTGTTTACAGTCGGTCAATTTTTCTATCATGATTAATGGGAGGCCAAGGGGCAAATTTGTGGCGACTAGAGGGGTGAGACAAGGGGATCCGTTATCCCCTTTCTTGTTCACTTTGGTTATCGACGTTCTAAGCAGGCTTATGGAGAAATCCCAAGAGAACAATTTGATTCATGGTATTCCTACTGGGAGAGATAGTGTGGAGGTTTCTCACCTTCAATTTGCCGATGACACTATATTCTTTCTTGGGGATGCAGAGGAGTACTGGATTAATCTTCTTGAGTTGCTGGATTTTTTTTGCCTGGTGTCCGCATGAAAATTAATAAATCTAAGTGTTCTCTTATGGGAATAAACTGCAGTATTACTTATCCGAATCGCCTAGCTGTCGGGTGGGGTTGTGTTGTGGGTGAGTGGCCTATGAAGTATTTAGGCCTTCCCCTCGGTGGAAATCCTAGAGCAATTGCCTTTTGGGAGCCTGTGGTGGAGAAAATACAGTTGAGACTTCAAAAATGGAAAAGAGCTTTTCTCTCTAGAGGTGGAAGGCTAACTTTAATTCAAGCTGTGTTGAGTAGTATCCCATCCTATTATATGTATCTCTTTAAAATGCCTAGCAGGTGGTTAAAAAGTGGAGAAGCTCATGAGATCCTTTTTATGGGAAGGAGTGGAGGAAGGGAGGAAGGACCATTTGGTTAGATGGGATTTGGTGGTCAAAGTTAAGAATGAAGGGGGGCTTGGAGTAGGATCCTTGAAGGAAAAGAATGAAGCTTTGCGTGCTAAATGGTTGTGGAGATTCCCTTTGGAGCCTAATTCCTTATGGCATTGGGTGATTAGAAGCAAATACGGGCTTGCTAGAAATGGGTGGGACGCTAACCCTGCTATTACGGTTTCCTCGCACAATCCTTGGAAGGACATTTCTTCCGGGTACCAATCCTTTTTACGTTGTTGTAGGTTTGAGGTGGGAAATGGGGCTAGGGTGAGATTTTGGGAAGACAATTGGGTGAGGGAGGGAATTTTGAAGGAGATTTTCCCCAGACTATTTGCGTTGTCGTCGAAGCACTCTTTATGCATCTCTCGCTTCGTTGACTTTCAGGTGTTGCCGCATAGTTGGGATTTCGGTTTCAGGAGGAATCTAAATGAAAGGGAGGTGGACGAGGTGAGCAAGTTATTGGACATTCTGGATGGAGTTAGACTGTTTTCTTCTAGAGTGGATAGGAGATGGTGGGACCTAGAGGGCTCAGGGGTTTTCTCGTGTAAATCTTTTCGTTCTTTTCTTCTCAACAATGGGATGGCGGAGAACTTTCCTCCCTATTCTTCAATTTGGAAGGCTAAAGCTCCTCCTAAGGTTAAAGTTCTTGTTTGGTTGATAGCACTTGGGAAAGTAAACACATCTGATCTTGTCCAAAGAAGAAGACCCTATATGTTTTTATCTCCGCAGTGGTGTGTTCTTTGTAAATTGAGTGAGGAAAGCGTGGATCATCTCTTCTTACACTGCCCCTTCTCCTTAGGTCTTTGGTGGAATTTGTGGAGGGAGGTTAATACTGCTTGGGTTATTCCTAGAGGTTGTTTCGACCTTCTTTGTTCTCATTTTGTCGTTTGGAGTAAGGGGAGGCGTGCTCTAACCTTATGGGGCTGTTTGGTTCAATCTGTATTTTGGAACATTTGGATGGAGCGTAATAGGAGGATTTTTGAGAAGTATGAGGGTGTGGGGTTGGCGAATTATGGGATAGAGTTAAGTTTTGGGCAGCCTTATGGGCTTCCATCACTTCAGATTTCAAAGATTATTCCTATTCCACTATTTTGAGGGATATGGCTGCTGCTGTGATGTGATGCTTTAGTGGTATCTTGTGACTCGGTCTAGTTTTGTTTTGTTCCTTGGTGGTGCAGTCCTTTAGTTAGTTTTGGCTGGTGGTTGTGCTTATTGTTGTTTGTCTTTTGTTGCCTGCTTGGCTTGTGGATGACTTATCCACTTCTGTATTCCTCTTTTTTTCTTAAATAAACATGTTTCTATTCAAAAAAAAAAAAGCGCTAACAAGCAATTCTGCATCCTAAAGTGATAAATTGTTTTGAAACAAAAATTAAAGATGTAAAATGAAAACAAAAAGGAGACTTGAAAACAAAATGGACTGAGCAGCTGCTCAAGCCGTGTTCACAAAATTCAACATTTGCTCTAGCAGAATGACATGTGCACTGTAGATCATATTCTCTTGAATGGTTGACTATATGTATGTTTGTATGGATGTAGTCTCCAAATCTTTTAATGATTGAAGGCCTAGTCAGCAAGAAGCTGAATCAGAGCTGAAATGTTCTTTTATAATCAATGTTCTTTTTCTGTTATAAAAAATATGGTCTTTATTTTTTTGGCATGGGGTACTCTATTTGTTTAAAGAAATTTTGATTTGATGGCTAGACTAGGAAAAGTTCTAAGATGAATTGTCAAACGATGTTTTAGGGTTGTATTGATTTATAAATTGTTGGACTTGGCTGAATGTGTATGATATAATTGGTGCCAGAAATAACATATGATTACGTACTTAGTGACCAAGCGGAGGATAGCAGTAAGTGGTTGGTGGTGGGGCATTTTTGAAATAGTTTCTATTAGAAAGTAACATAGTACAATTTTACTTTATACAGGGGTTAATGTTAGTTAAGGGATAAATGTGCTTGATATTATTCAGATATTACATGCAGGATTTGAAATGTGTACGTAAAAATGTGTGCGTGTGTGTGTCAATGATCAGTGGCTCTAGAGCTCTATGCATGAATGTTTAATGCTTTTTTGAAGTTGAAGTTTTCTGGACACCATTATAAGGTTGACATTCATCTAATCAATGTTTAGCTATAATGTTGTCATGTTCATTTTGTTTTGGCCCGTCGTGGAAGTATATATCGATTGATAAAAACTTTCTTCCCTTGCAGTGTCAATCTTTGGTGGAAGAGTTGTCAGCTTCTCACTCAACAGATCTGCAGCAGCGTGCATATGAATTGCAAGCTGTCATTAGCTTAGATACTCCTGCAGTTGAGAGTATTATGCCGTTGGACGCAAGTTGTGAAGACATTGAGGTCATATTTAATTGCATTTTCTACTCATACCATTCTTTTACTTCCTTCTCCTTTAAAGTATTAAGAACTAGTAGTTCTGCATTTCTCTTTTCATTGCTATATTCGGTGGTTGTCGGCTTACTGTCTGAACCTCCCTTTTTCTAATGGTAAAGTCTAATGGTTGTTTAAACTTGTGATTACATTAAGTTTGGTGACCGTCTTATTGTTATATGCCAAACGATATATGAATTTCCATGTGGTAGACTTATGCTTTCTAAGGCAAATTTGAAATATACTATAATTTTCATTTTCTCTGGTTTTTTTTACAAAATGTATATTTTGGATAGTATTTGTTGAGATATATAAAATAGAATCCTTGATGAATATAAATTAGGTTTAAGGAAAGTGAACTAATGTATGTCTCATTAAAAAATGTAGTTGCCTTGTAGATTGTTCTAATTCGACATACCAATTTTCCACATCGTGATAATGTACCATAATTTACTTTTTAATGATTGTGTGTGTTTCACAGATACGTTATTATGAATCATGACTCAACATCAAATATTTTTAAAATTGTATAGATCGAGAATAATATTTTCCAAAATAGAAATACTATAACAAATGAACATGTATCCTAACCGTGAATGCTACCTGACACGGAAGGACTAGCTTTGCTTACTTCCTAGTCAAATATGCCCTATATGTCCTACTTATGGTATGAAGTTTGAGAAAAAGTAAGAGTTCATATCTGACAATTGCAAGGGCATTAGTGATATTTTTTAAATACTGAACAGTGAGCCCCTATATATAGGCAAGCAAATCATTAAATGAGGGACTTTTTTTGGTCCAAAAGAAAAAGGCCATTGTATATGTTGACTGAAAAATAATCTGACTAGATACCTTACTCTGTTTAAGTAGAAAGATGTCATGTATTTTTTGGTTAATGCTGTTCTTGACCTTTCAATATTTTATTTAGTAAATACATATGCAGTTATCAACTGCACAGGTTTTAATAGGATCAGTAAATTATTGCTTGCCCTTCTTTTATCATTCTCATGTACGTGTATGCATGTATAGATCAATGCGAAGATAATAATCTTCAGGTCCCAATTGTGATATTCTCAGTTATAATTCTTAAATTGTACATGGGTTTCTGAAGCCTTATTATTGCTTGACACTTAGTATGTATGCTCGTGCTGTAGGCACTAATTGTAGATTTCCTTGTAAAAATAAAAATAAATACAAAGATTGTTTGAATGTTTGGAATGCCTTTCAGTGGCTCAGGTTACTTCTATATATGATTCAAATAACCTGTACAATTATCCTCGGAGTTGGATTTTATGATTTGGATCTTTGTTCAATTTCTTGTGCCTTCTTTCATTTCAGATGATTTATTAGTGTGGGTTTATTGTAGTCTTGGCACTACATTATGATATAGATCTTGTGGTTTCAGAAGAAGAAAAATTCAGAATCAGTTTATGAATGATTAAAATTGCGTATTTGACCAACATGTATCGTGACTAAACTTGATTTATGTAGCTGATCGACATGCGTAATAAGTTGCTCTTTTCATGGATTTTGCAATTGTATTTCTCCAATATGCTTGAAAACCTTGATTTTGGATCATGCGTAAACCATTTTCTGTAGAGGCTATTTATTTATTTCTTGAATAAGATTATTTTGTGTAATATTAGTATTCATCTTCTCTTGCAGATTGATAAAAGCCTTTCATTCCTCAATGACTATGTCCAGCAAGCACTAGAGAAAGGTGCTCAGCCCTATATTCCCGAGAATGAGCGCTCTGGAATGTTAAATATCAGCAACTTCAGTAACCAAGATCAGCATGAAGCTTTAACCCATGGTCTTAGGTTTGAGGCATATGAGCTTCCAAAGCCAGCAGTGCCATCAAGAATTCCTCCAGCTGCTGTTGCATCCTCAACTGAGCTTGTTCCAGTTCCTGAACCATCTTATGCTAGGGAGATCCGCCAGCCTGCATCATTGCCACCTGTGTCAGATGCAGGATCATCAGAACTTAAGTTACGACTAGATGGTGTTCAAAGAAAATGGGGTAGGCCAACATACTCCTCTCCAGCATCGTTGATCTCAAATTCCTCTAGTTCTAGTTCCCAAAAAACAGCGAATGGGGTCACACAAGTAGATAGCGTGAGCACTTCAAATTCAAAAACACGTGATACTTATGAGTCAAGGAGGCCCCAGGTTGAAATTTCTCCAGAAAAGCAGAAGCTTGCCAGTTCACTGTTTGGAAAATCTGAGAGGAGGCCATCTTCTGCCAACCATAAGGTGTCTAAGACGAATAGCCATGCTTCTGAGAAGCCCCAGGTACCAAAGGCAGCAGCTGTACACACTGAAGTTAATCATGAACCTGCTCCAGACTTGCTCGATTTGGGTGACTCAACTAGTAGTACTGTTCCCTCCGTAGATCCTTTCCAGCAGTTAGAAGGGCTTCTTGATCAAACTGAAGTTGCATCTACTGCAAATCAGGGTGCGGTAGCTGCTGCTAAGACACCTGATATTATGGGATTATATGCAGATACACCTCTCAGCGGGCTTAGTAGCAGTGTTCGCGACCCTTTGCCGACCGATAGGGATGAGTTTAATCTTGCATCTGAGTTATCAAATGCTACAAGAACTGCTCAAAGTGGGGTAACACAATTGAATAAGGGTCCTAACTCTAAAGATTCTTTGGAAAAGGATGCACTTGTAAGGCAGATGGGTGTGACCCCAACAAGTCAGAATCCCGATTTGTTTAAAGATTTGCTTGGCTAAAACTGTTCAGAATGGCAAACGTTCGATCATGATTGTTCGAGATTATTTGCTTTGTGGTATGTGCATGGTCTTTCGGTGTGGCTGGCTATATGATAGACAATACAACTCAATTTATACAAGTTTCAAGGCCACATGCAGAGTTTTAAAGGCACCCATACACCAAGAATGGTGGCAAAAATGGGGTATAGGCTTGTATTTGTTGAACAGTGTGGTGTGGCTTATGTAGCTATATAACGAAGTTCGTGATGCTTAAAAGTTGTTTTGAGCCAATTCAATGCGGAGCTTTTTTCTTTGCGGCAATGTGGGCGGTTTTGGAGCGCTCCTCAGGCATGTGGTTCTGCCGTGCATTTGTCTGCATTTACATTGCTGTGTCCCGCTCTCTTGTTATAATAATGCTGTATGAAGTGAATTTTTGTTTTTGTTGCAGGGACATTTATTCCTCTTTGTCATCAGTTTTACTTGGTTAACAGTTTAAGTTGCAATTATCTTTTTGACTATGAGAAGCCCCTTGTAATTTTTGGTGGATAAAATTGAACATTCGACTTGTATAGTAGCTATCCAATCATGCAATGACGATAATCCTGCAGTTGAGTTGCAGCAACTTTACATAATTTAGACATGCACAATCTTTCAACAGAAATACGTTGGACATATTCGAATGCCTGTTTACAATTAATGTCTGATTTTCAACAGACCTTGATTGGAAATTATGAAATAGATAAATCTGTTACATTCTGTCCCCAACATACATCAATTCTAATGTATGGATAAATCCGGCTTGCAACCAGTTCTGTTCATCAGCGGATAAATGCTGAATGATGCATCAATTGAGAAGAAAGATATTAATGCGTTATGCAACTTATAATGGAATCTCAAAAATTGCTGGCGCCTCAACACCCCTCTTGATTACCAGACCATTGTCCGGATATTTGGTTCGTTTTGACAGCTGAAAACATGAACCACTTTGGAACTTCATTGCCTGAAAATTTAATATCGAATGTAGAGCGCTGAGAAAAAGAAAAAGAAAAAGAAAATTTCACATCCTGAAAAACTACAACATATATGATATCCCCAGAGATGCACATCAAGCAAAATATTGCTAAATTTGAATTGAATACAAAACGCAGATATATGACCAGAAAATGCAAAGATATCATTCAACATTTAATGAATTTACTTACTTTGGCTCCTCGTTAAGATCAATATGCCGCCTCTTTGGGGGATCTGCTTGTCCCGTAAACAAGGTACGCCATTGAACTTCGTGATCACCAACGTCGACGACGTTAGCACGATGATCATCATCAAGTGCCACGAAATCTACTCCGCGAGGCCTCTTGCCAAGACTTGTCTTTGATGCTAAAGACGAAGAAAGCAATTCATAGTCTTGGTGTTGAACATCATGAATATCATCCAGCTTCATATCATCATCAACTGCCATCAAATCTGCCCGCTGCATTGGCCCATCAGTCTCACTGACATTAGCAACCTGGTGGCCTAATAGGTGGACCCCGAAGCGCAACCTGGTGTGCATGTAGTAATTATACCATGCTTCAAATATAACTTGACACATATTACCCTGCTTCAACCACCACGTCAGTGGTTCTCCTAACTCGCGATTCATTAATGGAATACAACTGAGCCCCACATGACTCTGTATTCGACGGTCATCTTGATTTTGAATATATATCTTATTGACGAGTTTTCCATTGACAAGAATCTTGGCATGAGCATGACCAACAACACATAGAACCAATCTTAACGTCTCCCATTTTAAATTTGGAGGAATTTCAAAACTAAATTCACAATGAGCTTCATAGTATTCCTTATTATCGAACCAATCTTCTCCAACTAGTGTTGCATCTTTACAATAGCTGAACCACTTTGGAACTTCATCGTCTGAAAGATAAATGCGGAAACGAGAACGTGGAGAAGAAACAAAAACCGGATTCAGAAAAAAAATTTCTGTTATGTCGCAGCCTCGTAGTCTAAACCAATCGATCAAATTCAGATGCGTCCAATCAGTCTCACTGACATCAGCAACCTGGTGGCCTAATAGGTGGACCCCGCATCGCATTTTAACGGGTGTGGGCACTTTGTCATAGAAGTCAAATATAACTTGACACATATTAACCTGCTTCCACCACGTCCGTGGTTGTCCGAACTTGTACGGATTCACTAATGGAATACAACTGAGCCGCACATGACGGTCATCTTGATTTTGAATATATATCTTATTGACGAGTTTTCCATTGACAAGAATCTTGACATCAGCATTACTAACAACACATAGAACCAATTTTAACGTCTTCCATTTTAAATTTGGAGGAATTTCAAAACTAACTTCACATCTGAACCACTTTCCAACTAGTGTTGCATCTTTACGACAGCTGAACCACTTTGGAACTTCATCGCCTGGAAGATAAATGTCGAAAGAAGAACTCGAAGAAGAAACAGAAACCTGATTCAGAAAAATATTTTCTGTGATGTCGTAGCCTCGTAGTCTAACGCAATTGATCAAACTCAGATACGTATCGTCATCCTGCGGTGGCAGTTTTGGAATTTTCTCCAATGATGTGCAGTTATCCAGCAATACCCAAGCCAGTTTTGGAATTTTTTCCAATGATGTGCAGTTATCCATGAATACAAAAGCTACTCTTGGCGGAAGCACTTGTTCTGGAATTTCCAGAAGACTCTTGCAATCACGCAAGTAAAGCGTATGCAAGTTGACAAATTTGCTAATGCATCTCGGAAGAATGACAAAATTGTTTCCTGACAGAGCAAGGTATGTTATTGTGAACCAGCAATCAAGGGGCAGGAGGAAATCACTTTTTGATAGATTACATCCTTTCAGACTAAAATCAAATAGGTTGGGAAGCAGCTTTAAATCGGTGTTGCTGGATGAAACTTGAGAGCTCACCGTATCCCCAAATGTAAGGTTCTCACAATTAGAAGCTATCAACTCTTCAAGCCCAGTAAGATATGCAATTGATGAAGGCAATTCTCTTATGCCACTTTCTGCTATGTCCAAAGCCGTTAGTGATTCCATCTTCACCTCTATTTCTGGGAAACTCTCAAGCCTTTTGCAATTATAAAGGGAAAGTCTTTCCAGGGAGTTCAATCTAAGTCTTGTTGCAAACCTCGTAAGCCTAACGCATCCATTAAGAATCAAATCAAGAAGTTTATCCAGGAGTCCAACTGAATCATCAACCTCAACCAAACTTGTACACTCACTTAGATTCAAGTACTTTATGTTTGGGATTCCGGATAAGTCAGGAATTTTTTCTAAGAATTGACATCCACTTAAATTCATAGATGTCAGCTTTGGCATATTCTGTGACACAAAAACATAAAATAGGAAATTATCAAATCACACCCTTAAAAAAACAACTTTAGATTTTTTTTTTCCCTGAAAATGAGAACTCTATTTGAAATAATAAAAAATAAGTAATTAATATAAATTGGTACCTTCAATTTCTCCAATCGTCTGATACTACCGTCAGGCATATTGAACTTAGCAAGATGTACTGGATGAAACTCGGATGGCAAAGATTCTAACTGACATCTATACCCCCAATCAATCAACCTCAACTCGTTGGGTAGATATTTAATGTCACCAGACAGAAATACATTACGATTTATGAAAATTTCAAGATTTACCATCCCAACAAAGCATTTTGAATGCAAGCGTATCTCATCTGGTTTGGAAAACTTCAGCATGATGCCCTTAATTTTTCTTGTTCCCTGAGATGGAAAAGTATTAATATCAAGAAACCAAGTCGTTTTTCAAACCAAATGCTAATACACTTTGTTCTTGTCGAATTGAGTATAAGAACATATATTGTAACGTCCCTGACCTTAAATTAAGAATAAAATGAATTAAATTTAAATTGGTAATTTAATTGGGAATTAAAATGGAATTTAAAAGAATAAGAATAAAATTTGGAATTTATGAATTAATTATAAATCTAAGGGGCATTTTGGTCAAATTAATTATCGGGACGGAATTTGGCGAAACAAGTTGCGCCATTGCGTCCGGCTCGTCGAAACGAGTTCGTTGACGGGTGGCACGTTACGATACGAGCGTCGGAGCAAATTAAGGACATAACCGTCATTTGAAATATTGCGATAATCTGATATAGTCCACGTAGGACCAATCAGATTTCACAATTGCACTCTCTCTCCTCCAACGCGTCACTCTCTCTCCTCAAACCCGCACCGCCCTTTCTCTCTCTTCGGTGTCGACGATTCCGGCAACGGCTGAGCACGAGACCACCTGCGTTCGACTCCTCTCGTCCTCACGGTTCTAACCCACCCCATTTCGAGGGCCATCTCGCCGGCGTTGACGGACCCGAACCTCTGCAACTTCCGGCGATATCTGGGTCTTCGTTCCGGCGTTTTCCGGCGGTTGATCCGTCGCGTAAGGTATGTAAAACCTTCCTCTTGGTTACCTGAAGATGATTTGGGGGTGTGTTGCCATCGTTTAGCTGTCTAGGTAGCTCGATCCAAAACCCAGAAATGGCCGGTTTTCAATCTTGATTTCCGGCCAGTTCACGGCCGGTTTTGGAGGGGGTGAGGCCGGTTCTGGACTTGGGAGGCGGAGAGGAGTGTTTTGGTATAGGCTGTGTCGAAAGTTTCGACTGTTTGAAGTTGGCCGGTTTTTGCTCAAGGCACCCAACCCACGGCGGCGCGTGTGGCGGCGCGTGGGCTGGGGTGTGGCGGCGGTTCGAGGTTCCTACACCATCCTCGTATCGCTGCGAGCGCGTGGGAGTTGACGGATCTCAATTCGGAGATCGTTTGGCCATCGAACGAATCTCGCCTATTGCGCGATTCTCGGGTTCGATAGGATTGAACGGTTGGATCGCGTCCATTCTTGGATATGTTGATCTAGTTAATTCTAGGATCGTATAGGATTTGACGGATCGTGATTCGGAGTCCCGGATACTCCGAAATCACCAACCCTAGCGTTAGGTTTGTTAGAAACCGTCCGATCGCACGATCGCGAGAAATCCGACCGTCGGATCGAGACCAAACTTTTGGGACATGTTCTATAAACCGTAGTGAACCTTTAGGAACTTCCAGATCTAAGTTTGGAGGTCGTGGGTCCCGTGGGCCCGGTTTGACCGGTTTGACCAACTTTGATCAGGGTTGACCGAGTGTCTCTCGAGGCTGTCTCATTAGCTAACGAAAGTCCTTGATCTTAGAATTTGTCGTACAAATGTTTGTGTACATCGGGTCGGGTAGTTAAGGGTTAATTTTCAAGTTATCGTTCTACGGTTCGGTTGTTAACCCGATACTTGTATTCTTGGAATAGGTACCCAGGCACTTCCTACTGCTCAGGCAGGACCCTCCCAGGGTCAGGCTTCTTGGGACTACTTGTGAGTGGACTTTGTTTTCTAACTGTGCATTTATTCCAACGAATAAACAACCATGCATCTGATTTTGTGTGATTGATGCTTGTGACTATTTTGAATATCTATATTGGTTATATGTTGAAAGACATATTTATGTCCAAATGTTTAATGGTTGGGTTTGGGTACATGAAAATGGTTTGAGTGACTGGTAAGGGTCTGATTGTGTGAGAATGGATTGCGGAGGATGTGTTGATTGGAGTGCTGTTTCGCACCACTGTATGTACCTCCCCTGTTCTGATAATGATTATATTATATTATAAATCCGTATATCGGATATCTGGTACGTCCTTAACGGGATGTGACTGTAGGCCCTTGATTGGGTAGTCTACGCGCGTAGGACTTTGTTTCGGAGGTATGGTATGAGGATTCTGCCATATAGACCTGTGAGTTTAGTCCCTTTTGGACGGCTCAACCCTGGGCACGGGACCTTTGCGATGCGGTTCACGGGGCCATCACCATATGGTTCGTGGGCCCATTATGATGTCGTTCCGGTGTCCAGTCAAACGATCCCCTGTTGGATTGTTTCCCCGGTACTCGTGTTTGGTGTGAAAGTGTTATACTACTATATATGTGAGTGTTATTAGCCTTCGTATTCGTATTTTATTGAGTAAGGATCCTTCCTTGCTTGTCGTGCCTTTGGGCCTGTAAATTTATGGGGTTTGAATTTGAATGGGAAACAGTGGTATGATATTATTACCTGGTGTTTACGTTTCTATAATTGGATTTTGAATCCTGCTTGATACTATGTCTTTATGACTGTATTTGCATGTTTGCATCATCGTTTTGGAAACGGTGGGGTTAGTATCTTGTTTTGAACTACAAACACTTATTTTTGTCCACTCACACTCTTTCTGTTTTGCGCCCCACCAGGCCGTAGCCGTAGTATCTGACGTGCTGGCTGAGCGCTTTGCTTCCCGAGCTTGTGACTCGAGAGTAGTACTCTTGTCCTTGTACTAAACTTTGAATTCCGTAACTGAACTCGTTTACTTGTAGACTTGCTCTGTATCACCCGTTTTGGGTTGTATTTGACGGCCTGAGGCCTTGGTTGTATATTATATGCATGCTGCAAGTTGGTGTATATATTTATGCTGTTTTATATCAGGTTGAAATTTCTGGTTTATCCATATTTCAGGGGAGACTCTGCCCGATTTTCGGCAGAAGTCTTGTCCCCCTTTCTCTGTTTGTCTCGGGAAGAGGGAACTTGATTGTATGTGGGCCCGACATTGGGTAATGTCGGTTTAACCACAGGACTTGGCACGAGTTCCGAGGTGAATTCGGGTCGGGTCCTGTCATATATTATACTTACACTATTTTTTTCGGTTAGAACACGGTGGACATCCTCAGGTGACCACAATCTACTACGCTGACCAGGATCATTGGGGGATTCTTCGCGAACTATATTCTTGCCCAGTTTTTCTAGTAAGTCATGCATCCGAATCGTACGATAGTCAATAGTTATCATTGCCTTCTCAATGAGTACTTCAATACAATCTCGGGAGACCTTGTTCTTAGAATTGCTTACTATTTGTAGCACATAGTCCTTATCTTCACCGTTGAAGAAACATGCAATGTCTAGAAAAACTTGTTGCACGGATTTTTCCAAGGCATCATAACTTTTTTGAAGTATTTTTTGAATACCTGTATAAGGTTCTCCTTCGTAACTATCTAATATATGTTGCCAACGACCTTTGTCTTTATTACGAAGATGAGAACCTAAAAGTGTTAGAGCTAGTGGAATGCCTTGAGCATACGCTAGTGCACGTCGTGCGAGTTCCAAATAATCATTTGGGGGTTTGTTGGTTTCGAAGGCACTGAAACTAAAAAGCTCAAGAGCTCGGTCGCCATATAACTTTTGGACCTCGTATATCAAATCAATTCCATGACATTTTAGCAATCCGCTATCTTGTGTAGTTGTAATGACTCTACTTCCCTCACCAAACCAACCAACTCCAGCCAAATTGTCTATTTGCTTCAATTCATTCACATCATCAAGAATTAAGAGAATTTTTTTATGCCTCAATCGTTCTTTTATAACACCAATTCCTTCATCAACACTGTGAATTTTCAATTCTCTGTCTAGAATTTTATGAAGAAGAGCCTCCTGTAGTTTGATTAAGCCTCCATGTGACATTGAATTTTCTCTAACATTTTCCAAGAAACAACTTCCTTCAAATTTATGTGCAATTGCATTCCATATAGCTTTTGCAATTGTTGTCTTGCCTATTCCAGATGTCCCCCATATCCCAACGATGCGACGACCATTCCCACCAACATTTAAAAGCATTTCCACATCTCGTACACGAAATTGAATTCCAACTGGGTACTTGGCCACATTCCAATATGTGCGCCTCAGTACTCGGATTAAGATTCCGTCAACGATGTCGTTGATAAATTTAGCTTCGTAACTGCCAGTTTAACCAAATTAGACACATTTAATGAATCGCATTTAATGATCCAATGCAAAAGAACACAACATACTGAAGTAATAGTTCTTGTGACAAAAAAAAAAAGATGATGTAATAGTTCTTTACCCACAAAACTAATGTTATGTATCATTTATACTTGTATGCCTTTTGAAGAGATTAATATATGGATTTTGAACTTTCTCCTTACAGCTATCGAAAATACAAAAGTACCCAAGAAAATAAATCTTCTCCCTACGCTTGTATATTTTTACAAAAGAATACTTTTCTTTAATGAGTAACAGTTAAATGTAACCAAAGTAAAAAAAAAAGAAAAAAAAGGGAAATTCAGTTAACTTGAAAAAGATAACCCTGAAATATAGAATAAAGACACTAAATTAAACATAATGCACTACAGCTATCGAAAATATAAAAATGCAAAAAAAATAATAATAAAGATCTTCTGCCTACAATTTTATATTTGAGAAATTTGCATAAATACTACCTGAATTATTAGGGGTGTGCGTATTTGCCACCCAAATAATAAAATTTAACTATTTACCACCCAAACTTCAGTTTTGATGTTAATGTGCCACCTCTATTAACTTCTGTCTAATTTTCCGTCAAAAAGTTCCAAATACACCCCAAAATGTTCTCTGTTCACCCATTCACTAAAAATTTGGATCAATATTCCAATTTTATCCCTAGAATTCATAAATAAAAACATTAAAAAACATCTTACCCCGAACCCATTGCAGCCCTTCCCCGACCTACAACAGCCCCGCTCTCCTCTCCCATATTCAACAAACTCCCAGACCCCCCTCCCTCCCTCCTTGAGTTATAAATATCTGCGGTCTTAAATAGAAAGCAAGCACTTAAATGGAAAACAAGCGTTTGTTGAGCAGTGGGTGGGGCGAGCTACCATGGGACTTGAGTGTGGGGTTGTTTTTAAGCACCAGCTTGAGGATGCATAGTTTTCAGAGAATACAATGAGAGAAATTCTTGATTCTTCAATTGCTCTGACAAGGGCTGGCGATATTTCTTCTCCTCTTGTAAGCTCTCGATCAATGAAGGTGTAGATGCCCTTATCAGACAAGGCCTTGTACAAATGATCTGTAAAATTGGTACGTGTATCCTCGCCTCTAAAACTCAGAAAGACATCATATGAAGAAGAAGAAGAAGAAGAAGAAATGACTGGTTGAGTTGTCATAGTGAGCAGATCAACAAAAGAGTAGCTCAAAGAATTGGGTATGGTAGTGGCGCCCTGGTTAGATTTATGAGGGCTTGACGAAGCAGTTTCCTACCACCGTCCATGCGGACTTGATTACGTGAAAGGTGTGAGGAACTTTCGTTTCAACTTCAAGTCATCAAAAGCTGAATTTTCTTTTCATACTGACGCGGTCTTTAATTTACTGAAGCATATATAGGTGAGAGGCACTACTTTTACCTTTTCTTTTGCTGAATAAATTGCTTTAAGATAGTGCACATGGCCAGTATTGCTAAATAGCAGAAATGGGCCCACATTGACAGCTACAAAATTGGTCGAACGGTGATATTTCTTTTTCTTTTTTCACCAACGCGCTTCCTTTCAAAATGATGGTCGTTCTATCCAAAGATTTTGTTTTTTTGGTCTGAAAATAAAAAAATTGAAAGATTACTAAAACGAGTTTTATGGTTTGTTTTTTCTTAAACTGGTCTGATAGCAGCAATGTTGACCACTATCTCTATGGTATTTAGTTATAGTCAGTTGCAGTTTCCATGTAATGCGAAGGTCTACAGTTTGTTGAAGTAAAGGGTAAGGAACCTTCAAGGCTACTTCTCGTCTTTTTTTTCTTTTTTTTTTCCTTTTTTCCAGATGTGCTTTCTTTCAATGCATGATGGAACGTCTACTTTTTGACTAAGACCTCCTTCACTATTATTAAGGCTGGTTTGTATCTACATGGTACCTTCGATAGAAAATGCATTCTCTCTCACAATGGGGCTCTATGTCCGGGAAATCATGTTCGTCCTTCTACTCTCAATTTTAATAATTTTATATTCTAATTTTTTTAATTTTTAGCAATCTGGTTTCGGCTGTCAAATTTTTCCTTAATTGTCTATGTGGTAGGCATGGGTCCCATATTTTCACGGCTTTCGATATCAGTTGAAGAGTATTTTCTGTGAGAATGTGAGGTAAAAAGTTCCACATTGGAAACTTAACAAAATAGAAAGTCTCATATAATAAATGGTTCCACTCCTAATAACACCGAGACTTTTTGTATAAAACCCTACACCTGCTAAACAGGTGGTTAAGTTGGGAACAATATCAATGTTGCTAGTGGTGAGCCAAGGGTCTGTCCCTCTGAAATCTCTTCATGGTATTAGAGCGGGTTAGCCTATGTGTGAAAGCCCAACGGCCACATGTGCTCCACGTCACCCAAAATGTGTTGTCCACTAGGCTTGAAAATTCGCCACACGTGCGGGGGCGTGTGAGAATGTGAAGGTAAAAAGTCACACGTTGGTAAGTTGAGAAACCTAGTAAGAGTTTATAAGGAGTTTGACTATTTCCCCCATTGCCAATTGGTTTTGGGGTGGAACCTCAACTTCCTTCATTTTCGATCAATTGGTGTCTTCCGCAAGTACTTTTATTAAAAAAAAAACTATGACACATTTTTTGCAAGATTGGGCGGGAAGGCACCAATTGTCCAAAAATATCATTCAACTATCATCGAAAGAAGCAAATAAATGGGACCCAGGCCTGACATGTATGCAATTAACGGAAATTTTGATGGTCGGAACCAGATTGCAAAAAATTAAAAAGATTAGGGTATAGGATTGTTAAAATTAAAAATGCATGGACAAACATGCCTTAAAGGTGATAGTTTAGGGTAAGTGAAATTAACCCTTAATTTTTTGTCCAAACATTGATAATTTGATTTTAAAAAATCTCCAAATGACAAGGTTTGCCTTTGTGATTAGATTGTATATATATTCATTGAGGTTAATTGACAAGACCCGATCCTAATTCCGCTTTGGAATCCGGGTCAAGCCCTGTCCGTGTCCGACATCTGTCGGGTGTCGGACACACTTGACCATTTTGCCCTTTAGTGAAGGAAATCAAGAGAAATTCAAGTTTTAGGTTCGACTCCTGCCGAAATTTCGGCAGAGTCTCCCCTGTAAATGCCTCAGTTCCCAAATTAATTACACATGCGAAAGCACAATTTTTAATTCCACAAACTTCAGCAAGCACAAGTTAAGTTCACACACCAACAGAAATTAAAAAGTACGGCCTCAGGCCTCACAAAAGTTTGGGCAAGTTCAGAGCTTCTAAAGTAACTAATTACAAAGTTCTTCGGGTCGTAGACCCTACACGAGTTTTAGGAGAGCGGTGGTGGTGAAGACGGGCCGGTGGTGGTGCTCAGCTACGACCTACAACCTGGGGGCGAAAACATTTAAAAAGGTGAGTGGACCAAAAAGGTAGTTTTAGAAAATTGAAAACGCAAGTTAGCCCCACTGTTAAAAACATTAGAAAACAATTCTATAAACGAGCAATAATTTAAAGTATGCATTAAAAATCAAATTTATATAGTTCATCAACATAAAAGTTCTTATTCATAAACAAAGATATTAATCAATCAACTTAATTAAAATCCACCTAGGTATACCCTTATCAATTCCGTCAATTCCATTATTCAACCGTCAATTCCAATCCTCGTAAGACTCGGTGACACAAAGTTGGTCCGAGCCACGTCCTCGCAAGACTTAGGAGACACCAAGTCAACCTAAGCCGCGTCCTCGCTAGACTCGGAAAACACAAAGTTTACCCGAGCCGCGTCCTCGCTCCGCACGGTCCGAGCGTCCCCGAGACTCGTGGGGCGTGAGTCATGCGCGCAGACTTAAACCGAAGGCAACAATGGTCCGTAGACTGGGTAATAACCTTTATCAATTTTTATTCCGTAGGCAGCATTATTAATTCGAAGGCAACATCAATAGGGTACCTAGAGTGGTTTGAAACCTTTCATAATCTTATAACTCAAAAACAAGTTTTTCCTCAAGCCATTCTAAAATGCATATCTTATAATCATGAATTTCATTCTAAAATCCCATCTTAGGCTCGGAAGTTAATTTATAGAAAATATTCAATAAATTCAATTAAGCTCTAATATGCAAATCATAAATAATATTTGGAAATCAATAATTCCACAAAAGCATTAAATAAGCATTTATGTAATAAAAGCATTTATAGAAATCAAAGGTCCACTCACTGTTGGTCCGAGCTAGCCTGACCCTTAGAAGGGCCTTCCTGCAACTCCGCCGAAGCTTGAGTACCTAATTACGAAAATTAAACCCTTTAATAATTAATCAAAGCTCGGCATAATAATTTAATAGGAAATCCCGACCCACGGGCCTAAAGTGTTCAAACTTGGAATAAAAAGGGTTCCCGAGCCTAAAAGGGTTCAATTGTGGTTAGAAAGGTTTCCCGGCCCATTTGAATCTAATTTAAGCCGTTTAATTAGCTCGGAAGTCCTCGAGATTAAATAAGCGATTAAACTTTAGTTTAGTTCCAACCGGGCATTCAAGGGGTTCCCGAACTCCAAACGACGATCCGTAAGTTCCTATAGGTTTCTACGATCCTCAATTACTTAGCTTCCAAGTTTCGTTACGATCCGACGGTTCAAACTCAACGAACCCGAGTTAACCCTAGTTAAATCTAACCGGTAACATTGGTTCTTCGCTCAAACGATTTCCAAAAATTCGTTCGAGCATACCTACGTGCTCGGGAGGTTACGTGGAGTGTTTTGGCACGAAGATTGACCGCCACCACCCTGCCCACGCGCCGCCACACGCGCCGGCAGGTTTGGGTGGCTTGAGTGATTTTTCCGGCGACGGAAAATCTTGGAGTTTCGGGGCAAGACCTACGGCTAAGTGATCAGTGGGTGGAGGGGAGTAATTTGGCGTTGAGAACCGGCCAAGAACCGGCCGGAATCACGCCGGAAATTCGACCCGACCGTACCGCAAACCCTAGGTTAATCAATCCCATCCAAACCTCAAAATTCCTCGAAAATACTTGTAGAAACAGCTTAGACTCAACAAATAGATGAAGAAACTCACCTTGCACGATCGATTTAGCCGCCGGAGGAGCAAAATCGACGGCGAAACCTCTCGGCCCCTTTCGCGTTCACAGAGACGGTTGGAGGGGATTTCGGCCGGAGATAAGGGCAGGGGTGAGATGAGGGAGGTGAGGGGAAGCTTCAGGCGAGATTTGGCGGCTTGGTTTGGCCGGAATCGTGGCCGGCAGCCACTGGTTCAAATCGGCTAGGGTTTGGTTCAAAGGAAGAAGATGACTGGGTGAGGGGAGAGGGCAGGCACGCGCTGGCCAATTGGCCTTTGTGCGAAATTACCAAAATGCCCCCCACCAATTTTAAACCTTTAAACGTTCATTCGGGCTCGGAATCGGGTGTTCCGCACGTCCACGGACTCGTTTCGACGAGCCGAACGCAACGGTACACTCCGTTCCACCAAATTCTTTCCCGATCTTAAAGTCAACTTTTAACTCATTAAATTAACCGGGGTAAAATCGTCCTTCGCCTTAATATTTTAATATTTAACCCTTAAATTGGGATCGGGTTGTTACATTAATTTTGTCGTCAAGAAGGACATTCTACTGATAATACTTGTATTTGGTTTAGTAATTTTCATGTTGATATAAACTTCACAATTAACTTTGATTGATATAGTTTTCAAATCCGTCGTGGATCTTGGTTGAAACTTTTACTTCTTTCAAAAACAGAAGTTATTATGATTACTTTTTTTAGTATCTTCATGACTATATAGTGTATTCGTTGATGATCTACTTCATTAGACCATTCGTAAGGGTTTTTCAATAGTTCAATGCAATAGTTCAAATTGAACTATTTTTAGCATCTATTGAATTGAACTAATCGGGACCACCATATCTGCAAGGGTTGTGGATTTGCTCTGATTCTGGTGGTCAGAATAGCCAATTTCTCTCTAAATTTTTCTTCATTAAAAAAAAAAAGAAAAAGAAGAAGGGCAACTTAGTAGTCTTTCACAAGTCAATTGCTTTTCTTTTCACCAATTTTTTCCAGAAAAAAAAAGAAAAAAAAAAGAGAGAAAACCACCCTACCAAGAAATAATGTGTTAGTCTACACGAGATTTGGGTTTAGATAGTTTGCCTAATGTACAAACTTCTGCACAATCATCCTTTCAAGATTCCTTACTTTTTCTTTCTTTCCACTTCTCATTTTTGCTCATGTGAATGTGAATCGTTTTTTTATGGACAAACAAACAAACAAGCGAATGTGAATAGTGATTAAGTAAAAGATGAAGAAATTTCATTGCAACTGCAACTGATTTTTTATTTTTTTTATCGAGGCAACTGCAACTGATCAAACGGTGATATTTCTTTTACTTTTTTGTTTAATTATTTGACACGCTCCCACATTTATTGCCTTTATATATTGTTTTAGAGTGCTGCTAAACGAACCCTAAAATTAATTGAGTACACTCTATGATCTAAGTACACCCTAATGTTTTAATCAAAATATAATATTAACTAAGTACACCCTATTTAACTACCAAAAATACCCCTGGTACACTCTAATACATTCGGGTGCATTTTTGCTTACCACTTTAACCATAGGTGTACCCTAACCACCACCTTTAATATTTGACACGTGTCTATAGGTATAACCATGGTTCCATAAATACAAAGCAAAAGTTAACTATGATTATGTTTATAGACACGTGTCAAGCATTGAAGGTGGTGGTGAGGGTACACCTATGGTTAAAGTGGTGAGCAAAAAGGCTCCCTAATACATTCTATAGCACATCACCCTAATACCAATCCGGATTCCGAGTATCTACATTTAGTATCAGTGCATTTACACAATTTAAGAAAATCTTAACCATTTAATAGATCAAATGGGATTTAATTATTCCACCTCATCATAATTGTATTTAGATTACAACTCTCCTTTTTTGTAGTGTATCACTTACCCATCTCTTCCTCTCTCCTGCGGCCATTCCCCCTTCTCTACCTGCAATTTTATTCTAAAACTGATATTAATTCAGCATGTCTCATACCAATTAATCATCTCTTTTAATGTATTTGCTTCTTGAATTGCATATCCCTCTCGTCACTTTCTCTTCGGTTTTCTTCCCTTTTCCAATCTAAATAAGACGATATGGTGTACATAAAAATTCCTTTTCTCTAATTTGATAGAGTAGTTCTTAATGGAAATGATTCTTTAGTCTAATCTCAAACTTCAAGCTTTCAGTTAAAAATAAATAATAATAGTTTTTTGTTTGTTTGGGAGTTGAGTTTATATTTGTACCCAATTGGGCGATTCATAAGTATAGAGTTTGGGTACTCATCTCTTGCTTGATCTTGTAATGGGAGATGCAAAATATTTTTTCAATTTCCTATAACACAATGGAAATGAAATCATGGCTTTTGTTATTTGACTTAAATCTGACATGTGAACTGGCTCAAAATAGAAAAAGAAAATCGTAGTAGGCGGGAATAGATGATGTTATAGTTGATGGTGATTTGATCCGATAACAATAAGGTGCACCATAGTTTTAGTCTACTACAATTAAAACTCATTAGATTAATTGAAGGGTTCATATTTTTTAAATGCGGATAAATACACCGATGTTAAATATAGAGGCTCGGGATCCGAATATGGTGAGTAGGGTGTACTTATTAAAATTATATTTGTTTCACAATTTAATATATCCTTTTTATTCATTTTATATTAGGATAAATTTGTAATTTAATAAATAGTTTGGTAATAGGGTGTACTCAGCTAATTTTAGGGTTCGTTTAGCAGCACTATTGTTTTAATACTCTTTCGTTAACTAATATACATTAAAATCATATAAGTTACATTCCTTGTCAACTCGCAATATACTTACTTAAATCACTCAAACTCACTATACAATAGATTTCTTTCTATTCTTTTGTGTTAAAATAATATGTAACATCTTCTAAAGTTTCATTAACAATGTCTATATTTTTCTCACAATTTCTGTCGTTTTTATCAAATTTGTACCAATATCGATAATTTTTTATAATTCTTTGTTTTTGGACTACTGGTATTCGATTTTAAAAACTAGTTTCCACTTTTTTGGAAATATAAAAAAAAAAACAAAATCTAAATATTGAAAATGGAATAGTTAATTTCCAATTTTTATTCTGCTGGATTTCAATTTCTGAAACCATAAAATAGAGCTCACTAATCATAATTTCCATAGAGGCTTATACTGTTACAGCAATCATGAATATATATGCCTTTTGAAATTTCAGCTTAGAGAAAAGTGGATATCCTACCTCAGGTGCATATAATGAACTCTAATACAATGTTTACTTTGAGAACAATATCAATTTGCATGCATTAATCGTCTGCCTAGATTTGAACACCTTTCGATAGCAATCTTGCTTTTGTAGCATAATGTGGCATTTCAATTTATTTATTTTTATCCTTGTCTTCATTATTTTTCGTTACCATTTTTATTTATTTATTTTAGATTAAATAGGTCATATAGGATGATCCCATCTCCCTTTTCTCCAGTGATGGTTTGCTAATAGCGAGGTACAAACTAGTCTTCTCTAGCAAAGTAGTTGGCTAGCAACATACCACTTTTCCACATCGTGATAATGTACCTTTCTCATATGGTTACATTATGTTACATTTCAGATAATGATTGTGTGTCTTTCAGCAGAAAGAGAAATGCTGGACATATTCGAATGCCTGTTTACAATTAATGTCTAATTTTCAACTGTCCTTGATTGGAAATTAAGAGCAAGTCCAGCGATACAAGCCCGCGGGGGGGGGTGTGGAACCTAGCGGCCCGAGCCCAAAAACCACGTTCCAGCGATAGGGGGGAGCCCAGGCAGCATGCGGGCCCCACGCTCACTGGGCAAGCCCGCGGGGGGAGGCAACCTGAGGCCCAGGCCGGGGGGGATGACATCAGCGACGCGTTCAAATTTTTTTTACCATTGGCATGGCCAACGATAACACGCCACGTGTCACTGTTTGGTGGCTCCGATCGTTTTTTTTTTTGAAATCCAACGGCTACAGTGATTTTGGGCCAAAAAAATCTTTAAAAAATTCAAAAAAAATACCAAAAAAATACTTAAAAAGTATGCAATTTTTTTCTATAAATACTAACCAATATCCTTTACTTTCAACACCAAATACTCATATATTTTCATCTCCTTCTAATATTCTTCACTTTCTACACAACATTTTCTTCAATAAGATTCTTACCCTGAGAATGCCTATGTCTGTCCACATTCGGGCCACGACCGACTTATGAACCACGGCGGCTCTGGTTTTCTTCATCAAGCATTGCCACAGCTATGACAATTTGCTGATCTAGGTCTCTCTGCGCCTTTTTGCCTGCAGCTCTTCTACGCCTTCTTTCTCTAGTTTCTCGCTCTTGCCTATCCAAGATCTCGTCAATGTCTGACATTGAGAATGGAGTATGAATTCTAAAATATGAGAAATGAAAATATAGAGAAGAGCCTCTGGTTTGAGAATGGTGTGAGAGGTATGAGCTGAGCCTCTGGTTTTATAGAAAAATTTAGGCAGATAGAGATGACACGTGGCGCGATTTTAGAGGGTGAAAATCTTATCTGAAATTTGAAATTCAAATGAAATTTATCTGAAATTTGAAATTCAGATGAAATTTTTTTGAAATTTGGAATTGAGATAAAAATTTTTTGAAATTTGGAATTGAGATGAAATTTTTTTGAAATTTGGAATTGAGATGAAATTTATCTGAAATTTGAAATTGATCTGAAATTTGAAATTCAGATTAAATTTTTTTGAAATTTGGAATTCATATGAAATTTATCTGAAATTTGAAACCGAAAATCTTATCGACAAATTTTATCCGATTATGAGATATGAATTTTTTAATAAATATTGACACGTACGAATCCAAAAATCTTATCCGAAAATATTATCCAAATTAATTGTTTAGGTTACAAAAAAAAAATGAATAGTAGTTGTCCTTTCGCTAATGGTGAAAATGCACATTACTATTTGCAAGGCATTAGACCTGGCATTCGTGTCGTGTTATCGTTCGTGTTAAGTGTTAACCGTTATCCTTAACGGGTTGACACGACACGACACGATAAGAAAATTGGAAAATATCAAACACGAACACGATTCGCCACAATTCGCGAATTACACGACACGACCCGTTTAACCCGTTAAGAAAATAAACTTTAAAAAATAATTTAAAAAAAAACCTATTTTTGAACTTAAAATTCTTGAACTTAATCCAATATCCATATCATTCTAATACAACCCAAAAATCAATATCATTCCAATACAATACAACCTTAAAATTCTTGAACTTAATCCAAACTTCAACATCCAACATACTAGTTATTTCTTGGAGAGCATCAACTATCCATCATGAAAAAACCATCACATAATAAATATATGGGTTCAAGGAAATCATAAATTTCTTATACTCAGAGATTGCCAAATAATAAAATTATGAAGTCCCTCCTATTTGAAAAAAGTAATAATCTGTTGTATTTGGAAACTACAAGAGGGGATGGAGTCAAAATAATTTAATTTTGACATTTGAACATCACATAAAGGAAATTAAACTGACCATACACCAGAAAAGGAAAGAAAAAACTGAAAAACTGAGTGCTCAAGTTAACAGAAACCCTTTAAAAAGCCGATAACCTTGTCAGAGTTCGGTGGCTACACTCCAATTAACATTGCAGAGACCTCTAAAGGAGACTTAAAAGAACCAGTCCCAAAATCCCAGATGGGTAAATAGGAAACATCAATTCCGTGATGTATTGATGATGTGATAGAATGCAATGCTTTCAAAGTTCAGCCTACGACTGCAAGCAAAACCAATGTTTGAACTGCTTTGGAAACCACCGGAGCGAGGCTGCGGGCGGCATGTGTGTGTGTGGAGTGGACCTCCCAGGAGAAGAAGATGAGGTTTTTGAAAGAGATAAATGGAGAGAGATGGCAAGAAAGGAGAAGATGAGGTTTGAGAGAGAGAAGAAAAAAAGCTGCAGGGAGGAGAAGAGATGCGCCGACGCGAAAATGAAAGGGTTACTAGGGTTATGGCAGATTTTTTTAGAATTGTAAATTACAAAACTACCCTTTTCTTAACGGGTTGGTTCGTGTATTCGCGAATGGGCACCGAAACGACACGTTAGCTTAACGGGTGGCTAACGGGTCCACACGATAACAACACGACACGATAACTCAAACCCAAATACTGAAATTTTCGTGCGAATTCGTGTCGTGTTAACGAATCGTGTACAATATTGCCAGCTCTAAGAGCAACCACTATTCACGTGAATAGTAGCCTAGCTCCCTCCCCCTTGCCATGGCAACCCCCAACCGGTGGAGTTGCTCTAAGAAGTAAATAAATCTATTACATTCTGTCCCTAACATACGTCAATTCCAATGTATAGATAAATCCGGCTTGCAGCTAGTTCTGTTCATCAGCGCATAAATGTTGGATGATTCATCAACTGACATCAGCAACCTGGTGGCCTAATAGGTGGACCCCGCAGCGCATTTTAACGGGTGTGGGCACTTTGTCATAGAAGTCAAATATAACTTGACACATATTACCCTGCTTCAACTACGTCAGTGCTTCTCCGAACTTGAACCGATTCATTAATGGAAGACAACTTAGCCGCACATGACTTTCCTCAGTCTCTCTTACACAGTCCTGTTCAATCCATACCTTATTGACGAGCTTGCAACAGAGTTCATCACCTCAGTTCATCACTCTTGTTCGTGTTCGCACACGTCTACTTTTGCTTTCTCCACCAAAAACGTTTTAGCCAAGAAAGTTTTACCTTCTTGGGCTTGTAGCCTTCGTCGGAGTACTTATTCATAATATCAAAAATTCCTGCCCTGTTGGAATTGATAGCATGAATTGCATTCCCAGTAATGTTGATGACATTACCAGGAATCTCATCAGGAACAGGTGTGCGCCTCAGTACTCGGATTAAGATTTCGTCAACGATGTTGTTGATAAATGTAGCTTCGTAGCTGCCAGTTTAACCAAATTTGACTCACTTAATGAATCAGATTTAAGTAATAGAAATGACGTAATAGTTGTTTAACCACAAACCTAATGTTATGTATCATTTATACTTGTATGCCTTTTGAAGAGATTAATATATGGATTTTGAACTTTCTCCTTACAGCTAATGTTGAATTACTGTATTGTCATTAATTTTTAAACTTGAAAAAGATAAAGATAGAAATATACTCTCCATCCTTGAAAGGGTGTCCGGCCAAATTTGCTGCTTGTGTAAGAGCAATCCTCCATCTTAGCACCTTCTTCTCGTTATCTTTGAATTTGCTTTGAATAAGGCCTTTAAATGCATCTCCAAACCTATTTGTTTGGTTTCGTACATCCGACGGATCCACTTTGTAAAAAATGGGCCAAACTATTTGTTTCTTTGAGTTTTTGCATCTAAGGATCTCAACGAGTTCGTCCAAGCACCAGCTTGAGGATGCATAGTTTTCAGAGAATACAATGAGAGAAATTCTTGATTCTTCAATTGCTCTGACAAGGGCTGGCGATATTTCTTCTCCTCTTATAAGCTGTCGATCAATGAAGGTGTAGATGCCCTTATCAGACAAGGCCTTGTACAAATGATCTATAAAATTGGTGCGTGTATCCTCGCCTCTAAAACACAGAAAGACATCATACGGAGAAGAAGAAGAAGAATAGTCTTGGTGTTGATCATCGTGAATATCACTATTTTTATTGTTCAGCATGATGCCCTTAATTTTTCTTGTTCCCTGCGATGGAAAAGTATTAATATCAAGAAACCAAGTCGTTTTTCAAACCAAATGCTAATAGACTTTGTTCTTGTCGAATTGAGTATAAACATATATTATACTTACACTATTTTTTTCCGTTAGAACACGGCGGACATCCTCAGGTGACCACAATCTACTACGCTCACCAGGATCATTGGGGGATTCTTCGTGAACTATATCCTTGCCCAGTTTTTCTAGTAAGTCATGCATCCGAATCCTACCATAGTCAATAGTTATCATTGCCTTCCCAATAAGTACTTCAATACAATCTCGGGAGACCTTGTTCTTAGAATTGCTTACTATTTCTAGCACATAGTCCTTATCTTCACCGTTGAAGAAACATGCAATGTCTAGAAAAACTTGTTGCACGGAATTTTCCAAGGCATCATAACTTTTTTGAAGTATTTTTTGAATACCTGTATATGGTTCTCCTTCATAACTATCTAATATATCTTGCCAACAATCTTTGTCTTGATTACGAAGATGAGAACCTAGAAGTGTTAGAGCTAGTGGAATGCCTTGAGCATACGCTAGTGCACGTTGTGCGAGTTCCAAATAATCCTTTGGAGGTTTGTTGGTTCCGAAGGCATTCAAACTGAAAAGCTGAAGAGCTTGGTCGTCATATAACGTCTGGACCTTGTATATCAAATCAATTCCATGACGTTCTAGCAATCCCCTATCTTGTGTAGTTGTAATGACTCTACTTCCCTCACCAAACCAACCAACTCCAGCCAAATTGTCTAATTGCTCCAATTCATTCACATCATCAAGAATTAAGAGAATTTTTTTATGCCTCAACCGTTCTTCTATAACACCAATTCCTTCATCAACACTCTGAATTTTCAATTCTTTGCCTAGAATTTTATGAAGAAGAGTCTCCTGTAGTTTGATTAAGTCTCTATGTGACACTGAATTTTTTCTAACATTTTCCAAGAAACAACTTCCTTCAAATTGATGTGCAAGTGCATTCCATATAGCTTTTGCAATTGTTGTCTTGCCTATTCCAGATGTCCCCCATATCCCAACGATGCGACGACCATTCCCACCAACATTTAAAAGCCTTTCCACATCTTGTACATGAGATTGAATTCCAACTGGGTACTTGGCCACATTCCAATATGTGCGGCTTAGTACTTGGATTAAAATTCCATCAACGATGTTGTTGATAAATGTAGCTTCGTACCTGCCAGTTTAACCAAATTAGACACAATTAATGAATCAGATTTAAACATCCAATGCAAAAGAACACAACATACTGAAGTAAAAGTTCTTCTGACAAAAAAAATGATGTAATAGTTGTTTAACCACAAACCTAATGTTATGTATCATTTATACTTGTATGCCTTTTGAAGAGAATAATATATGGATTTTGAACTTTCTCCTTACAGCTATCGAAAATACAAAAGTACCCAAGAAAATAAATATTCTCTCTACAGTTGTATATTTTTACTAAAGAATACTTTTCTTTAATGAGTAACAATTAAATGTAACCAAAGTATAAAATTAAAAAAAAAAAAAAAAAGAGGAAATTAAGTTATCGAAAAAGATAGATAACCCTGAAATATAGAATCAAGACACTAAATTAAACTAAATTAAGCTATCGAAAATATAAAATTACAAAAAATAATAATAATAATAAAGATCTTCCCCCTACAATTTTATATTTTTACAAAGGGATACTTTTCTTTAATAATGAGTAACAATTAAATGTGTAACCAGAGAACGATGAGAGAAAAAAAATTAAACTTGAAAAAGATAAAGATAGAAATATACTCTCCATCCTTGAAAGTATGTCCGGACAAATTTGCTGCTTTTGTAAGAGCATTCCTCCATCCTAGAACCTTCTCCTCGTTATGTTTAAATTTGCTTTGAATAAGGCCTTCAAATGCGTCACCAAATTTACTTGTTTGATTTCGTACATCCGACGGATTCACCTTGTAAAAAATGGGTAAAACTACTTGTTGCGTTGATTGTTCACATAGAAGGATCTTGACAAGTTGATCCAAGCACCAGCTTGAGTCTGCATAGTTTTCAGAGAATACAACGAGAGAAATTCTTGATTCTTCAATTGATCTGATAAGGGCTGGCGATATTTCTTCTCCTCTTGTAAGCTCTCGATCAATGAAGGTGTAGATGCCCTTATCAGACAAGGCCTTGTACAAATGATCTGTAAAATTGGTTCGTTTATCCTCACCTCTGAAACTCAAAAACACATCATAAGTCCATGAATCATGTGAGAAAGAAGAGGAAGAAGGAGAAGAAAAGGCTGGTTGAGTGGTCATGGGAGGCAGATAAAACTAAAGAGAAGCTCAAAGAATTGGGTGTGGTGGCGGCGCTGTGGTTAGATATAGGTGAGAGGCACTATCTTTACCTTTTCTTTTGCTTAAAAATTGCTTCAGTGCACACGAAAATTCCACCATGCGCTAGGAGCATGGATGCGCCCAAATTTCAGCCGTTAGATCACTTTGAATCTATGGATCTTAACAGACACTGAAATTGAATCCCACCAAACTGTACAACCGGTGAAGGAAGAAAAAGAAAAAACAAACCAAAAAAGCTGACGGGTATATAAAAAGAGAAAAAGCATGTTTATATATATATATATATATATATATATTATTTTTCTCTTTTGAGTTGATTTAATGTATACGAATAGTAGCTAGTTTTTTATTATTTATTAATTTCTCTTTTGGGTTGATGTTTATGTAGATGAAAACTTAAAGTAAGAAGGTAATTAATTGAAAAAATCAATATAAATTAAAAGATAATTACAATAAACATAAAATTTTAAATATATTTAGATTAAAATAATAATAATAAGGATTAAAAAATTTGTTCCATGTTTTTCTTCCACTAATCTCACTTCTATTATTTCTCTATTACTCCACCAATACTGTGAATGATTTCTATAAATAAAAAACCAAATGTTTTAGTAAAATATAAAAATATTAGGTATGAACCAAATTAGGAAAAATAATAGAATGATCTAAAGTTTCAAAAAGTAGTTAGTAAAACATTAGATTTTTACATGTCAAATATTTATTTATTTGTGGTTATGTTAAATTTCAATTTTAAGTAATAATGATAACATCTTGATTACCATTTATTTTATAAAAAAATATATATCTTGTTCCTTGACAATTTTGTGTGCATAAAATACATAAAAAATATACAAATGTTATTTCACCAAATATTTTAAAATCTAAAGAATATAGATTTTTATAAACTTGTTCTTAGTTTAAAGTATAGTTTATATTTGCATATAATATAACATAGTATTGCTAATAATTTAAAATCTAAGAATATAGATTTTTATAAAATTAATTCTTAATTTAAAGTATAGTCTTTTTTTTGCATATAATATAACATTATTGCTAAGCAAAAGAACACTATCATACACAAGCATATGATCATATAAATACTTCTTTGTAAAATCGACCAATTATTAATCGAATTTTTTTCTTCATGTTTTCAATGCGATTTCTTTTTTATTTTTTCATTGTGTATTTACAAAAATATATATATAATAAAAATAATCAAATATAATAATTATATATTAATAATATAGAATTATAAATAAATATTAAATGAAATATATATAAATATGTTATACCTTAATTTACAAAGAAAATGACCCATAGTACAATGCTAAAGTAAGAGTAGACATTGAAGAAGTAAAATTGGACCTCCATGTTTCATAAACTTGTAAAGTGTATTTATAAACTTGTAATATCATAAATTACAATAGAAAGGATCTCTATTACATGGTTAAGGTAATTGTGGACCTTGGAAATGTAAAATGGGTACTTATTCTTGTAAATGAAATGGTTTATAACATTAAGGACTCATATTACAGTGCTTTGGATGTAAGCTTTCCATAAATTTGTAATGCATATCCTTAATCTCGTACATTACAAGATTTGGGTTCTCATTTATGATTTTTGCACCATGATTACAAGTTTGAGGTTCTTCCTTATCCATAGTGTTGTAATATCCTGATTTACAATTGAAAGGATCCCTATTACAATGATAAGGTAAAGGTAGACTTTGGAGAAGTAAACGTGGTCCTTATTCCTGTAAACACAAGGGTTTACAATATTATGGATCTCTTTTACAATGTTTTGGACCTCCATGTTCCATAAACTTGTAAAGTATATCCATAAAATTGTAATATCATAAATTACAATAGAAAGGATCTCTATTACAAAGTTAAGGTAATGGTGGACCTTGGAGATGTAAAATTAGTACTTATTCTTGTAAATACTAGTTTATAACATTAAAGACTCGTATTACAATGCTCTGGACGTAAACTTTCCATAAACTCGAAACGCAGATCTTTAATCTCGTACATTACAAGATTTGGGTTCTCATTTATGATTTTTTGCACCATGATTACAAGTTTGAGGTTCTTCCTTATCCATAGCGTTGTACTATCTTGATTTACAATTGAAAGGATCCCTCTTACAATGATAAGGTAAAGGTAGACTTTGGAGAAGTAAACGTGGTCCTTATTCTTGTGAACACAAGGGTTTACAATATTACGGACCTCTTTTACAATGTTTTGCACCTCCATGTTCCATAAACTTGTAATTTCATAAATTACAATATAAAACATCTCTATTACATGGTTAAGGTAATGGTGGACCTTAGAGATGTAAAATGGGTACTTATTCTTGTAAATGCATTGGTTTATAACATTAAGGACTCATATTACAATGCTTTGAACGTAAGCTTTCCATAAACTCGTAACGTAGATCCTTAATCTCGTACATTACAAGATTTGGGTTCTCATTTATGATTTTTTGCACCATGATTACAAGTTTGAGGTTCTTCCTTATCCCTAGCGTTGTAATATCTTGATTTACAATTGAAAGAATCCCACTTACAATGATAAGGTAAGGGTAGACTTTAACTTTGTAAAAGTGGTCCTTATTCTTGTAAACACAAGGGTTTATAGTATTACGAACCTCTTTTACAATGTTTTGGACCTCCATGTTCCATAAACTTGAAACATGTATCCATAAATTTGTAATATCATAATTTACAATAGAAAGGATCTACATTCCAAGATGAAGTCAAGAACAGATCTTGGAGATGTAAACTTGGTCCTTATTCTTGTAAGGGCAACGGTTTACAATATTAAGGACCCATATTACAATGGTTTGGACATAGGCGTTCCATAAACTTAAAATTTACCCTTAATCTCATAGATTATAGGATTTGGGTTCTCATTTACGCGTTTTTGCACTATGATTACAACTTTAAGGTTCTTTATAATCTATAATCTTGTAATGTTATAATTTACATTAGAAATAATCTATCTTACCATGTTAAGGTAATGGTGAATCTTGGAGAAGTAAATTTGGTCCTTATTCTTGTAAACACAAACGTTTACAATATTAAGGACCTTTTTTACATTGTTTTGTATCTCAGCGTCCAAAATGTTGTAGAACTTGTAAACCTTGTGTTTACAAGATTATGAATATACTTTACAAGTATATGGAACACTGAGGTTCAAAACAATATAAAAAGGGTCCTTAATACTGTACACCCTTGTGTTTATAAAAATAAATATCACATTTATACAGCCAAGTACCAAGGCCTTGGGAGAAATTTGAACATGTTTCACATTCTATGCAATTGCCAAACAAGCAATGATAATTGCTACTACAATGCAATTGCCGAACAGGCAATGGTAATTGCATACCGTAATGCAATTACCAAACAACAGATGGTAATTGCATACCCTAATTGCATACCGTAATGCAAGGGCAATTGAAAAACATGCACATAATGTCTCCCGGTTTGGAAAAATTATAGAATACTACCGTTGTATGGCCACGTGGTACATCTTGTACATGCGTTATAATATGGGTGGACGACAGAGTTTATTTTCCCCCCCTTTTAGGGAATAATATCTATAAATATCCACTAATATTATAACACGTGCACAAGATGTACCACGTGGCCATACTACGGTAGTATTCTATAATTTCTCGTCGGTTTGGGAATTGCTCATTATGTTGCCAATCTATCCTTTAACTCCTCTCATGTTATCTAAATCCCGAACAAATGGTAAATGACGATTGTCTTTGAAGGTTAGTGAGAAATTATAAGTAATTTGCAATTAGCAATTGACGATAGAATAATTGCGTTTATTAGCTTGCAATTGTATTTACTTATGCAATTAGTATCTCCCTGTTTGGCAATTACAGGTTACCTAGAACAAGTTCAGATTTCTTTAAGTTTTTGTATTTTATGCATCGTCATGCCAGTCCAAGTTGGTTTCTAAGTTTAGGCGATTACAAATTTATGGATTGGGGTGAATTATGACGTTCTAATTAACAGGAAAAACTGTGTAAATTAGGACCCGAAGTCTTGTAGCACATGTAATGGAATGAGATTTGGACAGATTTGCAATTACCTGAGTGTAATGCATTTGCGAAGTGGTTACCGCATGCCATGGCCATTTTGCACGTAATTAATGGCTCTAGTTTGAAAATTTGACATTATTTGAGAGACATTTTGGGCATTTATCACATTGACCGCCCCACACCCTCATCTGCACTTCCCGATGTTATTAGTAACTAAACTCATACAAGGTGATTCCTCGCAATTACCAGACAGGGAGCTAGTAATTGCATATGGGAAATACCTTAATACATTGCAAATTGCATTTTTAATGGCATTTTCATTCTTTAACTTGTTTCGATGGTAATATAGAATTTTATGCCGCACAAAAATATATATAGAACTGATTCCTCCAATCAAGAACTGAAACCATTATTGCATAGATAATAGATGAAAGAGGTATTATTCAATTAATCACAGAAACATGGAAACGAAATAATAACGGAAAGGAAATGATAAAAGAAAATTGCTCAATACCCTGTGCAGAAACCATTTACAATTTCAGGTAAAACCTCTTTGAAGATTACTTCAACACAACCAAATTACATGTGATAGATATGGACATATATAAGCATATGCACCATACCTGTAAAAAAAAATCTCCAAAATCAAACAATCCAAAATTCAGAGATTCCAAAACCAACTAAAACAATCCCAAATCATTCCCCAAAATAAAAACAAACACTAACAGACCAAACAAATTTGTTTTCTTCTTCATATTTCTAGCTATTTATTTTTTATTTTTTGGTCATTCAAGCTTGCTTCATTAAAGCATCAGCCAAAGACACCGAAGGCCAGCAAAGCAACAGAGAACGACAAACAGAAAAATAATTAAAACTCAAGGCACCCTGCACAAGAACACGAGCAGGTTAAGTAATAACCCAAAAGAGAACCCCTCATGCACCCTGAGAAGCATTGTTGGGACCAATATGAGTCATTCTTGGTGGTCCTTCGCTCACCATACTCCCACTAATCAAATAAAGTTCACCACATTTTGACAAGAAATACATAAAAATCCAAGCTTGTTAAGTGGACCTTGGAAGAGGTAATTAGAGAAAAAATTCATATTCAATGGAAATTTCAAAATTATGAGAAGATCATCGTTATATAATTTAAACACTAGTATAAAGTTCAATTAAGAAACAATTTATAGATATTGAAACTGCCCCACCAAAAATTGGAATTTCAATCTAAAATTTCATACCAAGTGGATCTTGAGAGTTAATTCAACTCAAAAATCAGCAGAATATAATATACAGCAGTAACACATCATACCTGGGCTGAGATGAGATCGAAGATGGCGCGTGCAGTTTGTATCAAGCCGTCTTCACCATCGAGAGAGAAGAGTGCTGAGCAATCTGTACATGAGAGGAAGACTCAGTCACCGTCGTCGAGAAATAGAGGAGTTGGCAGTTGAGATGGGTGGATTTTTGGTCGCCGTCGAGAAAGTGATAAAAGAGCAGCTTTTCTGTTTCAGAAAAACAAATCTAAAATGAAATTAGGGATTAGGGTTGAGATGGATAGATATGTTAGGGTGTGGAGAGCACCACCATAATCTTTTCTATTTCTTTTTGTTTTTGAAATATAATATATATATATATATATATATAATATTACCTGCTATCTGCTGTGGCAGTTTTGAAGAATTGGCGCATCGATGCGCCAGGTCCACCGTAGACGTTGCCGGTATCGCTAAATAGCAGAAATGGGCCCTACATTTACAGCTACCGAAGTGGTCAAACGGTGATATTTATTTTTCTTTTTTCACTGACGCGCTTTCGTTCTATCCAAAGATTTTGTTTTTTTTGGTCTGAAAATAAAAAATTGAAAGATTACTGAAACCGGTCTAATAACAACAATGTTGACGACTATCTCTATGGTATTTAGTTATAGTCAGATGAAGCAGTTTCTTTGTAATGCGAAGGTACCTACATTTTGTTGAAGTAATGGGTAAGGGACCTTCAAGGCAACTTCTCGTATTTTTTTTTTTTTTTTTTCAGATGTTGCTTTCTTTCAATACATGATGGAACGTCTACTTTTTAACTAAGACCTCCTCCACTATTTTTTATTTTTTTATTTTGTGAGAAGGAGCGATCATTACATTGGGGAGACGCATTTTCACTGGGATTCGAACAGGTGACCAAGAGGGGAAGGGGAGGGACCTCACCATTGAGGTAAACCCCTCGGTCTCCTTCACTATTATTAAGGCTGGTTTGTATCTCTTTTTCTTTTAATACATGGCATGAGTCCCACATTTTCGCTGCTTTTGATGTCAGTTGAAGGGTATTTTCGATTCCGCAAGTATTTTTGTTATAAAAAAAACTATGACACATTTTTTGCAAGTTTGGGCGGGAAGGCACCAATTGTCCAAAAATACCTTTCAACTGACATCTAAAGAAGCAAATAAGTGGGACACAGGCCTGCCACAGATGCAATTAATGGAAATTTTGATGGTCGGAACCATATTGCAAAAAATTAAAAAGATTAGGGTACATGATTATTAAAATTGAGAGTGCATGGATAAACATGCCTTAAGGGTGAGAGTTCAAGGTACTAAAGTGAAATTAACCCTTAATTTTTCATCAAAAGATTGATGAGTTAATAATAATAATAATAAAAAACTCCAAATAACAAAGTTTGCCTTTGAGATTAGATTGCATATACATTCATTGAGATTAATTTTGTCATTTGCATAAGTGTTTTTTTTTCCAATGAATTCATCAATTTTTGAATGAACAATAAATGGAAAGGGGTTTTGTGAAAATTAATTGAAACCTCAAGGAGTGTTCGTGTAATTTTTGAGACCTGAAGGGGTTTTATGAAAACACCAAAAATCTTATAGGTTGTTAGTGTAAATAACTCATCTTTTATTTTCTATAAACGTATTTGGTGGAAAAGAAATGTGGCACCGCGGGGATTTACAGGAAAAATTGGGTTGAAAACTTGAAATAAATAAATAAATAAGCGTTGGGCTAAAAAAAATGGCCCAAAAACACAACCGTTGGATCGGCTGTAAAAAAAGAAGAAAGGAAAAGCATTAAAAAGAAAAAAAAAACCTAAAGCTACCGTTCCATTTTGAAAAAAAATAAGGGTTAATTACACTTTAGTACCCTGTGGTTACACCCTTAAGACATGTTAGTCCCTACCGTTTCAATTTTTACAATAACATACCCTCGGACTTTTAAATTTGTTACAATGTGGTTCCGCCGTTAGGGTTTCCATCAAATCTCTCCGTTAGTTGCCTACACGGCAATATGGATCCCACAATTTTTAATTTTTATTAAGTTTAAATTGATTAAAATATAAATAAAATATTAAAAACCAAAAAAATAAATATCTCACCCTCTCCCTCTCCCTCAACCTCTCCTTCTCCCTCTCCTTGCATTCCCCAAGAACCCACAACCCCAGCCCCCACGAATCCGTAACCCACCCCCTGCGATTTTCTTCTCCCTCCAGCCTTGCTATTCTCTCTTTTTCTCTCACTACACTCAATTTGATTACAAGGCTCAGACTAGCTTCACACAATGTTCCTTCACGGCCGTATGCTTCAATTTCAACAAAAGCGATAGATTTCACAGATGAAGCTCAATCCACACATTCAACCCTAGAACCTCCGGAGAACCCGAGGTTCTGGTTAGAGATCGAATTCAGTTCCTCACTTACACCTTCAATGGGTGGTCTTTTCTTGGTTGAAACCCTTAGGCGAGTTCCTCTAGGGCCGAAAAATGTGGGCTTTGGATGAAGATAGTTGATTGGGTTTTGGAATTGAAGAGGAAACAAAGGAAGCTTAATGTTAGAATCCATAGTTTCAGTATTTTAGTTTTTGTGTATGTTTGGATATTTTGGGAGCAATAAAGAAATCACAGAGAGAGTTGAGAGGAAGAGATTGTTGCTCTGAAGAAAAATGGAATTGCTCTCTATTCATTCATGTCAGCTACACTAGGATATAACCGTTAGAGGAGAGAGAAGAGAGATTCTTCTCTCTAACGGCCTTACACTGAGCTCACATTTAACACCCTATTAGATGTTTACACTTGTCAAGCCAACTCACTTAAAACCTACGCTAGCGATTAAAACACTTGGACTATGATCCAAAGGTGTACAACAAAACTGAGAAATAAACAACTTAAACACAAGCAATAAAAAAGATTCCTTTGGCTCCAAAGCTTCGGCTGAAGGATTACACTTCAACACTTAAAAGGTTGGTATCTCAGATCCTGATGAAAATAGAGCACCACCCTGAGTCCGTACACCAACGCGGCGGTCAGTGGTTCCCATACCTGAAGAAAATCGCAAGGGGTGAAGGGAGAAGAAAATCGCACAGGGTGGAGGGAGAAGAAATCACAAGGGTGGGGGGAAGAAGAAAATCAACAGGGGGCTGGGGTTCTGGGTTCATGGTGGTTGGAGGGTGATGTCTCCCATTTTAAATTTGGAGGAATTTCAAAACTAATTTCACATGCAACAGAATAATGTCCAAATAGTGTTGCATCTTTAAGACAGCTGAAACACTTTGGAACCTCATCGCATGAAAGATAAATGTCGAAAGAACTCGGAGAAGAAACAGAAGCCTGATTCAGAAAAATATTTTCTGTGATCGTGGCCTCGTAGTCTAACGCAATTGATCAAACTCAGATACTTACGGTAATACCCCGGTGGCAGTTCTGGAATTTTCTCCAATGATGTGCAGTTATCCAGCAATACCCAAGACAGTTTTGGAATTTTTTCCAATGATGTGCAGTCATCCAGCAATACAGAACTTACTCTTGGTGGAAGCACTTGTTCTGGAATTTCCAGAAGACTCTTGCAATCACGCAATCCAAGACTAAACAAGCTGACCAATTTGCTAATACATCTAGGAAGAATGACAAAATTGTTTCCCGATAGATTAAGGGATTTTAATGTGGATGCAATCACCGTATCCCCAAATGTAAGGTTCTCACAATAATCAGCTGTCAACAATTCAAGCCCAGTAAGATATGCAATTGATGAAGGCAATTCTCTTATGCCACTTTTTGCTATGTCCAAAGCCGTCAGTGATTCCATCTTCACCTCTATTTCTGGGAAACTCTCAAGCCTTTTGCAATTACAAAGGGAAAGTCTTATCAGGGAGTTCAATCTAAGGGGGGTGTATTCGATTGAGATTTTAAAAGACTATTTTGGGATAAATAAGTCTTGTGGTATTCAATTAAGACTTTTAAATAATCTAAAAAGTCTTGTGGTATTCCATTAAGATTATTACGATTTTTTAAAGAGGGTGTCCAAATCTAGTGGTATTCAATCAGGACTTTAAACAAGTAACAAAAAGTCTTATGGTATTGAAAAACTTGCTAATTTCGAAGGATTTTTTTAGATGTGTAATTATGTGAGACTTTTTAGTAGGAGGTATAAATACCAAACCCTATAAAAAATCTCATCCTAACCCATCAGACTTTTCACGTGAGATTTTTTTGCTGCTAGAGAATAGAAGATGAACAGACATGCATTGAGCTCTTCGTGAACAAGGTACTTTCCTTCAAATCGTGCTGTATTCCAATTTTTTATATATGGATCGGTTTGTTTGTGGATCCTAGTAACTTCTAATTAACGTACAAACAAAAATTCTCTCTTCTTTGTTCGGTGTCTTTTCGGCTTCTTCGCTTCGCCGTGTTGCAGAGGATAGATACACAGTCGGCGAAGAGATCTGCATACACTACCACACTGTAAGTATAGATGCGTCATCATTTCGGCATCTGCATACACTACCACATTGTAAGTGATTAATTTGTTAGGGTTTTTGCTTCAGTGCCTTGAACTCTACTGTTGAGTTGCAAAGAATTGAATGATTCGGAAGGTTTTTGAATTTATGGGCCTGTGTCATTTTTGAGCTTGCTTTGTCTCTGCCATTGAGTTTGTGTAGCTTTGCTTTGCTTTCTGTGGTTTTGTTGGTTAGTATATCATTAAGATTTGCACTCTGCGTAGTAATTCCTGCCTGCTTTCTTTCTGAGGAGTTCTACAGAGCAGGCCAACCACTGAACCTAGAAAGAAATAATATAAAAAAGTAAAGTGAAAGAAACTAGAATCCAATAACCACAATTGCCTAGACTAGCCATTACTCAGCAACTGTTCATTCAATTATATATTTTTATGAGAGAGACATTTGAGGAGTTCGACCTGGTGTATTTGAATGTTTGACCAAACAAAACTGTAATGGCTTTTAGAGTTTGGTTGATTCAATTTTCTTTATTTAATAAAGCAAAAAAGACTCGAAATCAAAAGTAACCTTAGCTACAAGGTCTGGCCGAAATGAATGCATTATGCATAAGGTAGTCACTGGTCACCAGAACTTTCATATACCAAAGATTCCATGCTTTGCTCTTCGTACATTGCAACTAAATTGAAGACATGGAGTGACAATGGGATGAAGAAGCTTAAGCTTCTTCTTGCAAGGATGGGATTTTCGCTTGTGGATTGCCAGCAGAAGTACAAGTACATAGATAAGGAAGTGAAACAGCTGATGAAGGAGGAGTTCAAGCGGTTTTTACCCGAATATGGACTTACAGATTTCTACTACAGTAGCTTTCTGCGGCTCCACGGTTACAGATCAAAGGTATCTGCAGCAGATGTGGTGTATGGAGTTACAGCTCTGCTTGAATCGTATGTGACATCAGATGGTTCTTGTGCTTCCAAGGAGTTTGGGATGGCTTATGATGCATTGTCATTGAACAATCTTGATAAACTGAAAGCCGGAATGCAACAAGCAATTAAGGTACAGAGGGAAATTCTTAGACAAGGAAGCATGGCAATAACCAAGAGAGGATGTATAAGAAGTGGAAGGAAATTTAGGTGGGTGAAACTTGAAGATTCTTTAGATGCAAAATTGTTGGGGTACCCTCAGGCATTGACTAAATTCTGCTATTTTCTAATGGATGGTCTGAGAGAGAAGGGAGCTAGAATGAAACCTCTGGTTTGTGCTTGCTTGGCACAAGAGCCCAAAAAGGTATTGATAGTTGGGGTTTGTGGGAAGCCTCGACTCGGGGCAGTTCAAGGAAACGCATTTGGAATGGCATTTAGAAATGCAGCTCAGGAGATTGGTGCAGAGTTCTTCCATGAGTTGTTTGAGTCTTCATGGATTGTTCTGGAGGCAGCTAAAATGAATAGCTTTATGGTGAGATTGACAGAAGCTGTGATGTAGAACTTTGTAAGAACATGTCTAACTCAACCCTTTTTTGCTACTTTGAGCAAAGGTTTGTGTCATGTTTGATCTGTATCTAGACAAATGTAATTGTCTTTTTTTTTTCTTTCTTTGAATAAATCTTTCTTATTTACTGCCTTTGTAACATGTTCTTTCTTTCATATAGAAACTGAACTTGATCTTTTCTAGTGAGCAAGCAATTTTTTTGGCTCCTCTATTGACTCTCTTGCACTGAGTCCCTGATCATCTAATTCTTCTACTTTCCCTTTGCTTTCCGATTTGAGGATTTGAGGTGATAGATGTTTTTGAAGTATTGGTTGGGCTTACCTTCATCATGTCAACCCAAAAACTCAATAGGCCCGACCTAAATTCGTTTCTAACCCAACTTAAGCCCAATTTTACATACCTATTAGATAATTTGTAAATTAATTTGAGTCAAACATATACCTGGAGAGGGACCTTTTTTTTTCTTCTTTTTATGACATGCTTTGTTAACAGGGTGATATCAACACGATCCGCTAGTGAACAATTTTGACACGATCATGAAAAAGTTAGTATCATAAAAGTAAAAAATCTATGTTGTCCTTTCAAATCTTATAAATTCTTATGATATAAATCTTTTAAAATCCAATAAGTAAAAAATCCTGATTAAAAAATCTTTAATAAAATCTTATAAGTCATTACATTCCTAAATAGTCTTTTAAAATCCACCGGACTTATTTATCCCAAAATAGTCTTTTAAAATCTCAATTGAATACACCCCCCTAAGTCTTGTTGCAAACCTCGTAAGTCTGACGCATCTATCAAGATCTAATTCAACAAGTTTATCAAGGAGTCCAACAGAATCATCCACCTCAACCAAACTTGTACACCTCCTTAGATTCAAGTACTTTAAGTTTGGGATTCCGGATAAGTCAGGAATTTTTTCTAAGAATTTACAATCACTTAAATTCATAGATGTTAACTTTGGCATATTTTGTGACACAAAAACATAAAATAGGAAATGATCAAATCACACCGTTCAAAAAACAACTTTAGATTTTTTTTTTCTTCCTGAAAATAAGAACTCTATTTGAAATAATAATAAATAAGTAATTAATTTAAATTGGTACCTTCAAGTTCTCCAATCGTCTAATACTACCGCTAGGCATATTGAACTTAGCAAGATGTACTAGATGAAACTCGGATGGCAAAGATTGTAACTGACATCCATACCCCCAATCAATGAACCTCAACTCGTTGGGTAGATATTTAACGTCACCAGACAGAAGTACATTACGATTATGAAAATTTCAAGATTTATCATCCCAACAAAGCATTTTGAATGCAAGCGTATCTCATCTGGTTTGGAAAACTTCATCATGATGCCCTTAATTTTTCTTCTTCCCTGAGATGGAAAAGTATTAATATCAAGAAACCAAGTCGTTTTTCAAACCAAATGCTAATACACTTTGTTCTTGTCGAATTGAGTATAAGAACATATATTATACTTACACTATTTTTTCCGTTAGAACACGGTGGACATCCTCAAGTGACCACAATCTACTACGCTTACCAGGATCATTGGGGGATTCTTCGCGAACTATATCCTTGCCCAGTTTTTCTAGTAAGTCATGCATCCGAATCCTACCATAGTCAATAGTTATCATTGCCTTCTCAATAAGTACTTCAATACAATCTCGGGAGACCTTGTTCTTAGAATTGCTTACTATTTCTAGCACATAGTCCTTATATTCACCGTTGAAGAAACATGCAATGTCTAGAAAAACTTGTTGCAAGGAATTTTCCAAGGCATCATAACTTTTTTGAAGTATTTTTTGAATACCTGTATAAGGTTCTCCTTCATAACCATCTAATATAGCTCGCCAACGATGTATGTCTTTATTGTGAAGATGGGAACCTAAAAGTGTTAGAGCTAGTGGAATGCCTTGAGCATACGCTACTGCACGTTGTGTGAGTTCCAAATAATCCTTTGGAGGTTTGTTGGTTCCGAGGGCACTGAAACTAAAAAGCTCAAGAGCTCCGTCGCCATGTAACTTTTGGACCTTGTATATCAAATCAATTCCATGACGTTTTAGCAATCCCCTATCTTGTGTAGTTGTAATGACTCTACTTCCCCCATCAAACCAACCAACTCCAGCCAAATTGCCTAATTGCTTCAATTCATTCACATCATCAAGAATTAAGAGAATTTTTTTATGCCTCAACCGTTCTTTTATAACACCAATTCCTTCATCAACACTCTGAATTTTCAATTCTCTGCCTAGAATTTTATGAAGAAGAGCCTCCTGTAGTTTGATTAAGCCTCCATGTGACATGGCCAGTATTGCTAAATAGCAGAAATTGGCCTACATCGGCAGCTACAAAAGTGGTCGAACGGTGTTATTTCTTTTTCTTTTTTCACCGACGCGCTTTCTTTCAAATGATGGTCGTTTTCTATCCAAAGATTTTGTTTTTTTCGTCTGAAAATAAAAAATTGAAAGATTACTGAAACGAGTTTTATGGTTTGTTTTTTCTTAAACTAGTCTAATAGCAGCAATGTTGACCACTATCTCTATGGTATTTAGTTTTAGTCAGTTGAAGCAGTTTCCTTGTACTGCGAAGGTACCCACAATTTGTTGAAGTAAAGGATAAGGAACCTTCAAGGCAACTTCTCGTCGTTTTTTTTTTTCCAGTTGTGCTTTCTTTCAATGCACGATGGAACGTCTACTTTTTGACTAAGACCTCCTTCACGATTATTAATGCTGGTTTGTATTTCTTTTTCTTTCAGTACATGGTACCAAGGGCGGAATCAGAAATTTTTCAATGGGTGGGCTAGCTAAAGTTATTAGCTTAAAATCTAAGGACCAAGTTTTGTTTGGGTACTTACTGTTTCTATAGTATTTCTAGAAATAAAAGTATACATTGGGACAAAATAGTAAAAGGTTGAGAGTTAAAATCATGAGTGTTTATTAAGAGATTATGTTTCTTAATTGAACAAACAAATTAATATAAGATGATTATAGGCCTACAAAATTGAGTGGACAATGGGTTACAAGGCTACATTTGAGTGTGCTACTACGTTTTTATGGGATAAATAACATTAAAATACATATAATATATTTTAATTTTATAAAAAGGCTACCTAGTGTCACGGGACGGGCGAGCGGCGCGGCGCGGCGGAAGCAAAACTCGCATTTCGCTCGTTAAACCACAACCCGTGCGGCCCAGGATCCCTTCGGATCCCAGTCAGCCTTCTCCCATCTTCTTGATATTCATGACTCTCACAACTCCGCGAGAGGTTCACCATCAAGTGTCGTCTCTCATAGGCGCCATGCCCCATAGCTAGACAACGAGTCACATTACCTTGTGACAACACAATCACCCCGCATCCGGCAACGAACCCTCGACGCCCATACATCAAGCGTTGCATAAGACACGTCAACTGCATCGACCACGTCGCATGCCTAACTCGTGGCTCGCTCATGTCCAAGTCAAGACATAGCGATCCAACACACCATCGGTTTACCCACACTTCTGTCGGTCATTCCGTTAGCAACCCAGATAGCTCACATCCTCAAGCTATACACGCAAGCTGTCACACTCGCATGTCGCCCAAGCCTTGGCGACATATATATTCCGAATGTCCCACATAACCGTCTATGCATTGCATGGGGTCGCAACCCATGCGTACCGGCATCCGAATATCTTTCTTCCCACATTGGACAAGGCCGAACCCAAGCCAAGTCCATCGAGTATTGTCAAATGCCTCGCTAGCCGACGGCATAGCGAATGCCATACGTTGACCTCACTCTTTCCAACGATGCGCAATACGAACGGCCCCGCGTGTCCGTACTGTCCTCGGGAATGTCCTTTCCCTCGGAGACACGGATTGTCCTTCAACAATCCCATGCCCGCCCCTATGACTACTTCCAATGTCATAAGGATGCTCGCTTAGTGCCACAAGGGTGTAAGCACCAGGGGTGGTGGAGAGCATGACACCATGTCACCCCCTATATAGCATTTTATGCATTTAGCCTTCTGTCAGGAAGGAACATCACCTATGCGCGAGGAGTCATAATTGGGCATAACTAATTCATACGAACTCCGAATGACGAACCGTCAGTTGCGTTGCGTGCGTCTTGTCATCACGGACGTCCCAGTATTTTTACCTTCCTCAGATTCCTCCCGTAACCTTCGGAAATACCCAAAATACCCTTCAGCCATGCAACCCGGCCAACACAAGTCATTCTAGCTCTTAAGCTCTCGCCCTTCCACACTTAGACAACTTCATAAGCGCATAGATGTCCCAACGGAGTCACGGTAGCACTTGCTTATGTGCGACCCGTGACAATCTCCCCCACTGATAGTGTCGACGTCCTCGTCGACGTGCCCACTGCACTGCCGCATAACAACACCATATAGGAATATCCTCTTCTCTTCGCTCCAGGAACCACAATACACCACTGTGTTCACCCTTTTCAACTTCTTTCGAAGTTCCACATCTTTCCCTCTTTTGGGCCGAGACCTCCGTCTCTTGTCGCACTCAGCCATTGAACAAACGTAGCTCGCTGGTCAAGTACTTCCACATTTTCCACATTAAGGAGAGGCACCCCCCCTGGGTGTGACTCGTAAGCCAACCGTGTGTCCTCCACGGCCCCTCCATCCTTTGCGCCTCTGCGCTGCCATACCTCATGGCATTCGTGGGTCTCCCCCTTATCTCGTCGACACCCCTCCATGTGTCTCCAAAGCAAAGTTCTACAACACTCAGGCCATCACAATTCACCAAGGTTAGACATCGTCCCTACTACGAGTAGAACCACCTAACTACCAACGCCCAAACTTGGACTCGGCAGAACCACCTCTATAGCATCCTCCTGGGAACAAGTAAGATGTCAACACCCAAGTTACTTCCACTTTGCCTGCCATCAAGTGCGGACATAACCCCATGTCCTTAGCAACTATGCCCACAAGTAAGACTCCGGGATTCCCCTTTCCTGAACATTCCACCGTTCCGGATATCAGTTAGCAACCTTGTGTCAAATCCTGTGCTCCACCCTCACATTCTCCACAATTGTAAGAACAACCATTTAAGTGACTCCTTCATTAAAGCCTAGCCCGTCAGCGACTTACTCCCTCAATGGAGCCTAGCCCATTAGCGACTTACTCCCTTCGAAGACTGCACCGTTTTTGGTCTTGAGCTCCCACAACTCTTCCTTGAACAAGGTCCTGCACCTTCTGTTTAACACTCGTCACCAACTGAGTTCAACACAACCTTCGATAGCAAGCTATGGTTCGAGTATAGCCAACCTCCAGCACTCTCACCAAACTCATGCTGCCATCTTCCCACAACCTGATCTCGGACAAGTATCCCCACTTTGTCCACCGTGTGTCCCCCACGGCATCACTCCCTGTTTTCGCACATGCGCTGCCTCCATGGCATTCGTGGGTCTCCCCACTTATCTCGTCGACGCACCCTCACGTCAACGTGCCTCAAGTGAAGCTCCATAACACTTAGGCATTCCCAATTCACCAGAGTTCGACATCCTCCCTACTACGAGTAGATCCACCTACTCCGCAAGATCCCCAAGGGAACAAGCAAGACGTCCACCCTCGGGTTACTCCATCTTTTGCATGCCATTAAGTGCGGACATACCACGTCCTCGGAACCATCCTCGCAAGAAAGACTCAGGGATCCACCTTTGGAACATTCCATCATTCCAAATATAGCTAGCAACTTCATGTCAAACATTGTACATCGCCCACACGTTCTCCGCAATTGTAAGAGCAACCACTTAAGTGACTCCTTCATTAAAGCATAGCCCGTCAACAACTTACTCCCTCAATGAAGCCTAGTTCATCACGACTTACTCCTTTAGAAGATCGCACTGTTTCGGTCTTCAGCCCTCACAAATCTTCCCGAACAAGGGTTTCGCATCGTCTGCTCAACTCTTGTTACCAACTGAATTTGCCACAACCATCAATGGTATACCATGGTTCGAGTGTAAGCCAATCTTCAACACTCTCACCGGACTCGCGCTCCCATCTTCCCCACATCCTGAATCGAACAAGCAACATCACTTCGTCACAAGTCGTAACCCCTGCCTACCCGCCTTCCGGCGCTTGGTGCACGGATCAGAAAATTAGGCAACCGAGCAGCAAAACCAACCATCATCCCACATCTTAGAGTCGTCACCGCTTGACGTCTTCTCAAAACTTCAAGGCAAACTTTTGGATACCTTCACCCATTAATAGGATCTAGCACCAAGACGGGTTTCCATCAACCGTCACACAACCTCGATTCCAATCATCATCCTCAGTGACGTTGGGATCCTCTTCCAACTTCGCAAGTCTACCACCCATCACAGGCAACGACTTGCTCTGATACCATCTGTCACGGGACGGGCGAGCGGCGCGGCGCGGCGGAAGCAAAACTCGCATTTCGCTCGTTAAACCACAACCCGTGCGGCCCAGGATCCCTTCGGATCCCAGTCAGCCTTCTCCCATCTTCTTGATATTCATGACTCTCACAACTCCGCGAGAGGTTCACCATCAAGTGTCGTCTCTCATAGGCGCCATGCCCCATAGCTAGACAACGAGTCACATTACCTTGTGACAACACAATCACCCCGCATCCGGCAACGAACCCTCGACGCCCATACATCAAGCGTTGCATAAGACACGTCAACTGCATCGACCACGTCGCATGCCTAACTCGTGGCTCGCTCATGTCCAAGTCAAGACATAGCGATCCAACACACCATCGGTTTACCCACACTTCTGTCGGTCATTCCGTTAGCAACCCAGATAGCTCACATCCTCAAGCTATACACGCAAGCTGTCACACTCGCATGTCGCCTAAGCCTTGGCGACATATATATTCCGAATGTCCCACATAACCGTCTATGCATTGCATGGGGTCGCAACCCATGCGTACCGGCATCCGAATATCTTTCTTCCCACATTGGACAAGGCCGAACCCAAGCCAAGTCCATCGAGTATTGTCAAATGCCTCGCTAGCCGACGGCATAGCGAATGCCATACGTTGACCTCACTCTTTCCAACGATGCGCAATACGAACGGCCCCGCGTGTCCGTACTGTCCTCGGGAATGTCCTTTCCCTCGGAGACACGGATTGTCCTTCAACAATCCCATGCCCGCCCCTATGACTACTTCCAATGTCATAAGGATGCTCGCTTAGTGCCACAAGGGTGTAAGCACCAGGGGTGGTGGAGAGCATGACACCATGTCACCCCCTATATAGCATTTTATGCATTTAGCCTTCTATCAGGAAGGAACATCACCTATGCGCGAGGAGTCATAATTGGGCATAACTAATTCATACGAACTCCGAATGACGAACCGTCAGTTGCGTTGCGTGCGTCTTGTCATCACGGACGTCCAAGTATTTTTACCTTCCTCATATTCCTCCCGTAACCTTCGGAAATACCCAAAATACCCTTCAGCCATGCAACCCGGCCAACACAAGTCATTCTAGCTCTTAAGCTCTCGCCCTTCCACACTTAGACAACTTCATAAGCGCATAGATGTCCCAACGGAGTCACGGTAGCACTTGCTTATGTGCGACCCGTGACACTAGGCTAGAGCCCATGGTAGCCCTCTACCTACTTCCGCCCCTGCATGGTACCTTCGATGGAAAATGTATTCTCTCCCACAATGGGGCTCTATGTCGGGAAAGCTTGTTTGTCTATTCACTCTCAATTTTAATAATTATGTATTCTAATTTTTTTTAATATTTTGCAATCTGGTTTCGGCTGTCAAAATTTCCCTTAATTGTCTATGTGGCAAGCATGAGTTCCACATTTTCGTTGCTTTTGATGTCAGTTGAAGGGTATTTTCAATTAATTAGTGTCTTCTGCAAGTACTTTTGTTATAAAAAAAAAACTATGACACATTTTTTGCAAGTTTGGACGGGAAGGCACCAATTGTTCAAAAATACCGTTCAACTGACATCGAAAGAAGCAAATAAATGGGACCAGGCTTGACACGTATGCAATTAACGGAAATTTTGATGGCCGCAATCAGATTGCAAAAAATTAAAAAGATTAGGGTACATGATTGTTAAAATTGAAAGTGCATGGATAAACATGCCTTAAGGGTGATAGTTTAGGGTACTAAAGTGAAATTAACCCTTAATTTTTCGTCCAAACATTGATAATTTGATATTAAAAAAATCTCTAAATGGCAAAGTTTGCCTTTGAGATTAGATTGCATATATATTCATTGAGGTTAATTTTATCGTCAAGAAGGACATTCTACTGATAATACTTTTATTTGGTTTAGTAATTTTCATGTTGATATAAATTTCACAATTAACTTTGATTGATATAGTTTTCAAATCCATCGTGGATCTTGGTTGAAAATTTTACTTCTTTCAAAAACAAAAGTTATTCTAAGTATTTTTTTGGTATCTTCGTGACTATATAGTGTATTTGTTGATGATCTACTTTCATGATAGCATCCGTAAGGGTTGTTCAATAGTTCAATGCAATAGTTCAAATTGAACTATTTTTGGCATCTATTGAATTGAACTAATCGGGACCACCATATCCGCAAGGGTTGTGGATCTGTTCTGATTCTGGTGGTCAGAATAGCCAATCTGTCTCTAAATTTTTCTTCATTAAAAAAGAAAAAAGAAAAAGAAGAAGGGCAACTTAGTAGTCTTTCACAAGTCAATTGCTTTTCTTTTCACCAATTTTTTCCAGGAAAAAAGAAAAAAAGAAAGAAGAAGAGAGAAAACCACCCTGCCAAGAAATAATGTGAAAGTCTACACGAGATTTGGGTTTAGATAGTCTACCTAATGTACAAGCTTTTGCACAATCATCTTTTCAAGATTCCTTACATTTTCTTTCTTTCCACTTCTCATTTTTCCTCATGTGAATGTGAATCGTTCTTTTTCTTTTGGACAAACAAACAAGCGAATGTGAATCGTGATTAAGTAAAAGATGAAGAAATTTTATTACAACTTCAACTGAATAGTTCATCAAGTGAGTGAGTGTAATAACCTTAAAATTGGGATTTTTGTTGTTGTTAATATTCTGAAAAATCATACAAGGTTAATTAAATGCGTGGACAATTTATGAAGTGGTTTGGCATGAAAATAATGGATTTACGAGTGTTTAATCTCAAGTTGGACAAAAATACCCCTATGTTTAATTTAATGATTTTTCAATGGAAGTTCAAGAAATTGAAGTAAGAAAATTATGATTTTTGGACTCGGACAATCGAGCTCCAACTCACGAATGCGTAGGCAAAAACGGTTCTTGAATCGGAGTTAAAACGAGAGAGAACCGATTTGAAGATGGAATAGTCTTTTTTGGAAAAAGATTATAAAAATCAGATTTATTTATTTATTTATTCCTTTCTTTTCTTGCTCTCCCCGTGACTCTCTCTGATGAGTCTAGTTGTCCTCATTGTTGTAGGACTCTTAATCGTTTAGGTTTGTTCTGTTTCCATAAGTTCCTATTATGTAGGAAGACATGTTTTACTTTAGACCATTTCCTTGTGCACGTTACCACTTTCCTTAGTGTGGATCGTGGGCTGTTTTTAAGCTTTCTGTTAACTTTGTAAGGCTATATAATAGCCAAACTTCCTATTCAATAAATAAGTCATTCCTCCAGTTTTGCTTGAGTATTTTGCAGTATTGTTCTATTCCCAACAAACTAGTATCAGAGCCCCCACTGGGCCTGAGAAAAGAAGCCGCAGCTTTTGAGTGACTTTCAAACAGAGAGAGAGAGGAAAGATGACCACCGAAGGAAACTTTGTGCAACCATCCATACCACGCTTTGATGGTCATTATGACCATTGGAGTATGCTTATGGAAAATTTCCTTCGAAGCAAAGAGTATTGGAGTCTAATTGAATCCGGTTATGAAGAACCGGCAAAAGGAGCATCACCTCTATCAGAAGGACAGCTGAAAGAGTTAGAAGTTTTGAAGCTCAAGGATCTCAAGGCCAAGAACTATCTTTTCCAAGCAATAGATATAACTATTCTGGAAACAATCTTGGAGAAGGACACATCAAAGAAGATCTGGGAGTCCATGAAAAAGAAATATGAAGGCAATGCTAGGGTGAAGCGTTCAACTCTTCAAGCCTTGAGAAGAGACTTGGAGATACTTGAAATGAAGGTTGGTGAAACGGTTACTGACTATTTTGCTAGAGTAATGTCAGTAGCAAACAAGATGAGAGTGTATGGGGAGACTATGACTGATGTTACGATCTGTGAAAAGATTCTTAGATCTATCACCGACAAATTTAATTATATAGTTTGTTCGATTGAGGAGTCTAAGGACATGGATGCACTCACCATTGATGAACTGCAGAGTTCACTCATTGTGCATGAACAGAAGTTCCATAGGAGCAGTGGCGTTGAGCAAGTTTTGAAGGTGACAACTGATGATAGAGCAGGAGGCAGAGGTCGTGGAAGAGGCAATTACAGAGGATGAGGACGTGGAAGAGGCGGTCAAACATTCAACAAGGATACAGTGGAATGCTATAAGTGTCACAATCTTGGACATTTCCAATATGAATGTCCAAAATGGGATAAAGAGACTAATTATGCAGAAGTGAAAACAGAAGATGATATGCTGTTGATGTCATATGTTGAGTCAAATGAAACAAAACAGATAGATGCTTGGTTTCTTGACTCAGGATGTTCTAACCATATGTGTAGGAATCGAGGTATGTTCACAAACCTAGATGAGAGCTTTGTTCATTCAGTCAAATTGGGGAACAATAGTAGGATGAATGTGATTGGCAAGGGAAGTGTCAAGCTGATTTTAAATGGAATCAACCATATTGTCCATGAAGTGTACTATGTTCCAGACCTCAAAAACAACCTCTTGAGCATAGGACAACTTCAAGAAAGAGGCTTGGCTATATTGATTCAAGGAGGTGTTTGCAAAATCTATCATCCAAGTAAGGGTCTGATTATTCAGACTGTGATGAGTATAAACAGGATGTTCATATTGCTAGCTCAGACTCCAGTCTCTCCAAGTACTCAATCAGAAAGGTGTCTTCACGTGAGCTCACCTGACCTGTTTTATCTTTGGCATCGAAGATACGGTCATTTGAGTTACAAGGGTTTGAGAACTTTGCAACATAAGGGGATGGTTCGTGGACTTCCTCAGCTTCAAGCCTCAACTATCACGTGCACAGACTGCATTCATGGCAAACAGCATCGTGATAACATGCCAACAAAGAGTACGTGGAGAGCAAGTCAGCCTTTGGAGCTTATTCATGCAGACATTTGTGGACCCATTTCTCCTACATCAAACAGTGGAAAGAGGTATACTTTATGCTTTATTGATGATTTCAGCCGTAAATCTTGGGTGTATTTGTTGACAGCAAAGAGTGAGGCAATGAATTGCTTCCAGCTCTTCAAAAGAATGGTGGAAAAGGAAAAAGGGTTGAGTGTCAAGAGTCTACGGACAGATAGAGGGGGTGAATTCATGTCAACTGAATTCACTGATTTCTGCAAAGAAAATGGAATCAAGAGGCAGTTAACCACTGCTTACACGCCACAACAAAACGGGGTGGCTGAAAGGAAAAATCGAACAGTAATGAATATGGTTCGTTCTATGTTGTCTGATAAGAAGCTTCCAAAAATGTTTTGGCCAGAGGCAGTGAACTGGACTTTCTATGTTCTGAATAGAAGTCCCACATTGGCAGTGAAGAATATTACACCACAAGAGGCATGGAGTGGAATAAAACCCTCAGAGCATTTTCGTGTCTTTGGAAGCTTAGCTCATGTCCATGTTCCGGATGCCAAACGAGGTAAATTAGATGATAAAAGTTTTCCTTGTGTTTTATTGGGAGTTAGTGAGGAGTCCAAGGGATATAGATTGTTTGATCCTGTAGCTAAGAAAATTGTTGTGAGCAGGGATGTTATTTTTGAGGAAGAAAAACAGTGGGATTGGGATGTGAGTTATGAGGGACAGATTTTGTTAGATTTGGAATGGGGAGAGAATGAAGAAAACAGTGAGGGAGAAGGAACGGTGAGTGAACATGAAGTTGGCAGTGGGGCTAGAGAAGAAAGAAATGTGGGTGAGAGCAGTGAAGAAACACGGGGCTGTGAAGAGAGAAGTGAGGTTGAAGGGAGGGTTTATGAAGGAAGAGCAAGACGTCCTCCGTCTTATTTGAGTGATTATGTCACTGGAGAAGGGCTAAGTGACGACGAGGCACACATGGCACATATGGCTCAAATCGTGCCAACTGAAGATCCTCTCTATTTTGAAGAAGCAGTGAAAGATGAAAAGTGGAGGCAAGCCATGGACAGTGAGATCAGCTCCATTGAGAAGAATAAAACATGGTCTTTAAGTGAATTGCCTACTGGAGCTAAAAAGGTTGGTGTCAAATGGGTCTACAAGACAAAGTACAACGAACATGGGGAGATTGACAAGCACAAAGCACGTCTAGTAGCCAAAGGCTACTCACAGAAGCATGGCATAGACTACACAGAGGTCTTTGCACCTGTGGCAAGGATGGACACGATAAGAATGATCATTGCCTTGGCTGACAGGACCCGACCCAAATTCCACCCCGGAACCCGAGCCGAACCCTGTGGATATGCCGACATCATCACAATGTCGGGCCCACGCTCTAAAATGAAACCCTCTTCCCGACAAACAACATACAAGGGGCAGAGACTTCTGCCGAAAATCGGACAGAGTCTCCCCTAAAATATGGACATTCCCAAAATTTTACAACCTGTTAAAGCACAACAGATAAAAATCCCCAAACGCCAGCATGCATGCACAAATACATAACCGGCCTCCAGCCTTAAAATTAACCCTAATGGGCGATAACAGAGCAATCTAAGAATATTCAAATAAAACAGCGGAATACAAGTTTAGAGTATGGACATGAAAGTCCTACACTTCAGTCGAGTCGCGAGAAGAGGAAGCTCGGCTTGGACGAACGGTTCACAGCGCTACTGCCTGGGGGGCGCAAAACAAAAAGAGTGTGAGTGGACAAAAACAACGTTTTCATACTTAAACCAAAGTACTAACCCCACCGTTTCAAAACAATGTGAAACCATGCAATTCAAACCCTTTATATACTTCATTTATTTAAAAACCACAATATCTTAACATAGTCAAAGCATAAACCAAATCAAGCCCTTTCTTAAATAACCTAACCTTTTACCTTTCTTTCCCCGAGGCATAACCTCCCAAAACACGATCCCATAAGTACATGTAGACATAGACATACGTGAACTCCCATAACTGTAAAGTATTCAAAACGTGTGTGTATATATATATATATATATATATATATATATATATATATATATATATATATATATACAAGTGATAACCCATGATAAACCCCAAAAATCCAATATACGTAAAATGTGACAAGTTTCCGAATATAAGTACATATAATCCCAATATAATCTTACACCATCATAAGTACCGGGGAAACGATCCAGCACGGGGATCGCTTGACTAGTCCGCAGAGCCCACTTTCCACCCTGCGTCTAGGGATGAGCTGTCCAACTGGGGGACTACCGCTCTACCGTACGCACGTCGGAATAACCATCTCCACGTGTGTACAAACCATATTACTGTCCTACGCGCGCAGACTAAATCATTTGTCGGCATCCTTCATCGACAAAACAATCTTTTCCTGTCGGCATCCTTCATCGACAAATAGTACACGGGTGTCGGCATCCTTCATCGACAACCAGAATTCCCATGTCGGCATCCTTCATCGACAAATAAGACTCGCATGTCGGCATCCTTCATCGACAACCGAGCCCACACGCTGGAATCCTTCGTCAGCCCGTGTGGTCTTAGTAACCAGTATCAAGAACATGGGGAGGTACATAACCGGTGCCTACCGCACTCAAATCCATCGCTACGCGATAAACAATATATCAATATATATATATATATATATATAACCAAACACTTTCCAATTCCCAAAACAACAAACACCCGGACATATACAAGTCCATCTATCATATAAACAACATATATAAATATATACATATATAAATATATTCAAAGTAAGGACATCACCGTCCCAAACATATCATTCCATAATTAAAATAGACACAACGGTCAAGTGGCCGCAAATCAAATTCGTAATCGATGAAACATCATATTCATTGAAAACCATACTCCGAAATATAATCAAATATCAATCAATGCTCAAATCAAGCATATCAGTTCAAAACCCGAATAAAACGTAAATCGCACTGATATACATATCATAAAATATAACCATAATTATTAAATAAATTCCATTAAAACCATAAATCTTTAAATTCAAGATCCAAAACAAATATCCAAAGTATATATATATATATATATATATATATATATACGTATATAAGTACATATATATATATATAACCAAAGTTTAGGTAACCATTTATTAAACCACCAATATACATTCATTGAAACCTTTCAAAGTATAAGTATTATTCATAAAAGTATATATGTATATATATATATATATATATATGCCAAAACCGAAAGTGAAATTGCCCAGACGATACCAACGCCCCTTTAAAACCCAAATATATAATTAAAACATAATATAACAAATCTTTAAATATAATATCCAAGAAAATCATTAAATTTCCACTTAGGTTTAATAACCCATTAAATCTATCTTTTATAAAGTATGACGATTTCGAGTTTAAATAGCTCAATTATATAATCCAAACTTCAATATGAAAATCACCGGGCGTTCACCACGTCCCATTAATACTCAAGATATAGTTTATCTCAAAAATATAGCCATCCGGGCCCCATAGACAAACGGCAACCCAAATCAAGTATAAGCCTCAAATGCTAATTCTTTTAAAATATAATTCAACCCAAGTCAACCAAGACTTAAACAATATTACATTCAAGATTTAAAACAATTTATTAAATCTTATTTCATGCACTTCATGCAATTAATTGAAATCATGTTCATTTGAAAACAAAGTCCACTCACAGAAAGTCCCACGCTGCCTAACCCTGAGAGGGTCCCGCCTGCTGCGTGTACGGAGCCTGAGTACCTAAATTCAAGAATACGGTTAAGGATTAACAACCGAACCTTAGAACGATAACTTGAAAACAAACCCTTAACTAATCCCGTTTCAAGTGTACAGAAGCGTCTTACGAAGAACTCTAAGGTTTAACAACGTCTTTTAACCAAAAGGGACCGCCCCGAAAGACTCACGGTCAACCGGCGGTCAAACACCCCTTTTTGGTCAACCCGGGCCCGTAGGGCCCACGACCTCCAAAAGGATTCGGACGATCCTAGGACTCCAACAAAGTCAACTACGCTGTAAGGCGACCTCGGGAAAGCCTCGGTCAAACCTGGTCAAATTTGGTCAAATCGACCCGAGTGGGTCAAACCGGGCCCGTGGGTCCCATGACCTCCAAACTTAGATCCGAAAGTTCCTATAGGTTCACTACGGTTTAACGAACACGTCCCTAAAGTTTGGTCTCGATCCGACGGTCGGATTTCTCGCGATCGTACGATCGGACGGTTTCTAATAAACCTAACGCTAGGGTTGGTGATTCCGGAGTATCCGGGACTCCGAATCACGATCCGTCAAGTCCTACAGGCTCCTAGAAATACGGGGATCAACATATCCAAGAATGGACGCGATCCGACCGTTCGATCCTATCGAACCCGAGAATCACGCAATAGGCGAGATTCGTTCGAAGGCCAAACGATCTCCGAATTGAGATTCGTCAACTCCTACACACTCGCAGCGACACGAGGAGGCTAAAGGAACCTCGAACCGCTGCCACACCTCAGCCCACGCGCCGCCACACGTGCCGCCGTGGGTTGGGTGCCTTGATCAAAGACCGGCCAAACTCAAAACATCACCACTTCCGACACAGCCTACCCCAACACGTCCCCCACCACCTCAGGAGTGTAGAACCGGCCACACCCACCCAGAAACCGGCCGTGAACTGGCCGGAAATCACCCATGAAAACCGGCCAATTCTAGGTTTCAGATCGAATGGTTTCAAGGCCAAATCGATCGATTCTAAAGACATAGATAGCTTAAGCATGAAGAGGAGGGTTGGTTTCGTACCTTACTTGCCGGAGGAGGCGACCGGTGACGGCGGCGCAACACGGGACAGAACCGGCCCTAAACCAGTCGACACCGTCGGCGAAAATGGAGGTCTCCGGCCGGGAAAAGAGGTGGGTCTTGACGAGGAGGAGGAGACGAGTCGTTTGGGACCGGTCTCAGCCTCCGTCGTGGTCTGATTCGCCGGCAACGAGGGAGAGAGTGATCGGAGGGAGAGGGAGCAGGAGAGAGACACGGGTGAGGAGAGAGAGAGAGGCCTGCTGCGTGTCTGACGCGTGTAGGCGTCAGATTGGGTAGATTTAGGGTTTTCTCACAAAATCTGAAATACCCAAAATACCCTTTTTGAGTTCTAGAACTCGGATCGGGATGTGCCGCCCGTCAACGGACTCGTTTCGATGAGCCGGACGCAATGGCGCAACTCGTTTCGCCAAATTCTGTCCCGAAAATAACGTTGACCAAAACGCCCCTTAAATTAATTTATTCTTAATTAATTCCAATTAATCCTTCTTTTTTTTTTTAAATTCATTTTAATTACCCAAATTAACCAACTCGATTAATTAACTTATTTTCCTTTATTTTTGGGTCAGGGATGTCACATTGGCAGCACAAAAGGGTTGGAGAATTTTCCAGTTAGATGTCAAGTCTGCGTTTCTTCATGGAGAGTTGAGTGAAGAGGTTTATATTGAACAACCGAGAGGCTACGAGAAGGAAAGAAGGGAGCACTTAGTCTACAAGCTACACAAAGCTTTGTATGGACTAAAACAAGCTCCACGAGCCTGGTTTAGTCGAATTGAAGCACATTTTATCAAGGAGGGTTTTCAGAAGTGCGACAGTGAGCAAACTTTGTTCACAAAGAAGAATGAAGCAGGAAGGATTATCATTGTAAGTATTTATGTAGATGATCTAATTTTTACCGGTGATGATAAAGATATGATGTGTGATTTCAAGAAGTCCATGTCGCGAGAATTTGATATGATCGACTTGGGAAGCATGAGTTTTTTCTTGGCATTGAAGTACTTCAAAGAACAGATGGTATTTTCATACACCAAAAAAAATATGCTATGGAGATTCTGAAGAAATTTGGGATGTTAGAGAGTAATGAAGTAAGTAGTCCGATTGTCCCAGGTTTTAAGATTAGCAAGGATGAAGATGGAGTTACTGTGGATGAAACTTACTTCAAACAATTGGTGGGAAGCTTGATGTATCTCACTGCCACAAGACCAGACATGATGTTTATCACTAGTCTCATAAGTATATTTATGGCAAGACCAACCGAGCTTCACCTACAGCCGCAAAGAGAGCTCTTCGATATTTAAAGGGGACGGTGAACTATGGTATTCATTACAAGAAAGGTGGAGATGATTGATTGTTTGCTTTCACGAGATAGTGATTATGCAGGAGATGTGGAGGATAGGAAGAGCACAAGCGGTTACGTGTTCTTACCGAGTTCAGGTGCTGTGACATGGAGTTCAAAGAAGCAGCCTATCGTTACCTTTGTCTACTACGTAAGCAGAATTTGTAGCATTGCGGTGTGTGCGTGCCAAGCATATGGATGAAGAGAGTCTTGAGGAGCTCGAGTACAATAATGAGACTTGTACTCTAATCAGATGTGATAATAGTTCAACCATTAAGCTGTCAAAGAATCCTGTTATGCACGGTCGCAGTAAGCATATCGATGTAAGGTATCATTTTCTAAGGAATCTTACAAAGGAGGGTTCGATTGCTTTGATTCATTGTGGAAGTGAGGATCAGTGGCGTACATAATGACTAAGCCATTAAAGGTTGATGTTTTCCAGAGGCTTCAAGCATGTCGGGGTTTGTGAGATTGTTAGTATAAACTAACCGCTTGATGTCGATTAGTTTAAGGGAGGGATTGATGAGTCTAGTTGTCCTCATTGTTGTAGGACTCTTAATCGTTTAGGTTTGTTCTGTTTCCATAAGTTCCTATTATGTAGGAAGACGTGTTTTACTTTAGACCATTTCCTTGTGCACGTTACCACTTTCCTTAGTGTGGATCGTGGGCTGTTTTTAAGCTTTCTGTTAACTTTGTAAGGCTATATAATAGCCAAACTTCCTATTCAATAAATAAGTCACTCCTCCAGTTTTGCTTGAGTATTTTGCAGTATTGTTCTATTCCCAACACTCTCTTCCTCACAAACTCACCCTCTGCAAAACACGACTCTACGACTGGAGAAAGAGAATTCCGTTGTCCGGTCACCAAATCTGACGCCACTGGTAGGGAAATTCTCAGGGAAGGACGGCAAACACGACTGGACTGAAGCCTAGCCACCACGACCGTTCACTGCGACGCATCGAGCTCCCAAAGTCCCGGTTGTTTCAAACTTTTCAACACATTTTCCAGTGACCGAGGTATGAAACTTCATCTCCTCTTCGTGCTCTACCTGTTTATGTATTTGGTTTGGATCGATGTTGGAGTTTTAGGAGTCAACGAAGAGACCCATATTAGGCAAACGGTTTGGCCATGATTTCACCTAGTTCCGGTCATTTTTTGGCCATTATCCAAGAATTAAAGTTGTTTATCTCGTCGAGTTCCTTAAGGAAACCTAGTTTTGGACCGGCGATTCTGAGATTTTTCCGTCGCCGGAATAGTACCCGAATCATCATGTGCAGTGGCGGTAGTGATATTGTGTTTGAGTTCAAAAGACAGTATGTAGTCCTTTTTGTCTTAAGCACGGTGGTGTACTCTGTTTTGCGAGATTTTGTCGCTTGACCAACGATTGGAGCCACACAAATTTTGGGACCATTCGGGTTTGCGTGGACCCTACTGGTCCAGCTGATCTGAAAGCCTCCCGAGACTCCCTGGAGGTTTTAGAACATGTTAGGATGTTTGTGGGTTAGTTTGGAGTTATTGGTTGAAGTCGGTTGTGAAAATGGAATAGTACGGTTACGATTTTGCGATTTAATTCAAGCGGTACGGGTCCGCATGGATGGTTTGAGGACCCCAAAACTTGAAGTTAGCCTTGCTGAGGCATTTAGAAACTTTTGGACGTAATGCATGTATAGTGTTTACGTGTCGATAGTTGTACAGGTTTTTGTGAAGTGATCGTCGTTTAATCGTGTGATTAAGAATGATACACACGTTGGATCGGGCCCAAATTGTTACAGTAAGATGTTGAGACTATTTAGAATCCATTTGTGTGATCGGATTTGAAATCTGACGTTGTGGGCCTGAGGCGAATTTTTAGAGTGTCGAGTGGGACTCCCGGGACCCAAATAGTAACTTTTTGGATAATGAGTGTCACTGGTCATGTTTTGACATCGACAGTGTGTACGTCACAATTTTGGAGTGTTTTAGATGATAATTGATCGCTTTGGATCCCCGGTTGGTCCGAAGGTGATTTTCGTCATTTGTGAGCAGAATCTTAGTGTAGGGGTCTTTTTCTTCCGGCAACTGGACGAATGGGCCTGGGCTGCCATAAAGAGCAAATGGAGATAGTTGCGTGCTTGAGTTCAAGAACCAGGCCCGAAGAGCGCTTCGAAAGGTTCGTGGAACCTTAGGAAACACCTTGGCTTCCTTCACCAACGAAACCAATGGTTGCTTATAGATCACAACTATGTCTTGGCATGAGAAGCTTGTGGCATGGGAGCTGAGCATTCGTAAGTTTAGCATGAGAGAGAGAGAGCTTGGATTTCCTATGAGGAACAGAGGTTTAAAGCAACGGGAGAGGGATTTTTGGGCAGATTTGTTAAGGGGAGAGAGGAATTGGTGGCTTGAGCAAGTTTTCCGTCAGCTTGACGAAAGCTTTGTCAAGCTGCTGAGTGGCTTGACAGAAGAGAAAAAAGGGAAGCAAAGGAAGAACATGGCTTGAAATCGAAGGGTTCCAGAGATGAGAGGTGATGCTTGCTCTCTATGGATGTGTTTATAGGAAAGAAAGGAAGAAGTTGGAAGAAGAGAGCATGAATATTGAAGGGTTCCAGAGGGGATGCTTGCCTTCGATTGAGTTCTTTTGCTGGGTAGGGGAAGCTTTCTTTTATAGGCGCTGGAAGCCTCTTCAAGGTTAGGAGCTTTAGCTGAATTTCCCCCAATCTTGCTAAGTCTTCTTCCGCTTTCTTCTTTACATCTTTCAATTCAACCCCATTTGGTGAAAATCCCTTAATCCAAGCACACAGAGGCAGAGCTTTTTTGGGGTTCCAAGGTTTTCTGCAACTGGACTCCTTCATTTTGGGTCAGGAGCCTCTTGCTTTCTCGTTGGTTTTCTTATCAAAGCTTGGAGAGGAAATTATAGGTAATGGCATTGGTCTGAAGGGTACTTTGCTCCCAGCAACCTGCTCATGCCAGCATCCTCTGGTTTTTTAGATGGCTTGTGTTGGGATTTGTCTTTGGCCATGTGCTGGAGATTCCCAGCAGCCTGCAGACGTGCATGACTTTTGGCTGTTTTCATGGTTTTGTCTCCAGCCATGTGCTGGAGACTTTCAGATATTTTCTTGGTCATTTGGGCCTTCCTAGGGTGATGGGTTAGTTTATTAAGGGAATGGGCCAGTTTCCTAAAGTGATGGACTATTGGGTTTTCTCTCATGCTTACCCATATGTTTGGGCTCAAGGAATGAGCTTGAGTTTTGGTGCTCCCAAGTAGCCCAAAACTTCCACTCCTTGGACCATCAATGGGCCTCGTGAATACTCATAACCATCCATACCACAACCTACTCAGCAAGCCCCAGGCATTTGCGTGGCTTGGGCCCACTTAAGCTTGTTGAGTGGCTTGATGCAAAAATAAGGATTTTCCGCTTGGTGTTGCATGTTTGCTTGGCGTGGCATGTGGACTATAACTTATGGAGTACACATAACGAACTCTAGTGTACTCCAATCGAGCTTTTTTTCTCGGTAAGTGTCGTTTTGGGCTAGAAATATATTTGGGCCCAGCCTGAGATTTTTTGGGCCTCAACACTTAGATTTTGGAGTTTTGTGCTAAGTTGAGTTACGTACTTTGCTTAGGTTTTGCTGGAGCCAGAGTTGCTGTTTGAGGTTTGAGATTGTGGACTCGTTAGTTGTTAAAGACGCAGCTTGGACGAGAGGTGAGTTAAATCATCCTAATCGTGAGTAAAATCACGAGTTATTATATTTATTATAATATGGTCCCGATAATGTTAATGGCTATAATTAACATGTTGTCTATGATATTATATAAACTGTTTTAATTGATTTAAAACACATGAACTTGTTCGTCAACCGTTCATGAGGTAAGTGAAACCTATTTTGTTGTAAATTGATATTTACTGAATATTTTGGTGTATGGTGAGAATTCATGCGTGAATGACCACATAAATATATATAATAAATATATCTATGGTTGTGATTGGTGTATTTGGCTATAAAATAATGTTTAATGTAAAACGACATTTTATATTTTTTTGGTGTTGGTGTTTTGATGTTGATGGATTTATGTGCCTTGAATCCCTTTTGAGTTTGTCAAGTGGGCATTCTCGTGGCAAACAATGAGGGATAAACAACCCTAGGGAGAAAGATCCAAGAACACTCTAAAATCTAGCCTAGTGTAATCTAGTACTCATGCGTGAGTGACCATGAGTGAACACTACTTAGGTGTTGTAGTGTTATACATTAGAGGTTCATAGTATTCTCTTTTCTATCTGTCAAATAAGTGACGTGCGAAAACTAATTTTAAAATAAAAGAGTTTTGGTGTAGTCACAGGTGGTGACTTAAACAGTTCTTAAAATAAAATAATTGTGGTTGTGATGATATTGGTGAATATGAGTACCATGGTTATACATGGATTGTGTGATACTAATGAAAGTGCATGTGATTGTATATTATGTGAAATTGACATATTTATACTAATGATGTGATTTTACTCATACGAATATTAGAAAGCTTACTGGGTTTGTTGGTGATGAATCTGGTACACTATTCAACGATGTAGGGGATTATCTTGCATGTGGCAGAGACCGTGAACAGGGTAACCAAAATTTGGAGCAGAAGGCTATGTCGATGTACATGTTTTGTACAGGATGTGGTTTATTTTGGTGTGAAGACTTCTGCTGTGTGTATTAAACTCTGATGAGTAGATTATGTAATAGGTTGATTATTCAATTTATTATGTAATTGGTGTGATGTAATCTTTGGCTCAAACGAGTTGAGTCAATGTTTACATTGTGGGTTCGGAACGAGTTGTATTGTATTAGGAAACAAATTTTCAGGTACAATTGTTGAAGGTTCCGAGCCTCGCGTCCCGGATTATTGGTTATTTGTAATAACTTTAAACATATTATTTGAAGTTGAAAATTCGGAACGTGAGAGGAGCTAGTAAGGAACGCGGTATTGATTTCATGGGCATTAAAATTCTGGTTGTCAAAAAAAAGTAAAGGAATAAAGATTCATAATTGTGTCTATAATTTATTGTTTGTACTAAAAAAATTAAAGTAAAGCTACTGATGCGCATAAATTAACTGAAACTAAACAAAAGTCAAACAAAGATGGGAATTTCAAAAGAAGGGAAACAGGGGATTAACTTTGCAACAGCCAACAAATCTTTTTACCGTACTTGAATGCGTATCTTTAGATTATGTTACAAGTTACAACTACTATGTGACTCAGTGGATTCATCTCTTGTCATCTACCAAGAAAGCCTTATCATATTTTAAAATGCAAATTATGAAGTATATAATTTACAGGTGTTGGTACCGAGTCCCATCCACTACAGAAAACCAATAATGTTTAATATTCAATTCTGAGATGCGATCTGTAGGTTTGTGATTAATCAGCAGCACTTGAACAGGTCCGGTATGGTTTGGTGTTGGTTTGTTGATTTTTTTAATCAATTGATTTTTTTTTCTTTAGGTTTTTTCATCTGGTCCAGCTTGGTGTTCCAGTTTTTTGGTCCTCATGCCTACGTCTAGTTTGAATGAAATGAGTGTGGAAAATATTTGACCAAAAAAAAGAGTGAAAAGTTGTGAATAAGTAGAGAATGAGATAGAATTTGTAAGAAATGTGGAATGAAATGAGTGGGAAAAATTTTGAATTTTTTTTGAGGTATTTATAGACATATTTAGGTTTTTTTTTTATAAAAAAAAAAGCCAACAACGTCAATTTTGATTAAAAAAAAAATGGTTGCATTTCAAAAGGTTCTGACCTTCCAAAGGTCATAACCAATTGTTTATAATTTTTTTCTTTTAAAATTTATATACATTTAAAATGTAAAAAGAGAGAGAAATACATTTAAATATATATATATATATTTAAAACGAATTTAAATACATTTAAAAGGTTAAAAGGGAAAAAAAAAAGTAACTGGCTGATGTCATGGCGCTTTTAATATCAGCCTTTGGATTTGTAATTGCACGAGATGTTCCGTGCTCACGGCAAAGCGATACTTTTTCTTCTTGAAATGCACATGCGCTGAGCCCACACAAAAATTTGCCCTGGGCTATATCTGTGCTACAAGTGGCCTCGTTGGAAGGCTAAATGACTAAATGTGACTCTCCAAATTTGATCAAATTTTTTTAAGTCCATGGCTGAAGATAAATATTGCATTATTTTAAGGCTACATTTGTCCTATTACCCATGATTGAAGTTGGAGATAGCCTAATTTCTTTTCCCCTTCCCCTCACCGTTGTGATAAGTTGTTTATGTCAAAATATTATTGTGTGGCAATGGCGCCATGTGACAGGCCTTGTCACTCGGTGAATTATAACTTAAAAGTCCAAACGAATTATAGTCAACCCCAATATATTGAAGGTACCCCTTCAAACTTGCTTCTTTTTTACCGTTATTTCAATATAATAATTATAAACAAAACAGAAAATAGAAAAGGAAAAATAAAACCCAGCCAGCCACCACCACCCCCTATCCCGTCTTCCGCTGGCAACTCCTTTTCCTTCTCCAACCGCCCACCAGTTAGGTCTCAATCTATCCTCAATCTTACATCAGAGTTATGAACAAGAATGTTGTTACACTTAAATTACCCATAATGATACGTGGACCAATTCCTCATAGGTTTGTCTCTTCCTTGCTCTTTAAAGTAAGCAAGTAAACTACCTCACCGGGAGGGCAATCTTCTGCCTTCACCTCCCGCCCGGTGACCCTTTTCTTTACTTTTTTTTAATTAAAGAAAAACATATCACATCATACCAAAGGGAAGAGGCGCACCACCAAGCGGGCTCTTCCTCAATCCAAATCTTAAAAAAGAAAAATGACCTTAAAATATGAGCCCAAAACCCCATGGTTTTGGCTGCCCTGAATCCTTGTGTCCTCTCAAATAATGTCATCTCCTGATTATTAGAGAATGCTTCCTTCCAATCCCATCTATATTAGTATGTGAAACCCTCACATTAGGTTTCCAAATCAGTACTTTATTTTGGGTGTTTACCGTTTGGTCTCAACAATTTGGTATGACAACTTGTTTCCTTCAAAACCAAGCACTCTTTGCCATTTATGGCATCACCTTTCACACTTCACTTACGGTACAAACCCCAGAAACCCTTGTAGCTATATATTTAATAAGCCTCTCTTTGAAGGCCTAGCGCATAAGCTATTTTACGGAAACCTTCTTTACCATATAGGAATTCCCTCTAATGCCCGTTCTATCTTTCAGGATGATTTGATAAAGTGTAACTCCATTCTTTATTAAACATTTAAACAGTAACTGGCAAAACACTGTTTCTTTAAGTGTTCACTTCAAGGATACTCAACAAGTAAAAGCCTCCGGAACAGAATTTCTATTGACAGTTTTAGTACCAAAAGTCTGGGACAATTACTTCTATATCCTATGCATTTAAGAAGCTTGCTAACAAAATGTTTCTTGAATCTTAGAATAAGCCTTCTTACGCATCAATCCCAGATGGCTGGGTTTCATAAGTTTGCATGCAGAGAGCTTTTATATAGGAAAAAAACCCATAGAAGGGAAAGTACACTATGAAATTTCATAGAAGGGAAAGTACACTATGCAATTTCATAAAAGGAAAAGTAAACTATGCAAGCATGTCTCCACTAAAAGTTGAAAGATAATCAACAACATAAAAGTTCAAACACATATAAACATGAGGGAGCTTCCAAACTTTTCAACCAGGATCATGTTTGTCTGCACCATGATTGCCTGTTTCTGGAACCTAAACCATCGAACCCACATTGAAAGATAAACAACAACAAAGTCACAGTTACGCGAAGTTCAAAAACATTTAAACATGATGAAGTTCCAAACTTACTAGCCAGGATTGTGTTTCTTGGCACCGTAGCTGTCTGTTTTAGAACCTACACAATCAACCAAAGTAACCCCTGCATTTTGATGATCCACATAAGCATTTCTTTTTCTGATGGGGTCCATTGTCATTCTCAGCTGCACTAGAGCTTGAATTGCCATAATCATATGTGAACTCTGTCATAGGTGGAATGTGTCTGATGGCAAAAAAAGCAATATGAAGAGAGGACTGATTGTTGTGTTCATATAGAACCGGTTGCCAAAAAACATTTGGTGAGCAACTGTGATTAATGAACCGAGATACGTTTCCAACATTCTTGGCACTTATGATTAGGCGATATGGGATGTTGTAATCCTCATTTAAGTCATTAGAAGTCTCCTCTTCTAGTAGTCCTGGTTCATAATTCCACTTAAATGAGTCATAATTACGGCCTGTATCAAAAATATATTCATCGTCTTCACCTGCATCCCCTTTCTGCTTTAACTTCACTTCATCAATAACTTCACCAGCATACTCACAAATAAAAGAACCAGCCCGAATAGAATCCCACGACCGGAGGCCCCAGCCCCTATCCTTCGTCTTAAACACTTCCAAGCGCAATTTTACACCTGTTTGAGATACTCGGTTTTTGCAGTTGGGAGAGCAAGGACATGTAGGACCACATTCATGTAACAATTGCTTTCGGCTGACTAGGATCCCATTGCCAGTATAAGGAAAAGAACCTCCATTTTTCTGAATGCAAGAGCAATTCATATCACCTGGGAGGCATGCATTATGGCAATTGCAGCCAAAAGAAGGCGGCATTAAAGTGAAAGATTTAGAATATTTGAGTTTAGGAAAATAAGTGAAAGAAGCCAGTGCCTTCTCGTTATCAACCTCATTTACAAGGGAAACAGGTATAGGTTCAGTCCCTGAAGTGAGATCTTGAAGAACAAGTCCAGCCCTTGACGAAAAACCATCCTTCCACTTTCGAATAGTTTGCCAAACTGCAAAAGCACCAGGCTGCCCAGGCACCCTCGCTAACTTGTACTTGAATATATTGCAACCAGATTTCCCCCTCTCTGTCCATGACTCGTGGACTTTATATAGGCCATCATAGACATAGACCTTTGTTGTTGAACTAACCTCATCTCTCACACCCCGAATCACTCGTACTTCATTGCCATGATTCAAGCTTCTCTCAAGAGCAAGATTACCCCTTTCAAGCTTCTGATCAGCCACCTGCTTGTCTTTGTTGTTGTTATTCCCACCCTGACCACTATATATCAAGACATCGCTGTCCTCTGTGTCATCATCATACCCTCCTGAAGAGACAATGCTTAAGGCCACTGGATCTTTTTCAGCATCACCCTTCCCAGTCATGTAGTCAATTCCAGCCATTGACGGAGCATGCAATCCCACTGCACACATTTCCATTCGGAAATAAAAAATGTCGCCGATCTCAACTCCAGGCACAACCCCAATTCTCCTTCTCATGTTTGTTCGAACCTTTTTGGTCATCAAAATGTTACCAGCTTTCAAATCTGCACGCTTAATAATCCCATTTTTAGATTCCTTGGCATCTTCAATTTGGCAGATCCTTCTCCGCAGTGCATCAAAATTCACAAGTACATAGTTAACCAACTCCCTATTACCATCTTCAACTTGAAATGGACTCATAACTGAAACAAAGTTCACTCCTGACCCATTGTTTGTTAATGAATTGCCATCTCCACTTTTCTTGTTCTTCTTTCGAGATGAACTAGCCTTCGCGGTCTTCTTTCGTGATGAACTAGAACCTACATGAGCATCAAAATATTCATCGTCATCTTCTGCCCCACCCATTGATGACCCTCTTTCTCCATTAGACCCCTCTGGAAAGTCATGGGGCAGGGCCCCAGATGGGGCGGGGGCTCTATATGACCGAATTGGAGCAGGCATGGGACCCGTTGGTGTCCCCATTGGGGAAGGACTATTGAGATTAGGTGAGGTTTGAGAGCCTTGTGGTTGAAATGGATAAAATGGAGAATATCCATTAGGGGTTTGGCCGAGGGGAGGCATGCATGCAAAGGGAGGGGATTGAGACGCAGCTGGAAACACAGGCATCAAACTACGCAGAGGTTTAACATCCAAAACCCTTGACTTATCAAAACCAGCTGGAGGAACGAAATTGTGGCTTGACCCTCCTTCCATTACAAAACCTTTTGTCTACAAAGCAACACAACAAAGGTTTTTCTACAAACCAACAAAACCCACTATTTCTTTTCTTAATTTCTCTTTCTTCAACTTTTGGGTGCTTCTACGGCTGTCCAAATCCCAATTTCGTTTTTTTTTTTCAGAGAAAGCAAATTTCTCGCTCTAAACATGTTTCTCTGCAAGACAAGATTGCAGACGACGACACACATCACTAAAGAGATTCATAATTTGAACAGGAAAGCAAAGCTCAAGCTGAAATCTAAAAATAATCAGATCTAGAAACATGGTAAACAAATCGGTCTTTGGCCAAAGTTTAAATATTAGTTAGAAAAATCAAAATCAAGCAGCAGTTTCTACATGCATGAACATTTGGGTAGGAAAACCAGAAGCAAAAAACTATTCTTACCTCTTTGCATGTTCCATTGATAGCTGGGTATTTCTCCGCTCGAGACTATCTGGGAGAGAGAGAGAGCGCACTGCCTCAGTTCCTGTATCTGCCTTTGTTCCTGGGTCTAACTTAAAACTGTTCTGTGCTTGCCACATGGGGTCTATTTAGGCCAAATTACACTTTTGGCCATGTTTGTTACATCTCACTAGACTAAATAACACTTGAAATTCATATATGGTAAGATACGGGACAAACTTAAATGAGACCGCATAATCCAATAGTGAAATAAACATCTCACTCGCTTGTCTAATATAGTGAGCCCGAAAGTAGTTTGCCAAATAGCACATTCGCTAAATAGAACACGCGACTCCGACGCCTCTCTTTAAAAATATAATAATTTTATTTGTTTTCTTTTTATTATTGTTTTAAATCTTTGAATGAGTTTTTTTTAGCAGCATTTATTTATTTTTAAGTTAAAATTCATAATTAAATTTAAATATTACAAAAATTATTTTGATATTGCATTTTATCACATTTGCATTTGGAAAATTATACTATAATAATTTGTTGCCCAGTGAATCAACCTTAGAGGGGGGAAAGCACACCACTTGATTGTTCGATCCACCATGTTAAAAAAAAAAAAAAACTCTTTGTAGGTGGAGTTGAAACCTTTACACAGCTAGAGCACACCACTCTTTCACACAAGGAGGAAGACACCATTCTCACCTCACAAGGTCAAACCAACCCCTTTTACAAGTTTGAATGAAACAACTCTCGGAACAAAAATCTCTCCTATTTGAGAGGGATATACAATTGAATCTCACACAATGATAACTCTCCTTTTGGAGTAGATAATACTGAAGTAAATTGGACACTAGAAGTCTTGTATGAATTTGAACAAGATTGGCTCAAGAGAAAAATATACTCAAAGCATGATGAATGCTTGTAAGCTTGGATGAATATGTTGCCTGTTTTTCAAAGAATCAGAAGACATATTTATAAGTATAGAAATATAGCTATTAGGAATATAGCTGTAGGAAATGTCTTTGTCCTTTTACTTTCATTTATTTTTATATTACTCAATTTACTTAAGTTTACAATGTAAATAAGGAAGTACCCCCTATTTGGATTCAAATAAAAATACTAGAAAATCAAATTCTCACCAAATCAAAATATGAAAACTCAGTTCTAGTGTAAAATACGATTTAGGCTAAAAATGATGGTTCATTAAGTTAATATATATTTCATATTAAAATCCCATTAAAACAAGTTTTCTTATTTGAAGTGTAAGGAATAAAAGCCGCCAAAAAGTATCTTGAGAAAATGATTATTCGGAAAAACAATTTTCATACTTAGCCAATAGAACAATCTTTCATGTATGATATGAATGCATGAAGAGACCTAAGGTCAATCTAGGTAAAAAGCCTTAATTGTTCAATCCACAAAGAGTTTTACAAGAATAACCTAACTCATACGTATTGAAGAAATATTTGCTTGAGTATCGGCTTCTTGCTCAGTTTTCCAAACATCTTCCCGATGTGTACTGTATTTTTGATCCATTTGGGAATACCTGCTCCTTACAACTTATCACACTTGAAATATATTAGATAAATAACGAATAATTTGTTATCATCAAAATACACACAACAATATTAAAAAGCGTAAGGCTAACATAATTTACAAATGTTTGATGTTCTTTTGATATTGAAACAAGTTTAATAATTCATGATGTGCTACTTTCTTTATCGCAATCGATTTTTACCTTGTCAAATTATATTTTTCAGTTTGAAGTGAAAAGTCAAAAATACAAAAATTATACATTATATATATATATATTCTTTTTCTAATTATTATTTTATTTGGTCCATGAAAAACCGAGAATTATATAGAGTGAGCTTAGCTCCTTAGTAATGTTTTGACCAACAAATAAATAAATAAAGATTTGTAGTAGTCTTGGGGCAAGGCTAGGGAGCAACTAAGATTAATCATAAATAAAAAAAGAATTTTAATTGTTTTCTTTTTATTATTTTTTTAAATCTTTGAATTGGGTTACTTTGTGGCATTTATTTATTTTTACATCAAAATCGCTAAATAAATTTAAATATTACAAGAATTATTTTTTAGTTCGACACCACTAAACATAGGTCTTCACTATTTTTACAATCCAGTTTCTTAGTCTGACACAGCACAAAACGTAGGTCAGTACTTAATCTAGCTAATCCAAGACAGTCCCATAATTTAATCCAGTCCATGACAATCCGCCATGCCAAACGAAGTGTCCTCATTTTTCACCAGAATTTTAACTATCTCTCAAATTTAGCTTTGAAATTAACTTTATGTCTATGCATGTCATCAAAAATAGAAAAAAGATAAAGAGATTTTTTTTTTGTGTAGCACCTTAAATTTTGTTTAAAAAATTAATAGATCGCATGGGCAATTTTGGCATTTTCATAATGTCCATGAATGATATGTGTCCTCAATTATAATAAGGAGAAAAAAAAACATGTTTTTGTTAAGAATACTAGACAAACAGCTGCTAGTTTTGTCATAAGGGATTCTAAAGGAAATGTTAGCATTGTTTGTCATAAGGGTTTTCCTATTGGTTATGGGTCTTGTATTACAAGCAAAAACTATTGCATTAAAACATAATTTGCTTTGGGCCATAAGGTTAAATTATAATAAGTTTATTTTTTAAGGTGATTCGAGGTTTTAATTTATTTTTCTTTTTAATACAAGCGATAGTCTAAATTACAAGGGGAGATGGACTTTCTCATTAGGGTTCAAACTTGATACCACTAGCCTGAAAGTCAATGCTCTTTTCAACTGGGCTAGACCCCGTTAGCTTTAGTTGATATTTTAAATTGTGGAGAAATTAACAAAATTTTGTATAGTAAGGGCTCGTTTGAGACTGTTTCTCTAGGAAGTATTGCTCATAAGTGCATTTATTATAAAAATCTTGAATTTTCATACAAAATTCAAGTGGTTTATGGAAAAGCACTTGGGCGTGTTTCCTGAAGAAACACATAACAGGTGCTTCTTCAAGAAGCGCTTCTAAACTGTTCTGTCAAACGCTGTCAGAATCTCTTTTAATTGTCAAAAAGCTCTTTTAATCATTCTAGAAGCAGTCCCAAACATGCCCTAAGGATATCATAGAACTTCTTTGGCAACTAGAGGATTATTCAATTGAACATACGTTTTGTGATGGAAACTTTGTTGTAGATCCCTTATATAGGACATAATTATGTACATCCCTGTGTTCGGTTTTTAAATTTCCCTTTTTATGTGGCAGTTAAAGTTTTAATTTCTGGAATATTGGGATTCAGCCCTCCGTTTGGATGAAAGAATTGAAAATTGCAGAGAATTAATAAATGACGAAAATTAAATATCCATCATTTAAATGTATGTCAATTAGTAATTTCAGTGTTTGCATTTATGTATATCAAATTTTGTAAATGACTGAAATTACTGTGAAAACGAATTCCTCCTCAATAGAAATTGCGAAATGACGACTCTTTTGGACGAAATTAAACTCGGGAATCTTGCACGATTTTTCCTGCGCGTCATTTAATAAGTTCCATTTTTAAGTTGCTAAACAATGGAAATATCAATTTCTCCTCTTCAATTCCCAACTTTTAGTTAAATCCCGAGTTATTTTCCTCCATGCAAATGGAGGGCAAGCATGGATGGACCTACAGTGGGGTCACTGGGGTCAGACGACTCTATGGACTCCATGGAAATAAGCTTGGAGGTGCACTTGATTCAAAGATTCAAGTTAGTAGATCCAAAGATTCAAAAAGATCTTGTCAATTCATATGCCCTTGAAACACTTGATGCTATCATGAGTGGTTTAAAAGATAGATTCTTTTTCTATATTGGTGGATGAAGCACGTGATGTTTTAGAGAAAAAGCAAATGGCTATGGTGTTGTGTTATGTGGATGACAAAGGGCATGTAATTGAAAGGTTTGTGGGGGTTCAACATGTTATCAACACCACTTCAAGTTCACTAAAGAATGCCATTGACACATTTTATTCTTCCAACGGTTAGAGCCTTTCCAAGATACGAGAACAAGGTTATGATGGAGCTAGCAATATGAGAAGTGAGTTGAATGGCCTTAAAACAAAGATTTTGAGAGAACAACCTTGTGCATATTATGTTCATTGCTTTGCTCACCAACTTCAACTAGTACTTGTTGTCGTCGCAAAGAAAAATATTGATATTGCCTCTTTTTTCACAATGGCTAATAGTGTGGTTATCCATATTGGAACATCTTGTAAGCGGCGTGATGCACTTAGAGCGCAATTCCAAGAAGAGCTTGTGATAGCTTTTGAAAATGATTGTCTTATACTTGTGTGAGATATGCATCAAGAAACAAGTCTCAAACATGCCAGTGACACACGATGAAACTCACATTATGGTACCATGATTAGCATCATTTCTATGTTTTCATATGTGATTCATGTGCTTCAAATGATTATTGATGATAATCTCAATGATAGTGTGAGTGAAGCAAATAAGTTAATGAGAGAAATGCTTACTTTTGAGTTTGTGTTTCACTTATTCTTGATGAAAGCTGTATTGGGACTCACAAATGATGTGTCACAAACATTGCAAAAGAAAGATCAAGAAATTGTGAATGTAATGGCTTTAGTGAAATCATGCAAGGAAAAGCTACATTGGATGAGGAATAATGGGTTTGATGTATTGGATTGATGAGGTATCTTCATTTTATGACAAACATCATATTGATGTTCCCAACATGAATGAAGCATTCGTACTTCCAAGGAGGTCAAGAGGTAATGCTCCAATAAAGACAAATCGCCATCATTATAGCGTGGAGCTCTTTATTTATGTCATTGATTAGCAAATAACGGTTTTAGATGATCGTTTCAATTAATTAAATACTGAGTTGCTTATTTGTTTGGCATGTTTGAGTCCGAATTATTCATTTGTAGCTTTTGATAAACAAAAGCTACTTTGTCTTACTCAATTTTATCCTCAAAACTTTTTGAATGGGATCTTTTGGCACTTGAAGATCAACTTGAGCTTTATATTCATCATGTGCATTCGAGTAGTGATTTCTCTCAATTGCAAAAACAATGATAGAGACAAAGAGCATTCAATTGTATGTATTTGCTTATTACATTGGCTTTAGTTTTACCGTTGCAACTACTTCAGTAGAGATGGCATTTTTCGTCATGAATATTATTAAGAGTCCACTTCGGAACAAAATGGGAGATCAATGATTAAGTGATAGCTTGCTTGTTTACGTTGAGAATGATGTTTCTGCTTGCATTGAAAATGAAGCTACAATTCTATGTTTTCAAAATATGAAACATCGTCGTGGACAATTGTAGCTTGAAATGTTGTTCTTGGCATGAATTATGAATGAACGTACTATAATTTCATTTTCAATATTATTTTAATCTTACATTTTTTTTGGAACTTTTACACTATGATCTTACGTGATACGATTCCTGGGTCCATCATTGAGGGCAAGGATCTTCATTGTAATCTTCTTTGTTTAATAAAATAAATAAATCGAGGAGAAAACATCAAATTTCCCATAAGATCATTAACAGTGTGTTTGGATGAGGAAATTTAAAAATACAAAGGAATTCATAAATGACGGAATTTAAAATGATGGAAATTAGTGTTCTAGAATTTGTAAAGTTTCTTGTTTGGGTAACGGATTTAAAATACGGAATTTAACCTTTATTTGTAAAGTTATCTTTTATAAAAACTCAATCTCTCTTGGAATTTTAGAAATGGCGACGTTTAGATAGAATTTAAAGTTGGGATTTATGGCCTCCAAATTCCATGTTTTTTCCCACGCGGAATTTCTAAATTTCTATATTTTTTTATGCAAACAAGGGAATTGGTTCATGTCAATTTAGAAATTATGACTTTTGTCAAAATCTCAAGTTTATTTCCCTCATCCAAACGTGTTGTAAGTTATTCTAACAAATCTTGATTTAGTTCTTATTAGACAACAATTAATGTAGGGATTATTAGTTTAGTACTTATTCGTCTGGAATAGACTCACACCATATAAAAGTGGATTCCAAATACAGAATGTCACAATAATTTTTTAGTGCTTCTTTTTGGACCGAACAAAACTTCTCTACCATTCATCTCCTCTAAACCCTAACTTCAGAGAGAGAGAGAGGCTCTCCCTTCTCTCCTTCCCCACTGCCCTCTTTTGAGCAGCTAGTGGCTGTGCCGCCGCCCTTCGAGGGGGCACCTCCGCCACCTCTTGTGTGGCTTCTCTGCCACCCTCTGGTGTGGCTTCTTTGCCACCCTCTAGTGTGGCTTTTTTTTTTTTTTTTCTGTTTGTTTTGGTTTGCCCTTCTTCTCTTGATTTTCCAGATTTAGGCCCGGATCTCCTCCACATCTCCTCCCCCACTACTCTTCAGCCATTTCACCTCTCTCACCTTTTTTTCCTTTCATACACTCACCCCCCATCAGTCCATTTCTCTCCTCCTCTCAGGAAAACTCAAACCCTAAAATCCTCCTCTTTCCCTAGAACTTTCTTGGTTGTCTACTTGTTTGCTGATGTTGTTTCTCCCTTACAACCCATCCTCAGATCTAAGATCATGTTATGGAGGTGTGGGTTTTGTAGTTTAATGGTCCATTTGGACCAATACCAGCTTCTAGATCGCTTGAGCATGATGCATGTTGGTGGCTCGCTTCCCCAATCCCATAATCTACAGATCCCCTTTGTTGGTTCCCCTGAACCTTCTTCTTCTTCTAGATGTGGCGACGGCGGCAGATTAGGTGGCGGTAGTTGCTTCTTGTTTCTAGGGTTTGATTCTAGGGTTTTTGTGTTTTGGGCCTAATTTTTTTTGTATGTTGGATTGAACTTTTATTTTGTTTGGTTCAGACCTTGTTTTTATTTTTCTGACTTTTGTATTGGGTTTTTATGTAACTCTCTCTGTGGTAATGACATGTTCATTCCTTTGACCAAAAAAAAAACTTCTCTACCTATAAAACAAATTCCGCAGTTCCCATTTTGTCCATTAAGACAAAAAAGAAAAGAAAATCAATATAACAAAACAACTGCAGTTTTCGATTGCCACCATCAGGTTCTGTAGATGACCACCACCCTTATTGATGTAAGGCAACACCTCGTCAATTTAATGTTGCAAATGTTCCATGCTTTATGGGAAGCGACTGTATCAAAGACTTTCTCGAATGAGTTGTGAAAGTGGAGCAATGACAGGACCCGACCCGAATTCACCTCGGAACTCGTGCCAAATCATGTGGTTAAACCGACATTACCCAATGTCGGGTCCACATACAATCAAGTTCCCTCTTCCCGAGACAAACAGAGAAAGGGGGACAAGACTTCTGCCGAAAATCGGGCAGAGTCTCCCCTGAAATATGGATAAACCAAAAATTTCAACCTGATATAAAACAGCATAAATATATACACCAACTTGCAGCATGCATATAATATACAACCAAGGCCTCAGGCCATCAAATTCAACCCAAAACGGGTGATACAGAGCAAGTCTATGAGTAAACGAGTTCAGTTACGGAATTCAAAGTTTAGTACAAGGACAAGAGTACTACTCTCGAGTCACAAGCTCGGGAAGCGAAGCGCTCAGCTAGCACGTCAGATACTACGGCTACGGCCTGGTGGGGCGCAAAACAGAAAGAGTGTGAGTGGACAAAAATAAGTGTTTGTAGTTCAAAACAAGATACTAACCCCACCGTTTCCAAAACGATGATGCAACATGCAAATTCAGTCATAAAGACATAGAATCAAGCAGGATTCAAAATCCAATTATAGAACGTAAACACCAGGTAATAATATCATACCACTGTTTCCCATTCAAAACTCAAACCTCATAAATTTACAGGCCCAAAGGCACGACAAGCAAGGAAGGATCCTTACTCAATAAAATACGAATACGAAGACTAATAACATACATATATAGTAGTATAACACTTTCACACCCAACACGAGTACCGGGGAAACAATCCAACAGGGGATCGTTTGACTGGACACCGGAACGACATCATAATGGGCCCACGAACCATATGGTAATGGCCCCGCGAACCGCATCGCAAAGGTCCTGTGCCCAGGGTTGAGCCGTCCAAAAGGGACTAAACTCACAGGTCTATATGGCAGAAACCTCATACCATATCTCCGAAACAAAGTCCTACGCGCGTAGACTACCCAATCAAGGGCCTACAGTCACATCCCGTTAAAGACGTACCAGATATCCGATATACGGATTTATAATATAATAAGAGTTATAAGAACAGGGGAGGTACATACAGTGGTGCGAAACAGCACTCCAATCAACACATCCTCCGTAATCCATTTTCACACAATCAGACCCTTACCAGTCACTCAAACCATTTTCATGTACCCAAACCCAACCATCAAACAGTAGGACATAAATATGTCTTTCAACATGTAGTCAATATAGATATTCAAAATAGTCACAAGCATCAATCACACAAAATCAGATGCATGGTTGTTTATTCGTTGGAATAAATGCACAGTTAGAAAACAAAGTCCACTCACAAGTAGTCCCAAGAAGCCTGACCCTGGGAGGGTCCTGCCTGTGCAGTAGGAAGTGCCTGGGTACCTATTCCAAGAATACAAGTATCGGGTTAACAACCGAACCGTAGAACGATAACTTGAAAATTAACCCTTAACTAAACCCGACCCGATGTACACAAACGTTTGTACAACAAATTCTAAGATCGAGGACGTTCGTTAGATATTGAGACGGCCTCGAGAGACACTCGGTCAACCCTGATCAAAGTTGGTCAAACCGGTCAAACCGGGCCCACGGGACCCACGACCTCCAAACTTAGATCCGGAAGTTCCTATAGGTTCACTACGGTTTAAAGAACATGTCCCAAAAGTTTGGTCTCGATCCAACGGTCGGATTTCTCGCGATCATGCGATCGGACGGTTTCTAACAAACCTAACGCTAGGGTTGGTGATTTCGGAGTATCCGGGACTCCGAATCACGATCCGTCAATTCCTATACGATCATAGAATTATCTAGATCAACATATCCAAAAATGGACGCGATCCAACAGTTCAATCCTATCGAACCCAAGAATCGCGCAATAGGCGAGATTCGTTCGATGGCCAAACGATCTCCGAATTGCGATCCGTCAACTCCCACGCGCTCGCAGCGATACGAGGATGGTGTAGGAACCTCGAACCGCCGCCACACCCCAGCCCACGCGCCGCCACACGCGCCGCCGTGGGTTGGGTGTCTTGAGCAAAAACCGGCCAACTTCAAACCTGCAAGACTCAACCCAAACCACCTACCAAAAGACTCAGGAGGAAGAGAGGGGCTCAGAACCGGGCTGAGCCGCCCCAAAACAGGTTTTAAACTGAGCTAAAACACGGCCAACCCGTTAGGGTTCTGGCCGGAAGTTCAAGTCGTTGAAACGGCGGCGACACCACGAGGTTTTGTCGCGGACCAAGGGGAAAAGAGAGAGTGAGAGGTGGCGTACCGAAATCGAGAGGCGGTGACGTCTGAAACGACCGGAGATGTCGCCGGCAAAAATGGAGATTTGGCCGAGAATTGTAGCCGTTCGCGTTTCCAAACGCCGGCGGGAGGATCGACGGGAAGGGGAGGGATAGGATCGCACGGTGAAGGTGGTTCGATCCCAGGTGGTCCCGTGCACAGCCGTGGCCGGAATCGTCGCGCCGCCTCACTGGTTCGAAATCGTCGGGAGAGGAGAGAGAAAGACAGAGGGAGGAGAGAGAGAGAGGAATTCTGCGATTCTGATTGGTCCACGTGGACTATATCAGATTATCGCAATAATTAAAATGACGGTTATGTCCTTATTTTGCTCCGACGCTTGTATCGCAACGTGCCACCCGTCAACGAACTCGTTTCGACGAGCCGGACGCAATGGCGCAACTTGTTTCGCCAAATTCCGTCCCGAAAATTAATTGGACCAAAATGCCCCTTTTATTTCAATTTAATTCTTAAATTCCAAATTTTATTCTTTTAATTACCATTTTAATTCCCAATTAAATTACCAATTTATTTTAATTCATTTTATTTTTAAATTAAGGTCAGGGACTTTACAAGCAATATTTTATTTTATTTTTTGAGAGAGAAGTGGAGCAAATATATAATACAATAATAATCTCAAAAAAGTAGATGGTGAAGATTGTTGCTTTTAAAAGGTTATGTCGCTTCTTAGTGGGATTGACCACAAAAGTTTAGGGAACAACAAAGAAAAAAATCCTATTGCTTCTTGGCATAGTTTGAAGTAAATTTTTGTCAAATTTCTGGTGAAGGGGGAAGTGGGTGACAGGAGAAGAGAGGGAGGGGGCTCACAGGGGAAATTTTTGTCATGTTTTTCTTGTTTTCCCATTGTTCCTTTATTCTTTGAGGGGTTTTGGTTCTTGTATATCACGGAGATAACACTGTTTTGTTGTTCCCAACAATCACGTTCCGCCACATGGCATAACATTATTGAATGGGAATAACAAAATAGTGATATCTTCGTAACATGCAAGCTCTTCTCCCAAGAGGGATACTCTTGTGGGGCCATTCCATATTTCATTTCAATTATCCAAACCATCCATCTTTTAGGTATTCCTTTAAATATCATTTTTGCAAAAAAAATCACTTGAATCCGAAACTATTTGACCACTCAATTAATGGTTGTCATTTTAGAGTTTTCTTGAAGCACTGTATTCGTTTATTTTGTTGGACCCAACTAGATGTCTTAATGATTTACAAATTATCTAATTTTTTGTAAGGACAGCCTATGAACGAAGACTTAAAAAATAGACGGTTCTTAGGTAGTTGAAATAAAATCCATGATGGACCCCACAACATGTCCCTATGACAAGTGTGATAACACTTTCACATGACATAGCATTATTGGTCAAGAATAGCAAAACAATACTATCCCCGTTGCATATAAGTTTTCTCCAATAAAAGGGGACTATATATATATATGTCCCAAACGATGCGATTTTGTCAAAAGCAAATTCAAGTCCATAACTTGAACAAAGGCATAGTAGTACCTATTAACTCTGCAATCCTGCCTAATCGATCATACCACGGAGTTGATGGAGGCTCACAAACCTATTGTCATACAAGTTCAAATATGTGTTGCCCATATCTTTCCTGCAACTCATATCTAAGATGAAATTCTAAATAAGGTTCCCCATAAATGAGCTCACTATCCATGTCTATCTCATTTACCTGTCCTACAAGTCATATCTAACTTAAAATTCTATAATAAGGCGAAGGCATCCCATAACCTAGCTCTCTATCCATATCTGTCTCCACAAAGCCCTCTTCCTCCTTAGCCAAGTCTCTCTTTGCCACCTCAAGATCTGCCTCAGTAACAGCTAGTGAAGCACTCCGCCTCTTCTTCTCGCTATCCAAAATATCCACATCTTCTCTCAGCCTTTTCACTCTCCTTGCCCTTTCCAGAAACTTCTTCTTACCCAAAGCAGAGTGAACATGAGGCTCCAGCCACGCCAAGTCAAACCTGAACATCTCAACATCCTCCCATAAACTTTGAAGGCGCACGCAGGCGTCCTCAGTCATATCCTTCACCCTTGTAGTTTTCAGAAAATGCAAGAGTTCCCCCAAAGCTGTGAATGCACATTCACTAACTTTACGATTTCTCTTATACAGGCACTCGATCAACGAAGGATGCAACGAACAAACTTCCTCCAGCAGTGGAACAAAAGCTTTCTCTATTTTCCCTAAACCCATAAATTCCATAAGCTCGCCGGTCGGCTTAATGCAAACTTTTTCAGAACTAGGTGTATCTTGGAAGGGAGGCACCCGTTCAAAAGATGGTGTCTTAGGTGCTGGTGAAGAGTCGGCAGCTTGCACAGAAGTCATGTTTGAAGATTCCTGCCCTTTACGTTCTTTCTTTGTGGACTCCAAAGTTGCATAAACAGTACTTCCTTGCTCGCCAATATTAACAAAGACATCAACCTTGGCTTCAACAATACATACATCATTCACCAGATAACCTGCACTGCAGTCATAAAGCTCGCAAAGAGGTATGAATGATTTGTAGCCCCACTCACTCCTTTTTTCTTTGAACTCTTTTGCAATGCCTGTTAAAGAAAATATCAAGGAACACAAAAGCCATAGTCCAGAATGCAAAGTCCATCACCAGGTAATTAATAAGTTAAAAACAAAGGTCAAGAGAATATTGTTTGATGACAAAGTTACATAAATTAAAAAAAACCAAAAAAATATATATAAATTTTTTTTGAATAGATTTTTTTTTTTATAGAAAAAAAAAATATATATATGTATGACAAGAAAACAAAGAACATGAAGCTGAAATAAGAAATCATGAAGAGCAAAGAGATACCCTGTGTCTGCTTTATTTTTGACTTGCTGCTGTCAAGTTGATTAACCAGGGTGAAGCTAAAGTGTGTATATCTAGCCCACCCAGGTGTCAATGTTGAAGCATCTGCAACACCCAAATACATGGACAACTGATCTGCGACATCAGATTTTGGGTCGTGTGACCCCTTTGGACATATAAGGATCCGCCTGATACAAAACCAATCAAACCCAGTAAAAATCTCAAAAAACAAAAATTATGGGCCAACTTCAGCTTTATGAGCTGCTACAAATATATTGGGCTACTAAAAGTGGATGGGTTAAAAAGTTTCTTTTTACCATTTTTGAGCTTCAAAATGCCATTTCTGAAGATGGTTTTTTTCTCAGATCCCAAAAAAAGAAAAAAAAATAACAGATGGGTCTTCTGGGAAAATGGCACCATTACCAGTAGTTCCTTCCTCTGAGGTAATTTTAAAGCTTGTGAACATATGGGAATGGGGCTATTGAAAATGCTTAAAATAAAGCGTACCATTTGAAGCGACCGATGGTGAAAAAGTCAGAGTAATGCTTGTCGTTCTTGAGCTTAGAGAAGTTGTCGATGACCCATGTGAATGCCCCAGACACAACATCTTCCTCTTCCTTTTTGTTTTTCATTCTAAACCGACAACAATTCCAAAAATAAATCAGAACCCAAAAAAAAAAAAAAAAAGGTGCCCATAACACCAAGTAATATCACACAAACGTACGAGGTTTGAGACTTGAGATACTTGCCTTCTTTCCACTCTACAAGCCAATGATCCGAGAGAGAGAGAGATTAGAAGGCAACAGCACTACTACCTTGGCATTTGACAGTGAAAGGCTCCAACTTTATATGTCCGGAAAGCATTTGGGGCAGTCAAAGCGCTACTTATTTTATTCGCGGTCAAAATGGTGCTTTTTTTTATGGTCCAAATTGTGCATTTTTTAAATTTTATTTAAAAACATACTGATACAGTTTGATTTTTTTTTTTCTTCCAGAATTTCTCTGGTATTAGACTTTAACGTTTTAAAGGATTTATATATATAAAATTAAAAGGAAATATTTGGCTCCATACATATAATATAATGATCATTTTCTCTTTAGAATTTAACAGGTGTGCATAAACTTTTCTGTTCTTTTATGTGTGAGTGTACTTTTCTGTTCTTTTATGTGTGAGTGTGTGAGTGTATGAGTGTATGAGTGTATGAGTGTATGAGTGTATGAGTTTGCAGTAGACAGAGATAAAAGAGAACGACCAGGGAGAGATAAAGTTTGGTTGAAATATCATTGACAACAGTATTTGAATAAATAAGAAGAAAAAAAACAAAAAATTATGTGATATGATTGTGCTTTTGAGAGAGAGAGAGAGAGAGAGAATCCTCCACTGAAGGCCCATAAATAACATTGGCATATCTTAAATGCATGTGGCCAATTACAATTTACAACCCTCTCGGAGTCTTCCCGAGGCCAGGCAGCTAAGATATTTCTTTTTGGTGGGTAGACTAACTTTTACCATTTCAGTGAAAATTTTGATTCCACTATCTCATTGTCACTGGTAACTCAACCTGTCTGCAAAAGGTAGCCAGCTAGCTCTTCACGTGATGCTTGAAACAATATGACGAAAAAAAAAACAAGGACTTAGCCTAACGCGCAGTATCCGAATTTTATGCCCCAACTCTAAATTTGGGGCCATGTGGTTAAGGCCAACAAATAAACCACTCTCATGTTTTTTTTTTACCTTGTCTCATATATGCTTGAAATAATCTACAGATATTGATATGCATATATTGCGCATGTTTTTAATCACATACTCTTAAAAAATACTCATATGACACGTAACCAAGTTCAACAAAAATATTAAAAGAATTTGACGGCAGTGACTACTTTGATGTGTGGTGGTATCAAATATGACATTAATCAATTTTGAATTTCAAGGAGCAAATTGATGACTTTTGAACCGGTTTCTTCATCCGAGATAAAGTTAAAAGCGTTTAACATGCTACAATAGATTTAGGAAAATTATAGCCAAAATGACGTCCCTCTTCACGGTACAATTGTCTATCTCCGCCATCATTCATTCTTGTTTTATTAAGGGAGGCGACATTTTATCGCGCAATTCAAACATTATATTCTTATATGGTCCAAAACTGTTCATGATTTTGAGTTATGAACGGTAGAATAAAATGAACAAAGTGCAATCCCAGGTAGATTGATGAACATTGGAGTTGGGCCTTGTTCGTCAATGTTAACTTATAATTGAAACCGAAGCGACAAAAATGATGAAGATTAATTAACAAATCATTCCATTTTAGAAGATACGAATTTTGAAAATTCTCTAAGTAAATTTGGTAGCATACTCTAACAAAAAAACAAATATGGTTGCAAACACTACCCTCACAAGTAAATTTGAAACAACCTTTGAACCACAATTTCATGTTTGCAGCTATTAGATACTCTTCAAAAAGAACAACTAAGTATTGCAAAGAAAAATGAAAAAAGTTAAGGGCATTTTTCATTTTTCAAAAATTGAAAAGTGAAAACTTGTTTGGTAACTAATTTCAATTTTTTTTTAAAAAAAAAGTGAAAAGTGAAAACTAAACACAAGATGCTTGGTAACTGATTTCAATTTTCAGTTTTTAGTTTTATGTGAAACTTGAAAATGGAAGTTTTTGGGGTCCAATTGTGAATTTGAGATCATAGAATGAAAAAGCATGTTACAAAGAGTTTATAGTATTTTTCGGTGAATTTTTTTGGAATTATGATGAATTTTTTTGGTGAATTTTGGAGATGGAGTTCCGGAGGCTTGGATTGGGTCCGTGGCCAAATGCAAAAATCGAGTGACCGAGTCCAAGTTGAGAGGTCCCAAATACCAAATTTTGATAAATGGAGTGCATTTTATGTGTTATGACATAAAGTTAATGAATTAAATAGGAGAGCAAAAAAATGAAAACGAAAACTGAAAACACTTTCAAGTTGTTTTCAATAATAAAGGTGATTTTGAAAATTATATTTCACTTTTTTTAAAACAGAAAACGAAGTATCTTACTAAACATCTTTTCAATGTTCAGTTTTTTATATTTTTAAAAAAAAAAGTGAAAATGAAATGGTTGTCAAACAGTATTATTGTCCAATTCCACAATTGGGTATCACCTATATACCTACAAACTGGAAGCATTGCTTGCCTTCACACATGCCACATACCGACGAGGCCTTGGATCCAACGGCTTGGAGGAGCACCGCCGGGATGGATGGTTGGAGAGTCTTTCGTAGCCCATATCTAATATAAAATTCTACAACAATAAGGCTAGCTAAGACCTCCCATACCCTACCTTACTATCCATGTCAATCCCATTTCTATCCTAGCTTAAAGAATCTAATCATCTATGTATATAAAGTAAAATGTAGAGAGTGGAAAAACATTCAAAATGCCAAAAAATGACATTGATTAATGCAAATATTAAGAATTGAAATTATTAATTAAATTAGGATAATATGATAAATTCATACTTTTTCCTATTAAAAATTAAAATTAAAAACAAAATCAGATAATGGGTCCTATTTTTATGAAACACCACTACACATTATCTTTTTTAATTCTAAAATATATTTTAAAAATTTAAAAAAACCAATTGGCACACGCACAAGGGGCTAGTATATATAAAGGGAGAGATAGAACAAGGGGCTAGTATATATAAAGGGAGAGATAGAGAATGGTGAAACATTCAAAATACACAAAGTTGCCCTTGGTTAGTGGATTTACTAAACCCTAAACTTTCCATTCAATAAGTATAATGTAGTAAATCAACAGTTTTTCATATTAAAAAAAAAAAACCAAATATTTTCATGAGACACAACAACCAAACTCATTTTCTCTTTCTTAATTCTAAAGTGAAAAACTCTGCAAAGGACCCACTAGTATAGTAGTTTAGAGCAATTGCTCCTTCAAGAAAGGTCATGGGCATTGGCGGACCTGTTAAGGCGCAAGGAGGTGCAGTTGCACCTCCCCTCGCCGGAAAAATCATTTTAGGTGCTTCAAATTGTCCCTTTGCTCAGCTAGTGTACAGATTACCTTATTTCCATTTTCAACATTTAAGTACATGTCTTTGTACTTTAATTTATTTTTATTTTACTCCATTTACTTAAGTTTACAATGTAAATAAGGAAGTACCCTTCATTTGGATTCAAATAAAAACACTAGAAAATCAAATTCCCACCGAATCAAAATATGAAAAATCGGTTTTAGTGCAAAATACGATTTATGCTAAAAATTATGGCTCATTAAGTCAATATATACTTCATACTAAATCCCATAAAATCAAGTTTTCTTATTTGATGTGTAAGGAATAAAAGCCACCAAAAATTATCTTGAGAAAATGATTATTCCGAAAAACCATTTTTCATACTTAGTGAATATTTTTACATGGCTTAATATCATAAAACGTCCCTAAGGTTTACGAAATTATCAAATGGCATCCTTACATAAAACAATTTTTCATGTATGATATGAATGCATGAAAGGACCTAAGGTCAATCGAGGTAAAAAACCTTAAATGTTCAATTCACAAAAAGTTTTTAGCCTTTCCAAATTGCACCTCCGCTAAAAAATTCTTGGGTCCGCCAGTGGTCATGGGTTTGAGTCATGACATATATGTAGTGTGTGTGAGTTTAGTATGTTATATATCGCCCCTCTCAATAAGAAATGTCCTAAAAAAAATTCTGGCCCTTCCCACGTCCTAGCCCACTGCAACTTGAAGCTGAAAATGGCACAATTTCTTGTTCATAAAATGGCAAATCGATTCTTACAATTCTAATTACTATACTGAAAAAAATATATAAATAAATAAAATTCAATTATATTCTGCAAATATTTAGTTCAAGTGAATAAATGATAAATCATGCAATGAACAAAAGAAAACAAAGGAGAACTGCAACCTCAATAAGTTAGACAACTCTTCAAAAGAAACTACAAGATTTTCACATAATTCTTAACATTATATAACGTACAGACAAAGCTAATTCAAGTATTTCATCAGTTTCACAATTCCTTGTCGTGCAAGTGGTAAATATATGTTGCGGATATGCCTCGTATCTTGGAGAAAACTCCACATTAGGACTAAGGCCTCTCGTAACCCATCTCACTATCCATGTCAATCCCATTGAAGTCTTCTTCCACCTTTGCCAAGTCTACCTTTGCTACCTGAAGATCTACCTCTGCAACAGCCAGTGTAGCCTTCCGCCTCTGAACTTCAGTCTCCAAAACAACCACATCGTGCTTCCGCCTCTTAATTTCATTCTCCAAAGTATCTACATCTTCTCTTAGCCTCTTCCTTCTTCCTGCCCTTTGCACCAATCTCTTCACACCAAGGGCATATTGAACTCGAGGCTCCAGCCATCCCAAGTCAAATCTGAAGGTCTCAAGCTCCTCCCAGAAAAGCTGAAGGCGTTCACAAGATTCCTGTGTCATGTCCTTGATCTTTGTAGTCTTGAGAAAATACAGCACTCGTCCCAAAGCATTGAATGCAGAGTTAGCAAACAAATTACTACTTTTCAGTTGGCACTGAATCAATGAAGGATGCCATGAACAGACTTCCTCTAGAAGTGGAAGAAAAACTTTCTCTATCCGTCCAAAACCCTTGAAATCCACATGTTCGCCTGATAGGTCGGTGGGGACTTCCATAGGTACCTTGTTTAGAGAAGGTTCAACAGGGCTATCATTAGGGTTAACAATAAAAGCTTTTCCAGAACCTGGCGTATCTTGCAAAGCAGGCAACAGTTCAGAACAAGGTGTCTTAGGTGCAACTAAAGAGTCTGGCACAGAATTCACATTTGAAGGCTCCAACCATTTCTGTTCTTTCTTAATTGAGGACTTGATAGTTGCAGAAATGCCAGGTCCATGGTCTTGACTCTTAATTGGGATATCAACCTTGGCTTCAACAATACATATATCATTCACAAGATAGCCTGCACTGCTGTCATAAAGCTCACTACAAGGCATAAATGATCTGAAGCCCCACTCACTTGCGCCCTTTTTGAACACTAGTCGAACAGTGCCTGTGAAATTCAAGGAACGGAATAACAATAATCAAGAATGCAAAGCACATCGCCAGTTAATAAAGAAACAACAACAAATGAACTCTATTTCCAAGTTACTATAGAAGTGTTTTGATATATATTTATGAATTGAACCAATGATAAAAGAACAGTGCTAATAAGAGTTCAGATCCATTAAATACCATAACCGGCAAAGGTTTAAACAGAGAAAGGCTAATCATGATAAAAGGCTAAGTTTACGAAGTGAAACAAATTAACTAAGAAACCAAATAACTTGACTTAAAAAATCTCAATTAAAATTCTATTTTCTTCTCCAAAACTTCTCTCAAGCTGGAAGACAATGACCAGCTTGTTACATAACTAAAATTCTAAAAGACATGAGGTCTAAAATGGGTTATTTCGTATGCACACAGGACACTAATTAGTCATGGTTCATCCTTGTGCATACCATGCCATAACTGAACCAATAGGAACAGATACTCGTGTCTTTGGCACGATCGTATTGTGCTTAGCACTACACATCGCGCCATTCAAGTTTTAACCAAGTCAGGTCGATGACATGTTTTTGTCAAGCAAGCTACTATTCACATTGAAAGCATAAAGAAACTAAACAAAAACATGAAAACAAGTTACACTTGTAAGTATATTGATGTGGCCATGCGTGCCTCCTAGAGCCCCAAATATGATCCACAACATTTTTATACTCTAAAGAACTTCTCCCTCAAATTTGTAGGGGGTAATCAATTTGTTATATATTTTGAACCATAATACCATTTAAGAAAATAATTTCTTGCAACATCAACTTAGTCATCCTATTCATTCAAACTGGACCTGTCAATATGAAGAAATGTGTCATCACAAAATGACTAAAGTTCACACCACATGCATGTCTCATCACAAAGGAAATGGATTAGATCCTGTCCAGTTATAGTTGCCATTACTATTTTGTCAAAAATTCATGCATGTCTCATCACAAAGGAAATGGACCAGATCCTGTCCAGTGATAGTTGCCATTACTATTTTGTCAAAAATTTGCATATTTCCTTTCTTTCCACCAAGTGAAAAATTCTATGAAGTTTTCACCAATAAAATAAAATAAAATTCTATGAAGTGTAATGGCAAATTTGAATTCGAGGATTTAGAATTTGGAGGGTCCAAATTATTGAAATGATGCTGTTTGAGCCTTCTACAAAAAGTTAAACTGTGTAGAATGGAAACCATCACATATTCAATTGAGTGTTCTTTGTCATAAATGACAACACAACAGAGATAAACACAAACGAAAAAAAATGAGCAGTAACGAAAAGTACCCTTTGCAGGCTTTGCTATTGACTTGTTGGTGTCAAATTGATTAACCATGGTCAATCTAAAGTGGGCACATGTAGTCCACCCAGGTGGCAATGTTGAAACATCTGCAACACCCAAATACATTGAGAAGCTCTCTGCCTCTGCTAGGCTTGCGTCCTTCCCCTTCGGATATATAAGGATTTGCCTGATCAAAGCAAGCAAGGCTTAGTAACAAACAAATAACAAAGTATAATGGGTCATTTTGGGCCTTGTGGCCTACTATTGGATTATTAGTACTGTTCACCAACATTGGGCTATCAAGTTGATGGGTTAACTTTTAGCTTGGTCTTCTAGATAGTTCCTATTTTCATTTTCCCTTCTTTTAATTTGCAGCTTCTACTTGTTGCTCAATCAGCCATAGCTTCTAGTATTTTGTATTTTTTGGGGTGAAGAACCCGTAAATGGCACTGGATCTGAAAATGGGAAGGAAAATGCAAGATATACAATCCAAATGGGACACCATTGCATGTTTGGTATCCGAGAAAATGAGTTCCAAAAAACTCAGCCAAAGAGAAAAAAATTCAATCTTGAAGGAAATGACACAACCACCTCGAAGAACATCAACTAAAAAACTCATCTTGGAGGAAATGGCATTACCTCCTTGAAACCCATCAACTAAAAAAGTGATCTTGGCTACTATTCTTAGTGTCTTCACGGAATAAATAGCACCATGCCTGTATAAAATGGGTTTTGCTCAGTTTTCAAGATGGATCTTTTAGCACCCATTAGAGACTTTTGAGTTCTACCAAATATATATATATATATATATATATAAAGGTTAATCATAAAGTTAAAAATAGGAGACAATCAATATCTACCATTTGAGACCACCGATGACGAAAACTTCAGAGTAATGCATGCTGTCGTTCAATTTTGAGAAGCCTTCGATTCTCCAAGTGAAAGACCCAGTAAAGAAAAGATCATCGTATACCTTGGTCTTCTTCATTCTACTAACAACAAAAAACCCATAAATGTTTAGCAAACAACAACTAGTTTCCAGGAACCAAATATCACATCAGACCCACAATGGTTTTGAGAAAGCTACCTTCCAATGGCGATTTTCTGATCAGACAAAGAGAGAGAATTTCGGATAAAGACATAGGAAAAAAAGGCCAGCACAAAACTACTCAAACATTTGTGGCAGCGCGGATTAAAAAGCTTCATGTTTATTTGCCGGGTCAAAGCCACTTGTCTTATTTGATTTAGCTTCCAAAGTTTTTTTTTTATAAAAAAAATCTTTTAACAAAATGCATTTAACATCTCACAAATTTGTCTTGTGCCACCCACTAATACGAAAGAAAACAAATAAAGTTGATAATTTATTTGTCAAGTTGAGAATTTCTTTAGTTTATATCACAAATACTATTTAATGTTAGGAGAAATTCATTATTCTTGTCCCTCGTGTTTAAAATCGATCAATCGATCAATGTCTCAGATATTACTGAGATTTAAAAAATAAAAATAAAAAAATTAGAGTATCTCCAACAGTAGTAACAAATAAAACTCTTCAAATTGAAGTTTGTTGATCTATGTGGCAATTTGAAAAGCTTTATTTGCCACTTGAATAATCCAACGGTCCAATCTAGCAATCCAAAATTTGCGAGACTCCAATCATCAGTCAAACACAAAATTTCGCAATTTCAAGCACACCATCGTGCTCAGGACGTCGAGAACATTAACCTAACCTCGAATTCTAAACTTGAAACTTAAATCATCAAAAATCCATTATTTGAGCAATTTCGAAATTAGCAAAAGAGGCTTCAAAATTTATCTTAATTAATAGGCCTCGTTCTCACGATCACATAGCCGAAAACAGTTCAACAATCGAAACTCTAGAACTTAAGATATAAATGATAGCTTGCTTGTTTACGTTGAGAATGATGTTTCTGCTTGCATTGAAAATGAAGCTATAATGCTACGTTTTCAAAATAAGAAACATCGTCGTGGACAATTATAGCTTGTAATGTTGTTCTTGACATGAATTATGAATGAACGTAATATAGTTTCATTTTCAATATTATTTTAATCTTAAATTTTTTTTTGGAACTTTTACACTATGACCTTATGAGATAAGATTCCTAGGTCCATCACTCAGGGCAAGGATCTTCATTGTAATCTTCTTTGTTTAATAAAAATAATAAATAAATAAATTGAGGAGAAAACATCAAATTTCCCATAAGATCATTAACAGTGTGTTTGGATGAGGAAATTTAAAAGTACAAAGAAATTCATAAATGACGGAATTTAAAATGATGGAAATTAGTGTTCTAGAATTTGTAAAGTTTCTTGTTTGGGTAACAGATTTAAAATACGGAATTTAACCTTTATTTGTAAAGTTATCTTTTATAAAAACTAAATCTTTCTTGGAATTTTAGAAATGGCGACATGTATATAGAATTTAAAGTTGGGATTTATGGCCTCCAAATTCCATGTTTTTTCCCATGCAGGAATTTCTAAATTTCTATGTTTTTTTAATCCAAATATTGGAATTGGTTCATGTCAATTTAGAAATTCTGATTTTTGTCAAAATCCCAAGTTTATTTCCATCATCCAAATGCACTGTAAGTTATTCTAACAAATCCTAATTTAGTTCTTATTAGACAAAACAAAAAATGTAAGGATTATTAGTTTAGTACTTATTCGTCTAGAATAGACTCGCACCATATAAAAGTGGATTCCAAATACAGAATGTCACAATAATTTTTTAGTGCTTCTTTTTGGACTGAACAAAACTTCTCTACCATTCCTCTCCTCCAAACCCTAACTTTGGAGAGAGAGGCTCCCCCTTCTCTCTAGAACTTCTCTCATTCCCCACCGCCCTCTTCTGAGCAATTAGTGGTTGTGCCGCCGCCCTTCGGGGAGGTACCTGCGCCACCTCTTGTGTGGCTTCTTTGCCACCCTATGGTAGAGGTGTCAAACGGGACGGGCCGGCCCAGCACGGCACGAGCCCAGCCCGTTTAAATGAGGCACGGCACGGCACGAGCACGATTATTAAATGGGCCGGGCCGGCACGACACGAAAGCTTGGGCCGGGCCGGGATATAAAAATGAGGTCCAGTGGACTGGGCCAGCCCGTGGCCCGACATGGGCCGGGCTTGGCACGAGCCCACTTCAAGCACGGCACGAGCCCGAGCCCGAGCCCAAGCACGGCCCGAGCCCAAGCTCGCTAAACTTTTTTTTTTTTTCCTCAAAAGTCATGCCATTGACTGGAGCGCTGCACACGGGTGGGTGAAGAGAAAATAGAATTGAACTTGAACTTGAAGCGTCAAAACTCAAAACTCTCGAAGCGTCAAAACTCAAAACTCTCGAAGCGTGAGAGGAGGAGAGGAGAGGAGCCGTGTGTGAAGAAGTGATGAAAACAAAGCATCGTCTCATCCTCTTCCTCTCGATTTCTGCATCTCCTCTTCCTCTTCTAACAACATATCATAAATCCCCAATTATAAAAACCCTAGATCTGTTCTGTGTTGTAAGATCCATGTTGCATCTCCTCTTCCGCTTGCAAACGATCATCAAAGACCAATCCTTTTGCTCCGGTACTGTTGCAAGACTGGTATCTGGCTTCTCACGAGCTTCCTATCTTTCTACAGGTGAATTTCTTCCTCTATTTGTTAAAATTGGTGATGTGGTACGAGTGGAACCTTTGGTTAATGTCATTTTAATTTCTCTCTGATTGTGCCCTTTTGTTCTTCCGTGCATGCTTGGAAGATTGGAGGCACCAAGCGTTAGACTTTCGGGAATCATATTAATTATCTCCATCGGAATACTATTAACAGGTATTAAGCTTTGGAATACTTTCAATGTCTTTTTTCTCTTCACCATATCATGGGAATGCAAGAATGTAGTAATTGTGCATATATACGCCATCGCAATATATGAGTTTTCATAATCTTTAAAGAATGACTGATGTTTTTTTCTTTTTCTTTTTCTTTTAGCTTTGGCTTATAATAGTTTCCTCTTCTCCTCAAACCTTTGAAGAATGACTGATGTTGTGCCCCATAATCCAGAGCACTCACAAATCTGATGTTTTTAAAATTGAAGATGCTTTCTGTGTTTTTTTTGGTTTTTTTGTTTTTTTATCCTCCTTATAGTTTGGATTTAATGAGTTTTCAGTAATCTCCTCTTCTCCTAAACATTAGAAGAATGACTGATGTTATGCTAATATGCTCCATCATCCACGGCAGTCACAAATTTTAATTGAATGATCAAGTTTTTTACTTATGTATGAATTGAATATTGTATTGACTTGAAGTCTAAAATTTACCCATATGTTGTAAAATGGGAATTCAAATCTAACAGCTGCATCCTTTAATGTCTCAAAGAATTGCCTATTGAAAAATACAAGAAAGCAGGGAAAGACAAACCTGAACTAAATAGTTCAGGTTTGTCTTTCCTCTGCTCTCGATCAGTTTTAATTGTTCTTTTAAGTTTTGTTTATTATTGTGCTTTAGTTCAAGCTTTGTTCTCTTTATTTCTCTTGTCAGTCTCTTTGTTTTTCATCATCGAGGTTTCCTTTTGGCCTGCTGTTTTTGAGGTGTTAGTTTAGTTTCCTTTTCTGTTCTAGTGTGTTTTCTTTTATTTTCTAATGGTGCAAGATGGATTAAAAGTGATTAAAAACCAGCTTCAATTGATTAGGGAAGCTATTGGTTATATTTCTTCTAGTAGCTCTAGGCAGCAAGACTTTGCTCACCTTTGTATATCTCATGGCTTGAAACCTATAAAATTGAAAAAGACATGCATATTCGTTGGAACTCAACTTATCACATGCTTAAGAGTTGTAAAGGTTACACTAATGTCATCAATTTTTATTACAATAATAAAATGGATGACAATCTGTTGAGGGATGAAGAGTGGACTGTATGCTTTACTTTGGTGGACTTTTTCAAAGTTTTTTATGATGCTACATGTAACTGTTCTGGTGTTTATTATCCGACATCTCCTATTGCACTTTATGATTTATTTTCAATTAGTGCTACCTTTGCTAAATATAGATCTGATACTACATGTAATTTTACCGAGATTTGTGAGCAAATGGAAACCAAATATAAAAAGTATTGGAAAGAGATGCCTTATACTTTTTGTTTTGGTGCAATAATGGATCCTAGAATTAAAATAAGTGGTTTGGAAGTAATATTGACTGAAATTTCAAGAAATTTATCAATTACTTTACCACTTACAATATCCAATATTCAGAAGGCATTCAATGATACTTTTTTGTTGTATGAGAAGAAATATGGTGTTGGTACAATAGCTACACAAACTGTTCCGAGTGTTCATTTATTTGGTTCATCTTCATCTAGTAGTGCGGCTGTTTTTGGTATGCTTGCTAGCAAAGGAAAACAAAAGAGTGTAATAAGTTCTCGTCTTGAAGTTTTTAAGTATTTGGATACTGAATTTGTTGAATTTATGACTGAGGAAGAAACAAACAATTTCAATATTTTGGATTGGTGGAAAGCACATGAAAAGAACTTTCCTGTGCTTTCCATTATGGCACGTGATATACTAGCAACTCCGGTGTCCACAGTAGCATCGGAGTCTGCTTTTAGTGCAGGTGGTCGTGTGCTAGACGAAAGGAGGACAAGGCTTACTCCTCAAATATTGGAGGTACTTATGTGTTTTAAGGATTGGGAAGATGCAGATTTTCGAGCTCAAAGTTTTGTAGATGAAGATCTCGCATATTTTGAAGATGACAACACAATTACCCCTAATGAAGAAAGTTAGTTGAGGTTGGTACTTTAATTTTGCTGGATATTCTTTGAAAATTGTTTATATCCTTTTTCTATCTCCAAAAGGTTGAATATGATTTGGCTTATAATTGTCCTAAGGTATTTCTTGTTACATTTCCAGTTTCATTTTATCTATTTTAGTGGTACTTTTCCTCACTGTTCCAGATTGGTTTTTATACAATAGGTTGTCCAAGGGTTGATAGTTTTGCTGATGGAGAGTTTGAAATTGAAAAAGTCCATGTTCATGAAATTGATATGCTTTGTTGTTGTTTTTTCTGAGTCTATATTTCTGTTTTGGTTTTGTTTTATATTTGGTTCTTTCTTGAATAACTCTGATCACTGGGAGGATAAAAAGGAACCATTTTGTTTTTAATTTGTCTACTTGTGTTGTGGTGCAGGCTAATTTAACAGCAAAGCCTTGCCTCGTTGTAGTGATGGTTAGTATCACAAGTCCTATCTCTACCTATCATTGTCTTTGTCAATAAGTTATTTTGTTGTATATAACCAGAATATGATAACTGTATAAAGAATAGGTCATATAAGTCCTATCTCTCCTTGCTTGTTAATAGTTTTTTTTTTGGAAGCAATCTTCTATTGTGCAATCTCTGAAATTGTAGATAGGATTTGATCAATTGTATTCCAGTTACTAGGAACAAAACAAAGAGAAATGGAAATTGTTTTGATAAATAGAAACCTGAAGCATGATGGTAGGCATAATCTGTACTGAAAAGAGAAAAACGGAAGGTTTGATAAATAGAAACAAATACTTGATGACATTTATTATAGTGATTCAAAAACTAAACTAGATACAACTTGTTTGAATAAAATAGCAGTATGGTACTCTAAGAAATGCAAACTGGTTTACTGGTTTTGGACTCTCTTTTTCCTTCATATTAACTCTCTTTTTGTCTTTGCACAGTTCAACCGATGGGAGCAGAAGGAATGCAAGCCAAACAGCCTTCCTGTTTTACACAAAATGCATGTTAAAGTTGGAGATACAGTGAAAGTCATATCTGGACAGTGAAAGTCATATCTGGAAAGTCATTTGGGAACCTAGTTTAGTGAGAGAATTACATTTTGTTTAAGTTGTAGACAATGCATACGGTTTTAATAATTCATTAGTGTAATTTGGGAGGGCAGTGGTACTCTTTTTCCTTGACCGGATTTTCCTCCTTTGGGGGTTTTTTAAGGCAAGGTTTTAACGAGGCCACATTTTTGCCCTCCACCACCCTTTCATACTATTGGGATGTTTAATTGATTAAAGTTTTCAAAAGTTCATCATTTATTGCCTCTAATTACATTTTTTATGTTTATAATTTGAATTATCTAGTGAAGTTTGGAAAAAAAAATTCAAAATAAATGGGCCAATGCTTGGGCCCGAGTACGGCCCGAGCACGAGCACGGGCACGGCCCGAGCCCGGCCCGGCCCGTTTCAATATGGACTTGGGCTTTGGGCCGGGCTGGGATCAATGATTTTACTAAATGGGCCAGCACGGCACGGCCCGATAAATTTAATGGCCCGGCCCGGCACGGCACGAATTACTTGAAGGCACGAAGTTAAATGGGCCGGGCCGGCCCGGCCCGGCCCGTTTGACACCTCTACCCTATGGTGTGGCTTTTCTTTCTCTCTCTTTTTTTTTTTCTGTTTGTTTTGGTTTGCCCTTCCTCTCTTGATTTTCCAGATTTAGGCCCAGATCTCCTCCACATCTCTTCCCCCACTACTCTTCAGCCATTTCACCTCTCTCACCCTTTTTTCCTCTCATACACTCACCCCCCCATCAGTCCATTTCTCTCCTCCTCCTAGGACAACTCAAACCCTAAAATCCTCCTCTTTCCCTAGAACAGTCTTGGTTGTCTACTTGTTTGCTGCTATTGTTTCCTCCCTACAACCCATCCTCAGATCTGAGATCATTATGGAGGTGTGGGCTTTGTAGTTTAATGGTCCATTTGGACCAATACCTGCTTCTGGATTGCTTGAGCATGATGCATGTTGGTGGCTTGCTTCCCCAATCCCATGCTCTACAGATCCCTTTTGTAGGTTCCCCTTAACCTTCTTCTTCTTCTGATTGCGGTGGAGGCAGATTAGGTTGTGGCAGCTGCTTCTCGTTTCTAGGGTTTGATTCTAGGGTTTTTGTGTTTTGGGGATTTTTTGTTATTTTGGGCCTAATTTTTTTGTATGTTGGATACTTTTCTTTTGTTTGATTCAGCTCATGCTTTTATTTTTCCGACTTTTGTATTGGGTTTTTATGTAACTCTCTCTTTGTGGTAATGACATGTTCATTCATTTAGCCAAAAACTTCTCTACCTATAAAACAAATTATGCAGTTCCCATTTTGTCCATTAAGACAAAAAAAGAAAAGAAAAAAGAACCACAATATAACAAAACAACTGCAGTTTTCCATTGCCACCATAAGCTTCTGTAAATGACCACCACCCCTATTGATGTAGGGCAACACATCGTCATTTTTGCAAAAAATAACTTGAATTCGAAACTATTTGACCACTCAATTAATGGTTGTCATTTTAGAGTTTTCTTGAAGCACTGTATTCGTTTATTTTGTTGGACCCAACTAGATGTCTTAATGGTCTACAAATTATCTAATTTTTAGTAAGGACGACATATGAATGAAGACTTGAAAAGTAGACGGTTCTTTGGTAGTTGAAATAAAATCCATGATGAACCCCACAACTTGTCCCTCGCAATAGAAGGGGACTATATATATGTCCCAAACAATGCGATTTTGTCAAAAGCAAATTCAAGTCCATAACTTGAACAAAGGCATAGTAGTACCTATTAACTCTGCAATCCTGCCTAATCGATCATACCAGTTGATGGAGGCTGGCTCACAAACCTATTGTCATACAAGTTCAAATATGTGTTGCCCATATCTGTCCTGCAACTCATATCTAAGATGAAATTCTAAATAAGGTTCCCCATAACTTAGCTCACTATCCATGTCTATCTCATTTACCTGTCCTACAAGTCATATCTAACATAAAATTCTATAATAAGGAAGGCATCCCATAACCTAGGTCTCTATCCATATCTGTCTCCACAAAGCCCTCTTCCTCCTTAGCCAAGTCTCTCTTTGCTACCTCAAGATCTGCCTCAGTAACAGCTAGTGCAGCACTCCGCCTCTTCTTCTCACTATCCAAAATATCCACATCTTCTCTCAGTCTTTTCACTCTCCTTGCCCTTTCCAGAAACTTCTTCTTACCCAAAGCAGAGTGAACATGAGGCTCCAGCCACACCAAGTCAAACCTGAACATCTCAACATCCTCCCATAAACTTTGAAGGCGCACGCGGGCGTCCTCAGTCATATCCTTCACCCTTGTAGTTTTCAGAAAATGCAAGAGTTCCCCCAAAGCTGTGAATGCACATTCACTAACTTTACGATTTCTCTTATACAGGCACTCGATCAACGAAGGATGCAACGAACAAACTTCCTCCAGCAGTGGAACAAAAGCTTTCTCTATTTTTCCTAAACCCATAAATTCCATAAGCTCGCAGGTCGGCTTAATGCACACTTTTTCAGAACTAGTTGTATCTTGGAAGGGAGGCACCCGTTCAAAATATGGTGTCTTAGGTGCTGGTGAAGAGTCGGCAGCTGGCACAGAAGTCATGTTTGAAGATTCCTGCCCTTTACGTTCTTTCTTTGTGGACTCCAAAGTTGCATAAACAGTACTTCCTTGCTCGCCAATATTAACAAAGACATCAACCTTGGCTTCAACAATACATACATCATTCACCAGATAACCTGCACTGCAGTCATAAAGCTCGCGAAGAGGTATGAATGATTTGTAGCCCCACTCACTCCTTTTTTCTTTGAACTCTTTTGCAATGCCTGTGAAAAAAAATATCAAGGAACACAAAAGCCATAGTCCGGAATGCAAAGTCCATCACCAGGTAATTAATAAGGTAAAAACAAAGGTCAAGAGAATATTGTTTGACAAGAAAACAGAGAACATGAATGTGAAATAAGAAAACATGAAGAGCAAAGAGATACCCTGCGTCTGCTTTATTTTTGACTTGCTGCTGTCAAGTTGATTAACCAGGGTGAAGCTAAAGTGTGTACATCTAGCCCACCCAGGTGTCAATGTTGAAGCATCTGCAACACCCAAATACATGGACAACTGGTCTACGACATCAGATTTTGGGTCGTGTGACCCCTTTGGACATATAAGGATCCGCCTGATAAAAAACCAATCAAACCCAGTAAAAATCTCAAAAAACAAAAATTATGGGCCAACTTCAGCTTTATGATCTGCTACAAATATATTGGGCTACTAAAAGTGGATGGGTTAAAAACTTTCCTTTTTACCATTTTTGAGCTTCAAAATGCCATTTCTGAAGATGGGTTTTTCTCAGATCCCAAAAAAAGAAGAGATGTGTCTTCTTGGAAAATGGCACCATTACCAGCAGTTCCATCCTCTGAGGTAATTTTAAAGCTTGTGAACATATGGGAATGGGGCTATTGAAAATGCTTAAAATAAAACGTACCATTTGAAGCCACCGATGGTGAAAACGTCAGAGTAATGCTTGTCGTTCTTGAGCTTAGAGAAGTTGTCGATGACCCATGTGAATGTCCCAGACACAACATCTTCCTCTTCCTTTTTGTTCTTCATTCTAAAGTGACAACAATTCCAAAAATAAAACCCATAAATCAGAACCCAAAAAATAAAATAAAAATAGTGCCCATAACGCCAAGTAATGTCACACAAACGAACGATGTTTGAGACTTGAGAGACTTGCCTTCTTCCCACTTTACAAGCCAATGATCCGAGAGAGAGAGAGAGAGAGAGAGAGAGAGAGAGAGACATTAGAAAACCACAAGAAGGCAAAAGCACTACTACCTTGGCATTTGACAGTGAAAGGCTCCAACTTTATTTGTCCGGAAAGCATTTGGGGCAGTCAAAGCGCTGCTTATTTTATTCGCGGTCAAATGGCGCTTTTTTTTATTTTATTTTTATTTTATATGGTCCAAATTGTGCTTTTTTAAAAAAATTATAAAACATACTGATACAGTTTGATTTGTTTTTCCAGAATTTCTCTGATATTCTTTTAAATTTTTAAAATTATTTTGCTGAGTAAAGGACTCAAGTTTGAAAAATAAGTAGACTTTAAAGTTTTAAAGAATTCGATATATAAAATTAAAAGTAAATATTTGGCTCCTTACATATAATATAATGATCATTTTCTCCTTAGAATTTAACACGTGTGCATAAACTTTTCTGTTCCTTTATGTGTGAGTGTACGAGTTCGCAGTAGACAGAGATAAAAGAGAACGACCAGGGAGAGATAAAGTTGGTTGAAATATCATTGACAATAGCATTTGAATAAATAAGAAAAAGAAAAAATTATGTGATATGGTTGTGCTTGAGAGAGAGAGAGAGAGAGTCCTCCTCTGAAGGCCCATAAATAACATCGGCATGTCTTAAATGTATGTGGCCAATTAAAACCCTCTCTGAGTCTGCCCCAGGCCAAGCAGCTAAGATATTTCTAATCCCATGCAAACCACATTCATGATGGGTGGGTAGACTCTCTTTTACCATTTCAGTGAAAATTTTGATTCCACAATCTCATTATCACTGATAACTCAACCTGGCTGCAAAAGGTAGCCAGCTAGCTCTTCACGTGATGCTTGAAATAATATGATGAAACCACAAAAAAAAAAAAAAAAAAAAAACAAGGACTTAGCCTAATGCGCTCTATCGGAATTTTAATTTTAATTTTTCAATTTTCAAAAACTGAAAAGTGAAAATTTGTTTGGTAACTAAATTCAATTTTCAAAATAAGTGAAAATTGAAAACTGAACACAAGATGTTTGGTAATTGATTTCAATTTTCAGTTTTATGTGAAACTTGAAAATGGAAGTTTTTTGGGGTCCAATTATGAATTTGAGATCATAGAATGAAAGAGCATGTTACAAGGAGTTTGTAGTATTTTTCGGTGAATTTTTTAGAAAATTAGGATGATTTTTTGGTGAATTTTGAAGATGGAGTTCCGGATGCTTGGATTGGGTCTGTGGCCAAATGCAAGAATCGAGCAATCGAGTACAAGTTGGGAGCACCCAAATACCAAAGTTTGATAACAAAAGTGCATTTCATGTGTCGTGACATAAAATTAATGAATAAAATAGGAGCGCAAAAAATTGAAAACGAAAACACTTTCAAGTTCTTTTCAATAGTGGTGATTTTGAAAACTATATTTCATTTTTTTGAAAACTGAAAATGAAATATGTTACCAAATAAGTTTTCCAAAAAAGTGAAACTGAAAACTGAAAACTGAAATGGTTATCAAACAACCCTAAAAGTATTATTGTCCAATTCCACAATTAGGTATCACCTATATACCTACAAACTGGAAGCATTGCCTGTCTTCACATACCACATACCGACGAGGCCTTGGATCCGACGGCTAGGAGGAGCACCGCCAGGACGGATGGTTGGAGAGTCTTTCGTAGCCCATATCTAAGATCAAATTCTACAACAATAAGGCTAGTCGGATCCAAGCAAAATTGGTTTCTCTGTTACGGTGTTCCCGGTTCAGCTCGCTGCTCTACTTGCCCCTTATGCGGCAAGCCCTAGGTTCACGTCCATGCGGTTGGCTGCAACGACTGCGAGTGCGGTTTTCCCCTCACCTGCGTCGGAATGCGTGGGTGCCGAATGTACGTGCAATGGGGTTAGGAGCAAGTGCTAGCCTCTCAGAGTTATGGCAAGGTAGATTTTGCAATATTTTACTTTAATTTTTAATTTAACTTTTTTTCCAACAAAAAAATATTTTATTAATATTTTAGTTTATATAGACGGGTTTACCTTTAATTTAATAACAAAATTGACAGACTTTTGATAATAGAACCAATTTGATACTAAGGGGGGGGGGGTGTATTCAATTCAGATTTTAAATAATTTAAAAAGAGTTATAAAGTTGATGGAGTTTAATTGAATTTAATTGAGTTTAATTGAATTCTACAAACTCCACATAGATTTTGACTGAATTCGTGTATAGATTTTAAATGAGTTTGTTAGAGCTTTATTACTGATTTTAATGGAATTTATAGCATTCAAAAAACAAAGGGTTTAGGGGTGATGTGGTCTGCCCTTGCAAGTGCACAAGAATGATGTAGTATAGCGTTTGACAAGTCCAAGTATATCGTTCCCACGAGGATTCCAAATTAATCTAATATTCGAATACCTAAATTAAATCTAACTGATACGCAAATGATTTATAGAGATTGTTGTTGTGATAGTTTATGAAACAAACAAGAAATTAATAAAAGCAATTAGAATAAAAAGGTTGAATTTTAAGGTTGAAGAATAATGATGAAGGTCTAGGGTTTCGGAATCAACCACAAGCAATCCAAGTTAGATTTCAATGCATTCAACAGATTCTTTCGATTCTTCAAATGATAATTCCCGTATCTAAGTCCTTTTCAGGCACTCAGACCATAGTTTTCCTTAAGTGTAAGATTCTTTTCTAGTTCAGACAAAGATCATATACCCAGTCCTGCAATCTATCCTGGTTAAGGCATAAATTTAACAAGTTGGATTCATTACGTTCTAGAAAACGAGAGAACAAAGCAAACCATTATTCTTCGTCAAGCAATAATGTAATTCACCACACTTAATCACAAGAAGCTAATTGAATTATATTGCTGGTTCTACCTCAAATTCATCTTCTAATTTACTAAATGCAAAGTCCTAAGGTGATCAGTCAAAGAACTTAAACAAATAGCAACAATTAAAATAGTGATTAAAAGCATTCATCTGAAAGAAACTTAGAATCCATTAAATAACATTAGAAATCATAACTATCCATGCTTGGGCGTCATCCTCGGCCTAGAGAATAATTTAGTTACTCATGTTCAAAGAAAACATAATTGAAAAACTAGAAAACATAATTGAAAAACTAGAAAACATAAAATAAAACTTATGGATTGTGACGATGCTCGAGAACTTGACGATGGCAGCGGCTCTTTGACTCTCCTTTCAACTCCAGCATAAAAGAACTCTATTTTTCTGATCTTCTTTAAATAAGGAACAAATCCTCTTTTCACTTGATAACTCTGCTTTCCTAGTTTGGCTCCAATTGACTTTAATGAGTTGGCATCCAAAATCCTACTAAATAGAGGATCATACTTTAGAAAATTACCCCACATCCTTGTAGATACTTCCCAATTGCAATTGACATAAATTGGACTCCAAGGATTAAACTTAAAAGGATTATTTTTGCAAAACCCGCAGAACACATTCTACCCGAACTGTCTGTACTAAAATGGCCACAACTCTCTCCACACATGTCCGAATCACGAACCGTAAAATTCTACGGAAAGCTAACATCCGTATTTTTCCAACGATATAAGGCTCAACATCTGGTTCGCTCTGAGGAAGTACAGTAAATTCTGTCAAGCTGACTGATCTGCACAGGACATTCTTGCGAAACATCTTTTAATCCCAAAAATGCTCCTTTTGCTTGCTTTTCCATCTTTACTCTTCAAACCTAGTAAAACACAAAACTAAGCACATAGCAAAAATCTAAGAGAAAGATAATAAAAATGTACGAAATAATGGTTATATCATGTTGACGGTGGTGGTGATGGCAATGGTGGTTTGTGGGTGATGGTGAGGGAGGTAGTTGTTGTAGCCGTGGCGGTGGGGGTGGTAGTGGTGGTGGCGGTAGGAGTGAGGTGGTGGTGGAGGTGGTGGGCAGTGGCAATGGTGATGGTGATGATGCTGGTCGTGGATGTGGTGGTGGTGATGGTTGGGGTGATGGGGGCTAATAGTGGTGGTAGAGGTGGTGACGGTGGTGATGATGGTGATGGTGTTGGGGCGGCGGCGGCGGTGGTGGTGGTGGCGGCGACGGCAGTGATGGTGATGATGCTTTGGCGGTGGCTATGGTGGTGGTGACGGTGGGGCTAATAGTGTGGGTGGGGGTGATGGTGGGGCAATAGTATGGGTGAGGGTGATGGCGGTGGTGGTGGTGGTGACGGTGGGGATAATGGTGGGACTAGTAGTGGGGTCGGCGGTGGTAGTGGAGGTGGTGGTGGTTATACTAGGGGTGGCGACGATAGCAGTGGCGGCGACTGTTGTTGATAATTGCAAGTGTACAATATTGTCCAAGTAATATAGTGATAAGTAGAGTGTCGTTCAAACAGAGATCGATTAACCTAACTTTACTATTGAGATTGACTCTAAACTAAACTTAAATAAAAGAAGGATTACGTTGACAAACTCAAATGTTCAAAGAAACCGAACCAACGTAAAGTAACAAATGAACAAACACGAAGTAAAAGTGAATGAATTATGAGATATTAATATATGGAAGCACTAGGACATCAGGTTCCTCATTCTCAATCCCATATAATCCCGTTATTCATATTAAAATCAAATTATTCCCATGTTGCTAGAAATTATCCCTTGATTCGTCAATATTTCCTTTCAGAATATAATAACCGTGTTTCTAACTATCTTCCCATGCTATGTCTAGCCACAAATATAGATATTTGAAACCTTTTACGCTAAATGGATAATTTCACAATACTACACAAATCATAACCAGTATGTCTACTCAATTATGTAATTCATGGTAATTGTTATGAGAAGCAATCTACTAAACTCAACATGTCAGTCACAATTTAGCTCTTCACACAAATAATGGCTAGTTATTTGATAACGATAAAACACAATAACAATTACTCAACATGGACAACGACCGAATTTAATATAAAATAACAAGAATTAGATGTTCATGATAAGAGTACACCCTAGTCCTAGCAAAAGGACTTAGTTCATTATCAAACTAATAACAAACATGGTTGAATTCGATGACATCGAAGAAATCTTCAACCCTAGCTTCTTGTTTGATTCTGTGCATGCGCTGCGTGTAGAGCTCTCCCTCTTTCCTTTTGTGCGTGTGGAAACTGAAATCCTCAAAGCAAAGCACACCCAAGAACCCCTCCGTTTTGTTACAAGATGATGATATATATTGGGTATCCCCTACTTTTTTCCTCCTACCGAAACTCTATCTCCACTTTGTATTATGTTTGGGAATTAATACATGGCCAATCAAATCCTCCACTCCTCTGACTTCTAGTCTAGATAGGAGAATAACAAGAAATCCTAATTCTAGTAGTAGATCACGTGAGGTCTGGTCAAAACAAGAAAATTGCTTGGCTTGGTCTCCAATTTCCCATTTAAGCTCCAAATTGCTCCTAGGTTTAGATCCTTCAAAATACTCACAAAAATAATTAAAACCAACATTTTAATTCAAAATCATAGCAATATAACAAGTAACAGAGGTATAATAAATATATCAAATATCAATATATCAAATACCCCCAAACCTATCTTTTGCTGGTCCTCGAGCAAAACAGAAAGTAAAGAAAAAGAATTAAAGAAAACAAACAACCTAAACTCGACCACTTTCGTAGGTAATCTCGATGACACTTAGCATGTGCCACAAGTCTTTAAACCTCTAGGTGTCCCTAGTAGGAGGAGTTGTGTCTCCTAAGGGTTTACCAGTCACGATACCCACAAACGCTTTACTGCAAAGCAAAGGTGTTACAGTTATCACTTCCATCTAGTAATGACAACCAATACATGCCAATCACGCTTCCAAAACTAAAGTTATGCCCTTATAAATCAATGCATCACAGTGGAAAGTATGTAGCCAGCATCCCAAGCACTCGGGCTTAAAAACATCCACACTTGGTGTGTGTACAAATTCGCCTCGACTCTATGCCTCACTAGATACCACTCAATTTTCTCATAGAACCTAGGTTTTCTCTCTTAACAAGCATATGTGATGAGTTTGTGCAAAAGGAATCAATATATTATCACATATGACCAACATTGAAAAAAACAGCAATTTCTGAAACTAGATCTCATGAAAGGAATCAAATACTAAGAACATAGGTATCAACTTGCACCCAATAAGCCAGACTTCCCTATAAATCCGTTAGGTCTTTGAAACAGTTGTAACGTATGGCAAGGTATTTGGGCTAAGAAAGAAAGGATAAGGAAAAACAAGAACTTGAGAGACACCACGACTTCTTTGTATGTAAGTAGGTTGGTTCCCCTTTGAAATTTGATGCGATCCAAGGCGTCCATGACTCATGTTATACTGAATGGTACAATGTCTCTATTTTTTTTTAAATTTTAAATATTTAAATTTTATATAACTGCAAGAGATAACAATCAGACACATGTTACCTCGGTACACGCCAACTCAACCTTGATTTCTTTTGGTATCACCTTGGTATCTCTCAAGCTATATGGTATGGCTAATATAGGGTAGAGTGAATAAGAATTTATGCGGGTGATGAAAGAAAAGGCTAAATGTATGGCTTCAAAGGGGTTAATGGAGCATACAAAAGGGTAGGAAGTAGGCCTTTTAGTAGTGGAAAACATGCATAGCCTAACATCATTTCTATAGTTCCGTCTAACTCAATGGCAAAAATACCCAACATATATTAAAGTTCCTTAGTACCCAATGCAAATTAATGTTAACGAGATCATAAAAATTAAAGCAAGAAATTGAAAGGTGTTTAAGAGTAGAAACAAATTAACCCTCTCAAGAAAAGCAACGGCTCAACAACTCACATGGGTAGTCTCCACTATTTCTCCACATCAACCAAACATGGACAATTTGTCCACCAAAGTACTTGAGACATGGCCAGAATGAATGGTAAAAAGAATGTGATGCAAAAACCTTCTAGGCAACCCTTTAGCCAAGAAAGAAATTTTAGCAAGATATATACATCGCCATTAATAGACTAAAGTGATAACCTTTACACCTTATGTTTCCAAGCTCTTATTGTTTCCAACAAATTCTAACACCCAATCCCAAAATTTGAATTCCTACCTCATCCTTTAAATTTCAGCAACACAACTCATCACATAAAGATGTATAAATATAAGCACGGAAGAAAATGAGATATTAGGAAGAGTATACACCTATTTTTGGGCATCATGGAAGAAAGAATGGCCTTTAAAATAATGAATTCCGAGCCAAACTTGTCACCTTCATCATAGGATAAAAAACTGCGAAAACCAACAAAACTGACTTTTAGTGACAAAACAAGAAACCCAGAAACCGTCGCTAAAAGTATGAACAAGCCTTTTGTGACAGAGAAAATCTTTGAAGATCGTCACTAAAGCTTTTTAATGACAGAAAATCTGCAGAAATTATGCAGCAAATTTACATGTTTATTTTCACTTTTTGAGCTACTAAACCTCCCAGTTCACAATGTAGGTGGAATTTTTGTCCCAACCCTATTCCAACACATCATATTAAACATTCTAAACATGTTGGTATCATCAAATCAACTTAAAACACATCCAAAATTAATTTAGGTAGCTAAGTTGATTATGACCAAAATATGAACTCAAAGTGCCATTGTGCAATTTCTTTGGCATAAAACAACAAAACCACTCCAAAAACATTTGAAATGACAAACTAAACATGTTCAAATCATCACGTGGGTGAAGAAATCAATATGATTAAACTTGGAACACAAAGAAACTTAACTGTTGACCTTAAAAAACAAAAATTCAAATGAATCAACCAAACTAATAAAAAAACGTCTATCCCCCCAAACCTAAACCAAACATTATCCTCAATGTGAAATCACAGCTTAGCGACCTAAAATATAAAAAAAATAAAAAAAATAAAACACAATGAGTAGTATGGGCAAGGAAGGAATAAAATGCAAACTAATAAACAAGGAAAGGAACGACTGAACCCGGATGGGTTGCCTCCCAACAAGCGCTTGGTTTAAAGTCCTCGGCCCGACTTGGCATTGCATACCAACAGGTGGAGTCTGTCCCTTCTTTCTCCTGTCCCTCTCTGTCCCCTCCTTATTCTTATAACACATATCCTCTCACTTAAACATTAATTTAACATTGTTAAATAATAAAATAAAAATAAAAGTAAAAAACAAGAACCCACCGTCGTCTCTCTCCCCCTTTCTCAAGTCTCTCTCTCCGTCGGCTTGTTTTTGTTCTATATCCTAAAACAATACAAGCCACAACAAGAATCGCTTCGCCATCTTCAACTTCATGGTACGATCCACGTTTCCTTTCTCAAGTCTCTCTCTCTCCGATTCTTCATTATTATTTCATCTCTTTCTTTTCCTCTCTCTGTCTCACTCTCTTACCAATTTCTTTCTTTTTTTTCTTCTACTGGTTTCAGAGATTCCAACTCTCCAATTCTCTCAGGTTGCATCTATGATCCTGGTTTCTCCTCCATTTTAAAAATCCACTGTGGGTTTTCAGTTTACTCTGATCAACATCATTTACCAGGTTTTGGTTTTTTCTTCTTATATTTACGAATTTTTGGATTTAATCAGTTTAAATATGCATATCCCACATTAATTAGTAATTTTAACATTTAATTTTGAATTTTTTTTTTAATTCTCTGTTGATTTTCAGCCCCTTAGGTTATTAGTGTCCAATTTGGGTTTCGTTTGTTATGCAGATTTAGGGTTTCAAAGGCTATTTTTTAAAATTTCTGTGTAACATTGGCAACCTGTAGGATTTCGATTGGGTTTCGATTCAGGAATTGGGTTCCTTGATTTCGATTATTTTCGCTCCGTATATGTCTCCGGTTCTGTTGGCTGGGTCGAAGATCAAACTCCAGCAACATCGCACTAATCGTGGCAGAACCTGGTACAAATTTTGTTAGATATATGGTTCTAATAAGAAGAAAGGATGGGATTAGCCTGATCCACAGTCTTAAATTTCGAAAATATCGCCGATATTTCGTGACAAATTCAAGTTGAAATGGTTAATTGATCGCGATAATATTGAAAATATCGCGATATGAACAAATCATAAAATTATTAAAAAGTGATTGCAAGGGTGGGGATTCGATATTTTCGTTTTTTTGGGGAGACGATATTTTATCATAAAATTGTTAGAAAGTGATTGTAAGGGTGGGGATTCGAACCCCTACCCACCATTTGAAAACTCTAGCGCCTTTTCCAACTGAGCTGCATGTTAACTTGATATATTCCTCCTCCCCTTTCCAAATTCTGGAAAGACTTAACCACCACACTACTCATCACTTTGTGATTATTTACTATGGAATCTCTATTTATAACTCTTTCAAGCTGTTTCTCAAAATAGAAAATAATTACTTATTGCTTTATATTGTTGATCAAATATTTAATTACTTAATATAATTTATTTCTTCCCTATTTAATCCATTTAATGTTATTGATTATTTTATTATTCATTATAAGTACTTACATTACTGAATTCCTCTTCAAATTGTTGCTTAATTACTTAAATCTCTATAATCATTTTCTTTATTTCTTATTTAATTCTTCCTTGGATAACTTTATTTATGTTCTTAGTTAATTTTCAATCTTCACTATTATTTTTTAAGCATTGTAAAGTGCCTAATTTTCATAACAAATCAAGTTGGTTTACATCTTTAATTATGTTTCATTTTTTTTTTATAAATAATAAATATAAGAACGTGTACCATGTCCAGTGAATAACGTGAAATAAGGTTACTCATGTATCTTACCATGCAATTTATAAAGTGTAACATATTGTAGTAAAAATAATAAATAAATTACTAGAGTGTGTTTAATTTTCTTTCATTAATTACTCCAGATTTTCAAAGTCGCAGAGTTTTTCAGCTCGCAATATAATCAACTTAAATCACTCAAACCCACTATGTAATGCATTTCCTTCCAATCTTTTGTGTCAAAATAATAGATGATTGACTAAATAAACTTTTTATAAAGTTTCATTAAAAATTTCCATGTATTTATCACAATTTTCGTGGTTTTTATCGATATCGATATTTTCCCAATATTTCCATCGATATTTCCGTGTTTTTGAACCACCTATATTTCTGAAACCTTCGATATTTAAGACCTTGGCCTGATCCTTATTAGTTATTTTTTCTTCTGCACGTCAGAGTCAGCTGTTAATTGCCGTGGGCTTCAAGGGCTGCTTCCATTTGTCGAACAAGGATGGGATTGTGACTTTCCATTTGTCAAGCGATGTTTGTTATCAGAATCAAGGTCTTAAATATCGAAGGTTTCGGAAATATCGGTGGTTCAAAAACACATAAATATCGGGAAAATATCGATATCGATAAAAATTAGATAAAAACCACGGAAATTGTGATAAATACATGAAATTTTTTAATGAATCTTTATAAAAAGTTTATTTAGTCAATCATCTATTATTTTGACACAAAAGATTGGAAGGAAATGCATTACATAATGGGTTTGAGTGATTTAAGTTGATTATGTTGCGAGTTGACAAACTCTGCGACTTTGAAAATCTGGAGTAATTAATTAAAGAAAATTAAACACCCTCTAGTAATTTATTTATTATTTTTACTACAATATGTTACACTTTATAAATTGCATGGTAAGATATATGAGTAACCTTATTTCACGTTATTCACTGGACATGGTACACGTTCTTATATTTATTATTTATAAAAAAAATGATACATAATTAAAGATGTAAACCAACTTGATTTGTCATGAAAATAAGGCACTTTACCATGCTTAAAAAATAATAGTGAAGATTGAAAATTAACTAAGAACATAAATAAAGTTATCCAAGGAATAATTAAATAGGAAATAAAGAAAATGATTATAGAGATTTAAGTAATTAAGCAACAATTTGAAGGGAAATTCAGTAATGTAAGTATTTATAATGAATAATAAAATAATCAATAACATTAAATGGATTAAATAGGGAAGAAATAATTTATATTAAGTAACTAAATATTTGATCAACAATATAGAGCAATAAGTAATTATTTTCTATTTTGAGAAACAGCTCGGAAGAGTTATAAATAGAGATTCCATAGTAAATAATCACAAAGTGATGAGTAGTGTGGTGGTTAAGTCTTTCCAGAATTTGGAAAGGGGAGGAGGAATATATCAAGTTAACATGCAGCTCAGTTGGAAAAGGCGCTAGAGTTTTCAAATGGTGGGTAGGGGTTCGAATCCCCACCCTTGCAATCACTTTCTAACAATTTTATGATTTGTTCATATCGCGATATTATCGAAATATCGCCGATATTTCGGCGATATTTTCGAAAGAGATTTTCTATTTAAACCCCACACTTTTCTTAGTTCACCCCAATACTTAAATCATTAAGTTGTAAGTTTTATTATTGTGTAAAAAGACAAAAAAGGTCATCCAACTTAATACTTAACCCTAGTATATCTATACACATACCCCACCACTCTTCATATTAAGTTTAAAAAAATATACAAACTCTTCTTCAGAAACTCCAACACCTGCAACTCGTTGGGTGCACATTTAACTGGAAAAACTTCTGCAAGGATAAAAAATGACGACTCAATTGATGATGCCGCTTCAAGTTTTTACCAAACCGTGTATGCAGATGCCCACATATATAAGTTGATATGGAATGATTGAGGAAGATATCTTTTAGGCTCTTCCTAGAGTACGAGGTTGCTGAGAATGAAAGAGGAAAATGACCAAAGGAAATCTTGCTTAATGGTTTTTCTGATTGAGAATCCCACTGTGCGAGCTCCATATCCAGTTCTGCTAATAGTTGATCAGTTGGATGCCCAAAAAGATTAGTGGGACCTCGTAGACCAACAGACATTGTGCTATCAACTCCAACAAATAGATGCTTCCGCTCATCAGTTATCTGCACAAAATTTCTGCGCCCAAAATTTGGACCAAGGACGGATGAGAATCGTCAAACTCCGAAAAGAATGTCCCAAGCTCCATATATTTTTCTACCTTAGATCAATGACTTTATTCTTTGATGTAAAGAATCATATTCTGGTGCAAAAAAAATTATGGGGTTTGAATAGAAAATCTCTTTTATTTCTTATTTTTTCAGCTTGGGGTGTATTTAAGGGTAGTTTGGGAAGATAGTGGGGTTTTCTTAGAAATTGTGAAATTTTAAATTAAAAGTTCGGGTGAACTTAGAAAATGGGGTGAACTAAGAGAAGTGTGGGGTTGAAATAGAAAATCTCTTTTCGAAATTTAAGACTGTGATCAGAATTACAAGAGCATACATATATGCACAAGCTTAAAGCTAGTAACTCAATAACCAATGGGGAGGGAAGTAGGCTTCTGCAGTTGAAAATAAGCAACAAGTATCAGTGAATTTTTTTATTTTTTATTTATAAGAAACAAAACAGGGGAAAGAAAAAAACAAACATTACAAGTTACAAAACAGGGAACAAGTCAACTTCCAAGTCACAGGTTATCCATAGACATTGAATACCATTTAAACTAAAGGAGACTTGGGAAACACATTTGAATTATGAAATAGTACCAAAAGAATGTTGTAGAAATGTGGCTGGCACTTGTTTTGTAGAAAAAGCACCCCAAGAAGAGCTATATACAATGACAAACCCTCCTCTGGAAATGACACGTAAAGAAATGTTGCAAAATGAAAAGCACCCCAGGAGAAAGACAAGGTATGCTGTCCCTTCCTGCAAAAACACTGCTCATTTTTCAGCATTTCATACAAATCAGATTCAGCACAGCACAACAACCCTAATCACTTCACAAATAATGTAAATAATTAAACCACAATTCACTCACCAAAATATTATTACAAATCAGATTCAGTTTTTGTGTAAACCATCAGACCGGTAAACCCCCGCACTCACAATATGCAATTAACAAACACCAGTCATTATCAATTACCTCACTTGATTCACTTTCATTTCAGAGTTGAGAGTTGAGAGTGAAATATGGTCCAATATCATATTATATGATCATTTCTCTGCCTATCTCGACGCAAGGAATGTGAGAAATCTTGGCCCAATCTTGTCCCGTCTTATTCTTACACCTTTTCTCCAGGGCAGGACAACCGAAGATATTCAGATAAGAAAGAGATGGCGGCAAAACCTCTTCTGGCATGCATTGGAGACTGTCACACTCAATAATATATAGCTCTTGAAGAGAAGTGAGGTGTCCAAGACCCTTTCCGTCCAAAGATTTCAGAGTTGATAGTCCACGTATCACGAGAATGCGAAGAGTGGTAGGGAGCAGCTGTTCCTTGAGCAACGTCTCCAACATATCCCCACTTACCCTGCCACTAATTCCAAGGGAGACAAGTGCTTGCAAACCCCAGTTACAGTACTCCCCCGCTGATGAAGATGAAGCCCTCAGTCTCTCACAATCCTCAATCCTCAAATTTCGGAGGTTGGGAGGCAAACCCCCTTCTTCTGCAAAGGACTCCAGATTCGGAAGATCCGATATCAACAAATCTCGAAGGGCTGTGAGGGTGTGAATGCGTTCGGGGAGTGACTTCAATTTCTTGCATCCATAGACCGCAAAGTAACTCAGGTTGGGAGTGGCCAATCCTCCCTGGGGAAAACACACCAGATTTGGACACCCTGAGATCCACAAGTAATTGAGATGGCTGAGATTCTCATCCTGAGATCTGGAAAGGGATTCCAGATTCTCACAACTCCAAATCTCAAGCTTCGTCAATTTGGGAAAAATGCCCAACGGGAAAGACCTCATTGAATCACAACTATTATGTATGTACAAATAGTCAAGCGATGTCAATTTGGCCAACATCTCATGGGGTAGGAATTCTAATCTCCTACAACAGGATATATAAAGTGATGTCAACGTAGCAGGTAGGCCATCTATAGGGAACGACGACATCGTTGGACAATTACAAAGAGTCAAATGTTGAAGACGATTGGAGTTGGGCAAGCACTCTACGTCAACAGCATTTCGAATCTCAAGTCGGGACAGGAACTTTGTCTCTAATAATGATAATAGACCTGTTTGGCATCCATCTTCTATTTTCAATTCTTCAAGAGATTTGTAGTTAAGACTACTGGTTGTGGTAGTGGGCCTTCCATCATGTAAAACCTGACACCCAAACACTATAAGCTTCTTTAAGCAAGGCAACTCACAAGGCAAGCTTCCTCTCAGCTTCGGACATTTGGTTAGAATCAGCTCCTGGAGACGAGGAAAGTCTGGACCATATTCACCTCCACTTGCACTTCCACTTGGCACCCATTCCTCCCACTCTGCCATCTCCCTAAACTTCAGCTTCTCCAGACATTGAAATGGCTGAATCAGAGAAGCTCCATTTCTGCCATAGAATTCCACGTCAATCGTCTTAAAAGACTTCATTCTTTCTATACAGAGCTCTTTGAGACCGGGTAGCTGCCCAACTGGTGGCAGCGACCAACAATATCTACAATCACTAAGATGCATGACTTGTATGTTTGAGAAAGAGAGTCTCCTAACCACTTCGGGAAATTGGTTCCACCATAGAATCTGATGGTCAGTTTCTCCAAATTTGCGCAAGGTTGGAGCTTGTCGAGTACATCTTTCTCCTTTTGGGAATTATCAGCATCCTCCGCACCCCATGAAAACTCTAACTCCTTGAGATCTTTCATGTGCTTCATATTGGCTTGCAGTGCATCCCTCGCATCAACTACATTTTGTAGCTTCAAAATTGAAAGTTTTCCTCTAAGCTGCGGCAACTCCCTCAATTCTCCTATGCTTGACCCAATAGATTTGCCCACAACAAAAGCAGTCAATGTTCTCAAACTTTTCAGTCTACCCATTTGCACCGGCATCTCTTCAATTTTAGTTCCACTAACATCAAGATGATGCAAATTAATCAACTCCCTCATGCCTGCAGGCAATTTAGTAAGAGACCTACAATCTGCCAACGTTAATTTCTGTAAGTTAATTAATTTTCTGATGTCTGCATGCAATTCAAGGAGAGATGAACAATTTGACAATAGTAATGTTTGTAAGTTGTAGAGTTTGCAAAGTGCCCCAGGTAACCTTTCAATTGCGGTACGGGAAAGATCCAAGTAGCGCAAGTGAATGAGTTTTCCAATAGAATTAGGTAACGCAGTGATATTTCGGTAACATGACAATGATACCACCCGTAAACATCTTAGTGATGGCAACAAATCTTGTAGAACCTTTTTATTTAAATAACTACATCCATATGGATCTAAAGAGGTAGGTAGGAAGGTCCGCAAACTCTTAGCCCCATATAATGGCTCAAATTTTGGAGCAACGTCAAATTCTTCCCTAGCATATGACAAATGACGAACTCTTTCAACTTTATGTGATTCCCTCTCTTCCAATCGAAGGCAAAACCCCTAGACATGAACATAGCCAAGTCATTAATGAGGTCATGCATTGTGAAACCAGATTTGTTAGACTTTTGAAGTAGCGAACGTGATGATAGCTCATCAAAGTATTTTCGAGCCATCTCTTCCATTCTATTTGCATTCTCAACTTGTGGAATTAAACCTTCTGCCATCCATAATTGAACGATATATTCCTTTTCAAACTCATAATCCTTTGGAAACATTGAACAATAAACAAAGCACCGTTTTAACTGAGCGGGAAGATAATGGTAACTCAATGCTAGAGCCGGAAGAATGTCACTTGTATCAAATGGTAGCTCCCAAATATTGCTATTTAGGATTCTATTCCACTCCTCGGAATCTATATTACAACGTAACAAACCCCCAAGTGTTTGTGCAGCTAAAGGCAACCCTCTGCACTTGAGTGCAATTTGCTTTCCAATGTGTTCCAAGTTTGGATGTGCACTACACTTTTCATTTCCAAATGCATGTTTTGAAAGTAATAACCAGCAGTCCTCCGGTGACAGTGGTTCCAAGTATTGAATAGGAACATTTTGCATGACAAATGCTATATTTTTGTTCCGTGTTGTTATGATGACTTTACTTCCCCTTGTTCCTAAAGTAATAAAAAGAGCTCTAAGGTAGTTCAAATCCTGATTATTCTCATTCCATAGGTCATCCAACACAAATAAGAATTTCCTTCCCCTCAGTTGCCCTCTTAGATCTTCTTGAAGCAAATTCAGATTTGCTGTGTTACAAGGCGTTGAAGTGACTGCCTCAAGAAGAGTTTTAGTAATTTTAATACAATCATCGTAGTCTGAAACACAAGCCCAAGCTTTAAGTGTAAAATGTTGAATTATGACTTAGTTAGGCAACTAAGTTGTAATTGTTGACATGTAACTTAGTTGTAATTGTGGACTTGAATAATTAGGTAACTAGTTAGGTAGTTACAAATATTGACTTATGACTAGTTAGGTAACTAGTTAGGCCAAACACCTACCTTGTTTCATGGAAGACATTCTCTCCTTGTCTTGTTCCCATTTATAGTTATACTTGTATAAATATGCTAGTTGTAATACAAAGAAGCTTAAGTTGAAGAAATCAGAAAATGTTTGAGTTGCTCTCATTCTCCCTACATTTCCCACTTGTTCTATCTATATTTTCCAAGTTTTAACATGGTATCGTGAGCAGCGATCTTGCTAGCTCTAACCGTGAATTTTTGTTGCTGTCATGGGGAAGATGATTTTACTCCTCCGGAAAGTAGCACCACCGAACCTTCTACTCCTTCTCAACCTTCCTACATCGAATTTGCTGCTCAGATGGCTGAGTTTCTGAAGACACAAATACCGACCCCGACCCCGACCCCGACCATTACTTACGAAACTTCCACGCACAAATTGGCATTAAGTTTGGATGGCTCCAACTATGCCTTATGGTCTCAAGTTATTGAGATGTATGTTGTTGGCAAAGATAAGCTGGGATATCTCATCGCGATATCCCATCACCTCCTCGCAGACCCGACTTTCAATCGATGGCGAACAGAAAATGCGATTGTGAAAGGATGGCTAATCAATTCCCTGGAGCCAAGATTGATTGGTAACTTCATTCGATTTCCAACAGCAAAAGCAGTATGGGATGCAATTGCCACAACCTACTTTGATGGCACTGACACCTCTCAGGTGTATGATCTTAAAAGGCGAGTCTCCCGTATGCGACAAGCGGGGGGTTCAATTGAAACCTACTATAATGATCTCCAAGGCTTGTGGCGAGAAATTGATTTTCGTCGTCCTAATATGATGGAGTGTGAATCTGATATCAAGAGATACAATGATATCATCCAGGAAGATCGAGTTTACATCTTTTTGGATGGCTTGGATGATCGACTTGACAAAGCTCGAAGTGATGTGCTCCAGATGAAGCCATTTCCCACGGTGGAGCAAGCTTATGCACATGTCCGACGAGAAGATATCCGACAGATTGTGATGACAGAACCTCGGTACCAATTGGAGCAGTGGTTGACAACAAAAGGAACACACCAACCAGTGCGCCCATGCAGACCTCCAATGTCCCAGTGCTGCACCACTTCAGATGCAGTCATCTGCCATGGCGGTTAGCTCACCAGCCAACAAAGCTGCTCCACCTCAACGACCCAAGGCCTTCACAGATGGAACTGGTTGTACTCACTGTGGGAACCCGAAACATACCCGAGAAACCTGTTTCAAGTTACATGGCTATCCAGATTGGTGGGAGGGCCTCAAGGCTCGTAAATTTGCTGGAGGAACAGGACGTGCTGCCCTTGTTACTACGGATCCTTCTCTGACTTTAGCTCCTCATCAAGGATCTACCACAGCACCTGAAAATTGTTTCCAGACTCTCAGTGACTCAGGTAACTGTGGATATGTGTTTCAGTCAGTAGGTACAAATGACTCTACTAGTTGGATTATTGATTCAGGAGCTACTGACCATATGACATTTGATCCAACCGATTTTCTGAGTACAACCACACCACAACGAACAAGTATTGCCAACGCAAATGGTGTCACCTCCCCTGTGATTGGAGCTGGAACTATTGTCCTTTCTCCAACTCTTTCTCTTCCAAATACTTTGCTTGTTCCATCATTATCTAATAAATTGATGTCTGTTGGTCAAGCTACGGAGCAACTAAATTGTTGTGTACTCATGTATCCCAACTTTTGTTTGTTTCAGGATATTCTCACCAAGGAGATCATTGGTCGTGGTACTAAGAAGGGGGGGTTGTACTATGTGGATGATTTCAGCGTAGGAAAGGCACATAGTGTGAAGCACTCATCAGCTCAGAAGGATCAACAACTTTGGCTATGGCACCGACGTTTGGGGCATCCATCTTTTGGCTATATGCGACATCTATTTCCAGATTTGTTTTCTAGTTCTCGTACAACTGATTTCCAATGTGATACTTGTATCCTAGCAAAGAGCCACAGAGTCTCTTACCCATTAAGTACGAATACAAGTGTTACTCCATTTCAATTAATCCATTCTGATGTTTGGGGTCCTTCGCCTATCTCTACTACTTCTGGATTCCGATGGTTTATCACGTTTGTAGATGACTGTACCCGCATGACCTGGCTCTTCATGATGAAAAATAAAGCTGATGTGTTTCCTATATTTCAGTCATTTCACAAGCAAATTGAAACTCAATTCTCTTCTAAAATTCAGATCCTTCGTTCTGACAATGGGGGCGAATATGTCAACCATGACTTTCAGACTTACTTCCAAATACATGGCATTATCCATGAAACCACTTGTCCACAAACTCCACAACAGAATGGTGTTGCGGAACGAAAAAACCGACATCTTCTTGAAACAGCACGTGCCCTTCTGATTGGAGCTCATGTTCCTCGCCACCATTGGGATGATGCTATAGTCACAGCAGTCTATCTCATCAACCGAATGCCTTCCAAAGTTTTGGACTTCCGGACTCCATTGCAGGCACTTGCCCACCACGGGCCCTTGCCCTCCATTCAGATGCTTCCACCACGAGTCTTTGGCTGCGTAGCATTTGTTCACCTCCATAAAAATCAACGGAGCAAACTTGATCCGTGTGCGCTTCGATGTGTTTTTATGGGATATGCTGCTCATCAAAAGGGGTATCGATGCTATCATCCACCTACTCGTCGTACCTATGTCACTTTGGATGTCACTTTTATGGAGTCTGAGTTCTTCTTCCATGCCCCGATGTCCAATTCACCGCTTCAGGGGGAGACACAGAAAGAAGCGCAGATTTGGAGTACCGTTGAGAAACCAGAATTTCAAGTCTGGAGCAAAACGACCGGTCGCGAAGAACCCAGCGACCGGTCGCCACGACAAGTTGGGACAAATGGTATAATTGGCTTCAAAACGACCGGTCGCGAGGAGCCCAGCGACCGGTCGCTTCAAGACGTTGAGCAAAATGGCACAATCTGCTTCAAAACGACCGGTCGGGAGCAACCCAGCGACCGGTCGCTTCAAGGCAGTGAACACGACAATTTTTCAAGCTGTATTGACGACCAAGCAACCAACCCCCCTCACTTCACTGTACCTACTGACCAACCTCCTGAGAATACTCCTGAGGTAAATGCTCCTTCTACATCTACGAATTTAGTTGATAACTCTGTTAGATATCAATTACCTTTCAGGCAGAACCGTGGAAAACCACCAACTCGGTATTCCTGATAACGGCAAAGTATCAAAGTATCCAATTGCAAACTATGTGTCCACTCAGAACTTGTCTGAACCTCTCAAGGGTTTTGTGCACCAATTATCCGCCATTCACATTCCAACAAATGTGACTGAAGCACTGAAAGATCCGAAATGGGTTCAAGCAATGAAAGAAGAGATGAAGGCCTTGGATAAGAATCGGACATGGACACCGGAGAAATTACCTCAAGGAAAGAAAACCGTTGGATGCAGATGGGTGTTCACTGTAAAACATAACGCCGATGGATCTATTGAACGCTACAAAGCAAGACTTGTGGCAAAGGGGTATACACAAACTTATGGTATTGACTATGAAGAAACCTTTGCTCCGGTTGCAAAGCTTAACACCGTTAGAGTGCTATTGTCTATTGCAGCCAACCTTGATTGGCCTCTCCACCAGTTTGATGTGAAGAATGCTTTTTTACATGGAGAACTCACCAAAGAAGTGTACATGGACATTCCACCTGGGTATGCTGCATCTACTCAATCTAGTGTGGTATGCAAATTGCGAAAGGCATTGTATGGATTGAAGCAGTCTCCCCGGGCATGGTTCGGACGATTCACCTTGGCAATGAAGAACTGTGGGTTTAAACAGAGTAACTCCGACCATACTCTGTTCTTGAAACACCATAAGGGAAAGGTAACAGCTTTAATAATTTATGTTGATGACATGATTATTACTGGAAATGATAAGCAGGAAATTTCTCAACTACAAGAATACTTGGCAACAGAGTTTGAGATGAAAAACCTAGGTGGACTCAAATATTTTTTGGGCATTGAGGTGGCTCGGTCAAAGCAAGGCATATTTCTCTCTCAAAGGAAGTATGTTCTGGATTTGTTGGCGAAACGGGAATGCTAGATCAGAAACCTGTGGACACTCCAATCATACAAAATCACCATCTTGGCGAGTATCCTGATCAAGTACCAGCTAACAAAGAGAGATATCAGAGATTAGTTGGGAGATTAATATACTTGTCTCACACCCGACCTGACATTGCATATGCTGTGAGTGTTGTTAGTCAATTTATGCATTGTCCGAGTGAAGATCATATGAATGCGCTTCTTCGGATCCTTAAATATTTGAAGTCGCACCAGGAAAAGGACTTATGTTTTCTAAAAATAATCATCTAAATATCGGTGGTTATACAGATGCAGATTGGGCAGGAACATCACCGATAGACGATCAACATCGTGGTACTTCACATTTGTGGGGTAACCTGGTTACTTGGAGAAGCAAGAAACAGAATGTAGTTGCTTTGTCAAGTGCAGAAGCTGAATTCAGAGGTATGACCAAAGGAATTTGCGAACTCCTTTGGTTAAAGAAATTGCTTACCGAGATGGGATATGGACCTACATCTGGAATGCACCTACAGTGTGACAACAAGGCTGCAATATCCATCGCACACAATCCAGTTCAACATGATCGCACTAAACATGTTGAAGTGGATCGACATTTCATTAAACAGAAACTTGAGGCCAGAGAAATTCAGCTTCCATTTGTCAAGTCAGAAGACCAGCTAGCTGACATATTAACAAAAGCAGTTTCCAGCAAAGTATTCCATAACTCACTGGTCAAGTTGGGCATTGGCGATATCTATGCACCAACTTGAGGGGGAGTGTTGAATTATGACTTAGTTAGGCAACTAAGTTGTAATTGTTGACATGTAACTTAGTTGTAATTGTGGACTTGAATAATTAGGTAACTAGTTAGGTAGTTACAAATATTGACTTATGACTAGTTAGGTAACTAGTTAGGCCAAACACCTACCTTGTTTCATGGAAGACATTCTCTCCTTGTCTTGTTCCCACTTATAGTTATACTTGTATAAATATGCTAGTTGTAATACAAAGAAGCTTAAGTTGAAGAAATCAGAAAATGTTTGAGTTGCTCTCATTCTCCCTACATTTCCCACTTGTTCTATCTATATTTTCCAAGTTTTAACATAAAATGCCCTGTCACATTATTGTCATTGTAAAGCATTCGAGCAAGGGTTGTCTTGCCAACCCCACCCATTCCAACAATGGTGAGGAAAGACACATCATCTTTGCTTGCATTATCAGATAGCAACACTTTTGATAATTTTTCTTTGACTTCATCTCTTCCATATACACAAGGTTCAAGAACCAAGGAGGTTGTTGGAGTTCTTTGTGAAACCTGCCTCCCAGCACCTTCTCTAAGACCCAGAGCACTTTTCTGTTGTACAAAGCTTTCTAATCTTTGTAACAACTCTTGTATCTTAACATTCATACTTAGATAAAAACGATTACGAGAAGAAGGGAGGAAGTTCCACACCTTATTGGTTAATTTGTAGGTTTGATCTTCACCTTCGAGCTTGCATCGCAAAGCTTCAGTGTCGATCTCATCCAGTAAGTCCTCCGCATCAAAGACAGCATGTTTGAGCTCGTCAAGCCACTTTCTCACAGCAGGGTTTACAATTTGCTTCTCCTCTGCATCATCGAGCACTACGTTCAAGGTCAACAGTGTGGTGTTCAGTTTCATGATAATTGGTTTGTCAAGTTTCTTGTGCCGAAATAAGTCGACGAACTCGGCTGAAATAATTCTGTCGCACAACACCTGGATGGAAGCAGAGATAAGAGCCTCTCCGATCAAAGCCATGTCTTTTCTCTTCTTTCAGACTGCAAGGGATTTGGATGAAGTAAAATATTCAAAGATTTGCAATTAGCTAGGCTAGCACAACTTGGAAATACAGGTTTGTAAGGAAGTATGGAAGTTTTTGAGATTGTAAATAACATGAACTTGTAATCTTAGCCTTGAAAAACTCGTTTTCACTCTGATGGACTGTTCTTTGGGATAACTTTTGAAAACTTTTCTTTTTCAAAGTTGGATGGATGCAATAATGGTAATAGCTTTTGAGAAATTGTGGGTGGACTTCTACAAATTATGACCCACACTGGAAAAAAATGGTAGAAGATGTTGGAAACTTTTTTAGCTGATATCAAGTATGACCAGAAAATTCCAATTTTGAATGATAACACAATTTCAAAAGGAGGACATGCTCATGAAACTCTGCAGTTAATTCAAAGAGAAATAGAACCAAAAAAAAAGAGATACAGATACAGATGTCATTATTTGATTGGTTTTGGTTGGGATACTTATCTGAGATGCTGACCTGGCATCCCTTGTTTTTTTTTTTGATCGAAGGCATCCCTTGTTAGTTAGTACATGGGAAGAAGGGAAGAAGGGAAGGTGGAGAAGTTGCTAGCTGTGGAATTTATTTATTTTTTTATTTTTCTTTTCAACAAGAAACAAGGATAAACTCCCAGCATAAAATGAAAAGGAAATACATCAAATTTAGCTGGTGGGACAAAGCTGATAAGATCCAAGTAGCGTACGTGAATGAGGTTTCCAATAGAATCAAGTAACTGAGTGACAATGATACCATGGGTAAACATCTTAATGATGGCAACAAATCTTGAGATTTTCTTTTTTCGTTCCAATTTGGAATAATAACGCAATTTCAAATGGAGGATTTTACTCGTAGATGTAAGCAGTGAACAGTAAATTTTATCTTCTTTTTTTATTTTTCAATTGGGTCGGATCAATAAAATAAGGATTTTTTTTTGGTTCAAAATAATAACACAAGGATAAACTTAGCAATTGTCCCTGTTACTTTTGTGTGTGACTTCATGCTTTTTGGTCGAATGTGACTTTATGCTTGGAGTCATCTCATTTGTGCAAATATTCTAAACTGGAATAACCTAAGAAATAAAGACGTTGCCTCATAAAGGCCGGGGTCGTCAATTTCACATTCCATACATTATTCTTGAACTCTGAACATGAATATGCATGTACGTTAATATACCTGCAATGTATGTACATCAATATTTATGAATGTGCAGTCAAACAATATGGGGTAAAATATTTTCTCATATATTTTCATTCTCCAAAGAGAGGTGTTTATAATACAAGTGGGTAAGCCCTAATAGGGCTATACGAGGAAATAAAATAAAATCATAATTATAAGAGATTTGTACAAAAGAGAAATAAATAAAATCCTAATAGAATAGGAAATAAATCTTCTAATCAAACTATGATCTCACCAACATGTGCTAGGGCGGCTTTAAGGACCTGTACCAAATTAGTAATAAAGCATTCTAAAACAAAGTCTTGAACAAAAATACATGAAAAGAATTGGACCATATATAACGTTACGATTCACACCAATCTTTAACTACCAAATACTATCACACAACACCCTAATACTAAGTAAACCATATTTTACATGAATTGGTGCCCTCTTTTTAAATTTTAGGCTTGTATCAAAATCTTTAATTTCATAAGCTTTAGATGCCAAAGGATGATTAATATGTTTATTTCAATTAAAGAATCCGTAGTTAGCTTGGCATGAAATAGTTTTTCTTTTCTCCTGGATGGTGTAAATGCAGAAAGCTCGCTCGCTCCCTCTCTTTCTCCCTCTATATTTATCTATCTCTATATGTTTATTATGTTGTACAATTGAATGCACTTCCCTTAATGATCTTGTTGTTGATGGACTTTGGACAAACACTATAGATTTGTCACACTCACACTCACTCAGAAATTAACCAAGAACAAATGACACAGGTGTTTATAGAGGTTAGAATTGCCTACGTTCTCTTTGGTGATCCCCTTGAGAAATTTCACTAGTGAAGATAAGTTACAACTTTGGTTTACCAATGGAAACCCCCTTAAAACACTACCCTCACAACCTGTTTCTCTCACACCCTTTTGCTCAACACACTTGATACAAATGCAATCTCTCTCACACTTGGCTTCCACTTCTGACTTACACAACTTACCACTAGCTCCCAGCTACTTTGCCCTCTTAAAAAGATAAGAGAAAGCCTCCCACTTGCAACACACCAGCCACCCTACAACGACCCATGATTTTGGGAAAATCATAGAGTAGGTTATGAAACAAGCCAACAATCAACCTTAAAAGATGTTTAAAGCTTTCCCAGCAGCTACCAAACTTCCTAGAACTCGTAAAAGTCTTTGGAGTTACTTGGAGTTAGGTAGGAACCAAAGAACATGTGAAAAGAGAGCAAAAAACGTGTGGAAAAATCAATCAACACGAGGCGGCGACTGGTCGCCAGTAAGCTGCGACTGGTAGCAATGAGCCTTAATCAGAAGCTTGCAATTTGCTTCAAAACGACCAGTCTCTTTCTGCAACCTCTCCCAAGTTTCGACTTTACCTGAAAACGACTAGTCGAGCTTACCATGTGACCGGTCCCGCCATCCGAAATTTGTATCTTTAGGTGAGCCAATTTTCCAACATATTGCTATCTCTCCAACTTGGCTCCTTGCGCAGAATGGACTAAATACAAAGGTGGAAAAGTCAAGAAAGCAACTCAAGGAAAGGAAGAACAGATCCAAAACGATTCGTGGAGTCTGGAAGGTAAGAAATATTGCTATTGTTTTGTGCTGATTTGTGTTAGGGAGTATTCTTGCTGCAAGCTCGTGGATTTATTTTATGGAACTACAACATTTTCTCTGCTTTGCAAGGGATTTGGATGGAGTGATATTCCAAGGTTTGCATAACTTGAAAATACAGGATCGTATAAGGAAGTATGAAAGCTTTTGGAGATTGTAAATAACATGAACTCGTAATTGAGCATTGAAAACTCGCTTTCACTTTGAAGGATTGTTCTTTGTAGGACAACTTTTGAAACCTTTTCTGTGCACTCAAATCGTGGAACTCTGGTCACCGATGTTAATATGCAAAGTTGGATGGATTAATACACTGGCCAAAATGGTACAAGATGCTATCAACTTTTTTTTCTTTTTGGTCTGACAAAGATGCCATCAACTATCACCAGAAAAATTCCAATTTTGCATATTAGCAGAATTTTGAAAAGGACTTAATGCTCATGGAGCTATTATAATTGTGGCGGAAAGAATGGGTTAAGATAGTGAATGTATTATTTTATGGGTGCAACTTTTTTATTTATTTATTTCAATTTAAACAGATTGTGAATGTATTATTTTATCTTACTTAATGAATTGCATTCTCCTTTAACATTTTCATTAACTATGACAATTTGTGGGATTTTGAATGTTTAACTTTGAAGGCATTCACCTATTTTTTAACCAGTATATAGATGAACTTCTTCAAAACTTCAACATAATATCTACACGATTTGTGTTATGTGTATTATTATTATTGGTTGAGGTTGTAATACAAGATTAACAAATTTGCAGATTTCCTTTCTTTTCCCCCAAGTCCACCATTCCATATAAAGTGTAATTTTATTAACACAAGAAAATAATATTATTAATCATGAACCAAACAATTTATACTAGAAACTAATTCCAAATTCCTCATTGTAAATCATTCCATCCAAAGAGACCAAAATTTACATAACCATAATGTCATCAGAATACTGTTTGTGTGATAACCTCAAAATTTGAATTACGTGGTTATTAATATTCTGAAAAATCATACAAAATTAATAAATTGTATGGGTATGTTATGAAGTTGGTTTGGTGTGGTAATAATGGAGTTAAGTGAGTTTAATCTCAATTTGAGACTAAAATGCCATTACGTTTAATTTTATGATTTTTCAAAGGAAGTAGAAGAAATTAAAGTGAAAAAATTATGATTCTTGGATGGAAAAATGGAGCTCGATCTCACGAACGCGTAGGCGCAGACAGTTCGTGAATCCGAGTTGAAACGAAGACGTTATGCTCGTTTGAAGTTCCTAGAACAATAATTATACGGGCTAACGTCAAAAGACCCCTATATGTTTGGGGTCATTCTCAATATAGGTCCTGGAGTATCAATTTCATCAATTTACCCCTAATGTTTTCAAACTTGTCCAATTTTATCCTTCCGTTAAGTTGAACGTTTGGTCAACCGTTAATTGCCGACGTGGCGTAGTGGGACCCACCCCAACTGACAATTTTAAAAAAAAAAACAAAAAAAAAAACCTCATCATCATCTCTTTCTCCCTCTCCTCTGCGAGCTCCCTCTCCCTCTCCCTTTTCTCTCTCCTCCGCCATCTCCACCCTCGCCCCTAGGGGTGGGCATCGGAACCGCCAAACCGCAAAACCGAACCAAACCAAACCGTAAAAAACCGTGTTGACCGGAAAAGTCAACAACCGGAACCAAAACCGAACCGGACCGGTTTGGATCGGTTCCGGTTCCGGTTTTTCACCTCACGGAACCGGTCCAATCCGAACCGGTCCAATAGAAATTATTTTTATATATTTTTAATCTTATATATATTTATATTCTTTATTTTATATATATTTAACATGTGGTAATTTTTTATTGGTTCTTTATGTTATATATATATATTTAACATGTGTATAATTTTAATTTTTTTTACAAAATTATTTAAATCCAATGCTACATTTTTAATGTTATAACTAATATTTTTCCAAATCGAACTTCAAAACGTCTCTCTTTGTATGAAATTTGATCTTTTATTAATTTTCAAGCCCAAAAATAAAACTTTAGTTGGAATTTGTATTTTAAAAAAGGTTATAAAAAAAAGTTTTAAAAAGTTTTAAAAAAATTAAAAAATAATAATAATAATAAATTAAAAAATCCGGTTCAAAACCGAAAAAACCGGAAACCGGACCGGAATCGGTGAGAACCGAACCGGCCGGATTTTTAAAAAAAATTCACTAAAACCGGACCGAACCGAACCGGTTAAATAATCCGGTTCCAGTTCCGATTTAAGGTGAGAACCGGTCCAAACCGGACCGTGCCCATCCCTACTCGCCCCTCACCCTCCCCACCACTCGGACATACTCTCCGACCCTTCCCACCTCCGACGCCATCCCCGACCATAGCCACCATAGCCATCGGCGATGTCCCTCGTGGAGAATCGCTAAGTATTCGAGGTCGGCGAATACCCAACCACCTGGGTTTTGCAAATCGAAGGTTTCTGGGTCCAAGGGAGTGGACGGTGTCACACGTTGCCTATCGGAGACGGTCGATCCGAGAGGGGCAGATTATAGGTTACGATTTGAAAGCGCGAGGGTAGAACCAGTTTTTTTCATGAAGATGATGGATATGTGATTTCATGCTCCATGGCGGCCTCAAAGCTCACGATTTTGTCAATTTTTCTGGCCCTAATTTTCTCTCATATTAGGGCTGATGTTTCAGTGCAAGGAGAAGAAGACAAGCCACTAAAGCCCATCTGATCGGACGGCCCTAATTCGTCCGCTCTGAAGATCGAGTTGGATTAGCTCAAGTCTAAGATCCACACCCTTGGTTCATTTCTCGCTTGTTCTACGATTCTAGGGATCTATAAATTTGAATTTTATTCCAAAAATTATTCGTTCTTTAAATTTAATTTGGGTGTTGGCCTATGAAATTGTGATGGGTTTTGGCTATGTGAATTGTGTATTTGGTAGATGAAATTGTGATTGGTTGTTGGGGCTGTTGGGTTAGATCAGAAGATGATCTTGGAGAAGATGGTGGCTACAGATTGTTGGTGCAGGTTGATTATGATGCTGTGGAAAGTGGAGGCTGGGTAGCGTTTGCATTTCATCAAGAGAGAGAGAGGGAGAGGGAGTGCACAGAGGAGAGGAGAGGAGAGAGAGAGAGAGAGAGAGAGAGAGAGAGAGAGAGAGAGAGAGAGAGAGAGAGAGAGAGAGAGAGAGAGAAAGAGAGAGAGATTGTCACGCCCCAAAATCGAGACACATGACAGTGGCACGTACCTTGAGGATCCCAAAAATATAATACCTAGATCTAAGAGTTATACTCTCAAGATTCCCAAAATACGATAAGCCTTTTTAATTAAATAAAACTTGTTGGATCGAGTTGTAAATAACAGCTGAAAACTAAGTAAAACAATATACAAACTTTATTGTCAAAATACCAACCCCATAGGTCAAGGAAGAGTACCTGTAACCTCATAAATTATTTTACAAACCATAAATATTAAATACACACCAACCATCCAGAATTTATACGGAGGAAGGAAATGAACAAGAAGCATCCTCAAGCTCTTAGGAAAAGAAATCATGCCCTGTCAGAGATGAAGAGGTACACAGACCAAATGTGTTGACAGGTAGAGGAACAACACCAAGTATAGCGCAAGGATTTTTATCTACATGAAAAAGTAGGGGTTAGCATCACATACATTCATTTGCCCCATAGGAGGCTCCTGGCCAAGTTTGAAAAATAAATAGCAAAATAGTATAGTAGTGTTCATGAGTAAAAGTGAAAAGAATATACACAACACAAGCCATTTCCATATAAACATAGGATCAAAATAGTTGGCATGTTCACACAACTTTCACAAACGTTTCCTGGGTACCCATAATATGTTTGTCTGACAACCGATCCCTATAGAAAAACTACCCATACTAGAAATAAAAATAACCAACTTACCTAGTACGGTAGCGAGAGTGTTCATTTCAACGGTTACACCTCGTTGACTATACCTCACGTGTAGGGTATTGGTAAAGTCTGTTCACGTAATCCCTCCGGAGGTTTAGGGAATCGAAACCCAAAGAAGCCGCTATGCCCCTTTCACCCTCAGGTATTCGAGGATAATTCCCGCATGCGTATACCCTCAAAACTTTGGAGAACCAAAGCCAAGCATTCATAAAACCAAACAATATGACATCCAAAAACAGTGCATCTTTCGCACACAACAATATTTACTATGTCATACATACACAAAATACAACTCCAAGAGTGGGTGCCCCTACCTGGAATCTAAAGCTTAAGCCTGACTTGCCATCTGCACATTCGAACTCAAACGAACCACTGCTGAGCAACTGAATCATAATCCAACATTCAAAAATATTACGAAAAATCCTTGATTGCTCTTTGTTCCAAATTACAACTTAATCCTCATAAGTCCTTGAAGTTTCATCTCTGGCCTGAAAACGGTAAAATCATGGTACAGTAAAATTAAAGTCTAAATAGTACTTTGTTGTTCATACACATGGACCAGAGGAACATGTATAATTTAGTTCAGGAATTTTAAGGAAGGAAAATGACAAAAAGATTATCAAATTTGATTAGATTTCAAATGGACAGAGTGACGACATATGGAGCGTATTTTAGGAATAACTTGAAAATTACCTGATTATAATATAATACGAATTGAGTATTTGACAATTTTAAATTGGGCAGCATAACAGCTAAGAAAAATAAATACGTAATTAAAACAAACGAAATACGATGTATGAAGTAGAGATTATCTCGTGAGCAATAATAGAATACGCAGATGAATAGTAAAATACACTGATGAATATTAACTTCCCAAAAATGATAGATAACGACGCTTGCTACCTTCTGGAAGTGAATAGTAACTTTTGACAAATAGTACTCATGAATAGTGACTTTTCGGGATGAATAGTAGATTTGTGGTGAGTAGTGTTTTGGGTGGATAGTATCTAGGGTAAATAGTATTTTGCGTGGATAGTATATGTGGTAATTAGTTATTCCAAAGAATGTCGGAATAGTAACTCTAATGGAGGAGAAAGAGAGCAAGAGAGGGAGGATGAGAGAATTCTGATTTTTAGTGTGAAGGAAATGAGAGAATTGGGGGGTATTTATAGAATTCCTCAACGGCTCGGATCCATTCGAATATTTAATTCAGAGGCCCAGATTAAAAAGATGAGTTTTGGATCATGTGTAGGAAGGTATATGATAGCTCCAAGATGGATGGTCCAGATGCATTCCCAACAACTAAACTAAAGGCCTAAATCAAGTCAAAAGTCTTTGATTTGGTCTACGGTGCAGATCTGATCTAGAATAAGATCAATAGCTTAGATTAATCATGTGTACGGTATAATGCTATATACCATAGTTTTCCAACCAATTAGATGTTAACATGTGGCAAGGTGACAAGTTCCAACCAATCCCAAAATGCCATGTGGAAATTCCAATTTTAATTTCCTATTTTCCCACTTCGAAAATTCACTAAAAATACTTCCGAGTTCATAAAAATATCACAAACTCGTAATGACGTCCATTATTTTTCTAAGAAGTCAAAACACCAAAATTCTAACTTCACAATTTCGGAAATATATTAAGCTTGAACATAATGTTAATATTTAATTGAAAACAAATGCCACTTACCTCAAAATGGACCGTGCAATTTTTACGGTGTGCAAAAAATATTTGGGAATTTTTTCAGGGTGTCACAGAGATGATGGGGTTTTTTTAAATTTTATTTTCTTATTTTTTCTGGTTTTTTAAATTGTTAGTTGGGGTAAGTCCAACGGCTACCACGTCCGCAATTAACGATTGACCAAACGGTCAACTTAACGGAAGGATAAAATTGGACAAGTTTGAAAACATTAGAGTGTAAATTGATGAAATTGATACCCCGGGGCCCATATTGAGAATGAACCCAAATCTATAGGGGTCTTTTGACGTTAGCCCTTATTTTTGTCCGAAGGTTAGAAAGACTCGCATGAGGGGCAATTTTCAGCGGAGGTGATTGACACCACCTATGTCGATCGAAAGCTGAGAGTTCCGTGAGCATAACCCAATTGGAATCACGGCGACGCCATAAAGTTGGCTAGTGAATAGTGAAGTCAACGACTTCAACCGGTGGTTTGAGCCACTTCCGATGCGATTCGGACTTCGATGTAAGTATAAAACTTGCTCTACTCGTTGTTGTAAACATTGTGGCATAAGTCTTGACCATCGATTCTAAGGTTTTCTGTCACCGGATAGTACCCCGAATAACCATTCGAGGTGGCGGCGAGTGGTGGCCCGGATTAGTTTGTAATAACTTGAGGGTTAGTTGTTATTGAAAATTCAGGGTGTGACATCTCTGTCGTGGCCTCAACCAATTTCCTTACTAGAGCTTTGCTTTTCAACTTCATCAGGATTGAATTGCCAGCTCTGAACATGTTGCCAGTTTTTTAACGAAAATAAAGGGCAAGAATTTATATCAACTCATAAACACTAGAAAAGTTGGCAAGACCCAGAAGCTTAAGATCAATCAAAGCCTTCACCTCCCCTCCCCACCTCACAAATCCTGGTAGCTATAAGATGCTTTTTAGTCCAACCTCAATTAAGAGCAATCTGTGTAACTATCAGACTCTATTCAGACAATGGTTTTGTCTGTAGATTTTACTCAATCAAAACAAACCTACTATTCCAAATGGTCACACAAAGCTAACAACATATAGGAGAAAATGGAACATCTTTGTCTTAGTGCACAAGTGAACCCTTGAAGTAAAGAATGAACAAAATGTTTTCCAATGGAAGATAATGGCAAATAGTTTTATGTTTTCATTTAATTATTGAATTTGAAATTCGTGTACATCCTTCTCACAACAACTCACCAATCATGTTCTTCTTACACTTCATTTATTTTCATCATCTGAAATTCCGTCAATTAAATTCATGCCAAGCAGAGAAAGAACTATAACATCTTGACACCTGTGTTCTTCTTAAACAGTCATTTTTACCCAAATACAGTCATTTCTACCCAAATTGTTCTTTAACATTGAGTTGAATCCTGTATTTTGCAATGATCTCAATCTAAAGATGAATTGAATTAGTGATGATGTGAGGGCGAGAGGTAACAATGACAGCTCTGGTTGTTGCATTGGCATTGTGTAGTGGTTTTGTTTTGTGTTCCTACTACTAATAACGGTGGGATTGCTAAAAACGGATAAGAGATGATCAAATCCTAACCAAGTAAAGCAAGACGGTTGACCGAGCGAGGAATAGGCTTCCCCGTCAATCTCTGGTACACACATCGTTACAGAAGTGGTTGCAGTGCTTATTAGATTATGTGAGGTTCCAGTTTAAGTTTTGCACAAAGCCCTCAAAATCTCAAGACCGGCCTTGAATCTGGTACACACATCATTACAGAAGTGGTTGCAATTGTTGATGATAAGATGGTATGTGTTTCCAGAGTACTCTTGTGCTAGTTTGTCCATAAATGCACGGACCTCCTTGGGACCTAAATCTGTTCTTCCGATCAAAACTGATTTTCTGAATACGAAGGCAGGACATTGTTTTGGTTCCACTTCAAAAATCCCAGTCGTTGCACGGTGATGCGCTCCAAAAGCATATTCAACAACACCATGTACTACAACACATAGAACTGGCTTCAGAAGAGTGCACCCTTATCAATACCATTCGATTAGGGTGGGGTGGGGGTTCCCTTTTCTCAATTTTTTTCAGACGACTCCATCTCCTCTCTCATTTTCTCTGTCGTCGACTCCATCTCCTCCTCTCCTCCCAGCCATCGTCGCAGGCCAGCTTCTCAGCCTCCTTTTTCCTCTCTCATCCTAAACACTACCTGATCCCATTCCTCAGTGACCTCCAGGTACGATATTTCAGTGCAAAGCTTTGATTTTTGTTGGATTATTCATTTTGTTTTGGCAATTTAATATTTTGGTTTATATTACTATTTGGATTGTTCGTTGATTTGGTTTGTTTGGTTTTGTTCACTGTTTAGGTAAGTCTAATTTTTATCACAATCGTTACTAAAACTTCAAAAATTAAAAAGAAAAAAAAAAGTCATATTCATCATACGAGCCGCCGCTCAGTACTTACTCTGTTTCCTCTGGTTTCTCTATTATCATTTATTGGGTTCTTGTTTCTTTTTGCAGTTCATTGAAAATCAAAAACACCCACCTCTAGCAATGCTTAAACATCCAAAAGGTTAGAAACCCTATTGATTAGATATTGTCATTTCCAATTAGAACTGGGTTTTAATTCTTCGAGCCCATCATCGTGTTTGGCACCCCAGAAAATTGCAGAAACAGTGTTGCGATTTTCTGGGATTTGGATACCAAACCAGCCAAATCAGTCTCGCCCTATGAAGCCGCCGTTAAGCTCAAGACGGCAGCTTCTTCTTTCGGGCTCGTTGGTAAGTATTCATTGAAGATGGAGAAGTATAAGAATGCTGCAAGGGATGTCTTGACACCCAAGGTGGGGCGGAGATTGGCAGATGAGGTGAAGCAGGCGGGTTTTTGGTCCGGAGCTCGGTGGATAACCCTCAGAGGGCGGGTGCTGTATTGAGGAATTGATAACAGTAGAGAAGATTGAAGAAGAAAGAAGAGAAAAACTTAGAAATTTTGTATTGATTTTTCGTAATGAATGATTACAGTGTAAAGCTAGGCTTATATACCTGATAACAAAACTTAAAGATTAAGTAAACTCAGCTTAACAAACTAACAGATTCTATTAACAATACTAACAAGACCACAACCTGAAGCTGACTTGGACAATATAGTGATCATTTCCCCTCAAACCCAGCTGGACTGCTAAGTTGCAAATTTCTACAATGTCTCAGAAAAATAGGACCATGCAAACCCGTTGTAAAGATGTCTGGCACTTGTTCTTCAGTATGAATGTACTGCATAATCAAGTCCTTTTTCTGTACTCTTTCTCTTACAAAATGAAAGTCAATATCTAAATGTTTGATCTTAGAATGATATACAGGATTGGAACTTAAGGCAAGGGCTGAAAGATTGTCACAGTAGATTGTAGGAGGTTGAGGTAAAAACACCTTCAGATCAAGTAAAATCTGTCGAACCCAAGCTACATCAGTTGTTGTATTAGCCAATGCCCTGTACTCAGCCTCAGTTGAACTTCTAGAAACAGAATTTTGCTTCTCGGATTGCCAAGATACTGGATTGTTTCCAAGAAACACCACAAAACCAATAGTTGATCTGCGAGTGTTTACATCTGAGGCCCAATCTGCATCACTATAAGCATGAAAATCCCAAGATCCACTTGTGAAAGTCAGACCATGATCCAAAGTGCCGTGAATATATCTCAGGATTCTCTTAACTAACTGAAAGTGTAATTTTGAGGGCTGAGTCATATATTGACATACAGTATTAACAACATAACAAAGACCAAGTCTAGTAAATGTTAGGTACTGTAATGCCCCTACCACACTTCTATAGATAGTAGGATCAGATAAAAGCTCACCCTCAAACTTCAAAACTTGACAATGAGGTTTATAAGGAGTGGCACAAGACCTACATGTAGTCATACCAGCTTTGGCAAGTAAGTATGTAGCATACTTTGCTTGAGTCACAAAAATATCCCCAACACTATTATAAGAAATCTGCAATCCTAAGAAAAATGTTAATCTGCCCATGTCTTTCATGTCAAACACTTCACTCAACTCATCAATAATTTCTTGAACTAGATCAACCTTAGAACCAGTCAATATGATATCATCAACATATAACAAAAGGATGACAATATCTGAACCAATGGCCTTCACAAACAGACTAGGATCATAATGAGATGAAATAAAGCCAAGAGCTGGAAGGTAACCTGTGAATTTAGCATTCCATGCTCTTGGGGCCTGTTTAAGACCATACAATGATTTCTTCAGACGACACACATAATCGTGGATCTTTGTGAATCTTCAAATCCCTGAGGTTGACGCATGAAAACTTCTTCATCAAGGTCACCGTGAAGAAAAGCATTCTTCACGTCCAACTGCCTAAGAGACCACTTGTTCATAGCTGCAATACCTAAAATCAATCGAACAGTGGTATGTCTGACCACAGGACTAAAAGTCTCACTAAAATCCAAACCAGGGGCTTGACTAAAACCTTGTGCAACCAGTTGAGCCTTATGTCGAGCTATAGTACCGTCAGAATTCCTCTTAATGCGATAAACCCATCGACTACCAATAATATTCTTATGCAGTGGTGTAGGAATCAACTCCCAAGTACCCTGTGTATGTAAAGCCTCAATTTCCTCTTGCATATCTGTAACCCAAACAGATGATTGAGAAGCAACCTTATATGTAGCGGGCTCAGTAGCGTCACTAAGAGAAGGAAGAGTAGTAAAATAACACTAATAATTTGGAAACTGTTTAGCTTGAATGATTCCATGTTTGGATCTAGTCTGCATATTATGATGATTCAAAGAGGAAGAACCCATTACTGAAGAGGAAGAAGGCAGTGGAGACAACACTTGCAATTGAGGTGCAGTAAGCACTGGAAAAGATGAAGTATGGGCAGGAGAAAAATCTGTAGAAACTACAAGAAGAGGGTTTGAAACTGCAGGAAGAGGATTTGAAACTGAAGTGGCAAAGGAACTGTCCTAATTTTGGAAAGTGATATCATTTTGCAGATGTATCAGAAGAATGCAGAGGAGAGGCAAGCAAATTTTGTGCTATTGGAATTAGAATTGGTATAGACTGAGAAATGGTGGAACCAGAAGAACCAGTCTCTATTGACTGACTACATGATGGTGACTTAAAAGGAAAGAGACTTTCATCATGTACCACATGTCTGGAAATCACAAACTTCATAGTAGAAGGGTTATAACATATAACACCCTTATATCCTGGAACATAACCCATAAAGATGCACTGTCTAGTCCTTGGTTGAAACTTATGATCATTATAAGGGCGAATATAAGGATATACACCAGAGCCAAAAATGTGAAGATGCTTAGAGCACTTCCAGCAGAGGGGACCAAGGGGAGGGTTGGGGGGGGTTTGGCCCCAAATGGCGTTTCCAGAACAAACCAAGGCCCGGGCTGCTTGGTGGGGTCCACGGAAACGGGCTGGCCCAAGGGCGGGCGAGCCCCAGTCCAAAACTGGGGGCGACGTCGTGATGACGTCGACAACAAAAAAATTTAAAAAAATAAAAAAATCTTTAAAAAATACAAAAAAATTCAGAATTTTTTTAAATAAATACTTAGTCATATTTTTCACTTCCCACACCAAAAATCTTACCCGAAAATATTGTCCAAATTAATTGTTTAGGTAAACAAATTTGTGAAAAAAACCAAAAAATGAATAGTGTTTGCCTTTTGCCATGGCAACTGCTGGAAGCACACATTGCTTTTTGCAAGGGCAGCCACTATTCACGTGAATAGTAGCTGCCCTAGCTCCCCCCTTGCCATGGCAAGGGTTTCACTGCTGGAAGTGCTCTTAAGAGACAGGGCCTTGCCAAACAATTTCTGAAAAGGAGAGTGATTGCCAAGGGCCAAACTAGGCATAAAGTTAATCAAGTAAGCAGCATGTGCTACACAATGATACCAAAAATGACCAGGCAAAGATGCAGCAGCGGAAAGAGTCAAAGCTGTCTCAATTATATGGCGATTCTTCCTTTCGGCCATCCCATTTTGTTGAGGCATATAAGGACAAGATAACTAATGGAGGATGCCATGTGAATCAAGAAAGATATAAACGGCTTACTATTAAATTCGCCACCGCCATCAGTTTGAAACAATTGAATCTTAGCAGCAAATTGATTAGTAACAAGAGCATAGAGCCTTTGAAACAATGCAAACACTTCAGATTTATTGAAAAGTGGATAAAGCCACAGATATCTGGTACACTCATCCACAAAACTAACATAGTACCTATATCCATCTATGGATTTATGTCTCTAGAGACCCCAAACATCACGTGTATCTTCCGAAAAGGCACAAGAGACCTATGGTGATCACTCGGAAATGACAACTTATGCATTTTTCCTTGTAAACAGGCAGAGCAAACCATAGAAACTGAATCAGTAGAACTAGACAAGGCTGAGGCTTGAAGCATAATTCTCACAACTTCATTTGTAGGATGCCCTAACCTGTGATGCCAAATAGAAGTCTTTATGTACTGACCAAGATATGCAACTGGAGGTGATGAAGAAGACGAAAAGCCTTGAGAAACTGATGAAGCAGCAAGTGGAATAGGATATAGACCTTGACTACTCCGACCTTGAAGAAGAACTTTCTTGGTGAGCTTGTCTTGTATGCAAAAACCATAAGCATCAAAAGTTATGAGAAATTGATTATCTCGACACAATTGATGAACCGATAATAGAATGGCGGTGAGTTTAGGAACATGAAAAACAGATGGAAGAGATAATGGTTTGGAGTTGGCACAAGAAAGAGAAGTAGTGCCAAGACTATGAATTTCCAAACCTTCCCCATTACCGACAGTAACATGCTCATTAACATCACAAGAAGTGACATTTTGGAGAGGAGAAGCATTGCCAACCATGTGATGAGAAGCACCAGAATCTGCAATCCAAACTTGCTCGGGATAATATGAGGTTTAAGCAATCATGGCAGCAATAGAAGATGGTGGAGCTTGACCTTGAAAAGAGTAATTGGATCTGTGAATACAGTCCAAAGCAGCATGACCTCGCTTGCCACATATCTGGCACTCAACCATAGTGGAGGGAGGAGAAGAGGTTGTATTACGATAGTAACAGTTTATGGCAGTGTGACCACGTTTACAGCAAATTTGGCACTCAGGCACAACATGAGATCTGTAGCCATGAGAACCACCCCCATGAGGTCCACAAAAACCAGAAGAAGGGCGAAACTGAGAGTTCGATGGGCGAGCAACACCATAAAACCTTCCTCGACCAGAATTAGCCATAGAAGGGCTTCGAGAACCAGAATCATGAGAAGAATGAAAACCACCAGATGAATTCACATGCAGTAAAGGAGGAGAGGAATTCATAACAGAATGATCATAAGAACCCATAAATGCAACAGGAAAAGAGGATGGAGTTGGCAATAATCCTGAACCTGAAGCAATAGAGGAAGCTGAAGAATCAGAAGAAGCAAGAGATGTATACAAAGCAGTGTGAGTCACAACATGAGCCTCGGCAGTTTGCTCAGCAGCGAGAAGTTGAGCTCGAAAATCCTTTAGTGTAATTGGAGAATCACGAGCAATCAGCACCGTTTTGATAATATCATATTCTAAAGGCAAACCATTCAAAGCAGCAATGACAAAATCATCATCGGAAACCTTGATTCCTGCAGCATTCAACTGATCACGAATGTGCTTAAGGCGAAGCAGGAACCTTTCAATGGAATCGCCACCTTTTTGAGCAGTTTGAAGCTCTGTTTTCAAATGATTTATCCGCGCCCGAGAAACAGAAGCGTAGCGATCAGAGAGGTGAAGCCATGCTTCACGAGCAATAGTACTGCAAATAACGTATTCAATTGCTTCATTAGAAAGAGATGCGATGAGAAGACTCAAGAGCGCCTTATCGGTGCGAAGCCATTCTTTATACGCCACAGTGAGCACGAAGTGTCAGTTTCTTCATCCACAAGGGCGAACTGAGGAGGCGGAACAGAGGAACCATCGAAATGGCCAAAAAGTTCATAACCTTGAAGAACCGAAGCAATTTGATAACTCCATTTCAGGAAGTTGTCGTCGGCAAGATGAATAGTCAGCATGCCAAGAAGACTTTCAACCTTGAAAGAAGAAGAAGCCATTACGAAGTTAGGGTTTTAGGACACAAAGAGAAGAAATTCGTAGAGAAATTAGGGCTTTGAAGAAATTCACACAAAATTTAGGATGTGAAATCGAATAATTGAGAAGAAGAGAAAGAAAGAGACGCGAAAACAGAAGAACGAGATCAAAGAGACACAGAAGCAGAGGAACAGGATCGATTAGACTGTGAAAACCACTAAGGGCTCTAATACCATGATAACAGTAGAGAAGATTGAAGAAGAAAGAAGAGAAAAACTTAAAAATTTGTATTGATTTTTCGTAATGAATGATTACAGTGTAAAGCTAGGCTTATATACCTGATAACAAAACTTAGAGATTAAGTAAACTCAGCTTAACAAACTAACAGATTTTATTAACAATACTAACAAGACCACGTGACCTCCATGTGCTGTTAACAACCTGAAGCTGACCTAGACAATATAGTGATCAGGAATCACATTGTGGATATGATGGATCACAGGAGAGCTGAGTGTTTGATGCTTGTGTCAGATGATTTGGATGTTGTGATGGAGGCCAGGCTTAGATGTCTCAAGACGGTGGTTGTGGGGGATTTTGGCAACGGGGCTCTGAAGAGGGTTGGGGATTTGGGGTTTTCTCGGAACGAAATTCTAATTGGGAAGGCGAAGAAGGAGGCGGTGTCGGTTGTGGGGAAATGGAAAGACCGTGATGTGTTGAAGAGATTGGAGTGGACATACAAGCCAGATGAGGAGCAAAGTGTGCATTGCTGGGATGAGGAGATTGATGGTGAAAGCGAAGAGGAGGAAATTGAAGGTATTGTTGGTGGTGGAGTGAATGACAATTAAAGGAAGGATGATAGTGGCAGATGGTGGGAGCTTGACTCTGATACTGATGCCTCTAAATGTTGATCTTTTGGTGATAGAGAACTGGGAAATTCTGTGTCACTTGTATTCTGAGTTGTACCACACAAAAAAAACCTGGAGGCATCTCAATTGTTTTTCCACATGTGAATTTATTTTTGCCTTCAAAATGATTTCAATAAAAAATACATTCATGCATTTCGCATTTGAATTATATTTATTAGTTGTTTAACGTTTCAGTTTCACCTCCAGTTTTTTTTTTTAATTTTTAAATGATTTCAATTAAAAAAATCAAGACTTAACAAAGAAAATGAGAGAGATGATAAACAAAGCTTAAACAAGCAGAACCTTGGAAAGTCCAAAGATTAATGAATGGCATGAACCTATTAAAATTTCCAATGAATCTGCCCCGTATTATTCATTGCAACAATATGAATGATAGAATTCATGCTCTGCTCAAATCTTTTCAAAAGATAATGACAATTAGTAACATGCTCTGTCACTTTTAGCTCACAGGCTATCCTCCATAGACATTGAATAAACTAGCTCAAATGAGACTCAACTACATTTTTATTATGAATTAGTACCTCAAAATGTTGTGCATTCGAAGCCTGTATATAGGAATGTGTCACTTGAGACAATTGTTCAAGTCCCTCTCCTCCTGGCAGGAATTATAGATTGACATGCCACATGCCCAGTAATATATAGAGTGCCAAGAGTGGTATTGAGCAGCTGTTCTTTGAGAAACGTCCCCAAGATATTGCCACCAAGTCCTTTTGCAAACCCAAGTAATCTCCCGCTGAAGGGCTCAGTCTGTCACAATTCAATATAAGGGAGACTTTCACTCACACCCCCTGAGGTTAGGCATAATTGTTTCTGTTTTGCTAAATTGAATCGGTTCTGTTAAAAGTAGTTTGGTTTCTGTTTTGCTGAATTGGAATTTAACTGATAACTAGTTTGGTTTCTGTTTTGCTAAATTATTTTTTGTTTTATGAAATTAGTTTGAAAGTAGGTTCTCTAAATTAGTATATTTTTGTGTTCTAATTGTATGTTTTGCAATTTGTTGTATATTAAAGCAGGGATGGACCAATTTGAACAATTGCCTAGTAGTAGTAATGAAGTATGCTCTTCTTTCGCATCTGCATCATCACCATCAACTACTCTACCCAACCTCAAGCCCAAACATCTCAACTGAGTGATCTTCTACCATACCTCCTTCCGAGACTAGAAAATAATCAAGAGAAAAAGGGAGGTATAAGATCACTTTGAAAAGTATGATGATGTAGTTGAGACTGTGAAGAAGGATGGTAGCAAATCTTCGATATACAAAAAGAGAGCTAGGTGCAAGCATTGCTCTATTAATTATGCCGCGGACCCCAATTTGAATGGGACCAAACTTCAACTGTGACTGAGTTTTTTAATTGTTTGTGTATAAGCCGCCATGAATCTAATTTTGATTCTAAGTAGTACGAGTAGGACAATGCTCTACTTGTTTATATCTAGTTCCACTCATTTTCAATGAATATACACAAATTTGTCATATCAATTGCTAATAGAAAATATAGTTATTAACGGGATATCATTGAGGTGAGAAATTGCTGGTTGCAATGACCACCATGTATTTTGTACACAATTGAAAAAATTATAGTTATCTTTTTTTCGGATTAGCCCTTGCAGCTCAAATAGTAAACAAGTTCATGGTCTTTTTTTTTTTATATAGGTGCAGCTCAAAATTTAAAACGGGTGCCATGTAGGATTAAATGTTGTTCATGTATTATTGAGAAATTTGCATAAATACCATATGAACTACACATTTTGTGGGCATTGACAACAGGAAATTTAGTTATATTACAATGCAATTAAGAGGACAACTTTCTTTGTCAACTACGACAAAGAAAGTTGAAAGAGCCCCCAATATGTGATGAGCAAAATCTTCCCAAATCTCCCATTGTCGAGCCTCCAGTTGAAAGAGTTGAATCTCAAAGAGTTAATGATGATCATGATTTTAATATCAATTATCTTGAGCGTGATCAAGGATTACGTCGTCTAATATGCAAATATCTAGTGAATGAACAAGATAATGTGCGAAGAGCATATATTCTATTAGGACCATGTCAACTCGAGTTAGAAGATTATCCAAGCCACTTAGAAGGGGGGACTTCCGTCGATTTAACAAAAAGTGGTTTGGCTAATTCACTTGGCTTGAGTATTCAGTTGCTAAGAATAAGGTATTTTATGTCCCCCTGACTAGGTGTATCTTTTTATGTTTATTAATGAAATTCACTAAATGCAGTTCGAGTTTAGTATGTAAGTTTTATACAACCGGCTTTTGAATCCTGGAATCGCCACGCCCAAAATCTAGAGTTTTTCATCCACCAACGACGAGGAATGGAAAAGTCCACAAGAAATACCCACCTCCCACTCTATCATTAGTCGAAGATTTGGGGTTTGTGCTTGGGTTTCACAGGTGCGTCTTGGAGATTTGGGGTTTCGCCATTGAAGGAACTCGAATTTGGTCTGTCTCCTGGTGGTTTTTGGTGTTAGGGTTTTTCTTGTTTCTTTGTTTTCTCTTTTGAGAACTCTTTAGGTTTAGGAATTCACAAACCATGGCTTGATGGTCTACGACAACATCAGATGGGTTGGGTGATTTGAGTTTCAAAGGTTGGGTGGGGCTAAATTGAGTTTCTGGCAAAAGAGGAGAAGGGGGTGGTGTTGGGTGGTGATATGCTAGTTTTCTTTTATTTATTATTTATTTTTATAATTTGAATTTTGCTTGTTTTTGTTTTTGTTTTTAACATTTTTTTAATATTGTACTTTGTAAAATGACAAACTAAACCTTATAATTGACGGAGAATTGAATGGAAGTGTAAAAACTTGACGGCAGTAGCTAAATTGGCGATAAAATTTAGTATAAGGGCTAAATTGACAAGAAAAAAGTTTACGTTAGTTATTTCGATAAGCGTGATAATTCATGATGTTTTTCGACAGATAACCCAAACTGAAATTGTTATCAAACGGCCGCAAATAAAGAATAAAAGGCAACATACTTATCTCTAATGGGCCCTTTTTTGGGTCTATAGTGGGCCGTTTAGATATTGGTTTGTTAATATTTTTTCTTCAAAACTTATCTCGGCTAAAGCCCATCACAGCCTTGATTGTGGCTTTCGACCTTGACCTGTGGTTCTCCTTTAATTTCCCATTCAGGACTTTCCCACACAATTTGCTAAAATAGCTAAAATACTTTCTGGGAAAAGAAGGGTAAAACATAGCCAGCAATAGTTAAAACTTGTTTTCCTTTTTAATACAGCAGTTGGACCACCAGAGAGTTGCAGTTGAAGTTTCATACTAGAGTTGACGACCAGAGTCTGAAATGGCTTGCTAGGGTTTCTGTTCAAATTGCCCAAAACCCAACCAATTAATCGACACAATGGAGGACCTCGCAAATGCATTCTCTGTGCTGGAGCTTGACGCTGAAGACGACGATCAAGCGCGAGAGGCCTCTTCTGTTTCCAAACAGAAAGATGACACTACAAAATCTTCAGGTTAATTCATTTTCCATTGTTACTGTAAGTCCAGGGTTAGGGTTTAGGGTTTAGGAATTTCTGAAAGCCATTGCTTATCTGAAATGCTAGCTTTTGCTAAATGCAACTCTTTTTCTCTATCTTCTAAGAGTTGCTTAAGTATATTTGATTATTCAGCCCCAGATTGTGAACAAGTTGGAGAAAAGCTTGACGCTTTTTTCAGTTTTCTGGATTGGTTGTGTATAAGATTAAGCTTCCTGAACTTACTGGTTACTAGTGAAGCTTCCTGAACTTATTTGGCTGTGTATTTCTAGGGGTACTGATTGAGCCGATTAGGAAGGATTTCTAGGCCTACGGATTGAGCTGATTCAACTAATTTCTAGGGGCACCTAGGAAATTTTTATTGACTTTTATACTTTCTATTTTATTTTATTAGTTATATTTGTGGATGTTATATACTTACATATACAACTCAATTGAAGATGTTCCCTAGCCAACAAAGTTCTTATTTTTGAAGGTCTGTTTTTGGGAGCCTTTTAGGGGTGTTTTTGGTTGTGAGGTTTTGTTTTGTTTTGTTTTGTTTTGTTTGACGATGGTGTTGTTCAGTGGATATCTTGTCCACTCCATCTTTTATTTTCATTTAGCTGTAGTAAAATTTTGTTTCTCACGGTTAAAATTCATAATTTTTTCTAAATGTTTTCTTTAAACGGAAGCCATGTTCATGGTAGACTATAAAACTGGGTATTTATTTAACCATATATGGTTTTCTCCAGGTGAACTATTGATTGATAATCTAGCTGGGGTGATTGAAGTATATGAATATCTTCATACTAATGATGCATCTTTGAGACAGGCAAGAAGACAGAGAAGAAAGTCAACAACTCTAATGAGATGTTGCTAGTAAATGAGAAAGAGAGTCAGCAAAATCCAGTGATGCCTCCAGAAGAGTGCAAGTTGCCCCTGGTATGGATTGACTTGGAAATGACTGGTGAGAATAATATTGTTTGGTCAGAATATAAGAATGTCTAACTAAATAACAATGATAATTTGTTTGCTACTCTTTGGAGACAAACTCTGTGGGGATACGGAGTAAATACATGTTACAGGACAGAAATTAATTGTTGTTAATGCCCATGGAAAGGCATCTCTCAGTTCCTTTCCATGTTCTCTAATCTTCTCCCATTTCTATAGAATCTCTTTGCCACATAATGCTTTGAATGCTACTATGTTTTTTTTTTCCATCTTCCATCTCTCCATGGTTGAGATATCCGGAGGTTGTAGAGCTTTCTCCCTGTGCTTCTTGATTGAGAACATCACTGTCAGTCTAGACTTGACAGAAGGCTTTGGTGTCTTGAGTCATAGGTATTCTCTCCTGTTAGTCCTTTTTCAACACATTGATAATCAATCACACTGTTCCAATGTTTAGTCCATCCCTAATGATTTCAAAGGGCAAAGTTCCTGGTTATGGTTGAATAAATACTTATGAGGCCCTTTAATCAAAGGGGCCATATTTTCATTTATCCCCTCACTGGTGTACTAGGTGGAAAGGGGTTGCAGAGATCATTGATAATCTCTTTCTTCATTGCCCATTGACTTTGAGATTGACTTGGATGCTGCCCTTCTCATGTACTGCCTTATTGGTGGAGAGTTTGTGTGCTTTTAGTGGATTGTAGAAGGTAAAGGTGCTCCCGACATGGGGCATGTTACCCATAATTTTGGCGATATGGACTGAGAGGAGCAACTTAATCTTTATGGGAAGGATGGGGAGTCTGTCGATTGCCTATGGGATAAGGCTAGATTAATGGCTTTGCTTTGGGCACCAGTTTCTATTGCTTTCTTTGACTGCCGCTTCTTTCGTCAAAACTGGATTGGATGCTGCTGTTTCTTAGGTTTTCTGATTGTAGTTTCCTGGTTCTTGTTCTGTTTTGTTTGGATAGGAGTCGTTTTGACTGTTTTTCCTGCTAAGGATGTTTGGCCTGGATTGAGAGTTGTTAGTTGTGGACTAGTAGTCGACTATGATTGTACTTTTCATATTTTTTTTACTTATTAATCTACTCATTCTGTTTCCTATCTGAAAACAAAATTAATGAGGCACATATAATATGTAATGCTAGACCTGTACTTAAATTAAATCAAAGTTACCTATTCTTATGTTGTCTGTTTACAGACCAATTAATAATTTATATGGTAAATTTTCCCTAAAATGTGATGACCTGAGGATTTTCAAATTTATCTTCTCTTTTACTGCTGTTGTGCAGGTTTAAATGTTGAAGTTGATCGGATACTGGAGATTGCCTGTATAATTACTGATGGAAAATTAAACAAATCAGTAGAGGTATTTTCTCAATTAGCATCAGATTTGTATTATTAGTTTGCATAACTTATTTATTTATTTTAGGGTTATATTGTCTCTATGCCTCTGTTTGTGTTTTTCCATTTTCATAGTTTGCAAGTGTTGTTAACTACTTTATATATCGGCACCATTAAATCTTCTCATATATTTCTTTCTGTATTTATCTTTGGGCTATATATGCCTCTATGTGTCTGTTCGTGTCTCTCCATTTTTAAAATATTGCAACTGCAGTTGTTAACGACGTTATTTATCTGTACCACTTAGTCTTCTCATATATTTGTATCTTTGTCACTGAGTGCTGTTTAAAATATTGTAATTTTAAAGGAGTGAATTTCAGTAAATGGTATAGTTTTCAATATTGTATCTATTAGCACACTTAGTTTTGTTTGTTCCATATGTTTTATTGACTTTATGCACAAACAGAAGATATACATTCTTTCATTTTCTGTCCTGTGGAAAGATATAATGAAATCTTGTTTTCACATGTAAATCCTGTCAGTGAACATCATATATTGGGACATATTCTGAGATTTTGTGAAAGAACATTTATAAGAAGTCAACTATATGCCTCAAATGACATGAGTTTTCTCTCAGTAGAGTATCATACATAATTAACATGCATGTCCTATAATTTTTTTTGCTGCAGCTTTGTTCATCCAATCCAATTTTTCGTAGTTTTGGTATGTTATTCTAAAGAAACATTTAGAAAATAGTACTTCCTCTTTTTAGATATTACATGCATTCTAAAGAGTCTTCAGTCAGTCGATCAATTCTCTTCCTTCAGTTAATTAAATTTCAGTTTGCTATTTAGGGGAACTCAAAGAACATCTGTCAGCAGTTTGTAATTTATTTATGTGAATTTAGTGAGTGTTTGAGACTCATGATATCTTATGGTGGGTTTCAGAAGACCAAAAGATCTCAGATAGGTTCATTACTAGGTTTCAAAAGGTCAGGTTTGAGTTTTGACAATCCTCAAAGAAGCTTTAGGACTGATTCACTGGCAGCTTAACTATGATGAGAACATTTCAAGGCTTCCACATTTTCCCATTTTCTTCCTTAAGAGACTGGAAATGGGTTGTCTTCATCAAATCTGTTCCTGTCATAATATATATATTGGACAGGTACCATTACCTCCCTCAGGGATTCACCAACTCATTGAACCAAATTTAAGAGTACTTGGGAAGGCTGGATCATTATTTGATAGCTTTGTCTTCGTAAGCTGCCATTTAAGCTTTCTTCTTGGTTCTATTATCCTCCTGTAGAATATGCAGACATGGTTGCTCTAATTAATGAGCTGACATGATACAGAGCATAAAAAAAGATAAAAAGGTGTAAACGAAACTAGCACCTGTTGTTTAACTTACCAAGATAGCACACGACTCTTCATCTTTTTCAGTGTCCTTTTCCCAACTCTTGTTTACTCAAATTGTTGTTTTTGGGATTGTAAAGGCTACATTTTTTTTGGTTTGTTTTCCATCATCATGTAAATTTGAATTTAAACAGAACACCTGACTGAGTTAAGGATCTTTATTTATGCGAATACAATGAGATGTTATCCTATTGCTTTATTCTTATTCTTATTTTCTTTGAGTTCACTTGTTTATTTTATTTTATGTTTATCATTTGTGCTCAATTTCAACATGCATCTTGATTCCCTAACTAGTATTGGCCCATGGTTTCCTTATCGTTTATTTTTTATTTTATTTTATTTAAACTCCTTTTTTCCCTTATATCTTTCAGGGCCCTGATTTGGTTATCCGTCAAACTAAGGAGTGTTTAGATAGGATGGGAGAATGGTGTCAAAGTCATCATGCAGCTAGTGGTAAGCAGGGTGTTATAAACTGTCGTCCAAAATTGTACACCTCTTAGTAACATCATTTATGCCAATACATTCTATTTAGCTCCATCCATCATAACAGAGGCATGAATGTATTACCACTTTAACATATGGTGTAGGATTTCACGACTAACAAACTTTATTAAATTTAGGGTTGACAAAAAAGGTGCTCGAAAGTACAATCAATGAAAAAGAAGCTGAAAAGCAGGTGTGTAAGAACTCTTTTTAGACAAAAGCTTTCGTTTGTTATTTTTGCTTCTAGCATATGCACATTTCTGAACTGTGTGACCATGTTAGGCAACACTACTAAATTTTGATAAAGATGTCTTGTAGTTTCTGGATTGTTGCTGGCCCTTCTGTAATACTTCCTTTCTATAACTCTGCTACTCCCGAAGTGGACTTTTGGTATTCCAAAACAGCATCAATAACCTCATCATTAAATTTTCTCCTTTTCCTAAGCAACCCTCGGTATTTCTACACATCCTATAGTACTTTATTACAGAATCTGAATGGCTCTTAGACTATGACCGCCTCTTATAACTAGACACTGGAAAAATGGAAATTAATAATTATCTGCATCTGGATGTAATTAAGAATATTATGTACTCATGGAACTTTAGTTTTGGTTGGTATAATTAATAATTATTCTATCCTTGGATAATAGTCTGGTATTTTTCTAATTAACGTTCGTGTGATTCTAATAACATATGTTTAATCGTAGGATTGAATATAAAAGATACTCTTTTTTCCCATGGAATTACCTTTAAAGAAGTCTCTGAGTTTCACGTTGTTTAAATAACAAGGAACCTGGAACCTTTGGACATCGTCTCGGGCAGAGAAGACAATTTTGTACCCATTGTGCTTTTCCTTAGTTGTTTTTGAATAAGAATTCTTCAACCTAGTTGTGATGAACAACTGTGATTATTTATTTTTACATATATACTACTTATTCGGTAATCATCCTCTTTTAACTTCAATTGTGACCTTTAGCTACACTCTAGTTGTATATTTTATTGATATTCTAGTCGAGTACTTTTTCTTTATATTTCTGTGTAAGCAAATGTGTGCTTCAATACTGCAGGTCATAGAATTTGTAAAGAGAAACGTAGGAACATATACACCTCTCTTAGCAGGCAATTCAGTTTATGTGGATTTTGCATTTTTAAAGGTAATGTAAATCACCTATCCTGGATTTTATTTATAATTAACTCAATTTGAAGTATTTGGTTATTATTAAAACATTGCTGTATGGAAGTCTCGTCTTTCATTCAAATGAGACACGTCTATATTTTTTAAGCTAATGCGCATGCAAGGAAATACCCCACTATGCAGCGCATCTGTTATGTCCATTTCGACTTATTTAGTTTTATTTTTAAATTTTTTTCTGTTATGGCTGAAGTTGAAAGCTTCTCATGCCTCTATTGTGAACTAGAAATCTAGAAAGGGCAAATCATGACGGCAGGAGCTTCGAGAAGGTTTTTTTTTTGGTGAAATAAGGAGAGATGATGCATGAATATTTTATTTTTTATCTTAAAAAGATGCATGAATCATAACACGTAGAAATTAAGAACAATTTTGGTTACGAACTTCTTCAAAGTAAGAAACTAAATAAGAAGCAAATCTCTTAATTTAGGCAACTAAGTCGCACCCCTAAACAAAGAATCCTAATTATAGCATACTTTTATCTCATGCAGAGAATTGGCGGCTCTAATTTTGATATTACAGTTAAGGATTGCACCATTATAACTAGAACAGAATTTTATTTGACTTGGGAAGGGTAATAACATGAAGAGAAGATAAAGCACTCTGCTGGGGCCGTGGTCTTCCCACAAAAACAGAACCAGTAAAAGTTCTGGATGTTAGGCCTATTAGATCGTTATCAAGCATGTATAAAATTACTTTCAAGTTTTTTCCCAAAGATTGAGCAAGGTGCTGGGAGATGCTATTTCACAAGCGCAATAGGGCATTTGTAAAAGGATGACAATAATTTTTTATATATTTTATCTGGTTACAGGGAGAAAGGACAGCAGATTTTAGATGTGGGTTTAACCTTTAATTGAAAATGTGGTTGTGGAGGAAGTGAGAAAAAAGGAAAGAAGGATTAGTTCTTAAAGTTGATTTTGATTTTTGAAAAAGCCTATGACTGTGGATTGTGTTTTCTTGGATTTTGCTTTGGAACGAAAAGGGTTTCTTGGGGCTGTTTTGATCAAGTGGATTAGGGGATGTTTGTATTCAGCTAATTTTCAATTTCTCATTAAGAATAAAGTATGTGTTCTGGAAGATAAGCTTGAGCTATTGCCTTGGTCACCTATGTTTTACCTCAATTACTTATAAAAATGAAGGGTTTGTACTTGTATGTGTTTTGAAAGATAAGTTTGGGTTTGTGCCGTTAACTGCCCATATTTTTCCTCATTTTGTTACCATCTATTTGAATTTAATCAGCTGGCTGGATTTCTTATCGGCCTTATTTTTTTTTTCTCTTCTTCTGGCAGAAATACATGCCAGATTTGGCTCGCCTTTTCTCCCATGTAATAGTGGATGTTAGCAGTATTAAAGCTTTATGCATTCGCTGGTATCCTAGAGGTAAAAATTCTTACATTACCTGGTTAATTCTGTAGTTTATCTCTATCACTTAAAAGGCAAGTAAATTGTTTAAATTGGTTTTAATTTTTTCTTCAATCGTTTTAATACTCTCTTCCCGTGTTGATATGCTTGAAACTTCATACTAGACAAGTTAAAGTGCTTTCATGCTATGTAGCAACTATGACCGCTTTTAGGCCATCAGAACCAACGGTATGCTAAAACCTTTCTTTTATTACAACAATGTACGACCTTGTAATTGGCCACCAAATTTTAGTTGACTAATAGAAACTGTGTTTGTATATGAACAACACTGGTGACAAAGAGCTTAACAATGATGAGGAATATGGTGGTTAAGAAATATTAAATTGAATAATTTAGGTTTAGTTGTTGGAATCTTCAAACCCGAGGCCTTGCCTATGGGAAAATGTGGACAAGCCAACCACCTCTTCGTGATATGTGGAATAGTATTTAAAAAGTTTTCAGCAAATGGACCACTAGTGTAGTGGTTTGGAGTATTTACTCCCTCAGGCAATGTTCTGGGTTCAAGTCCTAGCATCCGTTTAGTGTGAGTTTAGTATAATATCGCCCCTCAATAGGAAAGGTCCTCAAAAATTTTAATCCTTTTTGCCTGCATATTATTTGTTACCTTAGCTTGTTATGTGGTTTCTCAGAACTTGGTTGGGCATTTTTTTGGTGCTCTGTATATTGAAATGTGTTTGCCTGGAAACTTCATTTGTATGGTCATTGTTTTACAGATAATAAGAAAGCCCCTACTAAAGAAAATAATCACAGAGCCATGGATGATATTAGAGAAAGCATCAGGGAGCTTAAATACTTCAAGGAGAATATATTCAAAGCATTTAAAAAATGATTCAAGGAGGCTCCAAAGTTCAAGGCTTATGGATTGTTGCTTCATTGAAGTTTCAATTGGAAAGCCAGCAGCTTATGTACAATTAGTTCTGACCCTTTATACTGGTCTGTCCATTGAACTGTAACCGAAAACTATGTCAATGCATTGAGCTATCAAAGATTAATTTGTGTTGGGAATCCATCATGTAGTGATTGTTTTTTAATCTTAAATTTCATTAGCGATTTGGTTTTACTTAATGTTAATAGATCTCATTCCTTGACTTAATTGTATGTATGTTTTTTTTGTCTTTAACCTAATTGTAAGTGTTACATTTGTTTCTTAAATACTGAAAAGCATCTTTATCCTAGACAATTCAAATTGTTGGTCTGTTTACTCTAGACGATTTGAAGTTTTTGAGATTCTTGTTTTTTCGTTTTCCTCAATTAGATGGTTTAATAGGATTTAATTTGTCTTTGATACATTTTTTTCCTGCTACTGTTCATTCCCTCATTTGCAATCAGCCTATTTTAGAAAGCAATCCAAGATTGTAGAGGGTTGAGATCTTTTCCCTCATTAAATACTATATCCACTCACTCTTCTAGTTACCATTCATTAGGTTTTTTTTTTTTTTTCCATCAACATGTGATTGTATCGTCATTTCTTTTTACCCCTTGAGCATATATTCTTTTCCTCATTCTTACTACAAAGAAGTAAAATCTCTACATAAAAACGTAAAAAAAAAAAAATACTATTGCTTGTGAAGACCAAATACAATAGTCTTCTTATAATTTCCTCTTCTATATGGGTACTCTTTGTGCATTACTACAACTTCTAATTGATTTTTTTTTCTTCTTGAGATTCTATTTTTTCAATACGAATGATTTGATGGTCATATTATTTTTTGAAAGAACAAATACAAGAAAAAAAAACATAACAACAAATGAGAACCAAAAACACAAAAGAGAAATATTATATGTAAATTATAGGCATGTATATGTCTTGATTAATTTTACTACTTATCCAACAAGAATCTTTGGTTATGATTCTCACATCTATTTTTGGTTCCCCTCTGTATTTTTTTATGTTTATTGGCTTGTACCGTCGAATTTAATAGGTAAATTTCGCCCATTCGGCTTTCAAATTTTGAATCCACCACTACTTGTTACTGTGTTGTTGTCCACCTGACAAATAACATCTCCACTAAAGAAGTTAATAGTAATTAAACTAATATTAATACCAGCTCACGACAACTAATCCAATTTAAAGCAAAAGCTTCTGTCAAAGAGTTTAAAATGTAGGGAAAAACTCCTTTTTGGTCACTGGGTTTTATAGGAAATTTCAATTTGATCATTGAGAAAAAAAATTTAGCCTATTTGGTCACTATGAACTACAAAGTTTACAAGTTATAGACATTTTGTCCAAGTGCGAGTTAAAAAAATTAAAATGCAATTTAAAAATGCAATTTAAAATTATTAAAAGACAAATAATTATGTACAAATCTTGCAAATTCAAATTAATAATAAAAATAAAGATAAAAATAAAAATAAGGAAAAAAATTTAATTAAAAAGTCCCTATTCCAGCAACAACCACATCTCCACCCTCTATCTCTCCCATTCCCCACATCTAACTGCAGGGAGGCTAGAATGAGGGCTTAAAGTGAGGAGTTATAGTGAGGAGAGCAATCCCACTATTAAAAGACGGTGGACCCCCCAATGTGCTTTGTGATGATTAGATTGCTCTCCTCACTTTAAGCTCTCATTCTAGCATCTCCATCTGACCGCAATCCCCAACCCTTCTGCCCCACTATCTCCCCAAGGCCCAAAACACCTCCCCAAGTCTCATCGTAATGGCTCCCCATTCATTTATAGTTTTTCAAAATAAATAAGCATGTTTTTATTATTATAAGAAAATGATTAAAAAGTCCTTTACACAAGAGAAAATGTTAAAATGGTTCAACGCCTCTAAAATTTGACAAAACGGTCGAGTTACTGTCAGACATTGCCATGAAATAACTCTTATGTCAATGTCGGACAGTGACACGAGAGTTGTTCAATGTCTCTCTCAGTGAGTAACATAAGAGTTATTTCATGTCACCGTCAGACAGTAACTGTACCGATTTGTCCAATTTTGGAGGTCCTAGACCATTTTGTCTTCTCCCCCTATTATTTTTCCTTATATGGTAAAGCCCCTATTATCATTAACTTAATTTTGAATTTTTTTAATTGAAAATTTTGGAAAATTTTAATTTCTTTTATTAGTAAATTGATGAAATGTTTATAAATTGTTAACTTGTAGATCACAGTGAATAATTTGGCCAAAATTTTATTCTCAGTGACCAACTTGAAATTCCATACAAAACCCGGTGACCAATAAGGTTGTTAACCCTAAATATAACTGATGTTTTGAATCTCAATTATAGTCCGTCTCAAGATGATGTTTTGATTCTGAATTATAGTCCGTTTCAAGCAAAACCGTTTGGAAACATTTAAAACATCAAATTTAATATAAATTAAGTAATGAAATTAATTTTGTATTTAAAAAAATAATAATACCACCAACCCCTTTTCCATTAATGAGCTAAAAATTATGTATATATATATTTGGATTCCTGAGCATATAGTTTCTCATCCAAGACAACTTTAGATATTCAACCCATCAATTAAATTATATTCTCTTTTTTTGTTAATATCTTTTGGAAATGGCCAGAGTCAACAAAATGGTGTTTTGTATGGCGGTTCTCCACATGTGGTCAATGTCAACGACACCAAGTTCTCTTTATCTGCCACTGATATGTGATTTGATTTATATGTTTAATCAATTAATTATTTTCAATTATTTAAGTATAATTAATTCATGGATTTTTGTCTGTTGAATATTGTAGAATTTTGTGACGGGAGATGTACATGTTGCGATTGCGTGTATAACTTTGAAAGGAAGCCATCTTGCGTAAAGTGTTGCGACGACTAGACAGAATAAATAAATTTAGGGATTTAGATGCTTGCTACTGCCAAATTCCAATGCCATGCTCTCCTTCTTTGACCTATCAAGACTCTCTAGATTGAGAAAAATTACTGAATAAGTGGTGCAAGTTCAATTGTAATCACGTTTACTCTACATAATATATGATATCTGGTTTTGAACTAAACATCTTTTTATGTTGAATGGAAGTTTTGCATTTGCAAAAACCCATCGTCTTAAAATCACTTTTGTTATTATTTCTTAACTAGTAATTTCCACTTGTTGCTTTCTAATTATATGATGCTAAAAGTGCAATCGTAATTTGGGTAAGGACAGTAAGAAAATAAATTATGATTAAGGGCTATTTAGTTGCCATAGTCCGTAAACTTGGACTCAGTTTGCATTTTAGTCATCGAATTTGCAAAATGGCTATTGTAGTCCTTGTACTCCACTTTCGTTAACAGTGTTGGTCATGCCGTCATACTTGCTAATTTTTCTGTTAAATTTTGGGATAAAATGGTCATTTTAAGTCCATCCCTCATTACTCACACCAGCTCCACCAGCTCCAAGCACAACTTTGACCTTAACCCACCACACAACTCAACTCCAACGAAGAAGCACCCTCTCCAACTTCAATTTGGAATTGCATTACTTTATAGCTGATTATTTTCAAAGCTCAACTAAAGTAAATTGTTTTTTTTATTTTTAAAGTGAGAGCAGTCCCAAATTGGCCCTCAATAGAAGCAACCTTAGACCTGAAGTTCGAAGAAAGAATGAAATGGTAAGCGACTGTACCCTTTCCAAAACCATCAGAAACCAAAATTATCAAAAAGAAATACACTAAAACTATACTTAGGGTTTCTCACACACACACGCACACTACTAAGATGCCATGAATATTTGAACCTTAGACATCTGATTTGCAAGTCAAAGTCCTTTTATACTATGCTGGACCACCCTCCATTGTAGTTTAGACCATTGATTGTACTAAAAAAAAAAAGCATGCTTAGGATTTTTAAAACATTAATAATAAAAAAAACAATAACATCTGCATTTCTTAAAACAAGTTTGCATTCTTGTTATCTTTTTTTTCCCAAGCCCAAGGCATTTAATAGCTGGTCTATACTATTATCCTTGTAAGGTTCCGAATTCAAATTATGTTCTCCAACTTTCATTAAAATCAAAACTATAAGAGAGAAAAGTTTTAGTCATCGACCCCATAGCTTCCCTTCCCTTTTCTTATCCCCTTCCCTCCCCTCTCCTCCGTCTCATATATTTTCCACTTGTGACAGTTAAAAAATTATAGTTTTAGTTGTTGTATGGTGTGATGAGGTATACGTTTGGTTTTTCTAGGCTTGCAATTTTTTTACCAGAATTTCTTAGGTTCAGTATGACTGAAGGTACACCTTTTGTGTATGTTGTTGTCGATGGACTCTTCCGTATTATTTGGATTAACCCCTCGGGGTTACTGTGTTTCCATATTTATATTAACCCTATGCGATTATTTGTATTGGTTCTTGTAATTGACGATCTTTAGGCTTGAATTATGAATGTAATTTATCGCTTTGCCCTCTAAAAAAAATTAAAATATAATATATTAAGTATACTGTGGTAACCGAATTACTCCCTCAATAAAACCCTAGGTCAAATTGATTTCCTTCCATTTGGGAATTATTTGACCTAATCGGGAGCTACTCGATTTAATTGGGAGTTATTTGATTCAATTGGGATTTATTTGATTCTTGCCTTAATTAGGGATTTGATTTAAATCAAATCCCTAATTACATCAATCTCTCCAAATCGGGAAGAATAATTCCTTTTCATCTGTGGAATTATTCTTTCGAAACCCTAGCCTCTAAGGCTCCTATAAATACTTGGCTACGCACAAGGGTTGAGGTACGTCTAAATTTCTCTCTGAAACTCTGCAGAAATTCCCTCTCACAAACTCTAGCCACCATAATTCTTTCTCTCTCACACATGGCTCCGGCCACTCGGTCCACACCATAAACACATCTTCGTACCCTTTTAGCTATTGTTTCTCTACAAATCAATTGAACTTAGGCATCAGAGGGCCTTTGGCCAACACCTCCCGAGTGTGGTCCTCTTATTCCAATCTATTTTGCAGGGAGAAAGAGACGACGAAGAAGAAATGGGAATCAATCGATCGAATATTCTTGTGGGACGAAATTTGCTCCCACAAATTGGTGCTTTCATTGAGAGCGCGAAATAATACTCAAAGCGTGCTCCAAATCCATTTTCCACACTTTGTTTCAACCAACCATGGTTGATACAAGACGTACGAAGAGTATCACCATCATGACGAGCCCGTCTCCTGGTTTCATGGTGGAAACCTCGCCACAACCACACGGGACAGCGGCTGCCAGGGACTTACAGCAGCCTCCCATGGCTGCCAGCGTGTTCCAGCAGCTCCCCAGTGACTTACAGCAGCCTCCCATGGCTGCCAGCGCATTCTAGCAACCTCCCGCGGCTGCTAGCACCTTGCTACCACCTCCGGGGACATCACAGCCGCTGCCAATACCCCTAGGAACCCTAGCACCGCTGCAAATGGCAGCTGGAAATTCCTAGCAGCAGCTCTACATGGCTGCCAACACACACCGGAGCTGCAAACGGCTCCCTCGTTGGTCAAATACAGAGATAATGCCCTTCTCTCTCCTTAATATTTGTATTTCAATAATTATATTAATACTTAATATAATTATTACATTCTTTATAATTATATTAATATTAGAATATAATTATTAGTTGATATAGTTATATTAATATTCGATATAATTATATTAATATTAAAATATAATTATTAGTTGACTTAGTGCACATGCACAGACTAATCTTGTTTGATCATTATTTTATCAGAAAATATCAAACAACTTGGTTACTGACCACGATCCGTCGGTCAGCCCGACGCATGATCATTCAACCGGGGCCACAACCCCCCACTACCTTGGTGCTGCAAGGACGAGGCTGCCGACGCCTCCAATCAAGACGAACCAACGATGTTGCGGACCTTACACCCTTTTTGGAGCAAATCCGGATATTCCCTCCTTAGCTATCACACTTGGCGTATGCCACCAGTGAAACCCTAGCCAATATGCATTTGGGCCTAACACAATTCTCTCCTCCCAATCCACGCAGTCAAGCAGACCCCAGCCTTAAAATCGACCAACTCACGTAGAGGCTTGACAACCAAAACGACCTAGTTGGTCAGCTCCTCAGGCAAATCGACTTGGTTCGAGGCCTTGGCCTTGGATCTAAGGGCGAAGAGAGAATGATGAGCTAGCAGATCGGCCCGTAGTTCGAGAAATCCCGAGCTGGTCAGGCAGCGACACACATACAAGGAGGAGAACGAGAGCGTGCTGATCAGCACTCGAACCAAACCCGAGCTGTTCAGCACTCGAACCGGACCTAAGTTATTCAGCACCAGAACCAGACCCAAACATCGGCAAGCCATACTTGAAGCTGATCAATGATCTGCTCGAGGTTAGGTCCAAAGACCAGCGTGCACGAGAGGCTAGGCCTGCAGTCCGATGTTCACACCCGCTTGGGCCCAAAAGAAGTGTCCACCCTAGATTGGGCCCCCAAAAAGTTCGAGGTCGAGAACATCCACGCGACGATTGATGCTAACCAGCCCGCTCAAGGCAGACCAACTCACGGCGACGAGCTGACGAGAAATCCTCCAAAGTTCAATCCACCAAAGACGTCATGGGGCAAAACAACCAAGAGGATCGACCCTTGGGAGCTGAGGAGGAAACTAGCCAACGACGCCTGAGACACCAGCACAAGCCACAGTCCCTACGAGCGGAAGATGTCGAGAGGCTAGTGGATAACCGACTCTAAGTCTCCAACTTAAAGGAAGCGCGGAGGAAGCCCTGCCCAGGGGATTTGATCAAGTCAACTCATCGCCCCTTTACCGACGAGGTAGAGCAGGCTACACCTCTAAAGCAGTTCACGACGTCATCCATCACATCATTCAAAAGAGACTATGATCCTGATGGTCACCTAAGGCACTTTAAAAGTGCAATGATCATGTATAAGGTAGACGATGTACTGAAGTACAAGGTGTTCGCAATGACCCTGCATAGAGCTACTCAAGACTGGTTTCATACCCTCCCGTCCGGGTCGATCGACAGCTACAGAGAGTTTGCCCTTATATTCACCAAGGGATATACCACCTACCGGACGGTCAGAAAGCATGCTGACCACCTGTTCAACCTACACAAACGAAGCGTCCTTTGGGAGACGCAGGTCAAGCGGACCATAAATGAAACGTCTTCTGGGAGACATAGGTCAAGCAGACCACTACAAATGAAGCGTCCTTCGGGAGACGCAGGTCAAGCGGACCATAACTGAAATGTCCTCCGGGAGACGTAGGACAAGCAGTCCACTACAAATGAAGCGTCCTTCGGGAGACGCAGGTCAAGCGGACCACAAATGAAATGTCCTCTGGGAGACGTAGGACAAGCAGTCCACTACAAACGAAACGTTCTTCGGGAGACGCAGGTTAAGCGGACCACAAACGAAGTGTTCAGTCAAGCGGATCACAAATGAAACGTCCTCAGGGAGACTTAGAACAAGCAGTCCACTACAAACAAAGCGTCCTTTGGGAGACGCAGGTCAAGTGGACCATAAATGAAACGTCCTCCGGGAGATGCAGGACAAGCAGTCCACTACAAACGAAGTGTCCTTCCGGAGATGCAGGTCAAGCGTCCCACAAACGAAGCGTCCTTCTGGAGACGCAGGTCAAGCGGACCATAAATAAAATGTCATCCGAGACGTAGGTCAAGCGGACCACTACAAACGGCGTTCTTCAGGAGACGCAGGTCAAGCGGACCACAAATGAAACGTCATCTGGGAGACGTAAGTCAAGCAGACCACTATAAACGAAGCGTCCTTCGGGAGACGTAGGTCAAGCAGACCACAAATAAAACGTCCTCCGGGAGATGTAAGTCAAGCAGACCACTACAAATGAAACGTCATTCGGAGACGTAGGACAAGTAGTCCACTACAAATGAAGCGTCATTCGGGAGACGCAGGTCAAGCGGACCACAAAGAAAGCGTCATTCAGGAGACGCAAGTCAAGCCGACCACAAAGGAATCGTCCTTCGGGAGACGCAGGTCAAGCCGACCACCATAAGGAAACGTCATTAGGGAGATGCATGTCAAGCTGACCACCACAAGGAAGCGTCCTTTGGGAGACGCATGTCAAGCCGACCACCACAAAGAAAGCGTCATTCGAGAGACGCAGGCCAAGCATGCTACTATTCAGAAATACTCAAGGAGTTCTCAAGAAAAAAGATGGTCAACCGAGACCAATTATCCCAGCAGGTGACCCTATCCCAGCAGGTGACCCTGGGTCGACGACCTTCTCAGCAGCCCCAGCTACCTGCTCGGCACCAGCGCCTCCATCTTGTGTAGCTACCAGCTTAACAACTCCAGTCACATGCTCAACAGCCCCAGCTGCTTGCTCTGCAACACCTATTCCTCAGCGCAGCTCAGCTGCAACCACCTGCTCAGCTAGTAGATCATCTAGGTCCGAGCCATACAACCTCCATCTTCCAACATCTTTGGCAGGGGGCAGACCACCAACGTCATTCCGATGTTCGCTCATCACGGAATCTGATAGGGATGTTTAGAGCATGATGAACCTTGGCCATATCCAAGCCGAGGTTGAGCTTCTTGCTGATATCATCATCTGCAAGCAGAAGATTAAAGTTAGTCAGCCACACATCAAAGAATTCAAATTGAAGCAGATCAGCAGATCATGATCTACCTTGGTGTACACGGCAACTCCTCTCCTTAACAAGCAGTATAGTCCTCCAATATCTTTCTTGCAAACAGAAAGTAGAGGAAGCAAGTTTGCAATTTGAAAAGAAGCGAAGAGAAGCCCTGTACTTATAGCAATTGAGGTTCCTTGACCTACAAGGAGTCACAAGCCCAATTACCGCTGGACAGCCCAACATTTAATTCACACATCCTCCATGCAGCCACGCGCCATGCAGAAGCTGGAGGGCATTTGTGGTAACTGAATTACTCCCTCAATAAAACCCTAGGTCAAATTGATTTCCTTCCATTTGGGAATTATTTGACCTAATCGGGAGTTACTCGATTTAATTGGGAGTTATTTGATTCAATTGAGATTTATTTGATTCTTGCCTTAATTAGGGATTTGATTTAAATCAAATCCCTAATTACATCAATCTCTCCAAATCGGGAAGAGTAATTCCTTTCCATCTGTGGAATTATTCTTTCGAAACCCTAGCCTCTGAGGCTCCTATAAATACTTGGCTACGCACAAGGGTTGAGGTACGTCTAAATTTCTCTATGAAACTCTGCAGAAATTCCCTCTCACAAACCCTAGCCACCATAATTCTTTATCTCTCACACACGGCTCCGGCCACTCGGTCCACACCATAAACACATCTCCGTACCCTTTTAGCTATTGTTTCTCTACGAATCAATTGAACTAACTTAGGCATCGGAGGGCCTTTAGCCAACACCTCCCGGGTGTGGTCCTCTTATTCTAATCTATTTTTCAGGGAGAAAGAGACGACGAAGGAGAAAGGGGAATCAATCGATCGAATATTTTTGTGGGACGAAATTTGCTCCCACATATACAATAGTAATTAACTACTCACGTTTTTTTGCCACTATGTGATTAAGCAATAGTTCAAGGAATACGAACCAGAGAGTGTTAGATATATGCCTTAGAAGCCAATATAAAAGTGAAAAATTCTAAGGATATAATGTAATAAATAAAATCAAAATGGGCATGAATGTTACTTTAAGAAACATAATCTATACAAAATAACAAGTCCATGGATAAGGATATAAATGGAAAGAAGTCTAAAGAAGTTAGATTCACGAGACTTTTCCATCATATGAATAACATATCCTAAAATGTTCCTAGTCATAGGATCACCAATTGGACAATGGTAACCCGCAAAGACCGATACACACTACGTCTGCTCAATTGGGAGGATGACTAGTCTCAAGTCATTTGTGTGGAGACACTGACAGGTGTGTAGGTGCTCTATAGAGATGGAGTTCACTGAACGCGATCAAATCAATAATTTTTGTATAGAAGTCTTACTCACAAATGTCAAACAAGGAATTCTTAGTTGTGGTAATGCAAATTAGTCCTCAAACCTGAGATATCACAGTCGTCGTGTGTATGAGTTGTTTGTCTTTGAGAACACTACACAGTTGTGCCAAAAATGTATGACTTAAAGGTGTTCCTTGGGATACTCAACATGTGCACAAAGGCATGTGAATGTACAACCGGGAATCTCTACTCTTAGTAAGAAGAGAGAATACTCTAAAGATATGATTCGTTGAATCTTTGGCCAAATTATAGGATGGGAATTGAAACAAGAACGTTTGCAATTACATCCAAGTGAATCATATAAACTAGAATTGTCGTATTAGGGATTTGACACAAGTTTACCATATCACAACAACACGACATAGAGTATTGTGTTAGAGAATGACCGAATTGCATTGTAATCATAAACTGACTAGGTTCTCTAAATGAATTATATTTAGCTTGGGTAACCATGACATACTGTTAGGTGTCACTCATGGTTTGTGGACACGGTCAACAAAGGTTGACCAGGATCAGTACTTGTTAGACAAGTTAGTGACTTAATTTGTTAATTCATTAAACTAATTAAACTAATTAGAATAGTTTAATTATTCAATTAAGGTTATGGAACTTTGATTGGGTCCCACATGACTTAAATTTTTATAGAAATGGACCATATAGACTTAGACATATGTGTGACACATTATGAGATAAATGTGATGGACCTAAGTAGCCCAAAAAGAGGCCACTAATAGGGGGTGCAGCACATGTGTGGACTAAGGTCCACATGTGTCACAAGTGTGACAAAATGTGGCTCTATAAATAGAAAGCCATCCATGGACATTTTGGAAGAAAGGAAAAAAATCAAACCTTTCTCTCAAACCCCTCCTTGGGCACCCACTTGCGGAAGAAGAGGCTAGCACCCATCTTCTCTCCAAGCTTCCTTATTATGTCATCTCTTTCCATCCTTGGTGAAGACTCTTTGGGGAGGTACACCTCTTTGTGCCTATTTGGAGAGCAAGAGTGGAGAATCAACATCAAGGGGACCAAACCCTCTACTTGAACACCATTCTTCGATTCAAGATTCACTCTAAAGGTATGTCTTCTTTTAACTTTATCTTTAATAGTAGATTAAAGTGTCTTTGGTGCAAGTTTTCATAAGTCTAAAAAGATTGGGACCTAAATAGGACTTGTATGAGTTTCTAGCTTTGTTTATGCTTCCGCTAATTTTAGATTTCATATGAGATATGTCTTTGCTTGAGAATTCATTTTCGTATGTTTATTGGGTTTTAGAGAAATCCTACACACCATTTTCTCTTCAGAGAGAGTAATTTAACGAAGTTAGATTTAGTAGATCTTCCGCTCTAACCCTTTTATACTGATTTAGTTCCTAGGCATAGGATTGTCCACTAGCATTGATAATCTGTACAAACTGACACATTATTGTTATTTTTTTCAATTGGGAGGATGATTGATCTCAAGTCATTTGTGTAGAGACACTAAGACAAATATGTAGGCGCACAATAGAGAGTGAGTTTACTAAACACGATCAATCAAGATTTCTTGTACGGAAGTTCTTTTTACATATCAAACAAGAACTCTAATTAAGTTGAGTATTTCTTAGACCTGAGGCACCCTTAGGTATGTTGATCTTTGATAATGCAATATTGTAGTCGAGGAGCTTGATTAAAGTCAAGTGAATTAAAGTGGTAATATTTGGTCTTAAATTTGCATTGTGCACAATTTTGGTTGTTATCGAGTTTATTTGGTCCAGTTGTGGCTTTATGTTTTTTTAATACATTGAGCAAAGCTAATTTCCTGATGCAACGAGGATAGTTGAAAAGGAAAGAACAATTTTCTATGTGTTGGGTTGGTGGTCGCCAGTTATGGTGATATGATTTGACTCAATGTGGAAAGGTTCAAGACCTCGATGGAGTAACTTGTAAGTTGTAACCCAGCTTCCATCCGTGTGGCAAATGGATGGAAATTTTAGATTTTTTTTTTAAAAGAGGACGGGTTTCTCACACACATGCATACAACTAAGATGTTATTATGATTTGAACCTGAGATCTCTAGTCTACAAATGAAGCCATTTTTCCACTAGGCCAAGAGAAACTTGTACAGTAAATTAAGGTAATGGATAGCCTAGCTCAGTATCCATATCTATCTTGTTGAACTCTTGTTCTGCCTTTGCCAAGTCTCTTTTCACTGCCTCAAGATCAACTTCCGCAGCAGCAAGGACATCCCTTCGCCTCTTTATTTCATTCTCCAAAATTTCCACATCTTCTCTCAGTCAATCAACTCTTCCTGCCCTTTTCTTCATGACAAAAACCGATTGAACATGAGGCTCCAGCCAAGCCAAGTCAAATTTGAAGGTCTCAAGCTCCTCCCATAACAGTTGAAGGCGTTTACAAGCATCATGGGTCATATCCTTGGCCTTTGTAGTCTTCAGAAAATGCAACAGTCGGCCCAAAGCTGTGAATGCACATTGAATAAACGTACGACTCCTGTTCTTATGGCACTCGAGCAAGGAAGGATACGACGAACAAACTTCCTCTAGAAATGGAACAAAAGTTTTCTCTACTCGTCCTAATCCCCTAAAATCGATAAGCTCCCTGTTTCTTGGTCTTCTAAAATCTTAATACCATTACGAACTGAAACTTTGACTTCAACAACACATAAATCATTGACAAGATACCCTTTATAATTACCACAAAGCTCACTTAGAAGAATGAATGACGTAAAGCCCCAGTCACTTTTCTTTTCCACAAACTCATGTTCTGTATCTGTGAAATGAAATGTATCAAGAATCACAAAACTTTAACCAAGAATCAAAGCATATAACAGATAATAAAGCAATATGAATGATACAGGAAGCCCATTGAAGAGAATAGATAAGAAACATAACAAGTAAGAAAATATTCCGACTGACACAAAAGCCTTAGTTACAGCATAGATGATAAACATTTTTAACTTCACAAATTTTCTTAATACCAGAAGTTAATTGAAACACATATCAATACTCGATTATAAAAAAATTTAAAACCATAACAAAACTAAAATATTTGACTGCTGATCTCCACAACTCCAAACTTTCCTAAAGTATATAGTAGATAATAAACATGCCACAAAATTCTGAAAAAAAAAAAACTCAAGTTTGCTGATGCTAGAATTTCTCCATTAAAGATTACTAAAGCGAATTAGTTTTCAACTACAACTTAGGCCTCCCATGCCTCGAAACTAGTTGACATCATGTGCTTGTATTTATAGAAACATACATGTGACATCTCAAAAACAACTAATGGAATTTCCTCCTTACGGTATCGTAATCCCCCATTCGCCTTTGTTATATGTTCTAATGTAATTTCCTTATGCATGCCTGACCACAACAATAGTAAGTAAAAAGAAACAATGAGCTACGAACTCATGGATGAAAACTATCAGGAGCCATCAAGAAACAATCTTAGACTGGAAAACAATATGTGCCATCTAGGTCTTCCTATAATCCCTCAATCACAGAGGATCACAGCTTCATTACCATTTTCATAATTATTCGTCCATTAGGCCTTCTCCAACCCATGAGGGCCTAAACCCAAATTTTCCCCCTTCAAAAAGTAATTATTTGGGTTTTGCCCAGACTCAAATCGTTTTTTCTCCCAACCCTCCGGACTCAAATTTTAAGTCCGCAACTTTATTAAATTGTTTAAGAATGGTTTAAGTTTTTTTTTTTGTGGATAACTTTTCTTCATTTAATCTTTTTAAATAACTTCATAATTTAATTTTTTTGGAACAATTTGACCTAAAAAAAATTTAAATTCCACAAATATAATTTCAGTTAATATTAGAATAAATTTAAATTTTAAAAAAGGAAAAAAGCATTTGAATTGTTGGCATCCATCATTTCGTGGGCCCATTTGAATATTAATTTTTTTTTTCAAAAAGCATTTCAAATGTTGCCGTTGGATTCCAACGGCAACTTCACTAGATAGCGCCACGTGGCTCAAAAAGCAACAGCACAACAGAGTGGGGCCCACGTCATAATCTTTGCACATGGGAGGGACTGTTTCAGATGCAGTGGGCTCTACGAATAGTTTTGGGTCCAAGCAAAACTTGGACTGGTATTTGAGTCCAAGTTTGGGTTTTCCCAAATTGTGGCCTCTTCATTTTGTTGGGTTGGGAGAGATTTGCAATAATTTGGGATTTTTTAGGTTTGGCCCCATGAGTTGGAGATGGCCTTAATAGAACAAACAAAATAAAAAAATTGATTGAGATGAGGAGAAACATATACAAGATATTGGACCTGAAGAATGAACAGACTACAGAAAAAGATGAAGTATAATTAATGCGACTTACTGATTTTAACACAAGCATTTTGATGTGGCATAGTAATATATAGTGTAGGCCACATGTAAGCCATTAGACTTAGATAACCATCCAGATCATAACTAAAGGAGAGAGAGGGAGGACTGTTGACACTAGAGAAAATCCAGATTTTAAGTTCATATAGTAAGAAATTTATATATAAAAAATAAGAAATAAGCTGGGAAAAAGAATCACTTTCCATTTAACAAGTTAAATTAACAAATGACAAGTCACCAGAGAAAAATCCAGCATAAATTCGAATTGCGAAATAAACAACATGGTCATAAGTAGAAAAGATATATACCCTCTGTGATTGACCTCTTGCTATCAAGTTGATTAACCAGGGTGAGGCTGAACTTGGCATATCTGGTCCACCCAGATGGCAATGTTGAAGCATCTGCAACACCCAAATACACGGACAAGGACTTTACCTTTTTTCTCTTAGGATATATAAGGATCCGCCTGTTCAAACCAACCCAAGACGATTAGGTCTATATATTAAACAATTATTATCCAAGAAAAAAAAGTACCATTTATAACCACCAATGACGAAAACATCAGAATAATGTTTTTGGTTGTTCAGCGTGGAGAAGTTGTCGATTCTCCAGGTGAATGTCCCAGACACAAGGTCCTCCTCGTCCCCCTTCTTCATTCTACCAAGCTCAATCCCATAAATATAAAGTAAATCAAGCTATTCATAACGGAGAATAACGAGCATAACATAACGGAGGACGTACCTACCTTCCTACTCACGAATCTGTTATGAGAGAGAGTCTTGATAAAAGTAGTGCAAAATTATAATTTGGCAGACAAACTATATTCTTCTTTTTGATAACCATGGCAGTAAAAGAGTATTCCAGATCTAGTTTTAGAGAGAGAAATGAATAGAAAAGTAATGCTCTGTATATTTCTCAGAAGTGTTTTCTTCCATAATGATGAAATGAACTAAAACCAAATCTTATATAGCTGCTTAGACATTACTTCTTCGTTAAGCTAATATACTAAGTGGTCGTAAATCTTATATAGCTGCTTAGACATTACTTCTCTATTAAGCTAATATACTAAGGGGTCGTTTGTTACACCGGCTTGGCTTGGCACTGACTGGACTAAATTTAGTACCATGTTTGTTTCATCTAATTCTAGTCTTAGATGGGATTGCTAATACCGAGCCCACCAAAAACACCTCCTTAGTAAGGCTTAACTAAACCCATGTGAAAAAGGAGGCTTAACTAGTCCCATGCTCACTCATGTATAAGATGAATATATTATATTGTAATAATAATAACATATATTACTATTATACATATATAATATATATAATATATATATATATATACGTATATACATGTATATTATTATTATAATATACTCATATACACATATACATATTAATATTATAATAATAGTATACATGTATATATGTAACTTATATTATATATTATAATACATATATATATACGTATATATACATACACATATACATTATACATGTATAATATATAATATATACATGTATATTATTATTATTATAATATACCCATATACACATATACATTTTAATATTATAATAATAGTATACGTGTATATATGTAACATATATTATATATTATAATACATATGTATACATACACATATATATTATACATGTATAATACATATTATAATATATATAATATACATATACATATATACATGTACATTATTATTATTATAATATACCCATATACACATACATAATAATATTATAATAATAGTATACGTGTATATATGTAATAAATATTATATATTATAATACATATATACATATATATTATACATATGTATTATACATATATATAATACATATATACATATATACTATACATATATATTATACATATATATAATACATATAATACATATATACATATATATTATACATATATATAATACATATAATACATATATATACATATGTATTATACCCATGTATATATTATAATATACATATATACACCTATATACACACACATATATATATATATATGTTTATATTATTTATAATATACATGTATTCATGTACATACACATATATGTTATATTATATATATTTATATATACATATATATTATACATATTATAAAATACATATATACACGTACATAATATATGTATTTTATATATATACATATATATAGATATTTTTGAAAAATAAAAAATTCTAGTCCTAGTCCAGGCATACACCAAACGCAGGATAAGTACTATCCAACTTAGACCAAGCCAAGCCAAGCCAAGACAGTCCCTAAGCATAGTCCAAGCCAAGACAGTCCTGTGTAACAAACGAGCCCTAAGTGGTCGTTTGGTACATGGACGAACTAGACTAAATTCTGGGACTGTCTAAGAAACTGGATTGTAAAAATAGTGAAGGCGCTATGTTTGGTGTTGTGTCAGACTAAAAATAATTATTTAAATATTTAAATATAAATTTAATTAGTGAAGACCCACTCTCTTTTATTCCCTCTCCCTTCCGATTTCACTCCCTCACCCCACTTTTTCTCCAATTTCTCTTTCTTTCTTCTCTCTTTTCCCTTTCTTTTTCCTCCTTTTCTTCTTACGATTCAGTCTTCTCTCTCTCTCTCTCTCTCTCTCTCTCTCTCTCTCTCTCTTCCCTTTCCTTTTTCCTCTTTTTCTTCTTCCACGCTTGTTCCCTCATCTCTCTCTGTCTCTTTTTTTCTTCTTCTTTTCCTCCGCCAATTATTTTCTTCCTATCTCTCGCCTTTCTCTTGTTTTTTTCCCTTCATTTCTCCTTTTTTTTTTTCTTGGGTGTTTCTCTCTTTTTCTCTGGTTTGAATCCTCCACAATTCATTTTCTTCCTTTTCTCTCTTCGTCTTCCTATCTCTCGCATTTCTCTTGTTTCTTTCCCTTCATTTCTCTTTTTTTTTTAAATCTGTGTTTCTCTCATTACTCACACCAGCTCCACCACTCCAATCACAATTTTGTACTTAAACCCACCACAGAACTCAACTCCAATAGAGAAGCACCCTCCCCAACTCCAACTTAGAATTGCATTACTTTACAACTGATTATTTTCCAAGCTCAACATAAGCAAGTTTTTTTTTTAAAGTAAGAGTAGTCCTAAACTGGCCCTCAACATAGCAACCTTAGACCGGAAGTTTGAAGAAAGAAAGAAATGGAAAGGGACTATACCCTTTCCAAAACCATCAGAAACCAAAATTATCGAAAAGAGATACTCTAAAAGTATACTTAGGGTTTCCCACACATGCACACAACTAAAATGCCAAGGGTGTACGAACCTTAGACCTCTGATTTGCAAGTCAAAGTCCTTTTACACTAGGCTAGACCACCTCCCTTGTAGTTTCGACCATTGCTTGTACTAAAAACTAGTATGCTTAGGATTTTTAAAACATAAATAAAAAAACAATAGCGTCAGAATTTCTTAAAACAAGTTTGCATTCTTTTTATATATTTTTTTCCCAAGCCCAGGGCATTTAATAGCTGGTCTATACTATTATCCTTGTAAGGTTCCGAATTCCAATTATGTTCGTACTCCAACTTTCATTAACATCAAAACTATAAGAGAGAATAGTTTTAGTCATCGACCCCATAGCTTCCATTCCCTTTCCTTATCCCCTTCCCTCCCCTCTCCTCCCCTCCCTCCCCTCCCCTCCCCTCCCCTCCATCGCATATATTTTCTACTTGTGACAGTTAAAAAATTGTAGTTTCAGTTCTTGTTTGGTGCAATGAGGTATATGTTTGGTTTTTCTAAGCTTGCAACTTTTTTCACCATAATTTATTAGGCCTGGTATGGCTATGAGTAAAGATACACCTTGTGTGTTTGTTGTTGTCGATGGACTCCTCTGTATTATTTGGATTAACCCCTCGGGGTTACTATGTTTCCATATTTATATTAACCACATGCAATTATTTGTATTGGTTCTTGTGATTGACGATCTTTAGGCTTGAATTATGAATGTGATTTATCGCTTTGCCCTCTAAAAGACATTAAAATCTAATATATTAAGTATACAATAGTAATTAACTACTCACGTTTTTCTGCCACTATGTGATTACGCAATAGTCCAAGGAATACAAACTAGAGAGTGTTAGATATATGTCCTAGAAGCCAATATAAAAGTGAAAAATTCTAAGGATATAATATAATAAATACAATCAAAATGAGCGTGAATGTTACTTTAAGAAACATAATGTATACAAAGTAACAAGTCCATGTATAATGATATAAATGGAAAGCAGTCTAAGGAATTTAGATTCACGAGACCTTTCCATCATATGAATATTGTATCCTAAAATGTTCCTGGTCATAGGATCACCAATTAGACAATGGTGACCCGTAAAGACCAGTACACACTATGTCTGCTCAATTGGTAGGATGACTAGTCTCAAGTCATTAGTGTGGAGACACTGAGATAGGTGTGTAGGTGCTCGATAGAGATGGAGTTCATTGAACGCAATCAAATCAAGAATGCTTGTATGGAAGTCTTACTCATAAGTGTAAAATAAGGAATTCTAAGTTGTGATAATGCAAATCAGTCCTCAGACCTAAGACATCACAGTTGTCTTGTATATGAGTTGTTTGTCTTTGAGAACACTATACAGTCGTGCCAAAAGGGTATGACTTAAAGGTGTTCCTCAAGATACTCAGTATGTACACAGAGGCATGTGACTGTACAACAAGGAATCTCTACTCTTAGTAAGAAGAGAGAATACTCTAAAGATATGATTCGTTGAATCTTTGGCCAAAGTATATGATGGAAATTGAAACAAGAACATTTGCAATTTCATCCAAGTTAATCATATAACCTTGAACTGTCGTGTTAGGGATTTGACACAAGTTAACCATATCCCAACAACACGACATAGAGGATTGTGTTAGAGAATGACCGAATTGCATTGTAATCACAAACTGACAAGGTTCTCTAAATGAATTCTATTTAGTTTGGGTAACCATGACATACTGCTAGGTGTCACTCATGGTTTGTGGAAGCCCATAAGGACTAATTATAATTAACCTTTGCCAATAGGGAGAATTGTATGGAGGGATACAATTCACATTCAATTTAGAAGAAATCATACTTACCCACGACCTCGCTAATTAAACCTTATAAGATTGCACACAGAAAAGGAATGAATTGAGAATTAAGAAGAGAATAAATGATTTTGTGGCCTTGCCAAAGTCAAAGTCAAGGTCAAAGTCAAAAGTCAAAGGTCAAAACCGTTGACCCTGACATGATCAACAAAGGTTGACCTAGACCAATACTTGTTAGACAAGTTAGTGACTTAATTTGTTAAGTCATTAAACTAGTTAAACTAATTAGAATAGTTTAATTATTCAATTAAGGTTATGAAATTTTGATTGGGTCCCACATAACTTAAAGACTTATAGAAATGAACCATATAGACTTAGACATACATGTGACACATTATGAGATAAATGTGATGGACCTTGTCACATCCCGGGATCGCTCCGCCAGTAGACGATATTGTCCGCTTTGGGCCGGGGCCCTCACGGTTTGTTTCTGAACTCACGAGCAACTTCCCAGTGGGTCACCCATCCTGGGATTGCTCTAAGCCACAACTCGCTTAACTTCGAGTTCCCACAACTCCGGCCAGTGAGCTCCCAAAAGGCCTCGTGCTATTTGGAGGTGGGCATGTACATATAAGGCACATCACCCCCTCTCCGTTGGCCGATGTGGGATCTCACAATCCACCCCCCTTAGGGGCCCGACGTCCTCGTCGGCACACTCGCACCACACGGCAGAGTGGCTCTGATACCAAATTGTCACATCCCGAGATCGCTCCGCCGTAGCACGATATTGTCCGCTTTGGGCTGGGGCCCTCACGGTTTTGTTTCTGGGAACTCACGAGCAACTTCCCAGTATGTCACCCATCCTGGGATTGCTCTAAGCCACAACTCGCTTAACTTCGGAGTTCCCACAACTCCGAAGCCAGTGAGTTCCCAAAAGGCCTCGTGCTATTTGGAGATGGGCATGTACATATAAGGCACATCACCCCCTCTCCGTTGGTCGATGTGGGATTGCTCACCGTTCTTGCTTTCCCAAGACACGGGTCTTACAGACCTAGATAGCCCGAAAAGAGGCCAATAATAGGGGGTGCGGCACTCATGTGGACTAAGGTCCACATGTGTCACAAGTGTGACAAAATGTGGCTATATAAATAGAAAACCATCCTTGGACATTTTGGAAGAAAGGAAAAATCAAACCTTTCTCTCAAACCCCGCCTTGGTCGGCCACTTGGAGAAGAAGAGGCTAGCACCCGTCTTCTCTCCAAGCTTCCTTATTCTCTCATATCTTTCCATCATTGGTGAAGACTCTTTGGGGAGGTACACCTCTTTGTGCCTATTTGGAGAGCAAGAGTGGAGAATCAACATCAACTGGACCAAACCGTATACTTGAACACCATTCTTGGGTTCAAGATTCGCTCTAAAGGTATGTCTTCTTTTAAGTTTCTCTTTAATAGTAGATTAAAGTGTCTTTGGTGCAAGTTTTCATAAGCCTAAAAAGATTGGGACCTAAATAGGACTTGTATGAGTTTCTAGCTTTGTGCTTCTACTAATTTTAGATTTCATATGAGATATGTCTTTGCTAGATCATTCATTTTCGTATGTTATTGGGTTTTAGAGAAATCCCTACACACCATTTTCCTTTCAGACAGAAAGTAATTTAATGAAGTTAGATCTAGTAGATCTTCCACTCTAACCCTTTTATATTGATTTAGTTCCTAGGCATAGCATTGTCCACTAGCATTGATAATCTGTACAAACTGTCACATTATTATTATTTTTTTCAATTGGGAGGATGATCGGTCTCAAGTCATTTGTGTAGAGACACTAAGACAAATATGTAGGCGCACAATAGAGAGTGAATTCACTAAACACGATCAATCAAGATTTCTTGTACGGAAGTTTTTCTTACATATCAAATAAGAACTCTAATTAAGTTGTGTATTTCTAAGACGTGAGGCACCGTTAAAGCATCTCCAATAGCATCTTCAACAACTTTAGAATTCTAAAATAAGTGAGCCACATCAGAAAAACTCTATCCAACAGCCTCTTCAATCTCAGTCATCAAAGCTTCAACTTCTTTCTCTCTCTTCAGGACTGGTAAGTTGACTTTGGCTCTTCAAACATTTAATTTTACTTGGAAAAACAAAACTACCTTGAAAATGTTAAAAACATGCATTTTTTTTCTTTTCATATAATAAAGGCTTATTTGTTCAAATACCCCATGTGGTTTACAAATTGTCTCAGATTGCCCCCTGACTTTTATAATGGCTCAATTTCCCCCCTGAACTTCCATTCCGTTACTAAGGTTGCCTCATTCCGTTAGTTTTGAGATAAAAACCGTTAAATCCCACATTTTTATTTTAAATTTTAAATTGATTAAAATATAAATAAAATGGTAAATTTCACTTTACTACCCTTAAGTTTCCCAAAATTAAGACTTTGCTACCTAAAGTTTTTTTCGTATCAACTTCGTACCCAAAGTTTGGTTTTTCTACCATTTTCATACCTCCGTCAGTTATTCTGTCAAATGCTCTGTTAAATGATGATGTGGCGGTCAATGAGGTTGAAATTGATGACGTGGCATGACTTTGACCCACAAGATTTGTGCCACGTGAACCAACAATGAAAGAAATAAATTTTTTTTAAAAACAAATATAAAATATAACTAAATTAAAAAATAATAATTAAATATATAAAAATTAAAAAATAATAAATATATAACAAGATTTGCGTCAGAGCCTTCAATCGATTGAACTGAATTTGTAGGTCCGATTTTGAATTCTCCACGGCCTCTTGAGCTTGTCGCTCAACAATAGCAGCAACATGACCAACCCATTTGATTTCTTCACCGATGAGATCATCCACACCATCCTCGACCATCTAAACGACGACCCATGTGCCAAAAAGTCCTTCTCTTTGGTCTGCAAGTCCTTCTAGTTCATCGAGCGTCTTCACCGCAAATCCCTCAAGCCCCTTCGCTCTGAGCTCCTCTACAGAACCCTCCATCGCTACCCTTCAATTTCTGACCTCGACCTATCTCTCTGTCCACGTGTCGACGACCCATCACTCGCCTCATTCTCTGTTTCATGGAAATCGACGCTCCGTTCGATCAATCTCTCGCGCTCCAGAGAATTTACCAGCATTGGGTTGCTGTGATTGGCCACCAACTGCTCCTCTGGTTGAGATTGACTTGTCCAACGGCACTAAGTTGAACTGAATTTGTAGGTCCGATTTTGAATTCTCTACCGCCTCTCGAGGTTGTCGCTAGCGATCTGGCTGGGCAACGAGCTCGCGGAATCGCTCCACGGAGATTTCGTCTGCCAATGGAGTCTTAATCGCTTGGGTGCGCAGCGAAGGAGAAGGCGCAAGGCATGGGTGATTTGGTTTGCTGGGGGTGGTGGGAATAGTGGGTTTGGGTTGCTTGGGTTTGCTTCGCTAGGGTGGTGGTTGGGGTGGGTTTTTCTGGCTGTGAGGTTTGGTCGTTTGGGGTTGTCAACCCTTCACGGAGGCCCGCAAGCTCTCGTCAGAGATGTCCGTTCCGTTCGGTGGGAGGAGAAAGACAGAGGGTGACTGTTGTAGAGAGAGAAATTGATTTTTGTAATTACTGTTTTGCTGAACCAAAAAATAACCAAAAAACATGACTAAATCGAAGAGAGAAAGTATATGGGAGATGGGGCTGCACTTGGGTTCATCCAAAGAGAGAGAGATGGTGAGGAGATGGCGGTGTGCATGGAGGAGATGGGGTGCTAGGGTTTGGGGAAGCAGGTGGGGGCGAATGAGAATGGTTTTTTATTTTATTTTTAAGTTTTTTTATTTATTTACTTATATTTTGTATTTGTTTTTAAAAAAATTATTATATATTTAATTATTAGATTTTAATTTAGTTATATTTTATATTTGTTTAAAAAAAATATTATTTATTTAATTATTTATTTAATTTAGTTATATTTTATATTCTTGTGGGTCAACGTCATGCCACGTCATCAATTTCAACCTCATTGACCGCCAGATCATCATTTAACAGAGCGTTTGACGGAATAACTGATCGAGGTATGAAAATGGTAGAAAAACCAAACTTTGGGTACGAAGTTGATACGAAAAAACTTTAGGTAGCAAAGTCTTAATTTTGGGAAACTTAAAGGTAGTAAAGTGAAATTTACCCTAAATAAAATATTAAAAACAAAAATAAAATAAATAAATAAATAAACTCTCTCTCTCTCTCCCCCATTCTCCTACCCCCCACCACCTCCAACCCAAGCCAACACTACATAAAAGAGAAAAAAATCTATGAACCCCCAACGAACCCAAAACCCAACAACCATTGAGACCCCTCCCTTTGCCCCTTCAAGGGAAACGAGTCCTTGAGCCTACTATCCACCTAGGTCCCGAGACCACCATGTCAATCGCTGCAATGGCCGAGTCGACCACCTATGTTCTGATAAGCTTTTGCCCCAACAGCGGCTCCAAGAGCACGACGTTGAACGCGTACACTTCAGATTTCTGCGTCACCATGCCGGGAGGCTGAAACTCGCGACATGTACTCTCTCACCCCTTTCGACGGGTTTCTCCGATTGCTGAGTACAGTTCAATTTCAGTCGGGGACCTCAACGGTCTCGATTTGGATCAAGATGGGTGTACGAATCGGTCTCGCCACAAAGTCGGCGGCCCCGAAATGGCATAGGCGGGCGTTGAAATGTGGCTCGGTGACCAAAACGCTGCTGCTTTTGATGTGGTTGTGGGCCGGAGTTGTGGTTGTTGGCTGGAGTGAAGGGTGGATGTGGGATGGGTTTGGGGGTTGGAGCTTGTGGGTGGTGGTCATGGGAGAGGAGAAGAAATCGATTGGGGAGAGGGAGAGTGCATTGAGAGAGAGTGGGAGAGAGAGAGAGAGTGTGTGTGTGTGTGTGTGTGTGTGTGTATGTTTTATTTATTTATTTAATTTTTTGGTTTTTAATATTTTATTCATATTTGAATTTGAATTTTTTTAATTTTTAATAGTTAAATTTACCAAAATACCCATGAATTTAACGGTTTTTATCTGAAAACTAACGAATGGGGCAACCTTAGTAACGGAATGGAAGTTCAGGGGAAAATTGAGTCATTATAAAAGTCAGGGGGCAACTAAGACAACTTGTAAACCACAGGGGGTGTTTGAACAAATAAGCCTATAATAAATACAAAGACATTTTTCACATGTTTTCATATTTTTCATTCTTTTCCATGATATTGTATTAATTGAATTAAAGAGTCTGTTGGAGCAAAAATGATTCAAGTAGCAAATAAGGCTTTCCAAATTGCCACGTAGGTCAATATATAAACTTCCATTTGAAGTGTTTTATTTGCTACTACTATTGAAGATGTTCTTAGATATGTAGATCTTTGATAATGCAATATAGTAGTTGAGAAGCTTGATTAAAGTCAAGTGAATTAAAGTGGTAATATTTGGTCATAAATTTGCAGTGTGCACAATGTTGGTTGTTATCGAGTTTATTAAGTGGTTGGTCCAGTTGTGGCTGTACGTTTTTTTAATAAATTGAGCAAAGCCAATTTCCTGATTCAATGAAGATAGTTGAGAAGGAAAGAACAATTTTCTATGTGTTGGGTTGGTGGACGCCAGTTATGGTGATATGATTTGACTCAATGTGGGAAGGTTTCAAGACCTCGATGGAATAACTTGTAACCCAGCTTCCATCCGTGTAGGAAATGGATGGAAATTTTAGAATTTTTTTTTTAAAGCGAGGAGGGTTTCTCACACATAAAACTAAGATGTCATTGGGATTTTAACCTGTAACCTCTAGTATACAAATCAAGCCCCTTTTCCGCTAGGCCAAGAGAAACTTGTACAGTAAATTAAGGTAATGGATAGCCCAGCTCAGTATCCATATCTATCTTGTTGAACTCTTGTTCTGCCTTTGCCAAGTCTCTTTCCGCTGCCTCGAGATCAACTTCGGCAGCAGCAAGGACATCCCTTCGCCTCTTTATTTCATTCTCCAAAATTTCCACATCTTCTCTCAGTCTATCAACTCTTCCTGCCCTTTTCTTGATGGCAAAAACCGATTGAACATGAGGCTCCAGCCAAGCCAAGTCAAATTTGAAGGTCTCAAGCTCCTCCCATAACAGTTGAAGGCGTTTACAAGCATCATGGGTCATATCCTTGGCCTTTGTAGTCTTCAGAAAATGCAAGAGTCGGCCCAAAGCTGTGAATGCACATTGAATAAACGTACGACTCCTCTTCTTATGGCACTCGAGCAAGGAAGGATACGACGAACAAACTTCCTCTAGAAATGGAACAAAAGTTTTCTCTACTCGTCCTAATCCCCTAAAATCGATAAGCTCCCCTGTTTCTTGGTCTTCTAAAATCTTAATACCATTACGAACTGAAACTTTGACTTCAACAACACATAAATCATTGACAAGATACCCTTTATAATTATAACGAAGCTCACTTAGAAGAATGAATGACGTAAAGCCCCAGTCACTTTTCTTTTCCACAAACTCATGTTCTGTATCTGTGAAATCAAATGTATCAAGAATCACAAAACTTTAACCAAGATTCAAAGCATATAACAGATAATAAAGCAATATGAATGATACAGGAAGCCCATTGAAGAGAATAGATAAGAAACATAACAAGTAAGAAAATATTCCGACTGACATAAAAGCCAGTTACAGCATAGATGATAAACATTTTTAACCTCACAAATTTTCTTAATACCAGAAGTTAATTGAAACGCATATCAATACTCGATTATAAAAAAATTTAAAACCATAACAAAACTAAAATGTTGGACTGCTGATCTTCACAACTCGAAACTTCCCTAAAGTATATAGTAGAGAATAAACATGCCACAAAATTCTGAAAAAAAAAAAACTCAAATTTGCTGATGCTAGAATTTCTCCATTAAAGATTACTAAAACGAATTAGTTTTCAACTACAACTTAGGCCTCCCATGCCTCGAAACTAGTTGACATCATATGCTTGTATATATAGAAACATACATGTGACATCTCAAAAACAATTAATGGAATTTCCTCCTTACGGTATCGGATTCCCCCCTTCGCCTCTGTTATATGTTCTAACGGAATTTCCTTATGCCATGAAGAAACAATGAGCTATGAACTCATGGATGAAAACTATCAGGTGCCATGAAGAAACAATCTTAGACTGGAAAACAATATGTGCCATCTAGGTCATCCTATAATTCCTCAATCACAGAGGATCACAGCTTCATTACCATTTTCATAATTATGCGTCCATTAAAAGAACAAACAAAATAAAAAAATTGATTGAGATGAGGAGAAACATATACAAGATATTGGACCTGAAGAATGAAGAGAATACAGAATAAGATGAAGTATAATTAATGTGACTTACTGATTTTAACACAAGCATTTTGATGTGGCATAGTAATATATAGTGTAGGCTGTAAGCCATTAGACTTAGATAACCATCCAGGGGAGAGAGGGAGGACTGTTGATACTAGAGAAAATCCAGATTTTAAGTTCATACAGTAAGAAATTTATATATTAAAAAATAAGAAATAAGCTGGGAAAAAGAATCATCACTTCCCCTTTAACAAGTTAAATTAACAAATGACAAGCCACCAGAGAAAAATCCAGCATAAATTCGAATTGCGAAATAAACAACATGGTCATGAGTAGAAAAGATACATACTCTTTGTGATTGACTTCTTGCTATCAAGTTGATTAACCAGGGTGAGGCTGAACTTGGCATATCTGGTCCACCCAGATGGCAAAGTTGAAGCATCTGCAACATCCAAGTACACGGACAAGAACTCTACTTCGTTTCCCTTAGGATATATAAGGATCTGCCTGTTCAAACCAACCCAAGACGATTAGGTCTATATATTAAACAATTATTATCCAAGAAAAAAAAAGTACCATTTATAACCACCAATGACGAAAACATCAGAATAATGTTTTTGGTTGTTCAGCGTGGAGAAGTTGTCGATTCTCCAGGTGAATGTCCCAGACACAAGGTCCTCCTCTTCCCCCTTCTTCATTCTACCAAGCTCAATCCCATAAATATACAGTAAATCAAGCTAACGGAGAATAACGAGCATAACATAACGGAGGACGTACTTACCTTCCTACTCACGAATCTGTTACAGTCTTGATAAAAGTAGTGCAAAATTATAATTTGGCAGGCAAACTATTCTTCTTTTTGATAACCATGGCAGAAAAAGAGTATTCCAGATCTAGTTTTAGAGAGAGAAATGAATACAAAAGTAATGCTCTGTATATTTCTCAGAAGTGTTTTCTTCCATAATGATGAAATGAACTAAAACCAAATCTTATATAGCTGCTTAGACATTACTTCTTCATTAAGCTAATATACTAAGTGGTCGTTTGGTACGTGGACGAATTAGAATAAATTCTGGGACTGTTTAAGAAGTTGGATTGTAAAAATAATGAAGGCCTATATTTGGTGTTGTGTCAAACTAAAAAATAATTCTTTAAATATTTAAATTTAAATTTAATTAGTGAAGACCCACTCTCTTTTGTTCCCTCTCCCTTCTGATTTCACACCCTCACCCCCACTTTTTCTCCAATTTCTCTTTCTTTCTTCTCTCTTTTCCCTTTCTTTTTTCCTCCTTTTCTTCTTAGGATCTAGTTTTAGAGAGAGAAATGAATAGAAAAGTAATGCTCTATATATTTCTCAGAAGTGTTTTCTTCCATAACGATGAAAGGAACTAAAACCAAATCTTATATAGCTGCTTACTTCTTCATTAAGCTAATATACTAAGTGGTCGTTTGGTACGTGGACGAACTAGAATAAATTCTGGGACTGTTTAAGAAGCTGGATTGTAAAAATAGTGAAGGCTTATGTTAGGTGTTGTGTCGAACTAAAAAATAATTATTTAAATATTTAAATATAAATTTAATTAGTGAAGACCCACTCTCTTTTGTTCCCTCTCCCTTCTGATTTCACACCCTCACCACACTTTTTCTCCAATTTCTCTTTCTTTCTTCCCTCTTTTCCCTTTCTTTTTTCCTCCTTTTCTTCTTACGATTCAGTCTTCTCTCTCTTTTCCCTTTCCTTTTTTCCTCTTTTTCTTCTTCCATGCTAGTTCCCTCATCTCTCTCTGTCTCTTTTTTTTTTCTTCTTTTCCTCCACCAATTATTTTCTTCCTTTTCTCTCTTCTTCTTCCTATCTCTCACCTTTCTCTTGTTTTTTTCCCTTCATTTCTCCTTTTTTTTTCTTGTGTATTTTTCTCTTTTTCTCTAGTTTGAATCCTCCACAAATTAATTTCTTCCTTTTCTCTCTTCATCTTCCTATCTCTCGCATTTCTCTTGTTTCTTTCCCTTCATTTCTCTCTTTTTAATATATATATATATATATATGTGTTTCTCTCATTACTCACACCAGCTCCACCACTCCAATCACAACTTTGTACCTAAACCCACCACACAACTCAACTCCAATAGAGAAGCACCCTCCCTAACTCCAACTTGGAATTGCATTACTTTACAACTGATTATTTTCAAAGTTCAACATAAGCAAATATTTTTTTAAAGTAAGAGTAGTCCTTAACTGGCCCTCAACATAGCAGCCTTAGACCTGAAGTTTGAAGAAAGAAAGAAATGGTAAGGGACTATACCCTTTCCAAAACCATCAGAAACCAAAATTATCAAAAAGAAATACTCTAAATGTATTCTTAGGGTTTCTCACACACGCACACAATTAAGATGCCAAGGGTGTTCGAACCTTAGACCTCTGATTTGCAAGTCAAAGTCCTTTTACACTAGGCTAGACCACCCTCCCTTGTAGTTTAGACCATTACTTGTACTAAAAACAAGTATGCTTAGGATTTTTAGAACATAAATTAAAAAAACAATAGCATATGATTTTCTTAAAACAAGTTTGCATTCTTTTTATTTTTTTTTCCCAAGCCCAAGGCATTTAATATCTGGTCTGTACTATTATCCTTGTAAGGTTCCGAATTCCAATTATGTTCGTACTCCAACTTTCATTAAAATCAAAACTATAAGAGAAAATAGTTTTAGTCATCGACCTCATAGCTTCCCTTCCCTTTCCTTATCCCCTCCCCTCCGTCGCATATATTTTCTACTTGTGATAGTTAAAAAAATTGTAGTTTCAGTTCTTATTTCGTGCGATGAGGTATATGTTTGGTTTTTCTAGGCTTGCAACTTTTTTTACCAGAATTTATTAGGCCCGGTATGGCTATGAGTGAAGACACATCTTGTGTGTTTGTTGTTTTCAATGGACTCCACCGTATTATTTGGATTAACCCCTCGGGGTTACTATGTTTCCATATTTATATTAACCCCATGCAATTATTTGTATTGGTTCTTGTGATTGACGATCTTTAGGCTTGAATTATGAATGTGATTTATTGCTTTGCCCTCTAAAAATAATTAAAATATAATATATTAAGTATACAATAGTAATTAGCTATTCACGTTTTTCTGCCACTTTGTGATTAAGCAATAGTCCAAGGAATACGAACCAGAGAGTGTTACTTTAAGAAAATTAAAATGGTGCGTGAATGTTACTTTAAGAAACATAATGTATACGAAGTAACAAGTTCATGGATAATGATATAAATGGAAAGTAGTCTACAGAAGTTAGATTCACGAGACCCTTCCATCATATGAATATTGTATCCTAAAATGTTCCTAGTCATAGGATCACCAATTGGATAATGGTGACCCGCAAAAACCGGTACATACACTATGTCTGCTCAATTGGGAGGATGGCTAGTCTCAAGTCATTCGTGTGGAGACACTGAGATAGGTGTGTAGGTGCTCTATAGAGATGGAGTTCATTGAACGAAATCAAATCAAGAATGCTTGTATGGAAGTCTTACTCGTAAGTGTCAAACAAGGAATTCTAAGTTGTGATAATGCAAATTAGTCCTCAGACTTGAGACATCACAGTTGTCTTGTGTATGAGTTGTTTGTCTTTGAGAACATTATACAGTCGTGCCAAAAGGGTATGACTTAAAGGTGTTCCTCAAGATACTCAGTATGTACACAGAAGCGTGTGAATGTACAACAAAGAATCTCTACTCGTAGTAAAAAGAGAGAATACTCTAAAGATATGATTCGTTGAATCTTTGGTCAAAGTATAGGATGGAAATTGAAACAAGAACGTTTGCGATTACATCCAATTGAATCATATAACCTAGAACTGTCGTGTTAGGGATTTGACACAAGTTAACCATATCCCAACAACACGACATAGAAGATTGTGTTAGAGAATGACCGAATTACATTGTAATCACAAACTGATCAGGTTCTCTAAATGAATTATATTTAGCATGGGTAACCATGACATACAGCTAGATGTCACTTATGGTTTGTGGAAGCCCATAAGGACTAATTATAAATAACCTTTACCAATAGGGAGAATTGTATGGAGGGATACAATTCACATTCAATTTAGAAGAAATCATACTTACCCACGACCTCGCTAATTAGAACTTATAAGATTTCACACCGAAAAGGAATGAATTGAGAATAAAGAAGAGAATAAACGATTTTGTGGCCTTGCCAAAGTCAGAGTCAAGGTCAAAATCGTTGACCCGACACTTGAGACGATCAACAAAGGTTGACCAGGACCAATACTTGTTAGACAAGTTAGTGACTTAATTTGTTAAGTCATTAAACTAGTTAAATTAATTAGAATAGTTTAACTATTCAATTAAGGTTATGAAACTTTGATGGGGTCCCACATAACTTAAAGACTTATAGAAATGGACCATATAGACTTAGACATACATGTGACACATTATGAAATAAATGCGATGGACCTAGATAGCCCAAAAAGAGGCCAATAATTGGGGGTGAGGCACATGTGTGGATTAAGGTCCACATGTGTCACAAGTGTGACAAAATGTGGCTATATAAATAGAAAACCATCCTTGGACATTTTGGAAGAAAGGAAAAATCAAACCTTTCTCTCAAACCCCGCCTTGGTCGGCCACTTGGAGAAGAAGAGGCTACCACCCATCTTCTCTCCAAGCATCCTTATTCTCTCATCTCTTTACATCATTGGTGAAGACTCTTTGGGGAGGTATACCTCTTTGTGCCTATTTGGAGGGCAAGAGTGGAGAATCAACATCAAAGAGACCAAACCCTATACTCGAACACCTTTCTTGGGTTCAAGATTCGCTCTAAAGGTATGTCTTCTTTTTACTTTCTCTTTAATAGTAGATTAAAGTGTCTTTGGTGCAAGTTTTCATAAGCCCAAAAAGATTGTGACCTAAATAGGACTTGTATGAGTTTCTAGCTTTGTTTTTGCTTCCGCTAATTATAGATTTCATATGAGATATATCTTTGCTAGATAATTCATTTTCGTATGTTATTGGGTTATAGATAAATCCCTCCACACCATTTTCCCTTCAAAGATAAAGTAATTTAACGAAGTTAGATCTAGTAGATCTTCCGCTCTAACCCTTTTATACTGATTTAGTTCCTAGGCATAGCATTGTCCACTAGCATTGATAGTATGTACAAACTAACACATTATTATCATTTTTTTCAATTGGGAGGATGATCGGTCTCAAGTCATTTGTGTAGAGACACTAAGACAAATATGTAGGCGCACAATAGAGAGTAAGTTCACTAAACACAATCAATATTCAAGATTTCTTGTGCAGAAGTTCTTCTTACATATCAAACAAGACCTCTAATTAAGTTGAGTATTTCTTAGACGTGAGGCACCCTTAAAGTATCTCCAACAGCCTCTTCAACAACTTTGGAATTCTAAAATAAGTGAGCCATATCAGAAAAATTCTCTCCAACAACCTCTTCAATCTCAGTCATCAAAGCTGCAACCTCTTTCTCTCTCTTCAAGACTGGTAAGTTGACTTTGACTCTTCAAACATTTAATTTTACTTTGGAAAAATAAAACCTACCTTGAAAATGTTAAAAACATGCATTTTTTTTCTTTTCATATAATAAAGGCTTATTGGTTCAAATACCCCATGTGGTTTACAAATTCTCTCAAATTGCCCCCTGACTTTTATAATGGCTCAATTTCCCCCATAAACTTCCATTCCGTTACTAAGGTTGCCCCATCCCGTTAGTTTTCAAATAAAAACCGTTAAATCCACATGTTTTTATTTTTATTTTAAATTTTAAATTGATTAAAATATAAATAAAATATTAAAAACCAAAAAATTTTAAATAAATAAAAAACTATCTCTCTGCCCCCCCTCCCCATCGATTTATTCTCCCCCATTCTCCCACCCCGACCTCCACCCCAAGCCAACACTACATAAAAGAGAAAAAAATCCACGAACCCCCAACGAACCCAAACCCCAAACCAACAACCACCGAGACCCCCTCTCCATGCCCCTTAACGAGAAACGAGTCCTTGAGCCTACTATCCACCTAGGTCCCGAGACCACCATGCCAAATCGCAGCATGGGCTGAGTCGACGACCGAGGTTCTGATAAGCTCTTGCCCCGACAGTAGCTCCAAGAGCACGAAGCTTAATGCGTACACGTCTGACTTCTGTGTCGCCATGCCGAAGGCCTGAAACTCCGGCAACATGTACTCTCTCACCCCTTCGGATTGATTTCTCCGGCTGCTAGTATGGTTCAATTTCGGGCTGGGGCCCTCAACGATCTCGATTTCGGATCAGGATTTTGGATTCGGGTCGAGATGGGTGTTCGAATCGGTCTAGCCATAGAGCTGGGCCACCCCAAAATGGTATAGGCGGGCGTTGAAATGGGTCTTAGTGACCAAAACGCTGCCGCTTTTGATGTGGTTGTGGACCATATTGACGTTAAAACCCGTGGGAGTTGTGGTTGTTGGCTGGGGTGAAGGGTGGCTGTGGGATGGGTTTGGGGGTTGAAGCTTGTGAGTGGTGGTCATGGGAGAGGAGAAGAAATCGATTGGGGAGAAGGAGAGCAGAGGGAGAGAGTGAGAGAGAGAGAGAGAGAGTGTGTGTGTGTGTGTGTGTGTGTGTTTTATTTATTTTTTAAATATTTTATTCATATTTGAATTTGAATTTTTTAATTTTTAATAGTTAAATTTACCAAAATACCCATGAATTTAACTGTTTTTATCTAAAAACTAACGAATGGGCCAACCTTAGTAACGAAATGGAAATTCAGGGGAGAAATTGAGTCATTATAAAAATCGGGGGGCAATCTGAGATAACTTGTAAACCACATGGGGTGTTTGAACAAATAAGCCTATAATAAATACATAGACATTTTTCACATGTTTTCATATTTTTCATTCTTTTCCATGATATTGTATTAATTGAATTAAAGAGTCTGTTGGAGCAAAAATGATTCAAGTAGCAAATAAGGCTTTTCAAATTGCCACGTAGGTCAATAAACTTCAATTTGAAGAGTTTTATTTGCTACTACTATTGGACATGCTCTTAGGTATGTTGATCTTTGATAATGCAATATAGTAGTTGAGGAGCTTGATTAAAGTCGAGTGAATTAAAGTGGTAATATTTGGTCATAAATTTGCAGTGTGCACAATTTTGGTTGTTATCGAGACCTCTAGTATACAAATCAAGCCATTCTCTCAGACCCTGTTGGCTAGTTTTTAATTATTTGAGACTGATTGATGAGCTGTGACTGTTCATGAATCAAATTATAAACGAAATGTTGTGCCCTTTTGAATAAATTTAAATGTTGACTGTTCAAATAAAATAATTGAATTCGTAAAAGCATTATTTAATCTAGAAGCAGAAAACATAACACACTACAAGATTGTCTTCTGCTGCCCAGCACGTCTCACCCGCGCAGAACTCAAATTAACTGCTTCAGAAGAATCGGTCTCAATGATTCATAGAATCTTTAAAAAAAAAAAAAAACTAGAGGAAACATTTTGCAAGTTTCAAAAGGAGTTGCAAATATAAATTTTAAAAATTCATAACCGCCCAAGTTTTACTAGTACATATTATGTAACACTGGACTGGATATCTTCGTCAAAGAGACAAAAATATGCACCCAAGAGAAACTTGTACAGTAAATTAAGGTAATGGATAGCCTAGCTCAGTATCCATATCTATCTTGTTGAACTCTTGTTCTGCCTTTGCCAAGTCTCTTTTCGCTGCCTCAAGATCAACTTCCGCAGCAGCAAGGACATCCCTTCGCCTCTTTATTTCATTCTCCAAAATTTCCACATCTTCTCTCATGACAAAAACCGATTGAACATGAGGCTCCAGCCAAGCCAAAGCAAATTTGAAGGTCTCAAGCTCCTCCCATAACAGTTGAAGGCGTTTACAAGCATCATGGGTCATATCCTTGGCCTTTGTAGTCTTCAGAAAATGCAAGAGTCGGCCCAAAGCTGTGAATGCACATTGAATAAACGCACGACTCCTCTTCTTATGGCACTCGAGCAAGGAAGGATACGACGAACAAACTTCCTCTAGAAATGGAACAAAAGTTTTCTCTACTCGTCCTAATCCCCTAAAATCGATAAGCTCCCCTGTTTCTTGGTCTTCTAAAATCTTAATACCATTACGAACTGAAACTTTGACTTCAACAACACATAAATCATTGACAAGATACCCTTTATCCTGATCACAAAGCTCACTTAGAAGAATGAATGATCTACGGCCCCGGCGACTTTTATTTTCCTTAAAATCATGTTCTGCATCTGTGAAATATCAAGGATCCCAAAAACATTAACCAAGAATCAAAACAGATATATAACAAAGCAGTATGAATGATATAGGAAGCTCGTTGAAGCAAACAGATAAGAAACGTAACAGGTAAGAAAATATTATTCCGACTGAATAACTTAAAAGCCTAATTACATTATATCTTTGATTCTCCAACATTTCACCTGCAGCTGGAGCATAGATGATAAGTACTTGCAGTATAGAAAAAGTTAAAACCATAAAACAAAAATATAATGTTGTGCTAATCAGTGGAGCCAGAAAATTCAACCAGGAGAGTCAACCTCAAAAAATAAAATCATCGCAAAACAATTGATCTGTTCTTAGAGGAGGTGACAATTGATCTGCCGCTTTTCTTTTAAAATATTTCTCCATAACTGTTTTACAGAGAGGAAAGACGAAGAGAAGAGAATGAAGCAGAGAAATAAATAAAGAGAAGAGAGGAGGAGAGAATAACAGAGAGGAAAGAAAAAGAGAAAAGGAAGAAGAAGAGAGGGAGATATCTGAAAACGATTATTTTTTTTTTTACTTCTTTGTTGCTACATGTTCCTATGCCCATGGCTTTGTGTTTATTCATGGGCATGTTTCCTCTTTTGGTGCGCATGCTTCTAAATAAGTTTTTTTTTCTTTATGTGTACATGTTTCTAGTTTTTTTAATTCTTAAGTTAATGAAAAAGGTAAAGAAAAGACAAAAATGATCTTCAGAAGGGTCAGATTTATTATACACAAAGGGTAAATATTAATGATTACAGAGTTATTTACATAAGTTCATAAGGGTCAGGCCTTCATTGGCTCCGCCCATGGGGCTAATGATCTTTAGAACTCCAAACACGCTTCCCTTAAGTACTTGGAAAAGAATAAACATGCCACATTTTGAACAAAAACTCAAATTTACTGATGCTAGAAATTCTTCATAAATTATTACCATAATTAATTAGGGCCCGTTTGCTATCCTACTTGGATCCAATTTTATAAATTCAAAAACTGATTTTAAGTCCATAGCTCAACCCCATTATTAAAAACCAAAACATTGAGGTTTTACAGTTTTTTTCTCTCCTCCTTCTCCCATCTCTCTCTCTCTCTCTCTCTCTCTCTCTCTCTCTCTCCTTTTCTTTTGTTAATTTCAATTTGGGAATTAAGGTTCTAATTTTCTAATTTTAATTTCAATTTTTTTTTTTATATCTTAAAAATAGTTTGAAGTTTACCAATCATGATTTTTGAGTTCATTTTTTTTAGTACGATACCAAATGGACCCTTGGTTTCCCACTACAACTTAGGCGTCGCAGCCTAGAAACTAGTTGACATCATATGCTTGCATATAAAGGAACATACAGGTGACATCACCAAAAAGAACTAAGACAAGAATCATATGGCATGCCTGACCATCTTGAGATTGTTTTGAAACAATGAGCTATTAACTAATAAATGACAACCATCATGAGTGATCAAGAAACAATCCAAGACTGGAAAACATTATGTTTCATATAGGGTCAGGATCGAGGGACATACATTTTAGACTGTTTTAGATTAAAACACATTCAATGGCTCAGATTGCATCCATTATAATAATTAATTGAGATATTGGAGGATTGTTGATACAAGAAAAAACCAGAGTTGAAGTTAATATAGGTAAAGAAATCATTTTTCTTTTTAATGTAAGTTAAAAAAAGCACTAAATTTCATTTTACAAGTTGCTTTAACAAATGACAAGCCACAAGATAAAAATCCAGAATAAATTCATGAGCAGATAAAGATATATACCCTCTGTGATTGACTTCTTGCTATCAAGTTGATTAACCATGGTGAGGCTGAACTTGGCATATCTGGTCCACCCAGATGGCAATGTTGAAGCATCTGCAACACGCAAAAACACGGACAAGTAATCTACGTTGTTGTTCCCCTTAGGATATATAAGGATCCGCCTGATCAAACCAACCCAAGACGATTAAGTCAACATATTAACCAATTATTATCCCACCAAAAAAAGAAGGAAAAAACAAAGTCTACCATTTATAACCACAAATGACGAAAACATCAGAAAAATGTGCTCGGTTGTTCAGCGTGGAGAAGTTGTCGATTCTCCAGGTGAACGTCCCACACACAAGGTCCTCTTCTTCCTCTTCCTCCTTCATTCTACCAAGCTCAATCCCAAAAAATAAAATTTAACAAAAAAAAAAGTAGAATAAAGCGCATAACATTACGGAGAACTACTTACCTGCCAACAGACGAATCTGTCATGAGAGAGACGAGAGAGTCTTGATAAAAGTAGTGGAAAGTATAATTTGGCAGACAAACTATATTTCTCTGGAAGAGAGACAGTCCGAACACGCCACAAAATTTTGAACAAGAACTCAAATTTGCTGACGCTTGAATTTCTCCATTAAAGATTACTAAAACTAATTAGTTTTCCACTACAACTTAGGCCTCGCACGATTGCATATATAGGAACAGACATATGCCATCACAAAAAGTAAAATCATATGCATGCCTTCAGTCTTAAGTTTTTGAGGGCCCATGACGAAAGTAAAGAATTACGCCCTTCAAACTGTGTCACAATTTTTAATTTTATTTTTACTTATGTGCTAGATTCAATAGCTAAAAATTAACATGTTCAAGTTAAACAAAAACTTATCATTCAAGATAAATAAATAATATCAATCCAAACTTTAATATATAAAAAATTAAATCTAATAAGGCTGAGGCTATTACATTCATGATTCTAATGAAAACTCAAAACCTAAGAGCATCCACAATCATGCTCCTTATTTTTTAGTTAAATTTTAGCTAAAAACACTAGAAAGCTATTTTAGGAGCTCCTTATAAAATTTCAACTCCAACCATACTCCCTAATTTAGGGAATCATAAATGATTTATTTCTTTTTTTAGTTTAGCATAAATGCTCCCCCTTCATATAAAATAATTTTAAAAAAAAGTTAGCATTAAATAAACACTTAAAATAGCATTAAAGTAAAGCAGCATTTAATTATAGGGAGTCACTAGGAGTCCTTTCTCTCTCCTCAGATTTAGGAGCTCCTAGAGGTCTCCCTATTTTAGGAGTTGAATAGGGAGCATGGTTGGAGGTGGATTTTCTTACTTCCTCCCTAAATTTTATCTAAGGAGGTGATTTAGGGAGTCCATTGTGGATGCTCTAAGAATTAGAGTTTCACAAGTTCAAATTATCTTATGAAACCCAAAGTTATTTAAATAATTTTTAAAAATATATATATTAAATGAATATACAATAACACATATAATATATTAAATGAAAATTCTTTTCTTTTACCAAAAAAATAGCGAATATGCCAGCTTTTCCTCCACCTTTTGTCTCTGTGCTATGTGATATCATAAACTTCCATATTTGCATGAAAGACAGAGACCCACATGGAGGTGGACTCCTCTTTTTTGCTTTTCGTGTGTAATACATATATTTCCCTAAAAAAATACATATATTAAAAAAAGAAAAAAAAGTTGAGCCCCCGGGACAATGAGTCGAGGGCGGTGGCATTGCCCGTCCTTGTCAAGGCCGGCAGTGCATGCCTCCTCCACCAAGAAATGAGAGAGAGAAAGCAAAAGTCTCCTACTTGTAGAAATGAAACGAAGAAAAGAGTGAGAGATTGCTGGTTTAAGCCCATGTAGGCCCGGCTCAGCCCACTCATTAATATGAAAAATAATAAATATAACAATAAATATTGCGTTTAATATCACAAGTGGGCTAATTTAAATTCGTCCCCTCCTCCACAATTTAAATTCAAGCACCTCAATTGATTTCATTGGTATTGAAAATGGTGGCAAATTTATGGGGTTTGGTAGACATTTGGCTAGCAGATGCAAAAAAATTCTTTTAATTACTTCTCCTATGCACTGGATCTGGAGTTACATGTATGGCAACATTATCTCCCAATCAACCCCCACCCACACAAACTCTTGAAATAATCAAACGTATCGGTTACATGCACCCTTGTACAATACAAATTATGTGCAATACAAATGATGTATCATGTATCAATTCCACGTGTAGCAACATAGTGGAGAGTCACTTGGCCCAATTGGGGGGGCTAGGCCAAGACATTTTAAACATTGGCCCGGCTTGAGCCGACCCAAAAAAACCCGATAAACTTAATCCTAACTCAAAAATTTTGAGCCGGGGCCGACTCCATGACAAACCTTATGATATTAGTAAACTATAATACCTAATTTTTCTTAGTTTTTATGTATATGAATATGTAGAGAGTGTTGTTTAACAATGTTCAATTGACATTGAGTGAACTATCAAAATTCCCTCATAAACTTGTACCAAATTTTCAATTTGCCCCTAAACTTTTTTCATTCAATTATGAATCCGAACACTAATATTAAGCCAACGGTAGAAGAAGAAGAAGGTTCAAGGTTTTTGTTTGTATATTTGTTTATGTTTGAAATAATTTTTTTTTTTTTTTTTGGGTCTTATGTTTGAAATAAATTAAGCCAACGGTGCAATCGTTTATGTGTGTGTTTTACTAGTAATGAGAATTTACACAATTGTTCAAGTTTCTTTCAAATTCAATCATACTTGATTTGGAAACCTCATATTATTACTTGCACCGTCGAGAAATATGGTGCCCAATACAAGGCTACAGATTACTTCCATTAAAGAGCGTTTCGGTGGGGTAGTAGAACCTCCTCAAGGGAATATAAGCCTATATCTGCTTTGTAATTCTATGTTTCCTTGCAAATTTAATTTCCAAAAGTACTTCGTTGTTGGAATAAGACCATCCCCAATGTATTTGGACTTAAACCCAAAATTCCCAAAATACAACAATTCATGTATAACACTAGTCTCAAACAGTTTTCCTCCCATGTAGTCTGAAAATTTGAGTTGCCATTTTTATTAATTTTGAGTTAATTTTTTTATGCTATAGTATTTTTATAAAAATATTTTTAAGATTTTTGAGAAGATTGTATGTCATCAAACATAAATATTTTAAGGTTTTAAAAATTGAAATTCTAAAAACATTTTTTTTTTCATTGAAAATTAAAACGAGCACAACAATGAGTACAACAACATTATTGGAACTAAAAACAAGTAAAACAGTATTAAAAATACCACATGACTTAAATTAAAAACAACATTAACTAAACAAAAAACATGAAGGGCTTAATTGTCTTAGTTTTATTGAATGAAATCATCAAATATAAATCTTGACTTAAATATAGAATATACATATAAAAGGAATTTATATATATAATTTAGAAGTTGATCAAAGATATACGAATGAATGGGCATCTATGCTCTTAGAGTTAGGGATCATCATTTGGCCCACGAGTCCACATGCCAATGATTTTTTAATAAAAGTTCAGCCCAACTCGACCCATAAATTCCCCTCAACTTGAAAAAGCCTAGCTCAGCTCGGCCCAGGCCTCATGATTTTGGATCAGGCTAACCCAACCCGGACCATTGACGAGCCCTACTTTGAGTGTAAGAATCATTAAATATAACAAGTAAATTCAAAAATTTGCCTCAACTCAATCAATAGTAACTTCATGCTTGGGAAAAGGTTTCTTGCCTCATGGTAAAATGAGGGGGGAAATGAAACCCTCCATCGATATTGGGAAATCAAGCTAAAGATTGATTATGTTTTTTTATGATCAATATTGCCCCAATTAACATTAAAAATGCAATTCTATCTAGAGAAATCAATGTATTTCTGAATTATGGGTATATCCGGAAGAAGTGAAATGCTGCAGAGTTTTAAAAAAATGCAAAACGGGCACAAATGTCTTTATATTTACAGGCAAGAAACTAAAGATGGGACAGAGTTGAGCAAAATAATAATAACATCGACATACATTGTCGAGAAAAGTAATTAAAGACTATAGCTTTTCTGTTTAAACAACAATATCAGATGTACTTTGAGCCATTATATTGCTCACAATCTCTTAAGGGTTGAACAACAATATTGTAAAATATCATGAAAAACTGTTACACAGCTCGAATGCAAGTACTTCATACATTTTGAAATATGTTGCAAAGATTGCACATATTTTGTAATTATCAAAGACAGAATTTTCCAAAATACGCGGCTAATGCCTCCCATAACCTAACTCCCTATTCATATCTGTCTCACCAAAGCCTACTTCTGCCTTTGCCAAGTCTCTATTTGCTACCTCAAGATCTATCTCTGCAACAGCTAGCCTAGCCTTTAGCCTCTTCACTTCAATCTCCAACGCATCCACATCCTCTCTCTGTTTTTGAAAATGCCCTGCCTTTTCCACAAGCTTCTTCAAATTCAGAGCAGTTTGTACAGAAGGCTCCAGCCAAGCCAAGTCAAATTTGAAAGTCTCAACCTCCTCCCACAAAAGTTGAAGTTGTTCACAGGCATCTTCAGTCATATCCTTAACCTTTGTAGTCTTCAGAAAATGCAAGACTCGACCCAAAGCTGTGAATGCCCATTCAATAAATGTACGACTTCTCTTCTTTTGGCACTCAACCAATGAAGGATGCCACAAACAAACTTCCTCTAGCAATGGAACAAAAACTTTCTCTATTTTCCCCAAACCCCTAAAATCCACGAGCTTGCCAACTGGAGTGAAGGGCACTTTGTCATGCTCCTTGACTATGGAAAGGTCAACATAGCTATCAGTAGGCTCAATGAAAACTTGTCTCGAACTTGGTGCATCCTGGAAGGCAACCACCTGTTGAGAATTAGGTGTTGTAACTGACGAGTGTGGAACTTGTACACAATCCACACTTGAAGGTTCCTGCCCTTGATCTTCTTGCTCTGAAGGCTCTATTGTTGCAGAACTGCCAGTTCCTTGGTCTTCCAAAATCTTAATGTCAACCTTACGGACTGAAACCTCAGCTTCAATAATACACTTATCATTCCGAAGAAAGCCTTTGTTAAAGTCACAAAGCTCACTTAGAGGCATGAATGATGTGAAGCCCCAATCACTCTCACTTGAATTGAACCCATGCTCACTGTCTGTGAAATCAAAATATAGGAGCACAGAAAACTTGGTAAAAAAATGCATAGCTAATTAAGAACTAATAAAAAATAACAATTGAGGAAGCTTATTCCAAAGTTTAACATAACATATATAGGAGAGTTCAACCACTGTATAGGAAACTGCTTCAGATCGTAACCATTGGATGAGTCCAATGATTTCAAATATGATATATTATTAACAAAATACTTGGCATCAAGCATCGGAGCACTATTAGAAATATGTTATGTGCGTCTATCTGGTATGATACATACATATAAATATATATACACAGATAGACACACGTAAAGTAGACTCCTAACCAGCTTTGGGGACCTGACTAAGCAACTCATGCCTATATAATTTTAAGATAGTTTTACCATTTCTTTTCTACAGCTTAAAATTACAAGGGCACAGTGGGCCAGTTGGCCTCCTCCACCTTTGTTAAATAGAATGCATTCTTTTTTTCTTTTTCTTTTTTCGGATAAGCACTAAATATTCAGAATTCATATAATGTGCTTGCAATGGTAATCATGTATTGGCAATGGTATTCATGTATTGGCAACGAAACTATAATATTGCTCAAGTGAAATCCCAAACCCTGCAATAAAAAGCAGCAGATCTATTCTTTCAGAAAACATAATATTTTGTTCGAGCATCTTAACCTTCTTATTAACCATTGCAATTAGATAATTATGACTCATGTAAATCATACTCAATTTCAAATACAACAAAGTTGAACATGCCCACATGGAGATAAGAGTAATTTGCTTTGTGTTTTTCCAGTTATTACCAAGTTTCTCCTTCTGCTCAAATAAGTTTCTTATTTCAGAATAATATTCAGACTGCAACCATTTTTTTTAACCTGATATCATAATGTCAGAGCAACTGAACCTCAAATCAGAAAGTGAAAGTCCATGAAGGGAGTGTACTACTATGTTTGGTCCAGTTTCAGTAAGAGAAAAAGAAGAGAAAAATAACACTGTAAAATCATGTGCTTGGTTATGGCGAGAAAATGAAGGGAAATTCAGAAAAAAAAAAAAAAAAAAAAAAGAGATCTTAATGTTAATGGCCTTGAGAGAAATTCTTGGGTATTTACTGGAAGGATGAAATGAAATAAGATTATAAAAAATATGTATATATATGTTAAACAATAGAATACTATCGAAGTGCTATTATTTTATACAAAAGAAATCTCCACTGTATAGGAAAGTAAATTCCTCAAATTAATGGTGTGTCCGAAACAAAAAAGAGAAATAAATTTGCATATTTCCTTTCTGTTTCCCTCGAAGTCCCTGATTCCAAACCATTGTAAAAAAATTACTACTCCGGAAGCCACAGCCTGATTGCCTTTTCTTACAAAGTTGCATTGTCAGAAAAGGCAATCAGGCTGTGTTGCGATCATAAACAATACTCACTCTACAAGAGGAAGTGCGAGCCTGAATCAAAGCAGAAGAGGCTCCATAAAAAGACGCAAGAATCACAACTTCCATTTGATAAATTAGCCTTTGCCATCATAAAATGAAAATAAACCAGACAATAACACAAAAATAAAATTGAAATCAACAACAATGAACAGTAAAAAAAAATACCCTTTGTTATTGACTTGTTCCTATTGAGTTGATTAACCACAGTCAAGCTGAATTGGGCATATCTAGTCCACAGAAATGGCAAGTCTGAAGCATCTACAACCTCCAAATACACGGACAACTGCTTTACGTTGTTCCCCTTCGGAAATATAAGTATCCGCCTAGTCAAACCAACCAAGGAAATCCCATGATCAACATCATATCATGAAAAAGCACAAAACTTTGAAGCATGTGCACAGCAGGAGATACATAAAAATACCATTTCCAATCACCGATGAGGAAAACCTCAGAGTAAAGCTTCTGGGTTTTCAACTTTGAGAAGTTTTCAATGGTCCATGTGAATGTTTCAGATACAAATTCTCCTACTTGCTGATTCTCCATTCTTGATCAAACCCAGACACATAAACCGTAAACAAAAATCACCAACTATAACATTCATAATGGTTATAACACTAACATAAAGTAGTTTAGAAGACCCAGAACTCAAACTTACCTTCAAATCGACGAGTCAAAGTTCGCAGAGAGAGAAGGCTCTGCAGAGATGACACGTCCGTAAACTCAAAAGCCAAGCAGAGGAAATGTACAGCCAAATGACTTTTCCAATTTTATCGCGAAACTTTTGGATGAAAGGCAGATATTTTTCTCTCTTTCTACTTTTTTTTTTAGAGTAAAGTGTGGTTTTGCCCCTGAATTATAAGGCAATTCAAACTTACCTCCATGAACTATTTCGTTTGCCAATTTAGTCCCTCAATTCGTAATAAATAGTCAATTTCCCCCTTACCGTTAAGTTATCTAATTTCATCCATTTTTTGTTAATAACAAGGGCAAATTTGTAATTCTAACTTCAAATTCATAAAAATATTGTAAATAATTAACTTTTAGAAGCAAAAAAAAATCTTTGGGGAGAAGAAATCGGTGGGGGTGGGGGTTTTGTGGGAGAATAATTTTTTTCTTCTAAAAGTTAATTATTTACAATATTTTTATGAATTTTAAGTTAAAATTACAAATTTGCCCTTGTTATTAACAGAAAAGTTGATGGAATTAGATAAACTTAACTAGAAGTGAAATCGACTATTTATTACGAGTTGAGGGACTAAATCGGCAGATGAAATAATTCAGTGATAAGTTCAATTGCCTAATAGTTCAGAAGCAAAATGGCTAAAAATCCTTTTTTTTATTTGTCGTTTTATAATTTTTTTTATTTTATAAACCATAAATGTTGTCACTTTCTTTTTCTATTTCCTCATTTTCATTTATTAGCAGAATTAGAGCATCCACAATGTGTTCCTTAAACTATCTCTTTAGGTAAAATTTAGAGAGGAATTGAAAAACCCACCTCCAATCATGCTCCCTATCCAGCTCCTAAAATAGGGAGACCTCTAGGAGCTCTTAAATTTGAGGAGAGAGAAAGAGCTCCTAATACCTCCCTATAATTAGATGCAGTGTCGACCCTAAGGGTAGGCGAGAGGGGCTTGGGCCATGGGCCTCCAATTAAGGGGGCCCCAAATTTTATATATTATATATATAATATTATCCAATTTATTTTATAAAAATAATAATAATAATAAAGCGATTATAACTTTTGGCATGTGCAACGCAAAATTTCTTCTTCAGTCTTCCACTACTCAAAATTTACCCTTCAGTCTTCCACTACTCAAAATTTCTTCTTTTCCTCTTCCAGATGGTTTCTTCTTTTCCCAAGCAGAAATAGAAACAACATGCTTTCCTCTTCCCATAAGGCGATTCGTCTCCTAGTTAGTTTCTCCACGAAAGAACCCTATTTAATCCACCAATCTCTTAATAATCAACCACCATATTTTTCTCAGTTTTCCCCATCTCTCTTCCATCCCTCAATTATTTTCAGTTTCTCTCATCCCTCTTTTCTCATATCATGAGAAATTTAAAAGGTAATCAAATTTATAATTTTTTCTTTATATTTGTTCATATCCAACAAACTATTTTTTCAATTTCCAATATGAACAAAACACAGAGAGATATGGAGTGGTAATAAATTTATGAATTCTTGATTGAATTGCATGTATCTTATGATTGCAGATGTACATGAATAAGGTGGAGGATGTTTCTCATAATTGTATACTAAGGGAAGGGGCATCATTTAATTTATCGCCTAGGGCCACCCAAAAGTCAGGGTCGGCCCTAATTAGATGCTACCATATTTCATTACTATTTTAAACATTTATTTGATGATGTCTTAATTCTATCTTTTTTTTTTGCATTTTATATATTTAATCACCTTTCTATTGCACGCTACCTACGTCATGCACCATCTTTTCTATTCTTCTTGCTATAGGTGCTTTGCAAAGTACAAGCAAATATATTTTTTTTTATTCTTTTCACTGTAGACATTTAGCAGCACACAAACACCCTTTTTTTTAGTTCTTTTCTCAGAAGGTATTTTGCAAAACACAAACACTTTTAAAACACAAAAATCATAGAATTGTTTTTGTAGTTTATTATTTGGGAATATTCAGTATTTGAATATGAACATTTTATTGCAAATCAGGAATTAAATTTAAAAATAAGTAAAGTATTTATGACAAAAAAAAGTAAAGCATTTATGACTCTCCAAATTATGGAGTATGGTTGGAGTTCAAATTTTTTAGAGAGCTCCTAAAATAGTTTTTTTGTGTTTTTAGCTAAATTTTAGCTAAGAAATAGGAAGCATGATTGTGGATGCTCTTAGGCTAATAAAGACTTCTTTTTTTTCACAAAACATCATTGAGGTAACGAAGCTATCGGATTGTTTTTTGTTTTTTTTTTGTTGACATTCGTGGTGCTTAGACTTTTTTTTTTAAAGTTACTTTTGGTCCATATAGTTTGTCTTTTTTTCATTTTTAGTTCCTATAGTTTTGGTCAACGTAATTTGTCTTTTTTTCATTTTTAGTTTCCGTAGTTTCAGTTTGGTCAATTGTGCCCTTATAGTTTTATAATTGTAGCAATTCAAGGGCAAGCTACGAATTCCGTCAATTTCTTTCATGGGATCAGGGGTATTTCGTCCATTGATGCCATAACGTCATAACAAAGTAGAAACTCCCTATTTTCATGTTAGGGTGCGAAAATGAGAATTTCGATTTAGGGCTCTTCCAAAATTTGGTGAAATTTTTTGAGGGCTTGGATTGAGGACAACCTAAGGGTGAGATAAATGTTAGAAATTGATGGAAATATCCCTAACTTCGTGAAAGAAATTGACGGAATTTGTGACTTGTTCTTAAATTGCTATAATTATGAAACTACAAGGGCACAATTGACCAAATTGAAACTACAATGACCAAAAGTGAAAAATAGGCAAGCTACAGGGACCAAAAGTGATTTTTGGTCTATTTTAGTACAAGCGATAGTCTAAACTAGAGTGGATGAGATATTTCTCGCACACATACAACTACAAGTCAATGCACTTTTCCAATGGGCTAGACCCCATTGGCTCGTGATACTTAGATTAACATGGGTGCTCACAACAAGTAATCCTTGTTCCCAACTTTTGTCTAAAATTTTATTAAATTGTTGACATGGCATACATATCTAATAATATAAGAGAACGGATCTCTCTTTTTCTCCACTTACACTATCTTTTATTTTTTTAATTCGTTTTAATCAATTTTGTTATTTTTGTACTTTTTAATGTAGGGTAAAGGTATAATAGAAAAGAGAAATAACAAAAAAGAATAAAAATTATTAAAAAACAAAAAGGAATGTAAGTGAAGAAAATAAGAATGGGAAAATCAGTTCCCTAATATAATGCCATGTAAATTTAAATAAAAAGGAATACATATTAAAAAAATTAAGAATTATAAACCATAAAAATCAAGAAGAAAAAAAATACCAACTCGTCCAGCACACCAATCTTAAAAATAAAATTTTAAAAATTAAGAAAAACTTAGAAAAGAGAAAAAGATTATGCCCCAGCAACCGCCTCCCTGAGCTTGCCGCAAAGCCTCCCACCCATCACCGCTTGCCATGGCTGCCGCTAATTTTTTTTTCTTTTTCCTTTCTCTTTCTATTCCTCCCTTGTTCTCTCGTGAGCAAAATCTGCTCAAAGGGATTCTTCTTTTTTCTCTACTCGTCAATTGCTTTTGTTTGGGCCAAAAATGAAAAAAGGCCCAGTAAGGTTTTTAAAGATATTTGATAGGCTTTGGGCTACTTGTTTCATTAAAAAGAGAGCTGAGCTTAAAAGAGAAGACCCAAAGTCGTGATTCAGCTCAATAGAATTTAACTTTATACTAAAGACGAACTGAGCAACCGCTTGAAATGCAATTTGAATCATGAACCTCTACTTGTCGAGAAAAGTCATGCTGAGCCAGTTCTCACCATCAGCGCAAGGATCAAAGCACTCAAACTTCAAGTCATCAAATGTTAATTTGCTCATATTAAAGGAGTATACATCAAATGCAAGGTGACTAGATACATATCAAACACTTTTCTACACACATGAGCTTAAGAAGAATTAAGAAATTGAAGTCAGAAAAATTCCTTCACATTATAATCTGGCACACCTCATCACCAAATCTATCTCAAAGTGTATATTTTAAAAGCTAGTACATGATATCGGATTACATCGACTTTGTAAACAAACAAATTGAAGCATGCATAATTAAGAGGAAGCATTCGAGAGTCCTTTAACACATAATGTTGTACTCTTTCTTCTTTGACTAGGATTTTTTCAATGGTTTTTTTTAAACAAGGTTTTTAATAAGGCAACATAAATGCGTGTAATGCTATATCAATGTTCTATGCAAAGTTGTATTATTTTTCCTTCACTTGAGTATTTTTCCCATAAGGTTTTCCTATCAAGATTTTAATGAGCGCACATCCAATGGAGAGTATTGCAAATGGTGGATCCCACAAGTAAAAAGTGAAAGTAAGAAACAAGATGTGACGGAATAACACAATGAATGCTATGGTTAAAGCTATCATCAATACTAAGATGAATTGAGTTGGTGCACTATGTTTTGATATCAATACACCTGATAGTGATAGGAGAGACGTGAGCTCTTATATCATCTACAGTGATATTACAACAAGCTTTTTTAAAAAAAAAAAAAAATATATATATATAAATTATGAGATTGCATTTATAATTCAGCTAAAAAAGTCAATAGTCATACATAAATGGCTAATACAAACTAGTTGTAAATGAATAAAATATCCATAATATCCCGATATTTCCACGAAATTTCCGTATTTCCACCAACTATTCGATATGAGATCCCAACCTAAGACAAACTCGTAACAATAAAAATTGAAGATGTGAAAACTATATAGAAAATTCAAAGAGTCTCGAAGACTCATTCTTCTGTGATGGGTGGAAGAACATTATAACAAAGCGAAGATAAAAATGGGAAATCTTCAGTAACTGAAAATGGGGAAAAAAGGAGGTAGGAAAAGAAAAGGAAAGAGAGGATGAAAGAATAGTGGATTCCTTCCCTTCAAAGTGAAAACCGCGTGAGGAGTGTTTTTGTTTTTGTTTGTTTGGGGAGATATTACATCAAGCTTTAGAGCAACTCCACCCGTTGGGGTTGCCATGTGCAAGGAGGGGGGAACTAGGGGGCTACTATTCACGTGAATAGTGTCCCCCTCGTAAAGAATACGCATTTCCACCCGCTGCCTTTTGCCATGGCAACTACTATTCATTTTTTTTTTTTTTGGTAACCTAAACAAGTAATTTGGATAATATTTCTGATAAGATTTTTGGATTCACGTGTCAATATTTATTAAGATTTTCTGCTTCAAATTTCGAATAAATTTCATATGAATTCCAAATTTCAAAAAATTTAACTGAATTTCAAATTTCAGATCAATTTCATCCTGAATTTCAAATTTTGAGATAAATTTCATCTCAATTCCAAATTTCAAAAAATTTAATCTCAATTCAAATTTCAAAAATTTCATCTCAATCCAAATTTCAAAAATTTCATCCAATTTCAAATTTCAGATAAATTTCATTTAATTTCAAATTTCGCATAAATTTCATTTGAATTTCAAATTTAGATAAGATTTTCACCTCTAAAATCGCTACCCACGTGTCATCTCTATCCGCCTAAATTTTTCTATAAAAACCGTGAGGCTCACTTTCATACCTTCACACCATTCTCAAACCGTAGAGCTCTTCTCTATATTTTCATTTCTCATATTTTAGAATTATACTCCATTCTCAATGTCGATATCGACGAGATCTTGATAGGCAAGAGCGAGAAACTAGAGAAGGCGTAGAAGAGGCTGCGCAGGTGCCAAAAGGGCGCAGAGAGACCTAGATCAAGCAAATTGTCATAGCAGTGGCAATGCTTGATGAAGAAAACCAGAGTCGCGTGTTCACAAGTCGTGGGCCCGAATGTGGGAAAGACATAGGCATTCTTTAGAATCTTATTGAAGATTATTTTATCCCAACTTCTCTGTATTCACGTTGATTTTCAAGATGCGATTTAGAATGAAACCCCATTTGTTCAATAAAATCATGCATGCTATTTGCAACTATGATGACTACTTTGTTCAAAAGTGTGATGTCATTGGGGCTATGACTTCTTCCCGAGCAAAAGTTAACAACTAAGTATAATACGTTGGCGATGGTGCATCTCGCGATCAGGGTGGATGAGATTGCCCTGATGGGGAAAGTCCACTACGTTAGAGAGCTTGGTAAGATTTTGTGACGCAGCTTGAAACTCTGACACCCGAGAATACCTGCGGCATCTACGCCCATGGACTCTCCAATCGCTTACAAAAAGCCAAAGCTCGAGGATTTCCAGGAATGATTGGTAGCATCGATCGCATGCACTCGGGCAATGGAAAAATTGCCCAACCGCTTGGCAAGGAGACTATGGGAATCGAAAAGGGCAAAAAAGTATCATCCTTGAAGCCGTTGCTGGATTTGATACATGGGTTTGGCATGCTTTCTTCGAGTTGCCGGATCTCAAAACGATTTGAACGCGGCCGGGTCAATCACCTGTTCAACGACGTTTTAAGGTGTGTACTAAAATCACCTACGAAATCAACAATACCGTCTACCAGACTCGTATTATCTTGGCAAGATGGTGCATCTACCCGAGGTGGACTACATTTTAGAAATCAATTCCCCATCCCCAATCCCGTATGCAAAAGTTATTTGTCCTATCAAGAAGGTTACAGTAAAAGATGTGGAGAGGTGTTTTGGTATCCTCCAAGCTCCTATGGCTTATTATTAGGTAAAGGTGCTACGCGCATGCTTGATGAGGAGGTGTCGAGGAGCATAATGATGACTTGCATCATCCTTCATAACATGATTGTGGAGGATGAGTATGATTACGATGCTGCAGGTGTACGAATCCGGATCCCATGAACACTAGCCTTGACAAGAGTTTATGAAAGGCCCGTGGGACCAAGTGGAGAACCATTGGAGCCTCGAATTCGTTGGTTAGGACTGACGTTTTCATGGACCGTATGATTGATCGAGATATACGATGATGCAATCGTCTTATATTCACGAACGACGTCAAGTTGACTTGATGGAGCATTTATGGGCTGTGAATGGCAATGACGGTGAATGAAGTGAAGTTAAGAAGTTTTACTTTAATTATGTTTAGATTATGTTTTATTTTAAGGGATGCTTTGGTTGTGGTTTTTATTTTTAATTATGTTTTGTTTGATGTATGGAATATTTTGAATGAAAAGATGTTTTATTGAATGTTTTCTTTAATGACTCAAATAAAACCTAATACAAGTAATTAAAATTACTACTAATTAAATAAAAACCAATACAAGTAATTAAAAATTACTACTAATTAAATAAAATACATGAATTACAACTATTGCAAACTAACTTAATACTTGGTTTTGATTATTTAACCAATCCGTGTTGCTAGGTCCATCGTCTTGGTCACGGAAAAGTCTTCTTCTCATAACATCCCTTCGCTCTAACTTCCAATATTGTTTTGTTTCGTGGGACATATGGGTTGTATCCATGGCCATGGTTTCTGGTCCTTCTTCTCAATCCTTTCTTTGCGTGCAAACTCTCTTTCTTTTGCATATTCTACTTGAATTGCCCTCTCGTGTTCTTGGGTCTTCAAGTCTATGTCAATTCTCATTGCACTTTGCCTTGCAATTTCTTCCAAAAATTTAGATGTATCATTACTCCCTTTCGCCTTCGCCTTCGCCGCTTTTCTCCCAATAGGCCTCTGGCCTTTTCAATTGGTGAGTCTTCACCTACTCCGGGATTCCATAGGTGAATCCTGGATGCCGCTGAATTATGGAGGGGCGCTCTGCTCAACACGACGGCCGGCCCGTGGGAATAATTTGGAATCTTTTACAATTCTTCACCACCTCCCAACATTGCTCATGGTTGAAAGTTTTTTTCCCTTGCCCAATAGCACCAAAACCACATTTGTGCTTGCATAATCTATTAAAAAAATATAATGGAAATCAAGAAATAGTTAAAAATAAAAGGAAATGCAAGTTATGCAAGGGCCAAGTAAAATAAAAATGCAAATACAAGAAACATTTAAAAAAAATAATGAAAATGCAAGAAACATGCAAGAAACATTAAAAAAAAATTAGAGTTGCAACATACATTTCAAAACTATTAAAATTGCAAGAAACATTAATTTTTATATTAGGTTGCAACATACATTCAAAAATATTAGAAATGCAAGAAGCATTACAAAAATGAGGACATTAAATTTAATAAAACGGAAATTACAAATAATATACCTCATCGCTAAGATTTTCGCCGCTTCGATGGTTGTCCATCGCTTTGCCAACGCATTCTCCATTTGCCCAACTCTTTATTCAAAAGCTTCCACCTACTAGCCAATGCCATTTCCGCATTTAATCGACCGTGATCTTTCCAAAAATTCGCATGAATTTTTTTTTCCACATATGAGAGATCATCTCATTGCCCGTGATCGGACAATGACTAACGGACCCAAGACTCACACAACAAAACATCTTCAATTGACTCATGGAACTCCTGGCTTCAACTATGACGCCATAAGATGGGAAAAAATGACACTTGAAAGTGAAGAAAATGTTGTGTAGAAAGTGAAAATATTAGAAGGAGATGAAAATATATGAGTATTTGGTGTTGAAAGTGAAGGATATTGGTTGGATTTATAGAAAAATTGCATACTTTTTAGTATTTTTTGGTATTTTTTTGAATTTTTTAAAGATTTTTTAAAGATTTTTTGGCCCAAAAATCACTCGTAGAAAGCCGCTGGATTTCAAAAAACGACGGAGCCACCACAAATACGACACGTGGCGATCGTTGCAGACAAGAATCTAACGCCGGCCGCGTCATTGCTTTTTTACCGTAACGTAACGACGCGCCAATCCGTGAAAAATTTGACCGACCGCTTGACGCCACTCCCCGGGCTGGGCCTCAGGCTCCCTCCCCGCTGGCCTGCCCAGTTTGCGTGGGTCCCGCTCTCCCCTGGGCTCCCCTACCGCTGGAAACCTGTTTTTGGGCTCAGGCCCCTGGGTCCCACACCCCCTCCGGGCTTGTACCGCTGCACTTGCTCTTAAGATAACTTTCACAAGATGAATAGGAAACGCGGGCTCCACTTTTTTGGACAAAAAAACTAATTCAGCTGTCAGAAAAAGAAAATACTAGCCACAAATGTAAAATATTTTCTTTTTAGGAAGGGTCTTGTCTTTTTTAGGAAGCAAGCATGACCACTCAAAATATCTGCTGCAGCAAATCTTATCTTTTTGCAAATGTTTTTTTGCATGGATTTTTATTTTTACTGTTTACAATGAGTGTGAACCGGTAAGATGACACCATCAATCCAACGGTCCAAATTACAGGTGGGTTGTCGACCTCAGAATCCTGATTTGTTTTTTTTTGTTTTTGGTAACAAGAATCCTGATTTGTAATTTTGCTGCTGCAACTGCCACCATTTTCCCATTCACGGGGTCCACCAGTCTACTTCGTCTCCTTGCGTGAATGATTGAGACTTGACTCTGAGCATGTGTGGCTTAGAGTGCGCCACGTCGCTTCGTACCCATGTAATTTTATCAAGAGCTAAAGAAATAATATCCCAAAAAAAGAAATAATATCCCAATAAATATCCAAAAATAGTCCTCGCCCTCTATTTCTACTCTCTCTCTCTCTCTCTCTCTCTCTGCGAAACTTGGTTCTTGGATATTTGCAGGTATGTTAGAGTTAATGGGTTTTCTAAATCAGGCTCTGTTGTGTATTTTTGGTGGTTATTGTTGTTATAATATGGTGATTTTTTTTTTGTTTACTTTTTTTGGGTTGTTAGACCAAAAATGGAGGCTGAGCAAGTTGGGGAGCTTGTGTCTGTAACATTCACATGGACGATTGATAAATTCTCTGAGTTGAAATCCCAGAAGCATTACTCAGAGGGTTTTGCTGTTGGTGATTTTCAATGGTATGCTTGAGTTGAAATCCCATCATTCTTTTTATTTGGTATATAAATATATAAATATATATATATATATATGTATATGTTATTATCTTTGGCTTATATATCTATATACTTGGTTGTTTTGATCAGGCAGATTGTTGTGTATCCGAAGGGAAGCAGTGGAATTCCCGGGAAGCACGATTTGTCGATATATTTGAATGTTGTAGATGCTACAAGATTGCCATCTGGGTGGAGTAGATATGCCCAGTTCACCTTGACTGTGGTGAATCAAGTTGACCGTGATAAGTCAATCACAGTAGGTAAATTATCTACTCTTCATGTTGTTTATTTCACATTTTTAATGTGTAGTTTTGCTGCTGTAATTTGAAGGTGAACTCCTTGTAACGATTTTGGTAATTAGAGTTTGGTTTATTCTCAAAACATTTAGAGAAGAAGATTTGGTAACTTTTACTTTCCCATACAGGAGAGATTCCTTCTGAAGAAAATAATTTAACTTGGGAGAGTATTTCATTGTTCACTTCCTAACATTTCAATGCAAACGGTTACCCTCTGAAAATTGTTTTGTAAGACCACATATGGCAACAGAGCTTGTTGGTAAGTACTGGAAAAACATAAAGCAAACTCCTCCATATGTGCATGTGTGAGTGCTTACTTTTATTCTGCTGAAAACGTGTATGATGTGTATGGGCCGTAGTTTTGTAATTGCAGTGGCGTATATGAAGGTTAAGATGCTGCAACATATTCTGTTGAAGTTGGCCTACTGCTTTTAGTGCAGGGCCTTTCACTTGGGCAACAGTATAGTTTTTCATGAGTAAAAGATGAATACCAGTACAAGCGGAAATTTGCAATTTTCACTTGAAATTTGTAGCAATTTGTAATGTGCGCTCGAATGTTTTGTATTTAGTGAAGGTCTGGTCAGCTGGCCCACCAATTCATATTTTTAAGGTACAGAAAAGAAATGGTATAACAATCGCCAAATCTTATAGGCATTGATTTGGTTAGTGTGGTCCCAAATCTGTAGCTCATGCTCAGCACTAAGAGGTTTCAAAAGTTATATATATGCATATATATTTAGACACACACACACACAGGTAGAAACAGGACAATGTTTTAATGAAAACCTGAGTTGAAAACTAAGGACATGCACCTCAGCCATTATATCAGATAGAGACGAATTAGATGAATTTTAGGTACTGATTAGAACTTCTTCCTGTAGAAATGTACATACATATATTTTTGGCTGATCTTTTGCAATGATGACTCTTGAAAGGAACCTGGAAAATTGGATGGTCCTGATTAATAGACCATATTGCAGGGTGCTTGACACCAATGTCATCCATGATTTCCTTTAAAAGTGGAGCTGACCAGTTTATATATATATTTCCAGACAGTGTGAGACATTAGGTGATGAGATTCTCAAATTTGATCATTTTGCAGATGAAATCATATCTACTTGTGTTGCACAAACATACTAGACTTTGCTAGAAGAGAACATTGCTGTATATATGATATTAACTTTGGAACGAGTTTCCTTTATTATTACTCTTTTATTACCTATTTGCTATTCTTTTTTTTCTTTTCTTTTTTATGAATGTTTTGTAATCCTTCGTATTTTGATTTTACAGAAACTAAACATGTGTTCAGTGACAGTAAAAGTGATTGGGGCTTCACATCATTCATGCCTCTAAGTGAGCTTTGTGATTGTACTGAAGGGTTTCTTGTGAATGATAGATGTGTTCTTGAAGCCGAGGTTGCAGTCAGTCAGGTTGACTATAAGATTTCAGAAGTCCAAGAAACTTGGTTTTGTACACCCATAGAGCCCCCAAAGCATGAAGATCAAAGGCAAGGACCTTTAAATGTGGATTCTGTGCTAGTTACGCAGTCTTCACAACCTCTCAGCGAACCTTGTTCTGAACAGGTGCCTAACTCTTCAATAGAACTTACGACACAAAGTTTTGATCAAGTGCTTGCCTTCCAGGATTCACTAAGTTCTGAACAAGCTTGCACTGAGCTTAATGATAGCCCTGTTTGCTCTTCCATAGTCAAGGAACATGAGCAAACGCCCTCCACCCCAGTTAGCATGCTCATGGATTTCAGGGGTTTGGGGCAAATAGAGAAAGATTTTGTTCCATTGCTGGAGGAAGTCTGTTTGTTGCATCCTTCATTGATTGAGTGCCAAAGGAAGAGAAGTCGTATGTTTACCGAATGGGCATTCACAGCTTTGGGTAGACTCCTGCATTTTCTACAGACTACAAAGGGTAAGGATATGGTTGAGGATGCCTGTAAGAACCTTCAAATTTTATGGGAGGAGCTTGAGTCCTTCAGATTTGACTTGGCTTGGTTGGAGCCTCATTTTCAATCCGCCTTGGGTATGAACAAGCTTGTGGAAAGGGCACGACAGGTGAAAGAACAGAGAGACAATGTGGATGCTTTGGAGATTGAAGTCAAGAGGTTAAAGGCTAGGTTAGCTGTTGCAACGCTAGAGTTTCAGGTTGCAAAAAGAGACATGGGAGAGGCAGAAGAAAGCTGTGTTGAAATAAATATGGATGGTGAGCTGGGTTATGGGAGGCGTGCCTTATTTTAGAATTCATTCGTTGATGACAAATATATGCAACATATGTATATATGTATTACATATGCAACTCCCATGTTAAGCATGATCCTGTTTCTAAACCATTGTGCTGGAAGACTCCCCTCCATTGCAATTTTTGTTCTGAACCAAACCCTTCCATCTGAAGTAACACTCCCTCCCCTGCCTCATCTGCACAGTAGCGAAATCCCTGTGTGTGGTGAGCTCCCATAATCTCAAGCAACATGTCGACTGGTATGAGAATTTTTTCTCTTAATTTGATGCTGTGTTTTTGCTGCCATGGGTCTTTATTTTGGTGATTTAGGGTCTTTAATTTCTTTGAAGATCTGATTGTGTTCTCTTTGTTCTAATATAGTGAATTTTCGCTACTTGGGTTTTAAAGCTTATTCTTTATCCTTTTGTTCTAATTGATTGTTTTTGTTTCTGTTCTTTTTTTGTTATTTTGTGACCTGAATTTGTCTTGCTGCATAAGGGCTTTACAGTAGTGACGATTCAGGGTTTTAGTGCAATGGCTTTTTTTTTTTTTGTGATTCTTATTTATTTTTGCTTTTTGAAAGACTTGCTGTAGGTGTTTTGGGTGTTTTTTTTATTTATGTAATATTATTATTCTGTATGAGAGTAAATAAACTTCACCGATCCACTAGAATATTTCTCCATCTGAACTGGATCCAAGACAACTCATATGTAGGAATTGAATCTTTATTACCCAGCTCTTGTTTACAGTGGCACACAAAAGTGTCATGTTCTTACAAATTTTGATTATGTTTAATCTTTTTCTGTTTAATAAATGCAGGCTACGCTACAATGCATTTTATGCCTGGCCAGATATGTGCTTGAATCGCTGTTCCGAACAGACTAGAATCTCATTGCTGTCAGAAATTGAAATAATTAAGGAAAAGCTTTGGAGGAGGCAGCTACAGGAAATAGTTGTATCAAAATATTTGTGGTACTTACAGTGTTTTCGTGGTAATAAATTTTCTGTTATGTGATGGAGGCTATTATTGTTTGTCGTACAGTTCTGTTGTAGTATAAGCGATAATTAAAACATTGGTTTGGCATTAGCGTTTTAAGCATTTGATCTTGATCGGAGTGGATGGGTGGAAGAAGTTTTATTTTTCGGGCAAGTGAAAGTTAGAAGTTTAATTGAGGGTTAAGTGAAAGATTTCTTATCTGTTGTCCATATCACATATGTTAATCTATGTGATCGATCCTAGGTCTATCTAAGCGAAAAACATGGGTCTCCTACTGAGTGAGTGTTGTGTCAAAAGCTGCGTTGGCTGAGTTCCCTGCCCTTGAAGGACAGAGTGTGTCGTAGGCAGTGCTTAAATATCCCACGAATGGCGGCCTAATACCAATTTGTTGGCGGTTCCTGGGAGGTAGGGTTTGTGGACGAAAAGAACGTTCTATATGCTCAAAAAGCTTAGAGTTACTTGTTTGTGTTCCAAAGGTTTGGTCCATTGTCAGTATAATGCAGACGCACATTCCCAGCCTATGCCGTTTCAGCATTCGGAAGTGCAAATGCTGGAACGATTTCAGTGCCGTTGTCTGTCGTCGTCACCGGCATTGACGTTGTCTGTCTTCGCCACCGGCATTGACGACGAGGACATACCATTGAGAATAACAAGACTGGCCTTGCTGCTCATAAAAGATTTGTTAATTAACGTGCCAAGACCTTCATATTTGTCAATCTGATCAGGCCTGCTTCTGATTTATTTGACAAAGATAACAGAACTCAAAATTTTGATTCTCGATTTGTAAGAGAACTATAGTTTGTATGGCTGCTTGGCTTGCAGTGGTTGGCAGGCAACCTGGCGGCCGAATTTTTCAAAGCTATTCAATCTTCTCTAAGTATCCTACAAATCAAACTTACTGGATTTTCAAGTGACTTTAAATAGAAATAAGGCTGGTTGGCTTCAAAGCTAGTCACGTAGCTTGCACTTCCTTGCTCATTTTGAAACAAAGGTTGGTCATTTTATCTAAAAACTTCACGTACCCAAATGAGTACCTATATATATGAATTAGATACTAATTAAGGATTCGTTTGGGAGTGATTCTGGATATGCAAAAAGACATTTTTATGGAGAATAACTTTAAGTGGTTTTAAGTGATTTTATAGAAAAGCATCATGTGCTTCTGCCCATAATCACTTAAAGTAATTATATGTAGAAACTAGAGGTGAGTTCGGTCTGAGTTGATTCGGTTTTGGGCCCAAGCTGTATACTGAACCATAGGCACTGGTGAAAACCGACCACTCCAGTTAACCAGACATGGTGGGTTGGTTTGATTCGGTTTGGATTTTTGACTTTCTGAGAGAGAGAGAGAGAGAGAGAGAGAGAGAGAGAGAGAGAGAGAGAGAGAGAGAGAGAGAGAGAGAGGAGAGGAGAAGAGAGAGATAGATAGATAGATAGATAGATAGATAGATAGATAGAGAGAGGGTGAGAGAGAGAGAGAGAGGAGAAATAAAAGAGATGGAGGGGAGAAGAAGAAAAAAAGGGAGAGATGAAGGAAAAGAAAGAGAAAGAGGAGAGAGAAAGAAAAGGAGAGACGGAGAGAGGGAGTGAAGACAGACGCAAGTAGAAAAAAATAAGAGAGAGAGAGAGAGAGTGACTGATTGAGACAAGACAAGCCAGCTTTTATTATTTTTTACTTCTTTAAACTATGTATTATATATTTTTTTATAATAAATTATATATAGTATTTTTTTAAACCAGTGATTTTGAATAATGCAAACAGTACACCGAACTATATACTCTAGTTTGGTTTGGGTTCAAACCGGTGACCAAAAGCCCTAAAGCATTTGGATTCAACAAGAATTCTATAGTGAGGGTCTTATATATGGCCCTTAGGTGAGAGACACTATCTCTTAAACGTTGGATCAAATTAATTAAGTCTGATCCAACAATTAAAAAATATAACCTCACATATAAGGCCCAGGGGTGGCGCGGTCGGGTTCGGTTTTCACATCGAAATCAGTCTTATTCATCCTCCGATTGAGGTTGAATTTGGAAAAATATTAATTATAAAATTAAAAATATAGCATTAGATTTTAAAAATATATAAAAATATGATTTAGATAAGCATATCTTCATTAAACTTTAAGACTTAAAAATATAAAGATTGTTGACTTTTTAAGAACCGATTTTTCTTTCGTCCGGTCCGGTCCGGTTCGTATGCCCACCCCACTATAGAATGACGGGGGGATTCAATGTGTATACCGTGAATGAATTGGTAAGCCTAACACGACAAAATAGCTATGCACCAATAATAATAATAGTAATAACTTATACAGCAAGAGAGAATTCACTATTCAGATAGAGATTAAATTTTCATTTGATTATTTTTTTAATAAACTCTAAACATCCTGTTTTGAACAACAAATTAACATATATAACAGTAGACCAAAAAAGGGAAAAGTGCACGTGTTAACAGGAAGCATACACACTTGATGCCAACCATTTTTCTTGACGGTAAAGCTTCACGTAGCTCTCTTTGATTCTAACCAAACGATAAAAATAATACAAAATTAAGTTCTTCAGCAACTTTTGTTTCCCACTTCAAGTTGGCTTAACACTCCATGCTTACCCTATCAGTATTTTACTCCCAAGATTTCATATGCGACCTCTACACTCTCTGCCTAATGTTGATAACCTCCATCTAACAAACTGATGATGCATTTTTCCTGCTATCATGTCTCATCCATACAAACTTGTCATCGTATACGAACAATCGGGTTGCAGAAAATGGCAAGAAGCAACAATTTCTGCGCTTCTCTTTTTATGTTTAGTTGGGTTCTTTTTAACTCCAGCCAGAACTGATTTGAAGGCATACCAATGCGATGTGAGCACTTCATAATGGCAGACCTTAAATGGATTTTATGATTTAATTACAATTTGTTTATTTATTTCTACATCTATTTTCAGGTTCAAGTGAAGAATGTGAGCAGGTTGTGCCATTCTAAGCTCATTGTTACAGTAATTTGGATGTTCCCTGGACCTATAGTTTATGCCAGAGAAGGAGATGCACTTCTTGTTAATGTCACCAGCCATGCACAATATAACATGTCAATTCATTGGTATGATATTTTTATATGTGCATTTATATGATTATAGCAGCATGAAATTAATATGAGCATTTGGGTTTAATTATTAATTAACATTAATTAATCTGGTGGAATTTTTCAGGCATGGACTAAAGCAATATCGCAATGGCAGGGCAGATGGGCCTGCCTATATCACAGAATGCTCTATCAAGACAGGGCACAGTTACACCTACAATATTTACTATAAAGAGGGCAAAGAGGCACACTTCTTTTGGCTAAGAGCCACTGTGTATGGAGCCATTGTGATCATGCCGAAACAAGGGACTGGATTTCCATTCCTCTAGCCTTACGGGGAAGCGAATACTGTCTTGGGTGAGTCAGTGCATGTAACGATAACAAGATTTTCGAACTTATATACCAAAAATTTCAGAGCTTATGCGCAGATTAACTGTATAGTTTCTTGTGAATTCTGTAGGAGAATGGAGGAATAACGACGTCGAAAAGGTTGTTAAACAAGGAAACCGACTGGGATGCACACACCATTAATGGAAAGCCAGGGCCTCTCTTTCCATGTTCTGAAAAACGTAAGCTCACGCCTTATAGAGAAATTCTTTCCTACAACAAATGCATATAATGCGCCTTTAACAATAGTACAAACAATGATGTATGCAAGAATTTTTCCTCTCTATGATGAGTTTTGTGTTATGGCACCATTATTTGGACTGGAAAACTGGGACTTTGCATTCTTATTTCTTGTTTTTGCTATCTCAGATACCTATGCATTGGAGGTTGAACAGGGAAAGACGTACCTGTTACGAATCATCAATGCTGCACCCAATGACGAGCTGTTCTTTTCCATTGCTGACCACAACTTGACAGTGGTAGAAATTGATGCAGTCTATATCAAACCATTAGAATCTCAAGTGATACTAATCGCACCAGGACAGACAACGAATGTTCTTGTTCAAGCCAACCACGTGCCTGGAAGATATTTTATGGCTGCCAGGCCATTCATTGATGCACCCGTTTCCATTGACAAAAAAACTGCCACTGCAATACTACCATACAAAGGCATCCCAAATTCAGTACAGCCAGCCCTTGCTCAACTTCCAGCACTAAATAACACAGCTTTCGCATTGAACTACGATGCCAAGCTAAGAAGTCTAAACTCAGCACAGTATCCCGTAAATGTACCTCTTAAAGTTGATCGACATCTTTTTTGCACCATCGTTTAGGAATCAACCCCTGCACAACTTGCCTGAATGGAACACAGCTCACTTCTTTAAACATCACATTTGTGATGCCCCAAATTGGGCTACTTCAGGCTCATTATTTCAACACCAAGGGGGTATTTACCACAGACTTCCCTCCAACACCTTTCAACTACACCGGTGCACCACTCACCGCCAACCTTGCCACCAAACTAGGCACTCGGCTTAACAAGATTGCCTTCAATTCAACAGTGGAACTGGTGCTACAAGACACTGACCTTCTCACTGTGGAGTCCCACCCATTCCACCTCCATGGTTACAATTTCTTTGTTGTTGGGACTGGAATTGGGAACTTCGACCCCAAAAAGGATCCGGGAAAGTTTAACCTGGTGGATCCTCCTGAAAAAAATACAGTTGGAGTTCCCACCGGTGGTTGGACTGCCACAACCAAACAGTGTGCTACATTAAACTTCAAAGCTCGTAATTAAGCAAGAATAAATTTTGTTTCTTTTGGCCATTCACTAAACGTTTGAACGGTATTTGATCATCATTAGGTGTGTGGTTCATGCACTGTCACTTGGAGCTCCATACTAGCTGGGGTTTGAAGACTGCTTTTGTGGTAGAAAATGGGAAGGACTCGGATCACTCTGTCTTGCCTCCACCTACAGACCTCCCACCTTGTTAGTTCCTAGAACCGAAGAAATCAGAGTGGAGAGTCTCGAGAAACACAATGTAAATTTATTTATTATTATTATTATTTTTTTGAGCCTTTAGGCTGGACAAGTTCTTGAAAACATTCCTGCAAGAAAAACTCTGGTTAAGAGCAATAAAAAGGTGTAATGTGTATCACATTCTTTTAAATGCCAACTTCAACCCCTGTTTTGTGCAACAAATTTCCGGGACAACATTGGCTCCAAGTATTTAAGTTTAATCAACCAGAGCTTGAAACACATGAATTAGTAAATATATTTGAGGAATTTCTTTCGAAACTTAAAGTCAGAAAATCATGAGAGGTATCAGCTTTTATGGATACAAAAAGAAATAACTAAACACTGCATCCTAGATTACAGAAGTAATGCATGCAATGATTCCATCAATCAGCCAGGATCGTCAACTCCAGTATATTACTCACAGACCAAATCTCCACTACGGAACAACAATCACAGCCACATTCAGGATGAACTTTGTTCTACAAAATTTCAAGAAGCTAAGGCAGAAATCAGCATACCAGCAACTCAAACAACGCCAAAGTCAGCAAACCCATCTTCCTCTTCTCTTTTTCATCTGCTTAGCATCAAAAAGTGCATTAGTTCCTCCATTAGTGTAAGCCCCAGCACTAGCCAGATTCAGTTCAATATCATCCATCTGTTCGCCTTGCTTTTCAACCAACACAGCAATGCTTAGGAACACATCCATCTGTAAGTCCTTTAAGGCCTTATGCCTTTCCTGATTCTCCATTACCAGCTCTGGCTTCAGTTCAAAAAACTTTGACCTGTCTACTTATCAAAATCATCTCATCAATCATTTCCTTGCTTCCTCCCCTGTGGCAATGAAATACCTACTATTGAGACCTTTTGTGTACTCTTTAACCATCTGTTCTATCAACTGCAAATTAATCATTATCCCTCCTGGCTTAATTCTCAAACCATTAGACACCGAAATCCTCATTGGATCAACAGGGATTCCTTCCTTGTAGAGCAAGAATGCATTTCAATTAGCCATGTTAGAGTGATCAAGGAATTCCAACCTTGCTTTGAGTTTTTTTGGCTTTCCTCAGAATAGTAACCATGTCATTGTTAATTCTATCTGTCAACCGTCTAAGAACTTTAGCACAGTGAAGACTTGGTTTCTTTATTGAGGGCCTGAAGATCAAGGAGGTTTTTGATCTCTTCCATATCAGCCTTGACAGCTGCAGTCACTTCTTCCAAAAGTTGTGTGAGGTTCTGTTCATCAGCAGGATCAAGAATCCCCATTTCGAAAGTATAGTTTCCCAAAAAGATCAAGCATGCTTGCTTTTCCATCATCGAACGGTTCCCCGAATCACAATAATGGGTGTTGAGATCATCTTGCATTTGCTTACCTTCCCTAGCACGTCATTAGATTGTCGGGATCTTGATTGAAAAAGAATGACAATTTTCTTCAAATGCACGGCATGCTCGAGAATGTACCGCGCAAACTCAATTTCATTAGACCCATTGGAGAGCTCAATAGTTACCTCCTCAAGACGATAAATGAAAGCAAGGTTTTGCAATTTCCAGTATCCCATATCAAACCCAGAGGACTGGAAAGGGAAGAAGGAAACAAATTAAAATAAAATGAAATTTACCAAATTGTGTTGAAATAAGAAAAATAAAAAAAACAAATATTTGAATATGAGAAAAGACAACTACTTTATATATTAGTGATGATTCATAGACACCTGATTGAAGAAATTACACCAGGAAATATAAATGAAAGAGGGTGGTTAAGAGACAATGCAAAATCTCACTTACCATGCAAGGCTGCCCTCTGGGTGGTTTAGACTTTATACTCAAGGTATTCAAATTAGGCATTCCTTTAAGAAGACAGGCCACTGCTGGAACTAGGGCATCATTCAAGCTCCTCAGATGCATACCAAAATGAAAAATATCTAGCGGTGCTGGCATGGAACCTTCCTTGTGCAGAGTCTGCAATTTTTCAACAAAAAATCTTAAATAGAAAAAATACAAGAAACCAACCTAAGAAAGTAAAAAGTAATAATATTTTATTAAATGCAATATATTTTCGTAAACTGGATTAATAATCATTCGTTGGTCAACAGTTTGAATTCTCATGTTACTTGTTTTTCTTCATTTTTACAGTTTTATTACGTTGATTTATAATTAAATTACAAAATTATCAACATTGGACTCAGTTTCAAAGTGATAACCAAATAAATGGCATTCAAGAAAAATTGAAGATGAGTGTGAACATTATATCAGTAATATGCCATCAATTAGTGTCACCAATAACAATAATACCATCAACATTATACAAAACTCTCAAGTCACAATATACAGAAGCTGTAATATCCTTTTGAAAGATTCAAATTGTAAAATAACATTTTTTTTTTACAAAGAGGAATGGGTAGTGTCTTTTTACCTTAATGGTCTTCTCGTTTAGAATAAGAACTTTAGCCTTGCACAAACTGCTAAGAACTGCATGTAAATTGTCAAAGTCATTTACTTCAGGCTCCAGAAAAATCTGAGCTTTTTCTAAACTCATTAACTTCCCTAGGTTTTGGCTATTCAACAGCTTCCCTTCCCATTTCAACTTTCTAAGATTTGGCGCAAAAATATTTAATGAGCGGCTGTCAGAACGAGCATCAAATTCCCAATCTAATTGTATTTCTTCAAGTTTCTCACCAGAGATGCTAAGATGGAGGAGTTTAATACCACAAACTGAAAAAAACTCAAATGATTCCAAAGACACACTTTCAATGGTGATACGTTCTATCCCTGTAATGCGAAAAAGTTGTATTTCCTTAAGGCATTTGCAGGTATATGAGATCCATTTAAAGAAACTCTCATCTACTATATTAACACAACTCAACCTCAAGGAAAGGAGATTGCATGAAAAAGATAAGGAGGGTGCTTGAAGAATCACCCCGGAACAGCAAACTGATAGAGACTTCAAGGATTGAGAAAGAAAAACACAAGAAGGCAACGCAAACATGGTGGCACGGAGTGCTAAGAAATAAAGGTTAAGCACTTCAACATTACACCTTACTGCATTATGAATCCACGTGATTATCCGAACATGCTCATCAGTAAGCTTACTTACACTTTTGCTTTTAAAGAAATTCCAGAAAACAGAAAAACGCTGCAACTTATTATCACCACGATGAAACAAGTACCGATCCAAAGAACTCATCAACTCTACTTGCTTCTGGTTGGTTCTTGCCTGACTCACATCAAAATTCACTGATGGAGCTGATACATAAAATTTTCTGCATCTTTTGGACACAGTACCCACTCGAGTGAGGTCTTTGAAAGTGAGGAAGGAAAGAATAAGATGAGCAACTTCATCTGGAAGATTACTGAATCTGTCTGTTATACCCTCACTAAAAGCTCCTTCAGCTTGAAAACTTCTAGTTGACCGTAACTTCTTCTGTAACATCATACTCTATTTATTTTTTATATTGGATTGTTGGAAGCGGAGGTGGAGATACAAGGAATATCGTTTTCCTGCAATGTTAAAAGAACATAACTGAACCTCACTGTATTTATGCTACTCTAAGCAAACGCAAAAAAAATAAAGTAAAAAATAAAGAAGTATTTCAAATTCATAATCTATCCAATTGAACAGGTAATTTTGTTGCGCTTCCTCTAAGTGAAAAAACAAATAATTAAGAAGAATTTCAGTGCACCAAATTTTCAACTTACTGCATTTTCAAATTGTTGTGTTTATCTTTTTTATTTAAAAAAATGTATGCTACTACCTTATTCTAATAGTTTATTTTTATGATATTTCTAGCAACTTTCTGATAGCTTCTAACTATTTATCTTTATGATAATTCTAACAACTATTAGGTCCTGCGAAAATCTGAGGATCTCTGACTTTGTTCTTACATTGGTTTCTCTAAGTGATCTTTTGGTGGTGCTAAATTTCTTTTGTGCAATTGTAAAGTACTACCAAAAAATTTCAAGAGTGTTCCCATGTTCAATGTTTTATTAGAATATTATGAATTTGCTCCAAAACAAAAATGAAATTTTCAATCAGTGTTTTTGGTTTGATTACCCTTTATAGAGTATTCTGACAAAAAGCATTTCATTGGCTGGCCCCAGTGTTACTTGTATTATTAATATATAAAAAGTAGGTATAAGGGCTGGTTCAATGATATTAGTTACAACGGAGCTGGTCCAGATGAGAGAGAGAGAGAGAGAGAGAGAGAGAGAGAGAGCATCAGAAGGATTTAAAGCAAACAAAAACAGTAACATCATGGCTACATCAGACAAGATAGAACGGAAATTCTCTCTCTCCCTTCCCTGTTTCCAAATCTCTAATCTCTAATCTCCCCAATATTTATCTATTCCCAAGTCTCACTCTCCAATTTGGGAATCCATCTAACCTCCAAGCTAATAACAAAGGGTGTGATGAGATGTCACTTAGGTTTGTGAATGAGATAACACTCTCTTGAAATCTGTTATGCATCAGTGGAATTTTTTGCCAAAAGAACAACCCATCATGAGTTATTCCCCTTTTTTTTATTTTCATTTAGATCTTTGTTGAATCTTTCTTCTAATATTATCCACTAAACCCATTATCAATCTTCAAGGAAATTTTCATATGTAATGCCAATTGATTTACCCTGAGCTTTTGCATAAAAGCCCCTGTTAATGGAATAAACACATTTATTAAAATATCATCATAAATTTCAGATATCATAGCTCAAAAAACCCTAGTTAACAAAATCAAACCCAGATGAGGCAGCCTTACGACTGCAATTGCAAATTTAAAAAATCTTAAACTGATGCCAACCAACCAACCACACACAACAACACAAGCAAAAATGATACGGAAGAAGAAGAACAGGAAATCATACCTCGAAATTCAGGAAGAACTATTATGAAGCGAAAGCAGAGGGTGGATGAGATGTGAAAATGAGAGGGGCGAGAATGGCGGGCCTGCAGCAGAGCCTAGAAGGAAAGAGGGAAAATGATGAGAGGAAGTATACTGAGGGACTGAATGGTCAACCATTAAATGGCTCGTAAAAGATGTGATCATTTCAACCGTTAGATCTCTTGAATCGTCTCCGACCAAAAATAAAAAGTTAAGCAAAAAGTCAGTTTTTGGTCCTGTAGTTTGCCATTTTTTCAACTTCGGATTCACGTAGTTTCAATTCTGGCAATTTTATCATTGTTAGTTTGATTTTCTCGCAATTTAATTACACCTTACAAATGCTATCAAATTTCTTCCAATTTCATATAAAATTTCGTATTCGTACATACGTGCTTATTCCGTCACAAAATTGGATGAAAATTTAGACGTGTCCTTGAATTGTGAATATATCAAACCATAGGGTTCAAATTGCTAGAATTGAAGCTACAGACATAAGTGGAAAATCCGACAAGAAGAAGAATTCGAATACACTGGTGGAGGGGTTTAAGGGAAAAATTCGAATACATATACAACATATTCTTTTTGCTAAACCAAAGCAAATAGGCCCTGCTTTGATTCACATGCCAGATTGTGGCAATTCTATTGTACACTTTGCTGTCATGACTCATGCATGCTGGATGGATAGAGAGAAAGAAGACATTTCCAAAGTCAATTATTGTAATTTGCAACTCCTCTAATTTTCATACATCTTAAGAAATTCAGTCTAGCTGATCTTCTAGTTAATGAACTTATGTGTGCACAGCTCATACCGGCTTGTGGCTTTTCAATCAGGCCAAGAAGAAGATAACATAGAAACAACATAGTAAATTTCAACACAAAACTAGCAATTGCAAACTTATCAGCTCCTGGAAAAGTATATAAATACCATGCTAGCAAGACATTGCAATACCAACAGCAGTAGAACAAGTTAGTTTCAGGCCTAACCATTTTATCTAGCTACCATGGCCTTGAGATTTGTTCAACTGCTCATCATATTTGTACTGGCCCTGGCCACCTCCCAAAGGATCCTTGCAAGTGATCCTGACATCCTTTCCGACTACATAGTCCCGCCAAATAACACAGTTGATGCTAATTTCTTTACTTACACTGGACTCCGGGACATATTCGATGATGTTCCTGGAACCTTAAACGTAACGAAAGCTGCCTTGGCTGAGTTCCCTGCTCTTAATGGACAGAGTGTGTCGTACGCCATACTTAAATATCCTGCAAACGGGGAGTAAACCCACCTCACACCCACCCTCGCTGCTGAGCTTCTGTTCCTTGTTGGTGGTTCCTTGGAAGTAGGGTTCGTGGACACGAAAAATGTTCTATATACTCAGACGCTTAAAGTTGGAGACCTATTTGTGTTTCCTAAGGGATTAGTCCATTACCAGTATAACTCAGATGCTAATGTACCAGCCTTCGCCGTTTCAGCATTTGGAAGTGCAAATGCTGGAACGGTTTCAGTGCCTGTGTCTGTGTTTGGCACTGGAATTGATAATGCCATCCTAGCAAAATCATTCAAGACCGATGTTGGTACCGTTAAGAAGCTCAAGGCCGGCCTCACCACCCATAAATGAGGGATTAACGCACAAACACCATAATCTGTGTCGTGGTTGTGTTCACACACCCTTCAGATTATTAAACAAAGACAATAAAGGGCCATATACTGCACCATCTTTTTTTTCAGTGTCAGCTTTTCTGCATAAGCAAAATTTGATTACTTATGTTTTTGTTGTTGATCTGTGCAGTTCTGCACTTTATTTATTTTTATTGAATTATATATTTCCGTTCACTAGAGTTTCTCCGGATCGAAACCTACAATATTTTAGAACAACTAAACTGGATTGTGCAACAATTTCACCATGGAATCCGTGTCTACTTTCGTTCTGTCATAAATATCTTCAGAATGATTTTCTCCATAATACACTTATAGACCAACTCAGCGTTCACTGTGTTGTAAATGGTTGAATTTGACCTCAAAAGAGTCTAAGGAGATTCCCAAAGGGTAGAAATGGCATGAAGTCCCGTTCCAATAACACACTACATGGAGGACAATTAGAAAGGAAAGGATTTTTTTCGCCTAAGCAAAACGTTTCTTATCACAATGTTGCTAAAACTGAAGAGTGCTCAAATGTAAGAGCATAAGACATTTAGACCTGTAGGGAAGACACTATTTCGTTTTAGGAATTTTTTACAACAAGATGTTCACTTTGTAATCTTTTACTATGATATACAGTGATTGAGTTTTTAAACTTGCATCTTTGTTTTTTGGCAGTGACATGATTTCGCAGCCAAAAGTTTTCTTTTTAGAACTATTGATTAACCAAGTTTAATTACAAAATTAATAACAAAAAGGTAACATGAAAAAGGAGATACAATCAAATAAGCTATAATTTATGAAGCACAGTAGCCAATATACTTTGTCCAAACTGATGGTGGATGAAACAATGACGGCGACAAAAGTTAAGGAGATGACGAGAGGGTTGAAGAATTTGTAAATAGATTTGACTGGACAAAACAGTGCCTTTAAGCCTGAGCCTTCAGCTAAAAATAGCTCTTTTTCTCTTTATGTATACTGAGGAGGGATTTATGATAAGATAATTAAAGAACAATTATAAGGATTGAGACAACAAAGCTTGAATTATAATATGGATTCAATATTGGCTATTTCAAGGAACATAAGTTAATGCTTCCAGATTAGTTTGCTGGCATAAAATTCCACCTAGTTCATCTCTGATTATTGGTGGAGGGGTTTACGGGAAAAATTCGAATGCACACAACATATTCTTTTTGTAAAACCAAAGCAAATTGTAGTCATTCAATAGGCCCTGCTTTGATTCACATGCCAGATTGTGGCAATTCTATTGTACACTTTGCTGTCATGACTCATGCATGCTGGATGGATAGAGAGAAAGAAGACATTTCCAAAGTCAATTATTGTAATTTGCAACTCCTGTAATTTTCATACAGCTTAAGAAATTCAGTCTAGCTGATCTTCTAGTTAATTGACTTATGTGTGCACAGCTCATACCGGCTTGTGGCTTTTCAATCAGGCCAAGAAGAGGATAACATAGAAACAACATAGTAAATTTCAACACAAAACTAGCAATTGCAAACTTATCAGCTCCTGGAAAAGTATATAAATACCATGATAGCAAGACATTGCAATACCAACAGCAATAGAACAAGTTAGTTGCAGGCCTAACCATTTTATCTAGCTACCATGGCCTTGAGATTTGTTCAATTGCTCATCATATTTGTACTGGCCCTGGCCACCTCCCAAAGGATCCTTGCAAGTGATCCTGACATCCTTTCCGACTACATAGTCCCGCCAAATAACACAGTTGATGCTAATTTCTTTACTTACACTGGACTCCGGGACATATTCGATGATGTTCCTGGAACCTTAAACGTAACGAAAGCTGCCTTGGCTGAGTTCCCTGCTCTTAATGGACAGAGTGTGTCGTACGCCATACTTAAATATCCTGCAAACGGGGGAGTAAACCCACCTCACACCCACCCTCGCGCTGCTGAGCTTCTGTTCCTTGTTGGTGGTTCCTTGGAAGTAGGGTTCGTGGACACGAAAAATGTTCTATATACTCAGACGCTTAAAGTTGGAGACCTATTTGTGTTTCCTAAGGGATTAGTCCATTACCAGTATAACTCAGATGCTAATGTACCAGCCTTCGCCGTTTCAGCATTTGGAAGTGCAAATGCTGGAACGGTTTCAGTGCCTGTGTCTGTGTTTGGCACTGGAATTGATAATGCCATCCTAGCAAAATCATTCAAGACCGATGTTGGTACCGTTAAGAAGCTCAAGGCCGGCCTCACCACCCATAAATGAGGGATTAACGCACAAACACCATAATCTGTGTCGTGGTTGTGTTCACACACCCTTCAGATTATTAAACAAAGACAATAAAGGGCCATATACTGCACCATCTTTTTTTTCAGTGTCAGCTTTTCTGCATAAGCAAAATTTGATTACTTATGTTTTTGTTGTTGATCTGTGCAGTTCTGCACTTTATTTATTTTTATTGAATTATATATTTCCGTTCACTAGAGTTTCTCCGGATCGAAACCTACAATATTTTAGAACAACTAAACTGGATTGTGCAACAATTTCACCATGGAATCCGTGTCTACTTTCGTTCTGTCATAAATATCTTCAGAATGATTTTCTCCATAATACACTTATAGACCAACTCAGCGTTCACTGTGTTGTAAATGGTTGAATTTGACCTCAAAAGAGTCTAAGGAGATTCCCAAAGGGTAGAAATGGCATGAAGTCCCGTTCCAATAACACACTACATGGAGGACAATTAGAAAGGAAAGGATTTTTTTCGCCTAAGCAAAACGTTTCTTATCACAATGTTGCTAAAACTGAAGAGTGCTCAAATGTAAGAGCATAAGACATTTAGACCTGTAGGGAAGACACTATTTCGTTTTAGGAATTTTTACAACAAGATGTTCACTTTGTTATCTTTTATTGTTGGTTTACTATGATATACAGTGATTGAGTTTTTAAACTTGCATCTTTGTTTTTTGGCAGTGACATGATTTCGCAGCCAAAAGTTTTCTTTTTAGAACTATTGATTAACCAAGTTTAATTACAAAATTAATAACAAAAAGGTAACATGAAAAAGGAGATACAATCAAATAAGCTATAATTTATGAAGCACAGTAGCCAATATACTTTGTCCAAACTGATGGTGGATGAAACAATGACGGCGACAAAAGTTAAGGAGATGACGAGAGGGTTGAAGAATTTGTAAATAGATTTGACTGGACAAAACAGTGCCTTTAAGCCTGAGCCTTCAGCTAAAAATAGCTCTTTTTCTCTTTATGTATACTGAGGAGGGATTTATGATAAGATAATTAAAGAACAATTATAAGGATTGAGACAACAAAGGTTGAATTATAATATGGATTCAATATTGGCTATTTCAAGGAACATAAGTTAATGCTTCCAGATTAGTTTGCTGGCATAAAATTCCACCTAGTTCATCTCTGATTATTGGTGGAGGGGTTTACGGGAAAAATTCGAATGCACACAACATATTCTTTTTGTAAAACCAAAGCAAATTGTAGTCATTCAATAGGCCCTGCTTTGATTCACATGCCAGATTGTGGCAATTCTATTGTACACTTTGCTGTCATGACTCATGCATGCTGGATGGATAGAGAGAAAGAAGACATTTCCAAAGTCAATTATTGTAATTTGCAACTCCTGTAATTTTCATACAGCTTAAGAAATTCAGTCTAGCTGATCTTCTAGTTAATTGACTTATGTGTGCACAGCTCATACCGGCTTGTGGCTTTTCAATCAGGCCAAGAAGAGGATAACATAGAAACAACATAGTAAATTTCAACACAAAACTAGCAATTGCAAACTTATCAGCTCCTGGAAAAGTATATAAATACCATGATAGCAAGACATTGCAATACCAACAGCAATAGAACAAGTTAGTTGCAGGCCTAACCATTTTATCTAGCTACCATGGCCTTGAGATTTGTTCAATTGCTCATCATATTTGTACTGGCCCTGGCCACCTCCCAAAGGATCCTTGCAAGTGATCCTGACATCCTTTCCGACTACATAGTCCCGCCAAATAACACAGTTGATGCTAATTTCTTTACTTACACTGGACTCCGGGACATATTCGATGATGTTCCTGGAACCTTAAACGTAACGAAAGCTGCCTTGGCTGAGTTCCCTGCTCTTAATGGACAGAGTGTGTCGTATGCCATACTTAAATATCCTGCGAACGGGACTCCCGGTTGGAAAGAATTCATCCTCGAATTCAAGTCTTTGATTGAGGAAAATCCGAACAAAATCTTCAATTGCTTCATATTAATTCTGGATCTTTTAGCACTCAATTGAAATCTTCATTCCCAAATAAAAAATATTTAGAATATTTCGTTATTCTTGGCTTCTTCTTAGTTCCTCTAACAGTGTAAAATGTTTCTCTCTAGAAACTTCAACCAATTAACAAAATCAACTAGATTCTAGGCAACCTTCCAAGTGAAAACATTAATGCCCATAAAATCAGTAATATCTTCGAAAATTGTCCAGACAATTTTCTCAATTTGGATTTCTTCACTGTTCTGATCAGTGAATTTGTTATCAAAATTGCTTTGAACGCAATTTTCTCAACTTCTGTTCCTTGTTGGTGGTTCCTTGGAAGTAGGGTTCGTGGACACGAAAAATGTTCTATATACTCAGACGCTTAAAGTTGGAGACCTATTTGTGTTTCCTAAGGGATTAGTCCATTACCAGTATAACTCAGATGCTAATTTACCAGCCTTTGCCGTTTCAGCATTCGGAAGTGCAAATGCTGGAACGGTTTCAGTGCCTGTGTCTGTGTTTGGCACTGGAATTGATAATGCCATCCTAGCAAAATCATTCAAGACCGATGTTGGTACCGTTGAGAAGCTCAAGGCTGGCCTCACCACTCATAAATGAGGGATTAACGCACCAACACCATCATCTTTGTCGTGGTTGTGTTCACACACCCTTCAGATTATTAAACAAAGACAATAAAGGGCCATATACTGCACCCTCTTTTTTTTTTCAGTGTTAGCTTTTCTGCATAAGCAAAATTTGATTACTTATGTTTTTGTTGTTGATCTGTGCAGTTCTGCACTTTATTTATTTTTATTGAATTATATATTTCCGTTCACTAGAGTTTCTCCGGATCGAAACCTACAATATTTTAGAACAACTAAACTGGATTGTGCAACAATTTCACCATGGAATCCGTGTCTACTTTCGTTCTGTCATAAATATCTTCAGAATGATTTTCTCCCTAATACACTTATAGACCAACTCAGTGTTCACTGTGTTTTAAATGGTTGAATTTGACCTCAAAAGAGTCTAAAGAGATTCCCAAAGGGTAGAAATGGCATGAAGTCCCGTTCCAATAACACACTACATGGAGGAAAATTAGCAAGGAAAGGATTTTTTTCGCCTAAGCAAAACGTTTCTTATCACAATGTTGCTAAAACTGAAGAGTGCTCAAATGTAAGAGCATAAGACATTTAGACCTGTAGGGAAGACACTATTTCGTTTTAGGAATCTTTTACAACAAGATGTTCACTTTGTTATCTTTTATTGTTGGTTTACTATGATATACAGTGATTGAGTTTTTAAACTTGCATCTTTGTTTTTTGGCAGCGACATGATTTCGCAGCCAAAAGTTTTCTTTTTAGAACGATTGATTAACCAAGTTTAATTACAAAATTAATAACAAAAAGGTAACATAAAAAAGGAGATACAATCAAATAAGCTATAATTTATGAAGCACAGTAGCCAATATACGTTGTCCAAACTGACGGTGGATGAAACAATGACGGAGACAAAGTTAAGGAGATGATGAGAGGGTTGAAGAATTTGTAAATAGAATTGACTGGCCAAAACAGTGCCTTTAAGCCTGAGCCTTCAGCTAAAGCTAGCTCTTTTTCTCTTTAGTATACTGAGGAGGGATATATGATATAATATGACGAAAGGAATTATAATATGGATTCAATATTGGTTATTTCAAGGAACATAAGTTAATGCTTCCAGATAATTACCTGACATTAAAAATTACTTTTTCACAGATTAGTTTGCTGGCATAAAATTCCACCTAGTTCATCTCTGATTATTGGTGGAGGGGTTTACGGGAAAAATTCGAATGCACACAACATATTCTTGCTGTTAAACCAAAGCAAATTATAGTCATTCAATAGGCCCTGCTTTGATTCACATGCCAGCAGATTGTGGCTATTCTATTGTACACTTTGCTGTCATGACTCATGCATGCTGGATGATAGAGAGAAACAAGACATTTAGAAAGCTGCAACTCCTCTTGATTTCATACATCTTAAGAAATTCAGTCTATCAGATCTTCTAGTTACTTAACTTATGTGTGCACAGCTCATACCGGCTTGTGGCTTTTCATTCAGGCCAAGAAGAAGATAACATAGAAACAACATAGTAAATTTCAACAGAAAACTGGCAATTGCAAACTTATCAGCTCCTGGAAAAGTATATAATTAAATACCATGCTAGCAAGACAGTGAAATACCAACAGCAAAAGAACAAGTTAGTTTCAGGCCTAACCATTTATCGAGCTAACATGGCCTTGAGATTTTTTCAACTGCTGATCATATTTGTACTGGCCTTGGTCACCTCCAAAAGGGTCCTTGCAAGTGATCCCGACATCCTTTCTGACTACATAGTCCCGCCAAATATCAAAGTTGATGCTAATTTCTTTACTTACACTGGATTCCGGGACATATTCGATGATGTTCCTGGAACCTCTTAAACGTAACGAAAGATGCCTTGGCTGAGTTCCCTGCTCTTAATGGACAGAGTGTGTCGTACACCGTGCTTAAATATCCTGCGAACGGGGACTCCCCCGGTTGGAAAGAATTCATCCTCGAATTCAAGTCTTTGATTGAGGAAAATCCGAACAAAATCTTCAATTGCTTCATATTAATTCTGGATCTTTTAGCACTCAATTGAAATCTTCATTCCCAAATAAAAAAATATTTAGAATATTTCGTTATTCTTGGCTTCTTCTTAGTTCCTCTAACAGTGTAAAATGTTTCTCTCTAGAAACTTCAACCAATTAACAAAATCAACTAGATTCTTGGCAACCTTCCAAGTGAAAACATTAATGCCCATAAAATCAGTAATATCTTCGAAAATTGTCCAGACAATTTTCTCAATTTGGATTTCTTCACTGTTCTGATCAGTGAATTTGTTATCAAAATTGCTTTGAACGCAATTTTCTCAACTTCTATTCCTTGTTGGTGGTTCCTTGGAAGTAGGGTTCGTGGACACCAAAAACGTTCTATATAATCAGACGCTTAAACTTGGAGACCTATTTTTCCTAAGGGATTAGTCCATTACCAGTATAACTCAGATGCTAAGTGCCGTTTCAGCATTCGGAAGTGCAAATGGAACAGTTTCAGTGCTTGTGTCTGTGTTTGGCACTGGAATTGACAATGCCATCCTAGCAAAATCATTCAAGACCGATGTTGGTACCGTTAAGAAGCTCAAGGCTAGCCTCACCACTCATAAATGAGGGATTAATGCACCAACACCATAATCTTTCTAGCGGTTGTGTTCGCACACCCTTCAGATTATTAGACAAAGACAATAAAGGGCCATATACTGCACTGCACACCTTTTTTTTCAGTGTAAGGTTTTCTGCATAAGCAAAATTTGATTACTTAAGTTTTTGTTGTTGATCTATACAGACCAACTCAGTGTTCACTGTGTTTTAAATGGTTGACTTTGACCTCAAAAGAGTCTAAAGAGATTCCCAAAAGCTAGAAATGGCATGAAGTCCCATTCCAAAAGTTAAGGATGATGAGAGGGTTGAAGAATTTATAAATAGATTTGGCTGGCCCAAACAGTGCCTTTATCTGCTCAAACTATGTAACACCTACAAATCTGAGCCTTCAGCTCAAACTAGGTACTGAGGAGTGATTTGTGATAAATAAAGAACAATTATAAGGACTGAGACATCGAAGCAGGAATTATAATATGAAGAAAGGTATATATGCCTAGGAATTCACATTTTTCCCCTCCTTGCATTAACAAACTCTTTCTATCTTTTAGTTGACTCCAAGCAGTAAGACGCTTTCAAATTCCAAAGTTACTCAACATTCACACTAAACACAGTACGAACTGAATGTCGACCATCAAACCATGTTATTGATCCAAAATTGTAGCCTCTAGGAGCCTCCTTGCCATAAAATGAGACTTGAAAAGACACCCTCCTCACACCCTTAGCAAAAACTAACTTCTCTGGAAGAACCTTCACTATTAAGCCTACCGGAGCATGCACTTTCGCAATGTACGTAGAATTCAGGGCACCAACATTGGTCGCAGTTCTTTGAATTGTCTTTGCAGGTTGGTGCCGGTTGAGTTTACTAATGGAGATTGATGGGTAGTTAACATTAGAGATGAGTTCATCAATGGAGATTTTGGGGCAGATGAACTTTTTGTTTGACATAGATCTTATATTCTTCTCTGTGTAGCCATAATAGCAAAGGAACTCGAGATAGTTTTCAGTCGTGGTTTCAAAGACAAGTCCTGGACTAAGGGCTTTCCGTGGGTTTATTTCTCCGACCCCCACCTCATGTGGATTCGCAAAGGTGTTAGAGCTGTTTGTCAAAGGGTTTTTCATGTTGTTGAACACAGTTGCTGAAACAAGAAGAGATACCACTCAGAGAAATACGATCTTGGAGTACAATATATTTTAATTTAAGTTCTTAAACTGCTTTAAAAACATGCATGGGAGATCATGTATTGTATGATTTCTTCCTCTATCATGCACAAAAATATCTCCCTATATTTAAAGATTTATCACATGAAAGGAGTGAGGCACACAATATCATCAAAGTATATCAATTGCATACATGACATTTAATTTTCAAACTCGTAAAAAGAATACCTGTTGTCATGAGTGCTGATTTGATCATGGAAGAAGTCCATCGACGATGCACTGACTTGATGAATGCAGCAGCCCCCGTTACATGTGGACAAGCCATTGAAGTACCTGATTTTATGGAAAATGTGGATGGCTTCTTCCCATTTGGAACTGTCCCTGTTTCATTCTTGGGAGCTACGGCAGCCAAAATGGCCACTCCCGGAGCCATTATATCAGGCTGAACAGTATATTAAAAATAACGCCGGTTAATGTAGCAGACAAATATTGGTTCCAGTATGCATGACTGCATATTTCAATTCATTTCAGGAACATTATATTAATTAAGACCTGGTTAGATGTATAGAGAGAGGAGAACAAGATGAATCCTACAATGGAAAGACACAACAACTAAGACAGAGAGATCCATGGTGTCCTGTTCTGTCTATGTATGTAGTTATATTGCAGACACATGGCTGCTCCTAAGTATACAATATAATTATCATGGTGCTTGGGTGACAATGGTGGCTCAATGACCCTAAGCAGAGAGATAGAGACAGAGTGAGACAAAATATAGTAGCTCCTTAGTCCGATGTGTTTGTCTTATCTCAAGGATTTGGAATGAATATTTAAGCCTTCATTATTGGATTTAATGTGGTATCTGTCGGTCCCTTGCTTCAGAGTTAGAAGCTTTAGCGCCAACTCGATTTAATTCATGATTTCCGACTACATAAATGTTTGCAGAAATTTAAAAATGTGAAAACACATCAAACTAAATACGTTTTGATATTTAATGTTAAGGGGCAAGCAAATTTCAACCCAAAAACATAGCTGCAAGTGCAAGAAAATAACCTTGAGAATGTTTTCTGTAAGCTCTGCAGGACCCCTTGATGAAAAAAATGCAACAGCTGGTGCAGGTCTATACCTTGGAACATCAACTGTTGGGAGAATTGTTGCTGTTGGTTTTCTGTTGTCAAGGCATAGCTAACAGAGTTGTAATTTGTGACTGATGCATACTAATGAGGTCATATAATAAAATATCCGCAGCTGAAAGAGTGACCTTAGGTTTTATAGATCCCTTTGAAAACTACTTCAACTGAGGCAAAGCTAAATTCAATTACCATATCCTTTAGCAAGATACTCTCACATAGGCCTAACCAGAGATTTGGCAATGCTAATAATTTATTTTCCATCCAAACATGAAGCATTATAGCCAAAGAAAGAGAAATTTAATTTGACAATAGATGTCCAGATGCAGGATAGAAATCATGCACATTATATAGGACAATCCAGATAAAGAGAGTTGGTAGACATGATCCCTCAATGGGCAACGATACAAGGAATTAGAATATAAATTAAGTATCAATGAATGACAATAAAGCAAGCACACAACATAAATGATAAATGGACTGAATACATTTGAAACACTTACTTGGTAGAATTTATGTACTGGAGGATCTGAAAGCCTGCAATGTTGCCAACTTCTGTAAATGGGAAAATGCCCGAATCGAAAGGAACACCTTTCTCAGCTTCATCAATCAGAATTAACCCTTTGGCTTTAGCATCTTCTACAACTAATTTCTTGATTTTCCTTGAAACAGCAGGGTCATCATCAACACAAACAACAATTTTTCCAACTACTTTCTTTGGATCCAATGATCCTGGATAGCAATTTCTGCAGTTAAGTGTAAACAGCATTTACATTTAATGAATGTAAAGCAAAATGATTAATTTTTCGGACTTTGGAATTGTTTAAAACCAAAGCTTTTATCCAAATGTGAAAAAGCAATGACATGAATATAAATTTCCAAAAGAAAAAGAGGCCAGAGGATGATGAATTATGACCACCTTGCTTCTGATACAGGCGTATAATAACTAGCAACATCTTTTCCAAATACAAGAGGATATGTCCTTGAACGACTGAGATTGGAGAAATTGATGGCTGAACCCTATTAGAACCTAGATGTGAGAAACTTCTGCATAAACAAGATAATGAACTTTTTAACAATAGAACTTCATGAAATATCTTACTGTGAAATTTCTCCCATTTCCAAGAACTATATTAGATTGGAAATCCCTATCAATGTTAGAAGCTGCAACCGTGAAGATCCACGGCGCTGCATTAACAATAGTGTAAGGATCAGGACCATCATTTCCTCCAGAGCAAATTACCATGACCCCCATTTGTTCAGCATGAAATGCGCCGATGGCTATGGGGTCGTTTAAGTAATCGGATTGAAAGAGTGAGCTCATCCCAATGGAAATAGATATTATATCTACTCCATCCCTAATTGCATCATCAATAGCCTTCAATATGGTGGCACCAGAGCAACCAACATCTGAGCAAGCCTTGTAGCATGCAATCCTAGCTGAAGGCAAGCCTCCCTTTGCTGTTCCTTGTGCTAAGCCATAGTAACTAGCATTCGGGACTTGCACACCAGCCGCTATGGATGTGGTATGAGTTCCGTGGCCGACAGAATCTCTTGGTGAGCCATTTGTTCTGGCTAAACTGCTCTGGTTGCCATCTCTTGTCAGTGGAACATTGTAGTATCTTGCACCTATCAACTTTCTGTGACAAAATAATGTAATGAATCAAGATATAGTACAATACTAACTCTTCTAATCCCTCTCTCTCTCTCTCTCTCTCTCTCTCTCTCTCTCTCTCTCTCTCTCTCTCTTTAATTTTATATTTAGAAGCCTTGTGAAATAGTACTGCAATTAACACCATGGAGGATGAAACAACATAATCACCTATTACAATTCGATTTCCGGAAGTCTGAGCCCTCCATACAGACTCCTTTCCATCTTGAAGGGACTGCACCAATTCCCTCATCATTCAAACTTGGAGACTCAGGCCATATCCCTTAATCAACACATTTAAATGAAGAGTTATTCTGCACAAGTTGCTAAATATATATAGCCAAAAAAAGAGGCTGCTGAAATTTGAAATTTTTTAATGAAACGATGTACAATATACTAATTTTTTTTCTTATCAGCAACTGTTGGTCATGAGATTTGAACACACGACTTCTTTCAACAAAACAAAGTCGAGACTGAGTGCCGCTAGACCAAATGATTGAGGCGGCTCTAAATTCCACTTGAATTCTAGATTTAACCCTACCTTTCCTATCTCAGTCACATGTTTCGTGGCTTAATGAAACATACAAATTTTACAATAAACTTTTATTTTTGGACAAGCACTTTATATATTATCAAGCTATTATTCCCCAACCCTACTCCCTTAACAAAAAATAAAATAAAATAAAATTAGTTGCAAAGTAGAACAGGGATGAGGATTGTTACCTGTATCTATCATCCCAATTATAACATCACTTGATAGGCGCCGCTGATATTTATTGCTTGATAACCTGCCAGATTCCGCCTCTAAGAAATCCCAAGAACGTGTTGTGTGTAGCTCAAGTATTGAGTCGGGGAAGATGGAAACCACATCATCATGCCCTGCATGTTGCAAATTGATTTACAATTTTCTTCGGATTTTGAAGTGCATAAATAAATCTTTGGTCATCAATGGGCTACAAAACTTTTTAAACAAAATTACGTGAATTTCATTGATCAAAACAAAACAAAAATTAGTAGAGTAAAATGCATTTTCGATCTCGATTTCAATATTGATTTATTTTCTTTTTCTCAATTAAACCGTCTTATGAGCTCTCTAAAACTAATTTCAGTTTTAAAATTCATGCTTATTTCAACTCTAGGATTTCTTTGAATTCTTGTTTGAAAATTTATGCATTAATTCATTGTTTATTTTTATTTTTTATTCTCCTCTTATTTCTTTTTTATTTTTTAACTATTTGCATACGTACTAGGCAAATTTTGAAAGAAGATAATTTCAGCCCAGCTATATAGCCGACAACATTTTTCTGCCCTTGCATGCAGAGCCAGTTCAGAAATTCCAGAGCCCTAAAGCGAATCATGAAATTGGAATGTCGACCCTACATGCATTGTACATTAAGCATAATTTATTTTCCATAAGTACTCACAAAAGTTAATACAACAAGGGTTCAAATTAAAAGAGAATCGAGATTTTAATACGAAAAAACTTAATCTTAATCACTTCATCAAAACATCGGTTAACACACTCAACTTTCAAGCAATAATTACAAATAGGTCATGGGTGATGGTGTAACCTAAAAAACTTAAAGAAGACAAAGAGGATAAGCCAAGTGGAGAGGGGGAGGGTGGAGTAATTGGTTAAATTTATGATAAGCAAGAATGGTCCTTGTACTATTTAAACCTCATCATTTTAGTCTCTATTCTTTCAATTCTATAATGTTACCCTCATCCTCTTATGCCGCACATCAATGTCATTTTCGAGATTAATTTCATCCAATTTTCAGTCAAAAATAAGGGCAATATCGTCCAATCACTTATGTCCATGAACAATGTCGTCAAATCACAACCAGCCTCACACCAACCCTCCAAATCTTTTGGCAAATCCATGTCCCACCCAACCCAGCTAGTATTCAAGTAAATATATTAAATTGATCAAATGAGGGGTATTTTTAGCATATTTTCAATTGTTTGGGGGTTTCAGAGAAAACTTCAAACAAATTAGGGTTTAGAATGGATTTCCAAAGAAATTAGTGTCCAGAGACAAATTGGGGGTGTACTAAGAGGGCCAGGAGGCCCAGGACAAAGACTAATCCAGGATGTCCATGTGCCTAGCAACTTCTAATAAATCATCAGCCACTACCAACCAAGGTCATCTTCAACAGAATTTTGTTCTCCAAATACATGATATTAATTGTGTGCATTCAAATATGCAAGTAAAATTGCAGTGAAAGAAAATTATCTGTACTATTTTTTTATTTTTATTTTTCTAATTTGGTAAGTAAGCATGCACATACTTTAATAACAGTATTTTGTATGCCTCCTAAGAAAAAAACAAAAACAGTCTTCCATATGCACAACTCACCCAGCATTGTATTCTAGATAGATCTTAGATCTATCTAATGTCTTTGTTCTATAAAAAAAAATAAGGTAGCTGTATTTCTGCAAGATCTCTCTTGTCTTTCCCTTGTTAGAAAATGAAAGAGCAGACCAGACAAAAGAAATTAATTACCTGATAAAATAGAAGCTTCAGGCTCAGTAAGCATGGCAGAGAATCCTCTAAAAGCATGATCATACTTGTGAATTATAGATATTCTCTCAATCTCATGGCTTCCAGAAAAAAAAATTTATATTAAAAATAGGTAATAGAATTAGATTGAATGATGAGAGAGAGAGAGGGAGAACCAACAATATGGTGATGTTGGTGATTGTGATGATAACCTTGGAATAATGGATGACAGCATTTGCAAATAAGCTGATTCTGCTGCAGCTTCAGCTCCAATAACTCTTCCATTTCCATTTGATAATGAGCTTCCCATATAAACCACATGATGCTGCCATCCATATAAGATTTTAATGTAGAAACATTCAATACTGACAAGGAAGATAAGAACTCATATTCCAATATGATATTTTGGAAATTTCATTTCCATATATCATGTCTAATATTTTCTCAGCAACCAAACAAAGAGCAAACTAATTAGAAAACAGTGTGGAAATTAACCAACCATTTCAAAATTAATTACCTTGGGAATCTGATTTGAAGTAGTGGCGCCACAGAGGAGAAAGAAAGGTAGAGAGAGAAAAGGGAGTAGCAGTTGAAGGGGACTCATGGAAGCTGAGTAGTAGTGAGGAGAGTGCTTCAGTGAATTGGTTAGCAATTAGACCAATTATTGTAGAGTTGGTTAATTGGAATGTTTTCTTATATATGAAGCCATACATTTTTGTAGGCTCAGTGTGAAGTGGAAGCTTGTGAATGAACTCAAGAAGCTTGAACCATGAGCAAAGCATCTTTGAATACTTTTCTGCTTCTTAATTTTCATCATAAGCATTTATAATTTTCCGTAACAAACAAACCTTCACATTTTTCTTCATAATTATTACTTTTTTAAAAAAATTATTTATTAAAAAATCTCATTTCCTCTACAAGGTGTCTCAACCTTTAAAGACAGGATGCGTTGAGAAAATCTCATTTCCATTCAATTTTCTTCAGTTTTGATCACATTTATTTACATGATTAATTGGTTTAGAATGTAAACTCATCATTTACATCTTAGATTTTAGATTTTTAGTCTCGGATTCTATACCCTAAAATAATAAACGTTGTCAAATAATGATCGAAGTTGAAGAAAATTGAGTAGAAGTGATATTTTACCAATGTGTCATGCTCTTAAGAAAGATGTGACGTTATGTATAGAGAATTGTTGTGACGCTAAGAGCATCTCCAAGAGTAGTAGCAAATAAAACTCTTCAAATTGAAATTTGTTGACCTATGTGGCAATTTGAAAAGCCTTATTTGCTACTTGAATAATTTTTGCTCCAACAGACTCGTCAATTCAATTAATGCAATATCATGGAAAAAAATGAAAAATATGAAAACATGTGAAAAATGTCTATGTATTTATTATATGAAAAGAAAAAATGCATGTTTTTAACATTTTCAAGATAAGTTTTGTTTTTCCAAAGTAAAATTAAATATTTGAAGAGCCAAAGTCAACTTACCAGTCCTGAAGAGAGAGAAAGAGGTTGCAGCTTTGATGACTGAGGTTGAAGAGGCTGTTGGAGAGAGTTTTTCTGATGTGGCTCACCTATTTTAGAATTCCAAAGCTGTTGAAGAGGCTGTTGGAGATGCTCTAAATACAACCCATTAGATTTTTTTAGGTGGGGTAACCCTTTTGGCTCTCTGCTCTTCCCCTGTATCCTTGCTGACAAACTCTGCATATTCTCATCTCATGGCGCAATCATTTAGTAGAGTGAAGAGGATGATGGCTTTAGGAATTTTCAATTACTTCTTCAGATTCCAACCCCCTTTTGTCTTTCCAATTTTTTTTTGAGCATTTAATAGAAAGCAGATTATAAACTTGAAATGCAAGTAAGCAATTTTCTCCTTTTTCCTACAAAAAAGAGTAGAGGGGAGAAGAGTTGCAGATACGTAAAATGGCCATGTGCAAATTTCTGCTTTGTTTCCTTTATTCTCTTTCCTTTCCAAATTCCATTATTCTCTCCTTTACGCGTTTCTCAGTATAATTTATATATACCCTCTTTATTCTTCAATTTATTATTATTATTTTCATGCATTTGATTATTTGATGAATTATTTTAGCCAGAAAAAAATAAATAAATAAATAAAAGTCCAGTACAGGCTTGGTTGGAAGTGCAAGCACCATCAACGGCTTTATGGCAACCAACTTTGTAATCCTTAAGACTTAAAGCATCAATTGAGCACTAAACAATTGCAAGTGAAACGAGTTCATTAAAGGGATTGAAATAAGAAATGGAAATGTAAAATAAAAGCTAACTGGTAGGGACTGCACACTACACTATCACCATTAATAATGTTTGCGTGCATAAACTACAATTATTAGTTAGATCTGTACCCTGGAATTTATTTTTCTATATTTGAATAAGCATGTTTATTAAAATACGGGACGTAAAAAAATATGAATAAAATACATACGTGCATTATTCAATAATAAATAAATACAGTAAAATACACGAATTTACCTGTATTGTAAGATACAAACATTTGTGTATAGTACATTTTTTTTTAAAACGTTCATTGTCAAATCTTTTATGTGTACAGAAAACAAATTAAAAAAAAAAAACTAAATGCATACATACGGATGTGTATAACATACGTTCTATATGCAAATTTACTAACTACCGTAAATAAGAAAGTTTTTTTGTCTTTGTTTTGGGTGCACAAATAGCATAACTTTTTTTTTGGGACTAACAAATAGCAAAACTTCGAGGAAAGTGACAACAAATCTAAGTACATGCGCTCAAGCATTACAAAATTATATATCTTGAACGATTTAAGTTGCATGAGCAATCACTATGCTAATATTTGGTGATCTTGTTTCAATTTCTGCCCCTTTTAGTATGCTTTTGGACCATTATTCTCTACACTTACGTTAGAAGTAATATGCATCTGACTAAACAAAACACAAGGCATCCCCCTCACCTGTAAGTTGGGCTTCACAGTTCCAGGTGCAGGAAATGAAAAAGGAAATACTCAACATATGGAGACTCTCATATCACATGAATATATTGAATTTATACAAAGTTACAACAATATATAGTATTGAAGGTGCCAGTAAATAGTTCTTATCGGTATCGTGTGGAGAAAAGTGGGGATGAAATTTATAACAAACACAGAGAAAGTGAACAGGGTATGAGAAAAGATATCAACGAATGCTCGTGTGCGTTATATAGTGGATGACACTTCTATATACAACTGAGTGGTTATGTCTATGAAGGCATCAATTGCAGAAGAAATACAGAGCAATAGCGCCCGGCACTTCGTTCACCATGAATGCCACTGAACCAATCCATCTCCCTCAGACTGACTTGCGAACATGACTTATTACTTACCTAGCAGACGCTCATTTGGATATTAGAAGCAAAGCTTACTTTATTTAACTAGATCACACTTTTGGGGGAAGAGCTGACGCCAGATGTTGAATTAGGTTTGCTTCTCCACAATTTGACTCTTAAGGAACTCCAGCACAGAAAGCCGCTGCATTTAAAACAAAATGTTAAGTCAAACTGATCAGAATCCAAACCACTTATTGAATGAAGTCTAGCAAGGAAAATCTTACCCGTTGCTCAAGACCAGTGTCTTCAGATTTTAACGTCAAAGATTCCAACAATTTTATGCCTTCTTGAAATTCATCAATTGCAACATCCTCATCTCCTAGATTCCTGTCAACATCTGCAACTTTTGCAAACGAAACAGCTAGATCCAGAATCTGTAATTAAGAAATGCACAAAGCCAAAGTAAGGAAACATGGTTTGCTAGGTATAAAAATATGCCTTTTAAATTACAACATTATATGACTCTAATAGTAATAGTAAACTCATTTCAGTAAATCATCTGGGATATAATTCATAATTACAAAAAGCTCCGCGGTTTGCAGCAACCAAAAAAACATGCTATAATCTGGAAATTTTTCTTAAATGAAAGGAGCTAGGTGTTGACATTTGAAAAGCCCTAACAAACACATTTGAAATGAAAGAGCTTCTTTAAGTTCTTCAATTGCCAAATTGGTAGAGGGTAGAAAGGCCCATAAAGAATGTCAAGTGTGGGACTTATATGTGGAGATGCAAAGCTTAAGAATGTCTGATGTGGGATTATATTCTCAACGCCTTTCTCCTTCCATAAAATTCAATAAATAATGGTATATTTCTCTTATCTCTGCTCTTCCTTAGACTTAACAAATTGTTAATTCCAACAATAATGCCAAAACACAATTTTTCTACTACTAAACTGTTCACCCTCATACAACATATTATATAACCCTCGACCAAAAGAAAAAAACAAATATAACATCGAGGTTAGTCTCATGTCTTACTCTCCCAGTTCACATCAAATACAATGTAGGAACGAACACAGTGTACAGTACATGAAATCATCCTGTGTGTATTGGTCCTAATTCGAGTCCTAATGACAATGGTTTTTTTTATAGGTTCAGGCTCGTTACAGTTAGATTCTACAAGCAACGATATTTGGTAAAACAAATTCCTAATTCAACACAATGATGCAGAAGTCGTAAAAATATTATTGTGCTTAAATATGAATACACAACTAACTGGATGGACTGGTTGCAGCCGAGTCAATCCACTATGGTGATCAAGTAACATATACTAAATCAGGTATTTCAGAACAAATTAAACAAACATATCAAGCACATCTGATGACTCATAAGTCATAGCTAATGAGAAAAACTAGTATCAACATATTCCCAAACATATTTAAATGACTATTTATAAATAAAAAATTGTTAGCAGTAGTATTCATATTGAGAGTCAAATAAAAGAAACCTAAATGACAAGGGGGCTGACAAGCTAAAAATAGTTGCTGACCTGGGATGGAACATTTGGATCATCCTTGACAGCATCACGTCGAACATTCAACGACTGGAAGTAGTAAGACCGCGCAGCTTTCAGGTCTCCATCGTAGTATTTAAGATCTCCAATTTTATTAAGTGAAATAGAAAGTGTATGTGTTATCTGTAAAATGATTTAAGGAAGAACAACTATATCAGGTCAAGAACAACTATTTCAGGACAAACTGCTGATATTACAATAAAAGTTGGATGTAATAACCTCCTGATCATTTCTGGGCAGTTTTGAAAGAAACTCAACACTCTCTTCAAAGTAACTGACTGCTGAACCAGCATCTCCTGTTGCCCGACTGAAAAAGTTTTTTTTTATTTTTAAAAGAATTAAAATCCACTCAAGTAAACAAATCAGGGATCATTGTCGAATTCATCATGAAGTTAGCATCAGTCTCAGATATACATATGCAGAAATCCACTAAGCAGTTAGTTCTACATTGAAGACATCCTTAAAAATCAGATCTTGTAAATAAAAAATCATCTCAAAAGTTTTATTAACAATCTAGTTAGGCTCAAATAGGTAATCTCCAAATTTAATCAACAGTGTGATGATTATCTATCTCATATATCTTACAAGGGTATACTTTTATTATATTACGGGATGGCCTATGTGAATAGCTCACTGTAATAAAGTTGAGATTTGGCATACCCATTAAGAATTTAAATATTGACGTTAACCCTAATTCATTATTTCCTCTTCTCCAACAATTTTCTATATCTCCCTATCGTCTTGTTCTCTCTCCTCTTCATCTCTTTCTCTGTCCTAACTCAATGCGTATTACAATCCTTAACCAATTTTGGTTCCATCACCAAAATCATTAAATCATCACCCAGTTCTTAGAACTCAACCACCAACAACCTTGGATCCATTGCGCATGTTGCCACTGCAACCATGTCAGTTGTCATGTGACAAATTCCAGACTCTAACCTTGCTTTTGAGAACCTAACACAAACCATCACCAACCACCATCAGTATTCCGCACACCAACACCAGAATAAGATGATCTACAAGTTCGTGCAAAAATAGTTGGAAACCACCAGTGACTCAACCTCACCGTTGCCGCCAATTGTGATACTGCTCCTCTTAGTAATCAAAACCTTTGTAGAGGTCAAAGGTTGCCTACCTTCCCTGTGGTGTAGTCGCTGTCAACAACTGTTATCCCATGTCACCTAAGACCCATTTATTGCTGGTCTCACATACCTGGTACAAGTCTAAACAGACCAGTTCTCACTGATATTGCTCTGTTTCGTTTTGAGTTTTAACACATTAATCCCAATACTGTTTGATTTTGACAGATCTTGATACACCAGTCCAGTTCAGCTCAATTCCTACGATCATGCGTAATCTTAAGGCCGAAGTAATTTAAGGGGTTGCCCTTTTGATTGGTTATTGTGGGGTTCTGTGTGTTTTTGGGGTCTGTTGGTTGTGTCCAGGGTTCTGCTTCTTTTGTGTCCGTTTTGTTTTTCCTTTCTTGTTGCTTCTGTTTTTGTGGACTTCTTGTCCCCTCACTTATTCTCTTTATTGTTGAATACATACTGTTTCTATTCAAATATATATATATATAATGGAGAAATTTTATAAGAGAAAATGAGTTAAGAGTCTCAATTAAAGATTTTCTTCCTGTCCTACCCATCCAAACAAGAATATAAAAAGAAAATATTGTATATCGCCTCATCATTATGGAATGAAAGAGTGCTGTTTAGGACAGAGTTTTTTCCTGATGTATTGATGGCATAGGATGTACTACTTCTCCACCTTTAATTACTTTGTACTCCCTTTCCAATAAACTTTATGTTTCCTATAAAAAGTAATTAATCTAAACTATATTTATTAAAGCAAGAACTACACTGGAGGAAAAAGGGTTCAATGGTCTTTCACTATGTATCATCTAGGGATCAAGTTAACAAAACAGCCATGCCACTCATGTGCTCTACTTGATATCAAATCTAACATTTTTGTGAGACAGATGAAACCACAGAGGTATAACTGTCACAAATAAAGCGCTGGTGGCTTTAGTATTCTTGAGCCTTACCTTGGGAGAACTTGTAGGGATAGAAAAGAGAGTAAAGCAATGAGAGAGAGAGAGAGAAGGAGAAGAAGAAGAAGAAGAAGAAAAAATCAAGCGGGAAGGAAAGGGAAGAATTTGTTGCAAGATTATTTCTCACATAATCTATAAATTTATCTTCCACTCTTTACCAATATAATGTGAATTTTCTGAAGTCCTATATGAGAAGGAATCACATTGTATCTCCATCATTATGTGACATATCCAGTGTTACCTGGTACAAGGAGGGATACAGTACGTGGAACGGGAACGGGGTTCGCTAGTTTCTATGGTACGGATTCGTTAGGGAGTAGGCATAGTCAGTAAAGTGTTTCAAGTCGTAATTCATTCGAGAGTTTAACTCAGGTCGTCGTTAATTTTTTAACTTGTTTAAAATCAAATTGTCGCCTGCAGTATAATAAATGTCATAATTTTCAACTTTAATTTAATTTTTTTTACTTAATTTGGTGTATTTATTTTGCACAGCTCCCAATTACTTATATTAAATGGAGACTTCTCCACAGATGCACCTTCCCCTTGGAACTTAAAGCTGACACAACATCCCAAGCACCTCCCTCTTTCACATTATCTGTTTTTTTTTCTTCTTCTAATAACTTCTCAATAGTTAATAGACTCATTATTCAAGGAGTCAAGATAGAGTCAGCAGACTCATCTTCTTCTCATCTCTCAAGACTCAGACTTCATGACAGAGCTGTGCCATCTCTGTTTTGCCATCTTCTTCCCTCTCTCTGGTTATTTTCTACAATTTGGGTTCACAATGATTCAGTATGACCGAACCAGTTCGTTGTTCGTGTTCGGGGGCAATCCCATCCAGTATTGGTGATACTATATGAGTTAGTATCTTTTTTCCCAGAACAAAACCTTGTACCCAGTGTTGGGTGGCAAACTTTGATGAAATCAATATTTAGGGTGTCTCTCTATGCAAACCACAGTTTTTGTTTTATTACAACCTACACAGATATAATAACGAGGAAAATCTACTTTTGGTGGTGATGAGAAGAGAGAGACCAGAAATTTTGTTCACTTATACAGAAACAGTTTGAAAAGAAAACCAATGAAAAAAATTAAATTCCTAAGCATTCTAGAACGCAATTCCAAATTCTAATCCAGTAAGGCTTTCTCCACCAGTTTGGCAGTTTGGTATACTTCAGAACCAATAGATTGAATGAAACATGCTTAGCTAGTGCTAGTAGCCATTGGACATATCTGTTATTCATTCTATATTCATGTACTATCATTGCAGGTAAACTTTTCAGATAAAAGCTAAGATACACTATCTATCACTAACATTATTGACCATCTAAATGCATACCATGATATGTTAAAAACTCTAATTCACAAAATACCTATCTATACAAAATATTCTCTTGCCATACAGTCATCCAGCAATATGTAACATGTCAAATTCTCCGCCTCCGAAACGTTATTGTATACATAATACATGCATGCATACATACATCCATCACACATATATATAAAGATTGGGAAGACAGAGGACAAACCTGCAGTCGCCAAGCATTCCAAGAACCGCTCCAAGCTGAGAACACAACTCTGACGTGTTACCCATAGTTTCTAACTGACCTCTGATGTCTTCTGCACAAAGACTAAGTCTTGATTTGGCACTTTCTATATTCTGGGCTCGGAATGCCTACACAGTAGACAAGAAATAACAGCACCAAAAGTTAACACAGCAAACCAAGAAAAGAAATGCAAAACCATGAATTGAAATCAAAGGCAAAACCACACTGACCCTCATGGCTTGCTGCACCAAGAAAGCCCCTCTCTCCAAAGACACGTCTTCATATATAACTCTCTTGCTATTATTATTATCATCATTGTTGTTGCTTTCAGGGGTGGATTCTTGTTTATCCTCTGCATTATGAGACCTCTTGATTCTGGCATGACCTTCGATAAAGCGATCCACCAAACTCTGAAGATTGGTGTCGGCTTCGATCTTTTCAATGTCAGCTCCACACAAAGGACAGTCCTTGAATCTTGAAATACAAGCTCTAAAACAACAATTAACTAAATTAAAAATAAATATTAAAAAAACCCAATACAGAAGATTAATGGAAATTTCAATACAAACAAGTAATTGAAAAAATAAAAGAAACCCAATACAAAAAAATAACGAAAATTTCAAAAGGAAGCGTGGTTTACTTGCAGAAAGAGTGTGAACAAGGGACGCATTTGGCAGAGTCGAACAGAAGGGCGCGGCATATCATACAGCTGAGAGGGCCAAGCTTGAATGTCTGAGAATCGTAACCTAAGGGGCATTTAGGGGGAATTGTAGCGGTGTCAGCTGAGGTCTCTTTCTTGCTTGGCTCTGATGGCCGAGCGGCTTTCACAAATGGACAAACTGGTCTCATCGTCTTCGTCTTCGTCTTCGTCTTCTTCTTCTTCCTCCTCCTCTTTCTATCAATTATTCAATTCTGGTCCTTCAATTTTGATTTTGATGAGCCTTGCAAGTTTTCTTAAGCTCAAGATACGACGACGTTTCACTTCCTGTTGCAGTCTTGCTCGACTCGATCGTCTTGGGATTAGGAATGCTGAGCTGAATGGTGATTATCCTCTCTGCCCTGTGCCCAGTTTATCCTAAGATTTATGTGCAACCCCTTACCATCTTTTTATTTCTACAAAAACCCCCTAAAGTTTTCTGTTTCTTCAACTACAGATCCTCCCAAACTATTGCCCATTTTCAAATTTATACCCTGGTGATTTACAAACTCATACACTAACTCAAATAAACTCTACAAGCACCCCTTCATTATCCAAATTGCTAAAAAATGCGCTTACCGCCACCTATCATTTTCTAGACCCAATTTTTATGCTCACTCTACTCTACATGAGCAAAAATATAATGAAAAGCTTATAATGCAAGGCGAGAAGGGCAACATCAATGAGCAATCCCTTATTGCTAGAGCCTACATTTAGGACTTGTTGGGATGAGTTTTAGATTCTGTTTGGGGAGTGCTTCTGGAAAGGCTAAAAGCGCTTTCTAACGACGAAAGACATCGTTTGACAAAAAAGTTTAGAAGTGCTTCTAGGTCATAGAAGCGCTTCCTGGAGAAGCACATAGCAGGTGCTTCTCCAGGAAGCATTCCCAAGTGCTTCCCAGGAAGCACTTTATGAAAATTCAAGATTTTTATAATAAAAATGCTTTTGTTATAAGCACTTATGAGAAGAAGTACTTCCTAGAGAAGCAGTCATAAATGAGCCCTTAGTTGGCTTAATTAAATTGGTTATTTGGCTTTTGGTTTGATAATAGGTCATTATGCCTAGATAATGTGTTGTGTGAAAACACTCCAATATCTTATCGTTGATGGACTATGTGACGGCACACACACAAACCCCTTGAGAATAAAACACACACCAACCACAAAGTAAACACACCCACAAGAACACAAAGATTTATGGAGGTTCGGCCTCCTGCTACGTACTCTTGGCGATCCACCCGAGAAATTCACTAGTATGTAAGAACAACTTTGGTTACAATCAAGAACCTCCTTAGCTCTCACAAGTACCCTAGATCTATTTTCTCTCACCATTGGAAATACTCAAGAATTCACCCTTGAATTCTGTCTTGTGTTTCTCCCTTGAAATTTACTCTTGAATTTTCCTCTCTTTTGTGCTTCTTAAAAAACCTAGTTCTAAAGTGCCTATTTATAAGTATAGGGCTTTAGTACAATCATACAAGGAATAAGAAACCTAAAGGACCCCAAAACAAAGAGAAAATTCAATCCAAATCTGACAAGGATTCCATCCTTCCTTCTATGATGAATCTTCAACAATCTCCACCTTGGCGAACCATCCATTACCCATTAACAATTGTTGACCCCTAGAACCTCTTCAACATCTTGGAAAACATTCTAGTAATTCCCAAGGGCTCCACCATGGCAAGAAACATATTGCCTCAACGCACCTTAGGTGAGAAGGTGCTCCACCCAATCTTAGACTTGGGCCACCCAGACCTCTTATGTAGAAGAAAGATCCTTTATGCCGAACTCCTCGCTCATCGGCTTCTTGGAACCTTGAATTCTTGACATGCCTTGATACGCAAACTGCATACCAACCCTTGTTCTATAAATCCCCACGTAGCAACCAACTTTGCTCTTGGATTTCTAAACAAACTCCTTCTTTCTCATCCAAGCACCCATCCAACCTTCCCGCTTCATACTTTCCAAAGCACTCCAAAATGTAGTTGAATCTTCTTTGTCCATCCATCCAAAACCTAGAGACGGTTTGATGGATTCCTTAAGCTCATACCTTACTTGTGATGAAGGCTCCACCTCAAGTAGAACCCCTTTGTGAGTTTGTTGTTGATACCCAGCTTCTTCAACCCTTGTGTCAGGCTCCACCTGCCTTGGAGTCCCTTTCATGGCCACCTTGGTAAGAAACATCTTTTCGGTTGCCAACGACCCAACAACATTCTCCTCATCATCCCTTGTCTTGACTTCACTCTTATGGACCTTGTCCACCACTTCTACACCTTTGAAATCAAGTACCCTTTATGATGAACTATTAGTCTTACAACTTTGACTAACCTTCCTTGCCCAAATAGCCTTGAGCGAACTTGTAGCTTTATTCCGTTGCACCGGCTCCTTGATAGTAAGATACCATGCCCGCTTTTCTTTAGTACAAAACACCTCATTGGTAGAATTTTTTGCTACACCTGCACTTATACCCCCCAAAAGCTGATAAACATTGTTAGGTTGAATCTCCCCTCTCATAATCACCACCGAACCTTGTGTGACTAAGAAGTTCCCTTCTTTGGCCTTGTATGAATACCTTTCTCTATCTAGATAGCCAAGGGAAATAAGATTCCTTCTTAGTTTTGGTACATGCCTCACCTCACTAAGGCTTCTAACAACACCATCTTGCAACTTGATCTTCATTGTTCTCACGCCCAAAACATCACAACTTGTTTTGTCTCCCAACAGAATTTTACTACCATTCCTTTCCTCATATGTATCAAATATACTCATATTTGAACACACATGATAAGAATAACTAGAATCTAGAATCCAAACTGAAATAGAACACTCACCCAAAGAACTTGCCACGACGTCCTCGTTACGTTCCTCTTCCGTAACCATCAAAAGTTCGTCTTCGGTGTCGCAATCAGTTGACACGTTTGCTGTTCCTGAACTTTCGGCATTCTTCATCTTGGTCTACTTCTCTTTCCATACAGGACAATTCCGCTTCCAGTGATCCTTAGACCCACACTCAAAACACCCTTCATTGTCCTCGGATCTAGAATTCCCACCATTGGTTGACTTGCCCTCGCGTTTGCTTGAACGACCCCGCCCTCTAGTCCTTGCCACAAGACCTTCACTTTGAGAGCCCTCTTCGGAACGTTGAACCATCCGATCATACGTCAGGATGTCTTGCACGATCTCTTCATACTTCAAGGTTCACTTCCCGAACATAAGCGTCGTGCGGAAGTACTTATAAGACGGAGGTAGGGATGTTAACAACATCACAGCCTTGTCTTCCGACTTATAAACCTCATCCATCCTTTGCAAGTCTACAATACACCTGTTGGAAGAGCTCACATGCTCCATCATGTTTGCACCTTCCTCCATCTTTAGAGAGTGGAGCTCCTCATTCAAGAAAAGTTTGTTGGACAACGATTTTGCCGCAAACAACTCTTCAAGCTTTTTCCATGTCTACTTTGTGGTGTCTTCCATCGCATTACACAACACCTCATTAGTTAGATGTTGTTCGATGGATCCTCTAGCAAGCTCATCTAGGTCCTCCTATTCCACATATGTCATGGTTTCCGGCTTCTTTTCCTTGCCTGCCAAGACTTTGCTAAGATCTTGCTGCTTAAGGACATGTTTCATCCTTCTTTGCCAAAGCGTGAAGTTCTCCTTGCTGGTAAACGGCTTTAACTTGACCTTCGTGCTATACACTTATGATGTATTCGTTTGGGAGCTTCCTCCCACCGCCTTCTTGTCGCCCGCCATTGTCAACACTTGTAAACACTCTTAAAACTATAAGAGCCCACCGCTAATTGCGGCTTTGATACCACTTGTTGTGCGAAAACACTCCAAGACCTTGTCGTTGATGGACTATGCGACGACACACACACAAACCCCTTGATAATAAAACACACACCAACCACAAAGTAAACACACCCACAAGAACACAAAGATTTATAGAGGTTTGGCCTCCTGCCTACGTTCTCTTGGTGATCCACCCGAGAAATTCACTAGTATGTAAGAACAACTTTGGTTACAATCAAGAACCCCCTTAGCTCTCACAATAACCCTAGATCTCTTTTCTCTCACCCTTGAATTGTCTTGTGTTTCTCCCTTGAAAATTCACTCTTGAATTTTCCTCTCTTTTGTGCTTGTTGAAAAACCTAGTTCTAAAGTGTCTATTTATAAGTGTAGGGCTTTAGTACAATCATACAAGGAGTAGGAAACCTAATGGATCCCAAAGCAAAGAGAAAATCCAGTCCAAATCTGACAAGGATTCCAAAACAAGGAAAAAACCTAGTCCAAATCTGACAAGGATTCCATCCTTCCTTCTATGGTGAGCCAATCTTCAACATAATGATCACAGAGCATATAGCTTCTCTTAATTTAATTCTCCTATTTAGTTTATTTAAATAGATAGAGTTTTATTTCCTTAGCATCCTACTTTCTGTAACAATGACTTATATAGTAATAAGGTTGAGGATGCTAGGTTGCATGACATGGTGATGTAGTTACTGTTAATGAGCTGGAGGAAGGATGCATGACAGGTTGAGGATGCTAGGCTACAAGTTTTGTTATCATTTTAAATTTTTACAAGAAAGACATCATGAAAGATGGATATTTGGTTTATGAAGATGACAAAAAACTGTGTTTTAATGCGCAAGTTCTTTACATTCTTATTTTAATGGTCCTTGTTGGCAACATATACTATATTTAAATACTTGTAGAGCAAGCATTTTAATTTTTATATAGCCTCTTGTAACATAATAAAAATATAGTAGAATGACCCCTTCTCATGCCAAATTGTTCCCAAATTGAATATGAGAATGCCATTATTTGGAATCTAGGGATTTGTCATGGCGATGGTGCTGAATTCTTCCTTGCAAAACTTTCAACAATAAGGATTAACAGATACAGTACATATACCAAATTGTTCCCAATATTTAGATGTCTTCATGGACGTGGTATTCCGATATTATGCCCCCATCAGGTAATTCATCTTCAGGCAGCAATGACTGGCCTGCCTTCTACGGTGGTGAGCTCTTTTTCTTAGGTGCTAGTCCTTTGTAGGGTGAGACACAATTTCCCAAAGTAACTAATTTTATGAGGGACATATGAGTTTTTAATGATTAGAAGAGTTCATAATTACAATGGAAACCTCATTTGAATGTTTGTGTTTTGAATGGTTTCAGGCCTTTACTCATAGACCAAGATCTTGCTCCTCTTATTCTAGTATATGTAACGGACAGCCTTGCGGGGGATCTAATTGGACAGATGGGCAAAGACTTGTTGTTGAATCATGACCAGCTGAAGTACGAACTAAGGGTAATGACTTTTATAAAGGACATATCTAGGAGGTTCAATGTAAAATTCAAAATTTGGACAGAAGATAGAACATGTACGTCCATATTCACTCGGAGACATCTAAGCACATTGGCAGTCGAAGTCATCTATTTGAATGAATGTTTGGAGACAATATATAATGTAGAGGGCCAGTTTGAAGACGATAGTATGCCCGAAAATAATCTCATTAGGTGAGCTTTTAATTTTTAAACTTAGATATTTATGATTTTAAATATATTGACACTTTGTATATGTGTTTCATCAGCTTTGAATTTGACGGAGTCCTAGTTTTTCTAAGGATAACAAAACATACTCCACTTGGTTGGGTCTTTAGGGGCTCCTGCACCAGCATCCAAGTACTTTCTTCACATATTGCATATTGTATGGGGCGGGCAAGGCTGACAGGCGATTTTGAAGCTATATGAAGATTCCGAATGAGAGAATTGCTCTATGCCTGAAGGTGATCAACTATTCTCTGAATTTCTAGAGGGATTAACGAAGATCTTTCTGCACCATATGAGGTATGATTGTGTTATTTTCCATTTTTAAAATGAAAGATATAGTTATGTGATATTAGTCTTACTTTGTTTATATGTTGGTGTTGTTGCAGGAGGATTGGATGAAGAATGCAATTACGTGGAAATGATTAGAATGTAAAAGCCAAAGTTGAGAGGTCCAGAAACCAAACGCAAACTAGTAATTTCTTTTGTGTTGTTGATATACTTATGCAGACATTGTGTGAATACAAAGTCTTACAGTAGTTTTTGAAGTCACAAGTCTTACAGTAGTTGTTGCTACAGTTTTTGAAAGACTACTTTTGTGTGTGTGTGTGTTTTCTAATGCTAGCAATGACAGCCCACTCTGTAATTGTAAATGTGCAGTAAAATCTATAGTTGTTGTCTCATTCACACTCCGCTTAAAATCTTACATTTTATGAAGAAAAAAACAACAAAAGATAATTCAGTTTATGCTGCGAGATGGTTGTATATTCAGGGAAAATGATTTGGTATAGGTTGATGCATGCTGTGAACTTCATTAAGACATTTAGGGCATGTTAGGATGAGTTTTAGTTGGCTTCTGGTTTGATCACTTTCCCTTTTCTTTTTGTGCTTAATATCTTATTTTTGTTCTTTTGGAAAGATGATTGGTGGTTGAGCATAACAAGTCTAGTTCAGTGTCATGGAGTTTCACGGTTTCACGATGCTTGTTATATATGATGTTTTCTAGGTCAAATAGGTACTTATTCACCATGCCTAGATAATGATCACAGAGCATAACTTCTTCCACTTAATTTAATTCTCCTATTTATTTGATTAAATAGATAGAGTTTTATTTTGTTAGCATCATACTTCCTGTAATAATGACTTATATAGTTAGTAATAAGGTTGAGGATGCTACGCTTCATGACATATTGATGCAGTTACTATTAATGAGTTGGAGGCACTATTATATAGCAAGTTTTATTGTCGTCTTGAATTTTTACAATTGATGTCTCGAAAGACATCATGAAAGATGGATATTTAGTTTATGAAGATGACAAAAATTGTGTTTTAATGCTCATACTGCTTGTGTTTTTTGTTTTTTTTGGTCAGCACCTCAGTTAGTTGAGACTTGCAAACTTTGTTATTAAAATCTTTGATGCCAAACTAGGCCTTGATGCACTTTACAAGGATATGTATCAACATTACGAAGAATTTGTAAGTGTTCACTTTGAGGATGTAAAATGTGGTACTTATTATAGTAAACATGAGGTTTACAAGATTAAGGAACGATATTACAATCGTTTGGATACAAGGGTGCCACAATGTTGTAAAGAGGATCGAAAAACACATAAGTTACAACATTTTGGTATTGGTTTACGTGTTTTTAAACTTGGATTATAATATTTGGGTTCACCAAATCCATAATGTAATAAATTCCCTTTTTATAAGAATCGGATGCACATTACAGTGAATTGGTAAAGGTGGACCACGAGGATCTAAAATGTGGTCCTTATTCTTGTAAACGCAAGAGTTTACAAGATTAATGACGGAGGTTACAAGGTTTTAGATATTATGGTATCATAACATCGTAAATTGAATCCATACAATTGTAATTTACAAGAATTTGGTATCGTTTTATAAGTTTTTGCACCTGAATTACAACATTTTGGTTCACCGAATATATAATGTTGTAAATTTATTTTTTTCAAAGATATGCATTGTTGACTCGCAAGTGCACGAGGCATTGGATAGTATAGCTTGTGTAAGTACGAGGTCGATCCCACGAGGATTGATGATAGATTGATTCAATTTGATTCCCTGCACAAAATAGAAAACCAAAAGAGAATAAATAAAACAAGAAAGAAAGAAAAGAAATTAACTCAAGCAAATTAGTTACCAAGTTCAATTTATATTCTTAGATTGATTCTAGCTAAAGTATGATTAAGCCATGGTATATGGTCCTAATCTTGTATTCCTAATTCCCTAATTAGATCCTTATTGTCGAACCTAAATTAAGCATTAGAAATCCATTAAGCATAGAAGAATGTTTTAAACAACCAAGCATGTATCTAATCCCTATTGTCGAATGTCCATACATACTCTTCCTATTCATAGTTCAATTTGAATTAATGCATGGTGTCTACTCTTAATTCAAACCAAGATAGCTAACATACAAGTTTTAATGGTGATCACTCATTCAAACAAGCATATTAACTTATAAGCATAATGAATAAGAACAAGAACTATAATTGAAACTTGGAAGCTAATTAAACTTGAAAACTAAAGAAAAGAATTTACATTACAATGAAAAATAAATTACAACTAAAAAGCAAAATGGTTTTGTTACAACAATTGAGAACTAAAAAGAAAACTAAGAGAATTTGAGGGAGAGAAGGGAGAGGAGCTCTAGAGAGATGTTTGAGAGCTCCCCCTTGGGGTGTGTTTGAAGGTTAGCCAAGCCTCCTATTTATAGGAGAAGGAAAGCATCAAACTCACATGCCAATATTCTTCTTTTGACAACAAGTTGCATAGCCACCTCAAGTTCACATGAGCATCCATCTCCTCTCATCATTTGGCTAGTTCCCACTTGATGCTTTTGCTTTCTTTATTTCTTACACAACCTACTTCAATTATGACAATTAACATGCTTCTTCCCCACTATCAACAATAGCACATGCATAGCTACTCATAACCAAGAACTATCAACAATAGCACATGCATAGCTAATCATGACCAAGCAATTTGCAGTCAGCTTGTGGGCTCAATTTGGGCTTGTTCCTCCATTCTGAAAAATCTGGAAAAATATGGATCTTGAAGTTCTTTGAATTATCTTTCCAAGCATATGCAGCCCAGCTCAAGCAAAAATCGGAAAGACCTTCAAATGTGATTTTTGGCCCAGTAACGCAGATGCTGCCGATTTTGACCTTAAGCTTCCAAAACTTGTATAACTTTCTCTAGAAGACTCGGAATCATGAACCGTAAAATTCTTCAGAAACTAGACTTCCGTATCTTTCCAATGACGTATGGTTCATTATCTGGTTCTTCCTGAGCAAGTACAGTCCAATCCGTGAAGTTGACTGATCTGCATACACCGTTTTGAGCTAACTTGTCTCCAAAATGCATTTAGTGAGTCATAAGCTTATTACACTGAAACAAACACAAAATAGATTAAAAGCACAAGTTTAACTCAAAAACATAACCAAATCATAAGTTAGAAGGGTACAAAATGATATGTAATTATGCACCGATCAATACCCCCAAACCTATATTTTGCTAGTCCTCAAGCAAAACAAAAGGAAAACAAAAATAAAAATAAATAAATAAATTAGACCATTTTCGCAGGTAACTCGATTGCATTGAGCATATGCAACAAGCCTTTAAACCTCCAGGCATCCCTAGTAGGAGGAGTTGTGTCTCCTGAGGGTTTAACAGATACGATACCCACAAACGTTTTACTGACTCTACAAAAACAAAGTAGTTAGAAAACAAAAACAAAACAAAAATAAATACAAAACAATATTTCCGAACATTTTCTGAAGAGAAATGACTCATGCACATGACTCAAAAGTTTTAACAATAAAAGCTCATTTTTGGATATTATTCACAATGTGGCAAAGTTCAAAACATAACATGCTCAAAGTGTAGTAGTGTGATAGCCAAATGCAACAAATTCTCCAATCTTAGTTTTCACACAATTTCAAAAATCATACAAAGCACAAATTCAACTTCAAATCTCACCAAAGTTGTCCTCTCACAAATGAATCACTCGGAAGAGGGCTACAATGCATCACTCAGTTATAAACATGAGATTAGAGTTAAACCATAAGGGAATTAACTCACAATAGAAAGATGAAGAACTTGCATTATATGATCTCAAGAAGGATGTCAAACACTTAAAAGTAGGAAAATGGATGCAATTCAATCACATGACATTTAGGATCAATTTAGGTCTTTATCATAGGTTGTAATGGGGCTAAGGGTGTAAGGTGAGTGAGAAATGAAAGGTATGGATAACACAAAGTCCAAAGAACTCACAATGTAAGAGCATAAAACAATTTTTTCCAAGACTTCGAATCATCACAATGAGGTTTTTTTTTTTTTTTTTCAAAACTCCTTTTACCTCCGTTTATAAGGATTCACACTCCTTTCTTTTAATTGAACAACCACCAATTTATTTTGAGGCCAATAAAGAAACCCAAAAATGAAATTTCATTCAACCACCACTTAATCACAACTTTTCTCTTTTCTTTCACCAATTGTGTGATTTTTTTTCGTAATGTAACACCTCTTCCAAAACTTAGTATGAAAAACACATCCCAATAAAAGCTCAAGAGTTCCTTAGAAAGGTAAATAATTGTTTTTCAGGCTAAGGTGAGGAAATATAATTGGTTTAATGAAAGAAAAGGTTTACATGTAGGCTCAAAATGGTTAACAATGGAAAATCATGCTTAAGCATGCATAAGGTTAGCTTGAAAGGCACAAACGATCCAAAGAGGGCCTTAATATCATTTCTTAAATGTCATGTAATTAAATTGAATATGAATGAATGACTTTTAAGTGCTCAACCAATTCAATGAATAATGAGATCAAACAACAACTTAGATGACAAGAAAATAAGAATATGTGTATAACACTCATGAAATGAAGGACAAGGCTCAAAAGCTTACATTATATGGTTATACAAGTTTAATTTATGCTTGATACAATTCTTTAGATCATGCAAATCCTTTAATTGAAAAATTATGAAACAAATGGCAAGTGTAAAGAAGGTTTCGAACATATCATGCTAGAACGATGCCAAAAGTTTTTTTTATTTAAATTTTATTGATTTAATAAAAAGAAATCCAATTTTCATTTAAGTCATGCAAACATTTATCACAATCTCATCATAAGTGTTCGGAAAGTGACTCAAAATAAAAAAAAACAAAGCAAGACTAAAATAAAACAGAAAAACAAATTTTTTTTTTTAAATTTTATTTTAAGAAAAACCAAATTTACTTGCTAAACTCTAATACCCCCAAACTTAGAAATGAACATTGTCCTCAATGTTTAAAAAATACACACAAGTAATGTCATAACAACAATTGAAAGGTATTAAAGCAAATAAATATCACAAAATACAATAATTAAAATACAAAATAAAAATTGCAAAACAACCAAACGAATAAAAAAAAAATTAAATAAAACGAAACAGTAAGCCCTAAACACACAAACTTACGCAAATTGAAACCCAAAAAAAAATTGAAGCCCAAAGCCCACAATTTCGAAACCCAAACCATCGTGAAATCCGACCCACAATGAATTCCGAAGCCCACACGTTTTAAAATATTATTTTTTTTTTAAATTTAAAATTTAAAATTTTTTGTTTTTGTTTTTTTTATTTATTTTTTGAAACGTGAATTGGTGGATTCTGAAACGAGGGTCCGTATGTCGTCTCGGGTAACGAAGCAAAGAGCCACGTGTCGTCACATAGAGGCGCCGCAGAGCTCAAACGCGAAAATTACGGGCCATGAAAAGTCGTGACGACTTTGTTGAACGCGTTCGTTCAGAAAGGTTACGTCGCGACAAATTATTTTTGGGGACGGGGAAAGCCGAGGAAAGGCTGTGGAGCTTGAGTGGTGCTAGGGTTTGATATCTATAAAAGGAAACTAAGGGAGAAAAACAAAAATTACAGCCACACGGAAGAGAGAAAGGAAAGAAGAAAAGAGAGAGGGAAAAGAGAAAAAGAAGAGAGAAGAGAGAAAAAGAAAAGAAATCAGAAAGAAAATGTCGTCTCCTTTCCCATTTTCACTCGATCTTAACCTAGCTCAACCAATTCAAACGTCGAGTCAAGGAGCAGCACCAACGTGGATGCCCTATTTTGGCTCAGCAAGAGGGCCCGTGACAGTGAATGACACAATACTCATGGACAACGAAGTTGCCCTTGGAGTCGCAAGGAGTTTAGTGACTCCCAGAGATGCACGAGTGCTCGGCGCAAAGTGTGACAATCGAATCGTCAGTGATGCCATGGCACTGGCCGCACAAAACACGACCACTATCGCAACTGTGGGTTATCGCCTAATTGCGAAATCCCGTGAGTTGGAGCTAGTAAAGGCTCGATTGGCGGCATCGCGAATGTGGTTGAGGATTGTCAAGGCATTATAAAGGACTTGAAAAAGGAGCGGACAAGGATGGTGGAGTTTAATCGACGTCGGCTAGAAGGTTTGCAGGCGGAGAATAAACAGCTATCATCGATGGTAGATTTGTACGCCAAAGACATGCGCACAAAGCTGGAGTCTATTGGGCGACCGGGTAAGCGCAAGCAACCAGAGCACGAGACAAGTGGTGCTCAAGCCAAGAGTGCAGCCATAAGTGCGATCTTTGGGAGCTCAAGTGATGGGCCCCAAGAGGCTGTGCGTGAAGACCCAAAGGATGACGTCCAGACGGCTAAGTTTCCAATTTTGGAATCTGGAAGCGTGCCATGATGATGCTGATGCTGACGCTGATGAAGATGATGAAGAAGAAGAAGAAGAAGAAGAAGAAGAAGAAGAAGAAAAAGAAGTTTTATTTATTTGTATTTTGTTTTTTTGTTTTTTGTTTTTTGTTTTTTTGTTTTTTTGTTTTTTGTTGTAATGCGGCTGGTTTGAAGTGATTTTTTTTTTAAAAAATTATTTTATTTTAACACTTAGAAAAATACTAACTAACCACACCACAAAACTAAAACTAAAAATAAAAATAATACAAAAAATAATAATAATAATAAAAACAGAGACTAACTTTTAAGAAAACAACTAAACAGAAAAGAAAACAAAGAAGTTCCAAATTGCAATTTAATTTAATTTTTTTTTTTTAAAACACTCAGAAACAAACAAACAAACCACACCACATACAAATTAAAATAATAATAATAATAAAAAATCACATACTATAAAACATTATTATTTAAGCAAGAATACAATACCCAAACTTAAATTTTTATTTAAACTAAACTATTATTGTAAAAAAATAAATTTTAATTTAAGAACACACAATTATACAAGCAACTCTAGGATGACCAGTTAAGGGCCTCAGAAAACACAGCCAGGGGTTCCGGGAAGGTTGGAGGGGTCACAATGGTCCCGCTTAAAACCCAAACTTCTTAGACACCGAAGGTGTCGCCTTAAAGAACTCCTAGACACTGCATAGACGGAAGTTGCTTACTAGAGTTACCAAAAGTTAGCTCATATGAAAAATCTTTTAAAATTTTTTTTTTTAATTATAAAAGAAACAGAAAATAATAACAATATAAGTAAAGAGAAAGGATTGGATACTCCCCCTTGAAGCGATTAGGTCGAGCATGGATGCATTTGGAGGTAGCTACTCCTCCCACTACTCCATACTCCTATTCTTATGATTGAAGTTTCCTTCTCTCCCTTTTTATTGAGCTATCCTATATTGCTAAAACAAACATAGAACTTGAAATGGGATTAAAAGGATTAGGAAAAAAACTGAAATGAAAAGGAAAAAGGAAAGTAAAACAAGTAGGGAAAGAAAATAGAACCAAACTATGCCGTCAATCCCGACAACGGCGCCAAAATTTTGTTGACTCGCAAGTGCACGAGGCATTGGATAGTATAGCTTGTGTAAGTACGAGGTCGATCCCACGAGGATTGATGATAGATTGATTCAATTTGATTCCCTGCACAAAATAGAAAACCAAAAGAGAATAAATAAAACAAGAAAGAAAGAAAAGAAATTAACTCAAGCAAATTAGTTACCAAGTTCAATTTATATTCTTAGATTGATTCTAGCTAAAGTATGATTAAGCCATGGTATATGGTCCTAATCTTGTATTCCTAATTCCCTAATTAGATCCTTATTGTCGAACCTAAATTAAGCATTAGAAATCCATTAAGCATAGAAGAATGTTTTAAACAACCAAGCATGTATCTAATCCCTATTGTCGAATGTCCATACATACTCTTCCTATTCATAGTTCAATTTGAATTAATGCATGGTGTCTACTCTTAATTCAAACCAAGATAGCTAACATACAAGTTTTAATGGTGATCACTCATTCAAACAAGCATATTAACTTATAAGCATAATGAATAAGAACAAGAACTATAATTGAAACTTGGAAGCTAATTAAACTTGAAAACTAAAGAAAAGAATTTACATTACAATGAAAAATAAATTACAACTAAAAAGCAAAATGGTTTTGTTACAACAATTGAGAACTAAAAAGAAAACTAAGAGAATTTGAGAGAGAGAAGGGAGAGGAGCTCTAGAGAGATGTTTGAGAGCTCCCCCCTTGGGGTGTGTTTGAAGGTTAGCCAAGCCTCCTATTTATAGGAGAAGGAAAGCATCAAACTCACATGCCAATATTCTTCTTTTGACAACAAGTTGCATAGCCACCTCAAGTTCACATGAGCATCCATCTCCTCTCATCATTTGGCTAGTTCCCACTTGATGCTTTTGCTTTCTTTATTTCTTACACAACCTACTTCAATTATGACAATTAACATGCTTCTTCCCCACTATCAACAATAGCACATGCATAGCTACTCATAACCAAGAACTATCAACAATAGCACATGCATAGCTAATCATGACCAAGCAATTTGCAGTCAGCTTGTGGGCTCAATTTGGGCTTGTTCCTCCATTCTGAAAAATCTGGAAAAATATGGATCTTGAAGTTCTTTGAATTATCTTTCCAAACATATGCAGCCCAGCTCAAGCAAAAATCGGAAAGACCTTCAAATGTGATTTTTGGCCCAGTAACGCAGATGCTGCCGATTTTGACCTTAAGCTTCCAAAACTTGTATAACTTTCTCTAGAAGACTCGGAATCATGAACCGTAAAATTCTTCAGAAACTAGACTTCCGTATCTTTCCAATGACGTATGGTTCATTATCTGGTTCTTCCTGAGCAAGTACAGTCCAATCCGTGAAGTTGACTGATCTGCATACACCGTTTTGAGCTAACTTGTCTCCAAAATGCATTTAGTGAGTCATAAGCTTATTACACTGAAACAAACACAAAATAGATTAAAAGCACAAGTTTAACTCAAAAACATAACCAAATCATAAGTTAGAAGGGTACAAAATGATATGTAATTATGCACCGATCATGCATCTGCATTACAATGTTAAGATTCACTTTGATTGATAATATTGTAATATCCTAATTTACAATATAAAAAAAGGATCTTAATTACAATGTTCAAGAACTGTTAGACCTTGAACAAGTAAAATTGCTCCTTATTCTTGTAAAAACAAGAGTTTACAACATTACGGACCCATCTTACAACGTTTGGGACATGAACGTTCCCGAACCTTATAAATAGGCAACTTGACGTGACTCACGATGACATGCTTATGAATTTCTCAATGGCATAATACTTAACATGTGAAAATATAATGTTTTGTAACTTTATTTATGTCGAGCCGTCTTTTCATTCAAATATTTGTCAATACAAAGCATATTCCCAATTTGGACAGAAGATGGAACATGTACGAACTAAGGGTAATCACTTTTATAAAAGATATATTTGGGAGGTTCAATGTGAAATCTAATCCGGCAAATATTCGCCGGCATAAACCTGTGCCGACGAAATTTCGTCGGGAGAGGTGTTTATATATATTTTTTTAGTTTTAAAAATATAAAATTAGTTTCTTTAATTTAATACATGTAATTAGGTAATATCTTATCCTTTTTGAATTACTTTAATTAGTAATTATGTTTTAATTATTATTTCTTGAGTGAATATTTAAATATGTTACTTATTTCATAAATTACTCAACAAATAGTAATTAATTATTTTAAATTATTTTGTGGACTTTGTTTTTTATTTTTTAAATTTTAAATAATAATTAAAACATAATATATTTAAAGAGTATAGAATCATTGTATTAATACAAGAAGCAATGTGTTCATACAAGAACAGATTATACAAACTACACAATAGAATAACATAGAAAGATAAAATAAAAAACTGACTTTATTTTCAAATATAGGCTTGTGTATTGGCAATTTTCAAACCACAATAGTTATAAACGTAATTTCATTCAAAGTTAAATTGAAAGGATATGTCTTATCCTTTTTAATTTAAATTCTGCTGTGCAAAAAAGAAAAAATAAATTACTTATTTTCGTTTGAGTGTCTTAATTAAATTTCTCTTGAGCCCAAGAGCCCCAAGGCCCAAGTCTTTGATTAAGAGAATTATTATTAATCAGCACCAAATCCAAAGCTGAGCCTATAGTCAACCCCATTAGCCCAACTCTCCAATGTTAACCATAGTTACCAAACCATCATAGTGCTTTGTTTATAAAGACCTTTATAGGAGTGTGGACTTTCGAAGTGAGATGTTCACAAAGAGGACCTCAAAAGATAAGCCTACAGAAAAATCCATATTTTTATTGTTGGTTCAATGCGGAAATATATTTAAAGAGTATAACTGCGCGGCCATACCCAAAATAGAACATTTCGAAGTATAGCCTGCCGGCTGTAACCCAAAATAGAATATTTTAGAGTATAGCCGGATGGCTGTACCCAGTTAATATCTATCCCGACGAAGTTTTGTCGGCACAGGTCTATACCGGCAAACATTAGACTTGTCCCGACGAATTTTCGTCGGGAGAGGTGTTTTATTTATAAATTTTAAAAATACAAAATTTGTTTCTTTACTTTTGTTTTTTTGTCCAACTTCTTTAACTTAATATGTGTGATTAAGTAATATCTTAGCCTTTTTGAATTACTTTAATTAGTAATTATGTGTTAATTATTATTTCTTTAGTGAATATTTAAATACGTTACTTATTCAATTTTGTTGTGCAAAAACGAAGAAAATAAATTACTTATTTTCGTTTGGGTGTCTTAATTATATTTCCCCGGAGCCCAAGAGCATAGCCACGGGGCTATACCCTATAAATAGGATGTCTTCAAGGTATAGACCCTTTAAGTCGCATAATATGTATTTATCTTTTTCTCTTTTTCTTTTTTTAATTACTTTGATTAGTAGTTATGTTTTACTTAGTGAACATTAAAGGAAGAACAAAACAAAACAAAACAAAACAAAACAAAAAGAAAATTTGAATGACTATTTATTACGTAATATAGTTCATGAAGTTAATTAAAATATTTAATACTAATTATTCACTAAATAAATAATAATTAAAACACAATTACTAATTTAGCTAATTAAACAAGGCAAATATATTATTTAATTACTAAAAATATAATATAATATAACATCTTAACAGTATAGCCGCACGGCTATACCCCAAAATAGAACATTTTTAAAGTATAGCTGCCTGGCTGTACCCTGTCACTAGGAGACACCTGTCCCGACGAAGTTTGGTCGGCACAGTTCTACGCCGGCAAACATTAGACCTGTCCCGACGAATTTTCGTCGGGAGAGGTGTTTTATTTATAAATTTTAAAAATACAAAATTTGTTTCTTTACTTTTGTTTTTTTGTCCAACTTCTTTAATTTAATATGTGTGATTAAGTAATATCTTAGCCTTTTTGAATTACTTTAATTAGTAATTATGTGTTAATTATTATTTCTTTAGTGAATATTTAAATATGTTACTTATTCAATTTTGTTGTGTAAAAACGAAGAAAATAAATTACTTGTTTTCGTTTGAGTGTCTTAATTATATTTCCCTGGAGCCCCAAGGCCCAAGGCCCAAGTCTTTGATTTATTTATATAAATGTGATTAATCATTGCCAAATCCAATGCGAGCCTATAGCCAAGCCTTTTTGCCCAACTCTTCATTGTTAACAACACTTAGCAAACTATCATAGTGCTTTGTTTATAAAGACCTTTGTAGGTGCGTGGACTTTCGATGTGGGATGTTCACAAAGGGTAGCATCCTGGTTTGGTTGTTTGCTTGAACGAATACAAATGGCGTAAGCTGGAAAGATTGTGATATTTAGAACTATTAATGGAAAAGGACAAAGAAAAAACAGATTTCTAGATCTTACAAGAATTTCGTCTATGTCTGTCTCATTACTAAAGAAGTAGTCAAAGAAATATTTGGTTACTTTTTTTGTGACACTATCAAGGTTCAGGAAATGTTGCAGTTCCTGGAAGGAAAAAATAGGCATCTTTCTAGCCTCACACGCTGACAGGAAGGGCTCCATCGTTGCTGATCATTGCCTCGTTGGTGCTGTTAAGCTCTTTCGAATGTCCTTGGACATTATCTCCGACCCTCTTTTTTCCTATCCTTTCTTTGTACTGTTGCTTAATTGTCTGATCTGGTGTTATGCAATGATCTAATATTTGTTCTAGAAAGCATTGAAAATGGGTTAATGACCTAAATGGTCCCCCAACTATTGCTCCAGTATCATTTTGGTCCACCAACTAAAATTTTCATTTGAAACGTCCTTAAACTTTTTATTTTGTACCAAAATGGTCCATCCGTGACAGAATCCGTCACTTCTGATCACGCGATGGCCACGTGACTGAGTTTTTGAAGGGCATATGCGACTTTTTGAGAAGCTCTATGGGGTTTTGGAGGTCAGGGATGGTATATTCAGACTCGAAGATGCGCTCAGCAACAAGAGCAGTGGCGCAGAGGAATTCTCGCTGGACATGGAGCCTAGCAAGCGATCTGTCCTCCTCGCCATCATAATCCTAGCATCGAAACCCTCTCTTTGCCATCAGCTCCTTCTACACCGAGCACCAGAAGTCCCAATTTTCAAATCAGCCATGGGACTCCGGCAGCCTCTGGTTCAAGTTCATCCTCGGTGGGGCCCCATCGTCCCCGTGGGAGGACTTTTAGTCCAATCGTAAAATCCTAGCCGTCATCGGCATCTACCACTGCCCCTCGTCGCCCGATCTCGACTCGGTCATCGACCCATTCGACTCGGCTTGACGCGCCTACACCTCTGCCCTCGTCAATCGCTGCTTCGCTTTCTGCCCCGGCGATTCGCAAGTGTCGAGAATCAGAATCTCGATTTTTCTCCATTTGTTTCGATTCTTTTTTTTCTTGTTCTCAATTTGAAACTTTTTGGATTTATTGTTGTTGTAGTCGGAGGATGGGAGCAAGAAAGGGGGGAACAAGAATTGGGTCTGCTACCTCATATTTTTTGGTGAGCTGGGGGGGACAAGCCCCCAAGATGTGGTTGAGATCAACATTTCCAACCTGCCCAGATTATGGCTCTAGTTTGGCAGCCCATCAACAGAGTTTTGTTCCCTATAGATGTGGTTGAGATCAACGTTTCCAACCTGCCTCATGAGGTCAAGACATCCAGAAAGTAAGCCAGTAAGGGGGTGAGCATAAGGGAAGTCAGATTTCTTCACTAGATTCACAGCAATAGACAATCCATTTCAATGGTGAGATGAGAGAGGGTTTCTGCTACTGCAATAGTTGGTGCAAGAGGCGTTTCTGCTTTAAGTTTTAATTACTTTATTAATCTAAATTGACAATTTTAGCCCTCAAATTGACGGCAACATTAACAGACTTTGATGGATGGACCATTTTGGTACAAAATAAAAAGTTTAAGGACGTTTCAAATGAAAATTTTAGTTGGTTGACCAAAATTATACTGGAGCAATAGTTGGGGGACCATTTAGGTCATTAACCCCATTGAAAATAGATTCTCTCTCTGGTCTTACTATCTATAGGCACCTTTCTGGTCAGATTTGTAGGGTTCACATACCCCAAATGAAATTAAACTCTCTCTGGAGGGATGCAAATGATATTCACACAACTGAGACCAATCAGGTCAAGAAGTTGGTGGGTATACCTATTTCTTGTTTATGCCCCAGAAAAAACCCCCACAATCAGGAACGCAAAAAAGTTGCAATGGCTGTCAAAGTTACATATAAAAAAAACATCTTCAGAGCCATATATTTTCATTAGAATGAGACTAATAGAATGCCTTTTTCTTTTTCTAGGAAAATTAACATTCTAGTGGTTACAGGAGTTTTTACAGTTAATCAACAACAGGCTGCTTCTAAACTCAGGATTTACATCTCCCCACATTCAGCAATCACAGAAGCTAGTTTTGGGCGATTGTTGGGTCCTGTAGCCACATTCTCAATCTTCCTAACCACCAAAAGGCCATCTCCAAGTACTCTCTGCATACAAATTAACAAAACAAAGGAAAACAGGTCAGAATCAATCTAATCACTTAATTGTCTTCTACGCCAAGTAATCCTTATAAATAAATATCCCCTTAAATTTAGAAAATTATCATATAATAATAATTCCTTAATTATTTATTATAAATTGGCCAGAGTATTTAATTAATATTAAAACTCAGGCCATGGCTTGGCCGAATACGGCTTTAATCTCGGTTATGCAAAATCCAGGCCCAAACACAAGGGTCGAGGTGTAGTAAAGGTGAACTCATGTGCTCTTGTCATTGAACAATATTGACCCCCACCAAGGCTAGAGTGAAGACCCAGACCAGTTGATCATATACATTATCGGTTGAGGGTTTTCTGATCTTGCTTTCTCACCAGCACTAATGAAATTTAGATGGCTTTTTGTGCTGAAAGTGGTAGAGTACCGCTTTTTGCATTGTTTTGCTATATGAGAATTGATCCCCGATCATTAGGTCATCAATTCAGGGCCCTTGGATCAATTTAAAACCAATTCAACGGTCAGATTTGCCTATATACTTAGTACATAGGAATGCTGAAGAATAATTGTATCATTAGGGCCTATTTAAGGAATCATGTAAGCGTTGGGGACATTGCAACTCTACAAGTTCTAACACCCATTCAAGTATACATTATCTTTTTTGGGTTACAAACGGCGCCACAAAAGCAACATTTTTGGTGTCTATATTTGTGCCAAGTATTAAGTTATTTATACTGGTATTCCTCCAAAAAGAAAATATTGGGTTTCTTGTTCAGGATACATCAATTATCAATATAAGTTATAACTGCTAATCGATGGCATTAAAATTGCAACTACAATGGTTGTCGTTGGCTCCTTGTCTTGGTTATCATTGCCTCCTTGTCTTGATTATCATTGGCTTCTAATCCAAGTGGTACATTAGAAATCCAAGAGTTAACAGTTTAATATTTTGATGCACCATTTGGATAAAAAGTTGAGAGTAACCAAGACATAGAGGTACCAAATTTGCTGGAAACACCCCTCTTAACTTTCTTGTATGTTGTGCTCTTGCTCGTTGCACTTCCCATTCAATTTTAATATCCATAAGTTCTTCGCATGTTCGGTTGACCTTTAAACGTCTATAATCGCAGTCAAGGTGGCGATTAGAACCTGTTTAATTTTTACATTTCCAGAAAGCTAGCTAATGTTGTTATATGTGATTCATGATTTCCATCACAAACTCTCACTGATAAGAGTTGTTACTAACAATTTTTGTAGGAGTGCACATGAAAAACCAACCTAAGAGCACAGCAACACATGTTACCCCAGGAGTTCGCAGGACAAAAGTACCCTCAAATACCATTGAACAACTTCCATGTCATTGTTTAGCCACATCAATCAATGCCAGATCAACACAGTTGTGCTAAGCAAGAGCTTTTCATAGAGTAGAGCAAAACAGCCACCTCCATACAACCACCAAAACAACTCTGTGGTGCTATCTGAACACTTCAGTTTGGACTCGTGCTCAGTTCAGTTGGACTCGCGCCGAATAATGCTCGGATCAACTTATATCAGCATGGCCTGTATCCGAATCCAACACTAACTTTTTCTCTCACATCTGGAAATCCTGACTCAAATCACTTTCCATATATGGATGAATCTCAATCCCTAAGAATCATGGATCTTTGCAAGGTTATATACTAACAGAGATTCTCTTATGTGGACATTTGGACGTAATGTATTTTCTACTACCCCTCCGAGCATTCTCGTGCTACCTTTAAGCACTACAATTGAACAATGGGCAGCAACAAACAATGAGAATTTGAACAATTTAGTGAAAAATATCACCTTATTCACCTTCAGGATAAAAAGAAAATCCATCTTTGACTCCGCAGTGGTCTGAGCATTTGTAAGTGCCCCTTATCTCTTATAATTTCAGTGAGTCCATTCATGATCCTTAGGCTCGACATCAGGTAACTGGAGATCTTAAAGATTCTACTGGCAAATGCTCCATCATAATCTGTTCTGTGATCAAAGCGCCCACGTCAAAGCATGTGCTTGGGGCATGAGATAACATCCAGAGCATTGAGCTAGTGCTCAAGAAAAGCATGCGCTTAGTGCTGAATTCATAGGAACACCCCAAGCATCAAGCTAGTGCTCGACTTCAGCTCCTGCTCGGGTTATGAGAAGTGAGAACACCTGAGCATCTACTACTCCGGTCAAGCTGGTAATGGCTTGTCTGCTCAATGCCAAAGACTACACTGGCATCACATGACTTGTTTCAATTGATGATTGGTATTCCCCATAACAGAAACTATACATTGTTTCTTTTATATCAATTTACAAATTGATTGATGCTCCAAAATAGGTGCTGCTTTGCAGCTTCCTGGTTGCTCTCTCAGATATTCATCAACATCAACATGAATACCATATTTGAGCAGTATCTGTTGCAACTTCAGATTTGCAGTTTCTACAGGATCCATTACCCTCTTTTTTCTACACCCAAGGACAAGTGCCTGGTGAGTAATGTTATTAGGAAAGATACCATGTTCAATCATCATACTTATCAAGGTGCATGCATCATCCATGCTCCCAAAACTACAATGCCCATGAATCAGAGTGTTGTACAGTATCAGATCTGGACGTAACCCAATATCAAGCATCTTGAGAAACAAAACATTAGCTTCTTCTATTCGACGCTCTCTACAGTATCCATTGAGCAGAGCACTGCATGTCACTACATCAGGTTTCACATCATGCTCACTCATGTAGAACCACACAAAAAAGGCTTCCTCAAAGTTCCCCTTCTTTGAAAACCCATCTATAAGGTTAGTGAATGTGACCACATCCAGAGAGAAACCCCTTTTTATTAGCTCAAACAAAATTTCTTTTGCCTCAATTACAAATCCTCTTGTGACAAGACTATGAATGAGAGTGTTATATGTCACAATATCAGGTGAAACATTGGAAGAATTCATCATATCTAAAAGCCCAAAAACCTTTTGTAAGTGTCCCTTCCTACCAAAGCCATCCATTAAGGTGTTGAATGTAACAATATCAGGTGCCAAACCATCTGAAATCATCTTTTGAAACGAATATTCTGCCATTTCCATGTTTCCAGACTTGCAATAAGCATCAATGAGGGATGTGTATGTGGTAACACATGGTGTGATTCCATTTTTTAACATTTTCCCAAAATACTGAAAAGCTCTATCTATGTCTCTCACTTTGCAGTATCCATCAATTATAGTAGAGTAACAAAAGCAATCGGGGAGCAAGCCCAACATAGACATCTCATGAAACAGGCTAGAAGCTTCAACCATATTACCATCTGTGCATAACTTTGAAATGAAGCTATTGTATATGAAAATATTGAGGGGAGTATTGAAAATCTTCAATATGTTTATTGCTACCTCTGTCTGCCCCAGCTTACAGTGACCATCAATAATTGAACTAAGTAGAACTGGATCAGGAGAAATACCCAATTGAGTTATCTTAAACAATAAAGTGGTGGCTTCATTCAAATAAGACATCTTGCAAAGTGAGTTAATAACAATTGTATACGAAACCACATCAGGTTGAATCCCATAATTTTTCATTTCCAAGAGCAACTTCCAACCACTTTCCAGATCACCCTCACTACAGTACTTATTAATGAATAAGCTCATCATAGCTGCATTTAAACCCGTCCCTCTTGTCCGCATAACTTCCAGAAAATCCCATGCCAATTCCAACTTCTTTGATCCTAATAATGCCTGCAGTAGTGTGTTACAAACCCCATTTGAAGGAAAGATGTTTAGGTGCTTCATTTGACATGCTATTTTTAAAGCCATGTTCACCATGCCTTCCTGAATATAACCGTTGACAAGCATGCTACATGTGGTTTCTAACACTCTTTTTTCACTATGGGTTTCATAAAGGACTTCTAGCAATGAATTACATGACTCCTTGTCACCATGATTTCTCACAAGATTCAGTATCAGATCCACTGCTCTATGATTCAGGTTTCCAGAAACCAAAATATGTATCATTCTACATATGGTTCGTATTGTATGCTTTGATCCAGAACAACATTCTGACCACTTGAAGAAGTATAGAACAAGTTTAGCATCCAAACTCTCCTCAAACAGATCGTTCAAAATCTTTATAATGTTCAAAGGATTCAGATAGATATTATACCAATTTTGACAACCAAGATTCCATCCACGCTTTGCGAGTATTAACATGACTCTTTTCATTTCATCCTCATCTGGTCTATCATTAATGGAAAACGAGAAACCAGTGCCAACAGGCTCACAAATGTCGTCTCCACCACAATAAAGTTCATTTATTCCTCTAGAGTCAGTAGGATAGCTTTTTTCATTCAGAAAAAAATCATTGTCAGCAGCAACGGTATCTGCAAGTGTTGAGGTTTCATCCTCTGACAGAGTTATGGAAGATAGTGCTGAATTCACAGAAGAATAATATCTCAGTGTACTTCTCCTCCTGAATATCAGCTTCAATTGGGTAGCGTACACGTTGATGATTGACAACAAACCCATCATCAACAACCTTAAAAGAGAAAACATAGCTGTACAAAGCAGAAACAGAGGAACAAACAAATGTTTACAAATCTGAATTGCCATATATCCTTCGAGCAGATACTCAAAAAGAGCTTAAAACAACACAAAATGGTGAGCCTGTGAACCAAAAGAATCTTGTATACAACCTTAATATACAACCCCACTCTCACATGCAACCCTAGTCACATGACTGGGGGTTGTATTCAACAGCTCTATACCAAAAACAATAAACAATGAATAAAAATTGCTCCTGTGAACCAGTATCAACTGTGTGTCTCACAAAATATGTTCTAGAAAATAAATTCATTGGGATGGACATAAGGGTACTAATCATACCATAGCGATAGCAGAAGATATTCAAGTTTTTTTTTCCCTGTTGTCAAATATTAGCAACTTCATAAACTTTTTGTTTTATTACTGTTGATTTGTTCAACATCTCAATCCGCAAATCAAATACAGTGCTAGCGTTTGAAGCAAAATCTCTTGTGACATTTCATCGAACATATGATGAGCAATTGCATATTATCACCAAATTATCAGTCATGAGTAACGTGACAAATGACATGGCGTTCGGAATAGCAATTACGCCAAAATCCAAAATCAAAACTTTGCTACTAAGTTGAATTAAGAGAATTAGAAGAAAGAACAGAAAGCTTACCATTTGGGAGATTATGTTTGCTGTATTTACTGCTGGCTGCTGGGGATGATGCTTCAGAGAGAGAGAGAGAGAGAATTATGTTTACAGTTTGGTCGACCGAGAATAAGCAGCTGTGTTCACCGGACAGTTTAGGAGTAACTACCTTTTCCTTATTTCGACAAAGGTAGTGTTTTTCAACTTGAAGTTGAAGCCTTGATGTTCATATGGTCAAAAGTAGGTTTTTTCCTTTTGGGTCAATTACAAGTTTACCCCTATACTGTTGAGATTTTACATTTTGGTCTCATAACTTAGTTTTCTTTTCCTTTGGGTGCTGTTAAACGAACCCTAAAATTAACTGATTACACCATACTACCAAACTATTTATTGAATTACTAATTTACCCTAATATAAAATGACAAAAAAAGATATATTGAATATTGAAACAAAAGTAATTTTAATAAGTACACCATACTCAACATATTAAATCCTAATCAAATTAGAATTTCAGAATTTGATTCCAAATAAATTTGACATATTAATGGAGGCAGTCGTTTTGTTTTTCTTTGCTTGCGACAGTAAAATGGTTCATACGATTAATGGAGATGTAGGCCCATGCAGGCTAATAAAGCAGTTGTCGGCGCACTAGAAGAGCTCATGAATTTGGTTCATACGACAGTAATTGGAATTTCTGCAAAATGGTGAGCCACGTTGGAAGCGAGATAGAAATAAAAAGAAAACAAAAAACAACTGAGCATTCTTCTTTACTTCTCATTCTCTTATCCTATATGTTTCATATAACCATTCTCCGATTCTAATAGGAACATTCATAATAACAACTGAAGTGAAATGCAATATAGTGGGGTTTGCTGCTGTTGAATTTTTTGGAGAATGATTGTTAGGATCGGAGGAGTGTCCACAAAGGGGTATATTGCTCTCCAGTTTCCTTCGTGACTAATAATTGAGTGAGTTATCCAATCTAAGGTACCACACTTAAGTTACAGCATCATAAAGTGCATGTGAGTATAAGATGGGGGGGTTGGTGGAATTAGAAAGAGAATTGCGTCCTGTACAGGGGCATATCATGGAGAACCAAACATAGGGTTTGCATTTACTAATTTTACACAAACTTAGAAGAGTTCATGAATTTGGTTCAATGAGTGGGTAAATCCCTTAGAGTTTTGATTTGATGAAGGGAAAATGAGTTGACAGGAACATATTTGATTGAGACGACCAATTCATGTAAAATAAGGTGTACTTAGTATTAGGGTGTTGTGTGATAGAGTGTATTTGGATGTATCAAGGTATTTTTGGTAGTTAAATAGGGTACACTTAGTTAATTTTATATTTTGATTTGGAAAATTTGCATAAATATCACCTGAGTTTTCAAGCATTTGCACAATTACCACCTAAACTTTTAATTTTTATTTTTAACCACTTGAACTTTGTAAAGTGTTACAAATCCAACACCTATGTCTAACTCCGTTAAACTTTCCGTTAAGTTTAAGGGCATTTTTGTCTCTTCCTTATAACTAAAAAAAAAAGTCAAAAATATAATTTTTAAAAAAATGTCATTACTGCTAATTCACCCATTGCATTGTTCAACCAAAATTTATTTTGAAACATAACCAGCAGCCGCCCCCTCCCATGCCACAATGTATATATGATTCGCATGAGGTTGTTGCTGTCAAAGTCAATAATGATATATATATAGTTATTCTAACTTATCAGGATGTATTAGCGTGCGGGCGTGCGGATCTTGGGTTATAAGCAGGACAAGAAATTAGGAAGGGGTAGTACAAAATACATGCGCGTCGCGCGATAATAACGTCCGGATGTCGCGTAAGAGAATTTCTGTATATTAGTTATTCTCTTATCAGGATGTATTAACGTGCGGATGCCATTATAAGCAGGCGAGGAAATTAGGAATGGGTAGTACAAAATACATGGCGTCGCCGCGATAATAACGTCCGGATGTCGCATAAGAATTTATATATATATACAACCTATTTTATATATGATTCGCATGAGGTTGTTGCTGTCATGTGCAAACATGTTTAAAAACCAAGAAAGCAAACGGCTGCACTGATGTTGTTGGCACCACCTCTTTTATCGCACTTAACGGCTGCACTGATCAACAACCCACGTCAAGATGCTAAGAGACGCAGAAATATAGAGTACGATAGGGTAAGGAGATGAATTGGTGTTGAGAAAGGGTAGGGGTAAGGGAATATGTTATAATTAGGTTAACTTTCTGATTTTATATTGATTTTTTAGTTATAAAGAATGGATGAAAATACCCGCAAATTTAATAGAAATTTTAATGAAATTAGACATAGATAGTGGATTGCAACAATTTACAAAGTTCAAGTGATTAAAAATTAAAAGTTTAGGTAATAATGGCGCATGTGCCTAAAAGTTTAGGTGGTTTTTATGCAAATTTCCCTTTTGATTTAATTATTAGGGTGTACTTATATCATAAGGTGTACTCAGTTAATTTTAGGATTCGTTTAACAGCACCCTTTTCTTTTCTTCTTTTCTTCTTTTCTTTTTGGGAAATAGTAACCCCATTATTATTATTTTTTAGGGCCTCTCATATTGAAAGGGTCAAAATTCACTAAACTCACACACGCCTATGTAAGGACTTGAACCCAAAACCATCCGTAGAGGAAAGCTTTGTTCCAAACCACTACACTAGTGGGTTAGTAACCCCATTATAAAAGTAGACAAAAGAGGTGGTGCATGACCAGTTTTTTAAGGGTATTTTGGTCAAAACAAATGAGTTACATGTTCTCGTCTTCTTGAGCAATATGGAGGCCGCCGATGCTCTTCCTACGTATGGTCATCAGCTTCCTTATCTTTTTGTTTGGTTTAATCATGTTCCTCCCTTGATAGCTCTTTGGATGTTGTATGATAAAAAATTTCAAACTGATGACAAGCTTATGTCAGATGTTACTTGAACGCCTAAACCCTCTTGTTTAGGCATGAGTGCCAAAATATGATCATGCATGAGTTTCACATGAGTTTACCCTAAACCTTCATCATCATAATTTACTTGAACGCCTTCCAGGTGAAAGACACACGCAGTCAGACTCAGATCAAGTCTCTCACAACTCCTTAACTGTTGGAACTCAAGTTTTCATATTCAAGGAATACCATATCTAATAATTGTTTAAGAGTTCTTGGACAAAGCCGGTTTTTAAGAGCAAGTTCTACCCGTGAGGCTCTCAACAATTGGTATTATGTATGAGCTCTTGGGCACCCTCCTGTTATAAGCTGGTTTAAGGGCAAATTCTACCCAAACAATCAGGAAACCCTAGAGAAACCCTAACTGTAGCTGACATGGGTGAAAAGCTCTCACTAGACGGGAGAGAGAAATATTGAATGACACCTTTTCTTAGCTTTTATTCACCATAAATTATGTTTCTAGGCAAACACATACAATAAACTGTTGCTCAACTTGTAACATTTATGCTTGGATTATATGCTGAAGAACATGAAACAATTGCTAAATCATGGTAAGGTTAGAAGACATATTATAGAAAACGTTCCAGGTTCAAGAAAATCCAGAATGAATTCAAACTGGCATTTAATCGAAGTTCATATGTCAACGTAATTTAAGTTAAACAAGAGAAATTATACAGCCTTAGCTGCCTTCTGGAGCATTTACCTCTGCACTGATAATCAAAGTTCGGCTTTTGCCCTTTCCGTCCTCAGAATATAAGAACAGAAAGAAAACATTTGAAAGTTTTAGATTATATTAGAATCAACTCTAGGTGCAGATAAAATTGTCAAATGTGTTTGATGTCTGGCCTGTAAACCCCTCTTCTAATTCTCGGAAGGAATTCCAGGTGACACCAAAAAGAGCCAAGAAAAGAGAAGCCCAAGAGACTAGAACAAACATTTAAATATTTTTCCTTTCTTTCCTATTATCAACAAATACAAAGAATATGTAAAGGTTAATGTACAGGAGATCAACTTACAACTGATCCATCCCTAAACATAAACTTGAGGAGATGTACACCAATTTTTTTTTGCTTTTTTCTTTTTCAAAAGAATTGATTTACTAATATTAGAACTGGCCATTTTAAACTACATGTCAAACCCACCACTATCTTCTACAAACCACTTGCACGGCAAACCTTATAGTGATACCTATACGGCCACCACAAAAAAAATTGTAATGCACCTTCCAGTTCCACCAACCCATGAACTTCAAAAAATATGCTTCCCTTTCTCTCACTACCTGAGATTCTATTTCTAACTAGAGAAAGCCCTTCAATACCAGAGACTGCACTTTTACGACTAGAAGTATGCAGCAAAATATTCTTCTAACATTTTCTGCACGTTCAATTCATATTCTGGAATACTAGAGTTACTTCACGCGAAACTCATGCCTGAATACTGTCAGGTTTTGGGTAAACTTGTCCCTGTTCTTTGAATCCAAGCTTCTGGTAACATCTGCCATAAGCTTGTCAAAACACTGTGAAAGCCGCTGATGTTGATCCGCTGGCTGCAGGTCAATGCAAAAAGAGTCATGTACAGGTGACAATAATTTGAAGAGATACATAGGGTTCTAGAATACTATTCCCTTGTCAGATTTATATCGCATGACAAATGCTTGTGTTGCTAGACTGAAAACACATTCACGAAAAAGTCAAACTGATCAATCGTCCAAATTACAGTCTGCAACATCACATCTTTCTCTCCCTCTCTCATATCACTAAAATACACATATAAGACTTGAAAAGATGATTTGGCTGTGATTTAGCACTTTCTTTGTTCGAAAAAAAAATTCAATTTTAAATTCATTGTTACTCAAACATATAGTTCATGTTTGGCCCATCCAATTAACTTGATCTTTATTATTCTATATGTAACTCAAACACTTTAAAATAGTGTAAGGCACAACTGACCTGTGAAGCCAAGATCCGAACTTTCAAATCAGAGAACATCTGCAAGTTAAAGACCACCTTTCAGTAAAATATTAAGTAACATAGGATAAGTGAAAAGGTTGGGACCATCAATGCAAATCCCTTGGTTTTTGGTTTTCTTTCTATCTATTCTCCCATCACTCTTCCTCACTTGTTTCTCTTTCTTTCTCTCTTTCTCTCTGATGAAAAACAAAACTAAAAAACGTTATCAAACACAACCCATTCTTTTCAATTGGCAGAAGAAAAGTGCAAGCACACGCACACACAACACGAAATTGAATAGTGTATCAGATGAAGGTAGAATGAACCAATTGATAAGGGGCATTCAAGAAGCCGATGTTGCACATTACGTGTTGTTTCTGTGGCTAAAGATTTGAACAAGGTAAACTATGAAAGTAAAAGGCCACACGTGCACTTGAATAAAAGTATCACACACAGAACAGGAAATTGAATAGTGTATCAGATGAAGATAGGATGAACTGATTAATAAGGGGCATTTAGAAACAATGTTGCACACATTCCTGTTGTGTTTGTGGCTATAGATTTGAGCAAGGCAAAATATGAAAGTAAAAAGCCACACATGCACTCAAATAAAAGTATCACACACACACACACACAAAAGAAAATTGAATAGTGTATCAGATGAAGGTAGAATGAACTGACCAATAACGGCATTTAAGAAACTGATGTTGCACACACATGTTTTGTGTGTGTGGCCAAAAGTTTTGAACATGGTAAAATATGAAAGTTAAAAGTCACACATGCACTCAAGTAAAAGCATCACCTGCTCACTAATAAGTATCAAGCTGAGCATTGGTCTGCTAAGACTCCACTGGTTGCCACAGTCCTCAAATAAAACAATCTCAAATAGCGTCTTCAGTATCTTTACATATAAAAGAAAAAAACAATCAGATTATTATATAACCTAAGAAATTGAGTAATCATGGAGGAACAAAACAATAAAAAGTCATCAAAGTTTGGAAACCTAAAGAAAGAGTATGCAAGTAATGCAGAACTTTGACATGAGACCAAAAATTATAATCATCATTGACAGTAATTCACACAAAATGCTATTCTGAATACTAAACTTTCAATATTGTAAATTACAGACTTTCAACTTTCAAGATTCTATTCAGCTTTGTAACAAGAAAAAAAAAAGTTTTCCATTCTGAATAACAAACTATAACCACCTAATTCCCAAACAAAACCCAACCAGAAGTCCACAAGAGCATATATACATCTAGACTTCGTCCTCCTAACGGTGAGGCACACAAACACTTGACTCACAGACATCCAGACATGGGACTGATTGAACTGAAAAAATGCAAAACATGTGTATAAGTCAATTGTATTTATGCATTTCCTCCAGTTATTATATGAGACAAATTTGCATTTTGAGAAAAAAAGAGCAAACACTTAAATATTGGAGCTCAATGCCAAAAGAAATGCATATCCTCTTAACTATGCCCAAAGCGTAAAATAACCCAGAAATTAGAGGAACAACATACAGATCCCCACTTACTTCTGGAAACAAATTGGGGCAGTCTGAAATGTGACGAGTAAGATTGACCGCAGTAGGTAATGTCGGCGCCTCACCCATGGTGATGTTGTTGAAGTAGAAAGCAGCCAAATTATCAACAGCAGATGCACACTAGCGCAAAAGGTAAATTTTAGGATTGAATAATGAAAACAATGATTGCAGATGAAGAAAAGTAACTGGTCAGTTGGTATAAGCACATTTCTACTTGAGATTCCTTTTTTTTTGGGACAACAATTGCTTACCAGAATATATTTTTGCCAGAAACTTTATTCGGTGGAATGAATTTTTTAAGTAATTTTGACATTTGTTTTCCAAATAAAAATTACTATTCTATTTCAGTTCCAATAACCCCAATACCCAGATTTCTACTAGTACAGTGTTGGCTGGTTGGGGGTTAACACTTGGGTCTTTGCAGTCACTAGCCATTGATCATCTGAGGAGTTGCCATTGACTGGCTGGTAACCTGTTGAAAGTTGCCAAAGACTGCCGACGGTTAGGCTAGAAATTGGACTTGAGGGAGTACAGCTGGTGGCAACAGAAGGTTTAATCTTATTCCAAAACCCGACTTGTGCCCTCGAGAAGCACAAGTTATTTTCTAATTCAGGCTAGTTTTCTTTTCACTTGGACACATTTTTCTATGACTGATCTTCTAGCTCTGAACAAAAATTAAGAAAAAATTTGCAAAAAATGTTCACTAATAAGTTATTTTCTGACAACAATTGGAGTCTAAAATTTGAGACATGCAGATAATGATAGAAGAGTTCCTCCGCCCATAGAAGTTGGCATAACACGTACCTGTGATGAAATACTTGTATCTAGACCTTTAAGCCCAGATTCAAGGGATCCAACTATATGCATAAAAGTAGTGGTATCCAGATTCAGTATATAAACTATATGGCTGTTGAATAAAACCTCCAAGAATGCAAAGTAGGCCCTTGTCAGCTGCACATAGAAGAAAATCTAAATAAAGATCTTCCTACAAATTTCAGGCAAGCGAAAAAAACTCAATGCAAAAGAAAACTAAAGAGCCTGATAGCATAAAAAAGCATTCACGTGATAGAATTTTCAGCAAGGAATAAAAGTTCAGAACCATGTTTTTCAAACAACAGCATTTTCTCATTTCCCATTTTTTTCTTCACACAAATAGAAGGAACTAGTTTTTTAGTTTCCTATGTTTTATTAGTTCTTCATTTGTAGTTTGTTCCAGAAACTGTGGTCAACCCTACAACCTATATGAAATACATCATAATTCAAGACTATAGCATATTCATATTCTGTGAAGATAATTGTTGGGAAATGGCTGAGGGTGACTTGTTGGAGGTGTTGCGGAGTTTTGTGACCAGCCTATACAAGATTTTTTCCAAGGTGTTTGTTTAGGAGATTGAGGGATTGCATGGCACATCTATTTCCACTTCCCAGCCGTTGTTATTATAATTTTAATTAGCCTCCAAAATTTCCACTGAAATTTGGTGGACTCAGAGGCTTTCTTCCACAATTTCCAGCAAAAAAAAACTAGGTGTCTAAGTAATTTCAACAAAAATGGTGGAAGGATATACCCTATAACAGGTTTTGGTGTCAGAATGACTGAAACACCTAATTTGGCTGAAGTTCAAGCACGTTCCAACTTCATTTACAATCATTTAAACTAGGATTAAATACTAACTATTCATTAAAAAATACTAAGTTGGTCCACTTTGATTGATTCGCAACAAATTCCAATTCCTCAGAATTTCCTTGTTAGCTAGAATCTCATATTCTGCACCACACACACAAACACACAAGTAGAACCCACAAAATCAAACTTAGAAGATGGAGAATGCACACAAACAAGCAGACATTCAAAATCATATGATTCTTGTTAAAATAAAGGTATTCAAAACTAATAGACGTCGAAAGAAGACTTGCAAACAAAAGTTCATGTACCTTCCGAAATGCCAATATATCAGCCAAAGGAATTGATAATGTCATCTTCAGTGCGATATCAAGTGCATCAGAAAGAGCTCTATCGCCATATAGCTCAAACACCCCAAAGTTAACATAATTTCCAGCAAGAGCTGTCATTTGGCAACAGCACACTACAATCAGTTCATAACATAACATTCTACAAGCTATTTATTTATTTGTTTTAATATTCAACCAGGAAAGCAGGGAAACAGCCACTACAACATTTCTAGCTAAAAGCAAGTATTTGCAATTCTGTCCTAGAAAATAAAAATTGAATTGAATGTACAACTCTGAAAGAGAACTTTATTTTGTTGTCTCCTGTTTTCAATTTGAAAAGAATCAGTAATAGAAGAAGAAAAAAAAAGTTGAGATGCTTTTATTAAAACACGGGCAAATAACAGAAATGAAAAACAAAATCTAAACATCAGTTTTCTTAGTGACCCAAATTTATTCACTTCGAGCTTATTTTTTGAACTATGCGAATTGATGGGGTTTCTCCAATTATATTCATCGACTCTTTAGCTTGTCTTTGTTACGGTCACATGATTTTTTTGAGTACTCAATTTTCTTTTAAGAATTTACATACATAAAACATTGATGCATGTTCAGTCTTTCCATCTCTAAACTTCCCATTGAATAAATGAACTTGTTCAGGTCGCCCATGATTGGATCACTATTTTACGGTCTCACCTTTAACATGCCTTTCTTAAACCCACATTACTGTTACAAGAAACAAGAGGTTCATGGTCTCACCTCTCGTGAGAATAGTTAAAGAAATCCATATTCCCTTGTATTTGAAGGCATATATATCAGCAACATTTGGAAGAGACAAAATCCTTGACCCATAAGCAACAATCAATTTACTGACTTCTCGGAAAAGAAGTATGCCATTAGGAGAAGATGAGTCAAAAGTCAAACGTTGGGCTTTGTTCAGTACAAACTCAGCCATGAATTTCAGTAAAGGGGTGGTCACCTGCAGCATTAAGTATTGAAAATTTGAGAAAAGAATAACCATTAACTTTGGAAGAAATAAAAAAGCAACCAAATGTAGCTGGACATGCACATAATACAGAGAGAGATTTGTACAGGACTGGAAGAAAACAATGATATCAAAAGATAAGACCGGAAAGTGAAATGCGAGAGAGAGGGAGAGAGAGAAGGTAGAGATAAGTATTTAATTCTACGTGATCAACAAGCTACAAGATATAATGCAAAGGGGTTGTTACACAAGAAACAAGCTTTTGCATTTGCTTCACAAGACATTTATTTATTTAATTTTAATAAAATCTTTCCGTAAATGTAGAAATCCTTAACTGGTACTAATGGTTCAGTTCCAAAGTATGAAAGTTTAGATAATTCTTTGTTGGCTTAACCAATTGAGACATTAGAACTCTGTCAAATTTCTCGATAAAGGAAGAAGTTAACATATCCTTTACCTCTGGTGTATCAGACCAGTGCAAAATTCCTTTCAAAAGAAGTGGCATGTGTGCAGGGTACAACCAATCAAACAGAAGCCCATAAGTTCTGCGACTGAAGATATTCAAAGACAAGAGCATAAGAAAAATATTATGTTATTCAATTCAAAAAATGAAGAAGTATTTACCTATTTGTGGCCATGGCAATTCCTCTAAGGTCTCTCATCAGCCCAATTAATGCATACTTTACAGCATCAGTACGAAACATTGTATCAGGAGTTGATTCCAGATTGATAAAAACCTAAAATATCACATATAGTACATGAGTAACTAAAATTAAACCCGTACAAAAATAATTAACGTTGGCAATACACAAATAGCAACAATCTTTCTTCAAAGAACTCAAGCAACAATGACTAATAAACAGAGAGGACCAAGAGGATTGTTTTTAGAAATTAAAACAAATGTGAGGTAGAAGTGGGTTTATTGTGGGATAAGGTCCGGGATTTCCATAATACCATTTTAACTTATCAACATGGATTTGCAATTTTGCAATAACTTAAAAGATTGTTTTCTTCTAGTTGGCTTGTAACAATGAGTAGCTGTTATTCTATATTTTCTTGATAGCTGGACCCCTTGTTCAAGTTCATTGTTCTGGTTTTCACTTTCATTAATAAAATTCATTCTTATTCAGACGATTGTATAGCAGGTTTGTAAATTCTCTCCTATTATGAGAAAGAAAACCATGCATTGATAACCAAGAGCGAGCTTAACAACTAAAATCAGTACGGTCAAGTATTTTAATGAAGTGCACAAGAAAACATGTGCAGATTATGCAGCAAGCACATAAGCAACATTTGTGTGTTAGAGAGAGAGAGAGAGAGAGAGAGAGAGAGAGAGAGTACTTGCAGAAGTGGATCCATGGAAGATTTAAATTTCACAGGGCTGTCTTCCATGAATATTAGCCAACCAATTGTGTAATAGAAAGTTGTTCTGCTGCGAGAACATCTATACTCTTCTAGAAATGGGAAGTGCTCCCTCTGAAAAGAGACATTCAAGATGAGAACTTTTCAGACGAGACTCAAGATTTTCAAATCAAAGCTGTAAATGTAAAAGAAAGACATCTCAGATCTGGATTTACAGTGTGATTGGCAACTATAAATTTGACAGTATCCAACTTCAAAAGTAGCTTTCCAGTCATGTATCTGCCAAAAGAATTATAGTGGTACATTAAGTAAGCACCATTTAGGGAAATGAGGTTCTCTTTAATCAACAAGCAACTCCAATGCTCTAAACCAAATACTGAAATAACAAAACTAACCCAGATGCCAGCTCCAAGAATAAACTCAGGGTGTGACCAATGACCTCCTCACTCTGAGAATAGGCAAGGATTAAAATGCAAAACAGAATAAAGAAAAGTATCTAACATAAGAAAAGGATGAAAACTATTTCACCTCAGTATAACATTTCAGGTTTGTAGCAATCTTGCCAACAATCGCATTTAACATTAAAAGATGATCATGAAGTCCAAGAAGCTCAGAAAGGCGGGCATATAACTGCTGCAACAAATGGAGAAACTTCAAGCTCAATGTTAACATAACTTTAAAGAAGGGAAGGGAAAAATTAATTACCTTTGAAGAATGCATGGCCTGATCACCCACATAAGACTTCCGAAAATGTTGAAAGAAGGTAAGGATTGCACGATCAAGTCTTTGCTTGCTTATTTCACCATATCTCTGCCAAATGACAGAGCGATTAAAACAAAGTAAAGAAAGGTGAATAAAGTTACAAGTTTCATCCTTATTGGGCACTTTTTTTTTAAAGAGAAAAAAAGTTTTATTACAGATCTAAAATCACAACACAAAACTTAGTGAACCAGAAGTCCACCATCAAATTGATGCAGCCCTAACCAAAAAAAAAAAATCTAACATATACTTCAGACATTGTAATACAAACTTTAAAAGCTCTCCTACAGCAGCACCCCAATCTGGTACAATTACAGAAATGAAAGATCTAAAAGCTAGAGAAAGAGAAGCCCATAAAGATGCCCAAAACCTAACTCTTTTCCAAGAATTCTACATCCCCAACTATAGTTCTAGAAGATTCTCCTATTTCTCTCTAACCAAAGTACTCAAAAGACAGCTAACACAGTGTAATTCCACAAAATTCTTGCCTTATTTCCACTGCAAAAAGACATACTTTTCAGAGAGAAGGTGACTGAGGAATAACCCAATCAACCGCCTCAGTGCATATGAACAGTGTAAATACAAGCGAGGTTGCTTATTTAATGTGTGTGGTAATTAACGTGTAATGCAATGGAACCAACAGGTAGGCTTGTTACTTTTTCTTTTTCCAGAAAATATAAACTATATTATAGTTTCATAATAAATACTATTTTGTTTCTGTATCTGTATCCTAGTATTAGAAGGTAAGATTAATTTTATATTAAACCATGACACGAAAAACTACCAAATTAGGCAGAGAAAGATAAGAATAATGTAGCATTAGAAGGTAAATATTCATTTCAAATCTAAAATTTAAAAAGGTAGTCATTCCTGCTGCTGTACCTGGCTGTGTACCCCACTGTCAGTGACATTTATTAATTGCAAGATACGGGCTGAAAGTTCCGCATCAAGTACTTCTTGTGAATCAGCACTGCACAGGAAAAATGTAAAACCATAGTTTGTAGTAACAATACCATGGTACACTCCGCATGGAAGGGATCAGATAAATGAAGAAAAGGAAGAAATGTAGTTTTTCTTTAGATTGAAAAAGTAGTTTTGTTTTCTTTACCTGCACCCAGTACATTGTTTAATCTTAAGAATTGCAGCAACAATATGAACAATCCAAGCAAGTTTGGCTTCAATTACAGAGAGGTCACTGTTATCACTGGTCTGCATTCGAGCTCTTTCCTATTTAATTCAAAAGAATTTATCAAAAACATGAAGTCCGTAAATTTTTCTTTTTAATTTCCAAAAGGCATCCTTCATTATAAATTCTCATACCGTATATATTTGCAGAATAGGCTCCACTATGTTTATTATATACAAACTACTGCTTTCATACTGCAATCCAAAGAAAGAAGGTCACAGAGCCAATTTTAACAAATACAAATCAGTTCCACATGTCGATGTCAGGATACATATTTAAATGCAATTCTATATTAAAAAAAAGTCATTTAACTAATTGCAAAACAATATTTTCTTGAAACTGAAAAAGAGACAAGCGCATATTATTTGTAGAGGCTAGACCTGGAATCTACAGAGGTAAGGAAAACAATCCAGCTGATCCTGAAGAAGTTCAACATTGTCTAATGGGTTCTCAGAAAGATCATCTGGCGATCCATCCTGTAAATAGTAATAGAAGAAAAAGAGAGAATTGTCTTAACTTTGAAAGTGAAATTATAATATTGACCCAGAAAAGCTTTTGGTGTATACCTGAACAGAATTAAATCTTGATGTGATGAAACCTTCAGTAATTTTAGGCACAAATTCATCAAGCAAGCTGGGTGCATCCCCTTTCAAGTATGGTACAGATGTCACCAATCTAGACCATAGTCCTAAAAGGTAGTATACACTGCTGCTGGCCCACTGGCAAGAAGAAAAAGTTTGTCAAAATTCAAATTGCAATTTTTAATCCAGATAATTAGTTCCAGCCACCAGGCGCTATAAACACACTAGGACAAGTAATATTTATCGAATGGAATTTTTGACTTTATAGCAAAAGCAAGAGCAATGCATCTGTTGGAAACACAGACGAAGAATTAGTAGCAGGTTATCAAACCGCCCGTGTAAACGAGGTGCTCTGCCTAACTGAGCTATAGCCCTTGTGCTGTCTTCTATCTTTATTGATTTTTTTTTCTGTTTTACCTTCAAGGGTATTTTTGTGAGTCAAGTAATTAAAATATAAACAAACTTCGGTGGCCTCATATTGAGACGAGCAACTACAGCAATATGATTTTCTTCTGCATCCATGAAGCACAGATGGTAGTGCTAAGATAGATGCTAAAAGTGACTACAACAAAACAGAACAAAAATTTGTGAATTAAAGAAACATTAGGATTGACAATGAAGAACTATATGATAGGAGTAACTAGACTTATATGGTATGACATACAATATAGACTACTAGATGCACTTAACTAAAGGAAGACTAATTTAAATAGAAGCAAAAAGATTGTGAGGCCAATCAAGACTCACATGGGTGAAGTAAAATCAAAGGATATACAAAAATTAGATTTAAAAGATAGTATAATATATAAGGGTAGATCAATTTCCGACCCCAAATGTGGGACAAAGGCAAGGGTGACACTAATTTATCGTGGAAGTGTTTTCATTTAACAGCCTACTATGCAACAATCTTTGGGTAATGCTTAAAATAACACGACGAAAGCCAGTCAACCTTCCAGGATTGCAAAGACTTTAATGTGAACTCTGCTACTAAACGAATCCAGTCACTATAGCCTTCCACATTCACAAGCTCTGACAACTGCAACAGATTTTAGAAATTCAATGAGCATGAGCAAAAAGTTGATCAACTCAAAGCAAGATTTACATGCCAGAAAAAAGAAATTCATAATCAGCACGAGAAATTACAAGCTATCTACACAATCTCACATCAAATTTCACCTTTTCAAGGTACAAAATCATGACAACAATAACCTAAAAATGTGATAATCATTGTACATCAAAACAGAGAGAGTAAACTGTCGAAATCCTCCCTGAAGTTGTAGCTAATTTTGGATATGCCCCCTAAACTTTTTTCTTAGAATACCCTTAAACAATGAAATTAGCCAATCCACCCGCTACTGTTGAATTTCCTCATATTTTCCGTTAAAGAATATGATGTACCCAGCACGACTCCTGCAGCCTTCTCTCTCTTCCCTTCCTCCCTGCTTCAAATTCCATCTCAGGAACACCATGGCTTAATCACCACCATCACCACCCCAACTCACGAAACCACCACCCCCACCCATGTGCACCAACGCAGCCACCACCCAAAACCCCAACCCATTTCTTCTTATTCTTTGAAACCCCACAACCCACCACTGAATTAATATGAGACAGAGACAGACATAGTGAGCTGGTGTGGCTGAGCTGAGGGATGGGGAGGTGGGTATGCTTGGGAGAGGAAGCGGTTGGAGGCTTGAGGCCGAAGAGAATAGGGTGGGTGCTTCTTTTGTTCTTCATTTTTTCCAAAAAAAGAATGTTTTTAATGATTTAAGGGATGTGTCACATGAGAGGCATGTGAACTTTTTAACAGCAAATTGGATGAAATGTGATGCATTTGACGGTAAGGGGAAATTGGCTGTTTTTAATAGTTCAAGGGAAATTTATTCTAAGAAAAAAGGGTTAGGGGGTAGATCAAATTTCAACAGTTTACTCAAACAAATATCCAAAATAAAATGTAGACTATATATATACAGACACACACACACACATACATACGTAGTTATATGATTGACCAGAGATACCAAAAATGACTATTGGGTATTTCTTACCAAAGAAAAAGCCTGATGTCAAAATTACCAAAAAGAAGAAGATTTACCTGATAATTCACTCGGAAACGTCCCAGAAGACGACAATATTCATGGTAATTATCATGATCAGCAAGACCTGATTTCAGTCCAAACAAATCATTACAAACCAAAACCCAACAGATGAAACATATAATTCTTAAATTAACCAATCAAATTCCGGGTTAGTCGTTTACAGCATTAGCTCAGTGGCTGACAAGTGTCTAAAACTCGGAAAAAGTATAATATAGATCAATGCTTTATTATATTAAGGCATAAAGCGAGGGGCATTTTATGGAAACCCTCACGAGGCATAAGTCTAGCTGCGTTTAATGCCTTAACTCCCTATTATTATTATTATTATAATAAAATGTATATATATTTGGGTCATATGCATTGATATAAAACATATCGCAGAAATGAATAAAAATTGGGTCATGTAAGTTTATATGGGTTGGGACCATAAGAGAAAACTTGTTAAAATACCAGCCCATAAGTGAAACTAGCCCTATTCTTCTCTGCTTTTCACTAACCCCATCCCCTCCAGCATCTCTCATCTCTCACCGCTGTCAACGTCATCTGGTTGCTCCCTCATCTCTCTGGTCAGATATGGCTCATATCTGCCCAGATCTAAGCTGTTGGGGGAGAAACAGACACACGGCGAGAGCAGAAGCGCAGCGCCTCTTTGCGCTTCCAGCACGCACAAATCGCACCTTGACAGTGCCTCCTTTGCCTGGGGCTCTATGTTTGATGCTCCGATGCATAAGGAATGCACCTCGAAGTGAAGCGTGCCTGATGCACGCCTTTTAAATCATTGATATAAATACAAATCCTAGGCCCAATCAATAAATGGCAAAGACTACAACCTAGAATAAGTATGGGTAAAAATTTGTCCATAGTTTTTCATGCAAAAGCGTGAAAAAGCAAAAGGGGAAAACAAAATAATATCTATAAGTTTATAAAATATATACATATCTAGTAAGTTTCTAACAAGTATTATATCTACGGAGTTAATAATTACCAAAAATGTACACAAACAAATTACTTTCCATTCATCGTCATTAGAGGATAAAATACATTACAAACAAATGACAACAAAAAAGGGACAAGCCAACCGCACCTTGCCCGGTTTGTAGGATTTCTTTGGTTCCTGTCATTAAATGGGCCAAAAACTTAGAACGGGCGGCATCATTTGTGAACAAAGAACGTCTAACAGAAGCTAGTCGCACCAAGCACTCCAGTGCCTTGAAAGAACCATAGTGAAAACTCAATTTCAAGGCATTAAACACTAGAAATCATATGAACAATAAATACATAATATTTAATTGGTGGGAGGAGAAAATTTATACTCCAAGAAACAAAGACCAATGCATATTACATAGGGGGAAAAAAAGAACTTCCACTGCTGTATGCCTGCACATACATGAAGTAATTGTATGTGGTTGCAGTTATCAGGAACTAATAAAAATGCTCTTTCCGAGGATGTACTTTACACAAAAACACAAATAATAAATAATTAAACCAAGATAAAACATTTATTAGCCATTATGACAAGGATCCATCAACATATCCAGCATCAGCAACAAATTAGCCCGAAAGAGAGTTTTCTTTTTCTTTATTAGGTATTAGTACTTGCTAGTAACATTGTTGATTTATGTCCTTATGTGAATTATAAATTGACATGGAAAGCATTCCCAATCATTCAGAAATAAATTGAACCTCGTTCTGGGCTTTCATTACTCCAGTGTTTCGTGACTTGGGATTCTTTCTTCTAAACATGGACAGCAAAGTTGCTCTGTCTTAAGTTTCTTGATCATAGCTTGGGTGGCTTTATTCTGTTTACGGCCTGGTTAGGTGCTGTTTTGTGTTACGCTCTTGGTGTCTAGTTTTTTGCAGGCTGAGGGTTGTATCTTTTGTGTGGACAGCTGGTGTACTCACCATTTTATATTGATATAGGATTACTAGGTTTCCTACTTAAAAACTATATGCGTTGACCTAGTTACCTTTTTAAATTGCAAAATTTACTGAACATCTTACAGATCACACTTAGATAAATATTCATAAAAACTTTGTGCATCAATACAAGCTCAGCAACAGTTATTGCTACTTGCCCAAAACACACCATAAATTTGGAAAATACCTACAGGCCAACATTATCTAAGAAAACTTATAATGCAACCAATGTAAAAGCAAAAGATTGACTAGGTGGACATACTAACTAGGAGAAATTTGAAATCTGCCTGGTTTCAGTAATTGTGAGAATGTTTCATGCTATAGACCTTCCATAGCTAAGGATTAATATATACAGACCTGCACATATAACAGTACTCCGGACTTACAGAAACATCGATGGAAATATCGATATCGGTAGAAATATCGCTATTGGTGGATATATCGATATTGGTAGAGGTATCGGTATCAGTGGAAATATCAATGAAAATAAAAAAATATACCGAAATTTGCTTTCAGACTCAGAAATTTAGAATGGAACATTAAGAAATGTTACAAATTACAATCAATACTGCATAAATTAGGCATTAAACTCTTTAAAGTAGCGTATCCATACTAGACAGAAGGCATGTATGATCTATATACTCTTTAATAAATTGTGTATATAATTTGTATTAGATCAATATCAATTCTGTTTTCATTTGTATAGAATAGAATTATATAAGTTTTATAACAACTTGGATTAATTATTTATTGAATTAACAAGGATTATATTGAGAATATTTTAAGTAATATGGGTTATATTTGTCAATACAGAGTATTTGAATAATATTGATCATGTCCTACATTCATTGGTTGTGAATAGTGACCCCTAAAGGGTGTTCTGAGCTCTTAAGTATCAAAATGGTGGTTCTGGGGAGAAGAAAGAAAGTTCAAGTTTTAAAAGGATGTCTTGTTCAAGCCATCTTATGGTATATCTGGTTGGAGCGTAACCATAGAATTTTTCAAGGTCACACTGGGATTAGGGCCGACGAATTATGGGAAAGAGTTAAGTTCTGGGCTTCTCTGTGGGCATCAGTATCTGGGCAATTTAAAGAGTATCACTATTCTACAATCTTGAGAGATATGGTGGCAGTTTTAAGTTGATTCGTTTGAGGTGTTCTCTTGCTAAGTTTCATTTTCATATTCAGTAATTTAGCTATGTAGGTATTTTTTCCTTTCATCCTGGTTCACTTTGAACTAGTTTCCAATTGTTGTAAAATCGAGGATTCCTCTTCCTCTTGATTATTAATACAACAGTTTCTATTCAAAAATAAAAAAAATAAAACCTCGCCCCAAAATCGTTAGCCCATTTAGTTTACTCGTGTGTTATTGAGATGTTTAGTTTACTGGTTAACACTTCTACTTTGTTGCCGAAATTTATCTTAAATATGTTGGTTTTGAGAGAAATTCCACTGAAACACTGAAATATTACCCAAAGAGCTGATAAAACCAAAGTTTCTCCAATGTTCTGGAAAGATGGGATATTTAGAACCTTGTCCATCATGTATCGGGGTGAAGCTTTCCTACTTGTCCATTGGAGATTGTTCTACTTTTACCTTGCAGGTGTATTGGGTGCACAGTTAAGGACTATTTTGTTTCTATTTCCCGTGGAATGCAGCCTTGGGGTCCAAGGTAGAATATTAACTGCAGTGAATTTGGTACCACAAAGGCATTTCATCACCTGACCAGCTATTGCAGAATGGGCAAGGCAATGAGTCTTCGTCACTACATGGTTGCTGGGGTTATAAAATTGAATAAAGAAAAAGAAGAGATTTTCCTTATTCAATAAGGCATTTTCTTCATTGTCGCATGGTTGATGGAGCTATAAAGGACAAAAGAAAGAGGTTTTGACTAAAAGAACTCAGCAATGTAAGTTGTAGAGCGGTTCCAAAGGCTAAAAGTGAAGTACTTAGCTAGAAAATATATTGAAATCACCAGTTGTTTTGCACTGTTCTTGACTTTCTTCATCTTGTATTTCTCATTTACTCCTAGGTTCTTGCTTATCTAATTTTAACCTTAAATATGTCATTCATTTGTGGATCATATAGCCTTTTATCACTTAGAGGACCGTGCTGCATATGATCTTGGTACTTGGGCAACTCCATATGATTCTTTGAACTATTACAGATACAGATGTTTTACTGGTTTCTTTTTTTGCTTTTTCCCTATTCTTTTCGTCGGTATGCATAGGAATCAGGATAATTAACATGATGTACAAGTTCCATGACATGCATAACACCCTCATAACTCATTTTTTCTTTTCTTTTCCCTTTGAAAAGAAGGAACTTTAATATATCACAAAAACAACTACACAAGCAATGGACAAGAAATCCATTTCAGCATCCTCACAACTCCAAAGATTTCTCAACTAATTTAGGTTAGTTCACTATTAAAAATCTTTGGAGTTATGAGGATGCTAAATGGATTTACTCACTATAAAAAATCGAAATATGCCAAACATTGATGAACATAGTATCACGCCAAAGTAAATGCCAGTTAAAAATTTGACAAAATTAAAAGAAAGTGTTGGAAAAAAAATGTGCCTTTAATCATCCGCTACAAAACTTCTAATCACAGAAATCATCAACAATTAGTTCAAACAGAAAATTACATATACTAACCTCCTTTGAAAGGGGGGCCTTTGTAATGGCATAGTAATCAAAGAATACTTGAAGTGTTGATGGATCCTCCAAAACTGACCTCCAAGCAGATGGAATCTGTAAAATTACTAGAAAATTATTATTTATGATCCATTGCAGAAGGGACTCCTTGGAAGACCTTCAAATGGTTAAAATTCCAAAACAAAAGAGGAAAATACCTGAACAGTACCAAATTCTTCAGAACTTTCATCAACTGATGTCCCAACAAAATCAAAAGATAAACATTTAAGCGAAAGAGAAAGAGCCAACTCTTGCAATCGACTTGCAACTGTGCATCACAAGAAGTACAATATTAGAAAGCAGCGGTAAGGGAGAAACCCAAACAATTTCAGAATGAACGTCATCACATTACCATTAGTTTCCAGTTGACGCAATGAAGTTAAGGATATTTGGAATATTTGAAATAGAGACTGATCCCTGAAGGAGCAGGCAACCCTCCGATGATGAGTTGAGGGCAACCCAGGATTAGGCTGACCATTTAGCATTTTATGAACATAGAAGAATATATTAGTCAGTATATATTAAAAACTTGGATAGTTTTGAACACAAGAGGCCATTTGATGGAAACAAAACAAAGCAAAAGTAAGTTCAATTCTTCTTTGTAAAATTGAGAAGTGACTTTGAATCAATAGTGAAACTAAATCAAATAATAACATGCCTACAGATGTTCGACCAAGGGCAAACTTTGTGTGCTCAAACTAACCTCTATTGATGTTCATGAAGAAGAAAATCAACAAATAAATATTCAAAACACACACATTCATCTAAATCAATGAAACTTTCTGTAACTAAAAGGTAATATATCGCCTTAATGACGATAGACTGAGGCAAAAAAGATTGAAGCCTAACCTGATTCATCTCAGACACAAGTTGGCTCAATATCTTCAAACCAATGGCATAGTGATCAGATGTTGCCTGGTAAAACAAATTGTTTGTGAGTTACAGTTATCGGCAAAATGTACTGACTAGAATATATAAAATAGGCAACACAACCGCTTGAACACATGTACTCACTATAAGGAGTAGCACAGTTCTAATAGACCAATATTACAAAGCAAATGGAGCACATGAAATTGAATACAGTATAAGAAATTTGCTTACTGAGAAGAGAAGAAATGAGAAGCTACTAAGTATTAGAGCTTGGTTTTTGGCATTGATTCGTGGCTGGGACCAAATTTGTTGGTTATTTGTCTGGTATCAGGAAATATTGGTAAATATCGGGATATCGGGGTGATTGGGGAGGGGATATACCGCCAATACAAGGAAAGAAATAGGCTTACTCCACACCCCCCCCTCCCTGTATTGACACCTAAAAAAGGGGATATATCGGCCAATATTTTCATCCTTGGATGGAACTATAGTCTGATGGTTGTGTTTTCAGTGGTGTGGACGAGAAATGAAATAGAAGAATACTCGAAAAGTATGCTGGTGAGGTTGTGGGGATTTTGTGAGATAAAATTCGATTTTGGACCTCTCTATAGGTTTCAGTTTCTTTTATATTTTGGGATGTACCTGTTAGGTTTTGGCTGCCAATTAGTGTCCTTTTCTGTTTAGGATTGTTTTAGGAAAAAGGGTGCACCAATTCTTCTCCTAAAAGGACTAGGAAAGAATCTTAGTTTCCTAATTCAATTTAGATTAGAAATCCTACAAGTCTATTTGGAATTGTAAAGAAGTCTATTTTCTTATCCCACTTAGAATAGGAATTATAATCTGAAAAGGATATGTAATCAACACCCTATGCCTATAAATAGGGTGCAGCAAGGCTTAAATCTTTAAGAGAGAAAACTGTGACAGCCAAGGCAAGAAGAGAGGGATTAGTTCTAGGGTTTGCAAAAGTTCTGTAATCTCTATTATTAATCAAGAGGCGGTGATTTCTCTACCTAGAGAAATCACAACTGACGTAGGCAAAAGTTCTGCCGAACCAGTATAATTCTTGTGTGTTTTCTAAGTTTTCAGCACTTGCGAGTTTAGTCTATTGCCGTTGATACATTAAAGAACAAGATCTAGTAAGCGGAGGTTTTATTTCAACAAGTGGTATCAAGAGCCTAGGTTAAAGTGTTCTACGATGTCTAAAGGGAAGCTGAATGCGGATCTAGGACCTGCGTTAAAGCCCTTGACGGCAAGGATGACTTCACGGACTGGCAAAGGATGATGAAGAACGTGATCGATACAGCAGGATTTGGATGATGCACTCGATGGTAAGAAGCCAAAGCATGACAGGCGCGATGGACTAAGGTTCTCAAGAAGGCCAAGAGTTCCATCGAGATCCATCTCACAAGATCAGTCGGTTCGGTCACACATCACCGAAGATGACTGCCTGGGAAGCATGGGAAAAGTTGGAGAATGTTTATATGGGCAAAACCGTGTCCAATAAACTTTTCTAAAAGATGAACTATTCGGACTTCGACTAGACGAAGGAGGTGATATTGAAGATCACGTATGCAAGTTCCGCACTGCATAACTAATCTTCGTAAGGTCGAAGAAACTTACAAAGATGATGATATGGCTATCATCCTCGTGAGGTCTCTACCTTCGCCTTTCAAGCACTTTCAACAACTCTAATGTTTGGAAAAGAGTCCCCTGCTTGAAGACGTAATTCAAGCTCTTCTACCATATGCCAAACCGGATGATATAATCAAAGCTCTCAAGGCCTTTATGCCAAAGGCAAGGAGAGGGGGCGGGAAAAGACAAAGGAAGAGAAAACTGGCAAGAGGTAGGTCAAAATCCAAGAAGAAAAAGGAAAAGAAGGAAGGTTGCTTGCTTCAATGTGGTTCAGCCGATCATTGGAAGAGGAACTCGCAAGATTTGGAAAGAGAAGAAAGCTAAGATGGAAGAAGCTCAGTTCACTAGTGCAATACCGAGAATGAGAGTGACGAGGAACTTCTTTCAAGAACATCGTGCTCCAAAGCTTTGAAATTGGATTTTGGATACCGGATGCACTTTTCATATGTGTGCGAAGAGAATGGTTTGATACTTACAAAGAAGTCAGCAGCGAAGTCTTAATGGGGCGATTCTTCATGTCCGTAAAAGGAATAGACCTTTCGAATCGAGAATGTTTGATGGGATGATACGAGCTTTGGGGAACGTCGATATGTCCCTAGACTAAGAAAGAATTTGATTTCCTGGGTACTTTAGATGAGGCTTATGGGTACAAGTCTAAAAAAGGAAGACTGGGGTAACCAAAGGATCACTAGTGGTAATGCGGGGTGACCTACAACCCAATAAACTGTATAAGCTAATTGGGACCACTATAGTCGGGAGCAGCTTGTTTCTATAGATCGAGTATAGAAGACAAGACCGAACTATGGCATCATAGGCTCTGGCACATAAGTTTCGAGAAGGGTTGCAAGAATTACACAAGCAAGGCTCGTTGGAAGGCGTGTCATCTTGCAACCTGACTTTTGTGAATATTGTGTTCTTGAAAGCAAAGAAAGGTATCATTCGCAGTAAGAGCGCAGTATAATCGAAGGAGCAACTCGCCTATATTCACTCGGATGTTTGGGCCCCGCACCAACTAAATCAAATGGTGGAGCCAGTATTTTGTTACTTTTATGGATGATTTTTCTAGGAAGGTTTGGGTTTATTTCATGCAGCGAAATCCGAGGTTTTTGCAAAGTTCAAGGAATGGAAAATGTAAAACCGAGAATCAAACTCGGAAGAAAGATCAAGTATCCGAGAAGTGACAATGGAGGTGAATATACAAGTAATGAGTTTACCGACACGCAAAGGTGAAGGCATCACAAGGCACTTCACAAGAAAGAAGAATCCCCAACAAAATGGAGTCATTGAGAGGATGAATCGAACTCTCATGGAGCAGGGAGAGGAGCATGCGATTTCATGCAGATTGCCTCGATAGTTTTTGGGCGTAGGCCGTTAATCATGCAAGTTATTTGATTAATGCATCACCATCTACAGCTCTCGGGAGTGCGAAGAGGTAATGGTCTCGAGAAGCAGTGTGGACTATTCCAAGCTCGTAGGGTGTTTGTAGTGCTTATGCACATATTCCAAGTGATGAAAGGTCCAAGCTCAAAACCAAAGTCTACACATTGCATATTCTTAGGTTTTGAGAAAGGAGTAAAGGGTTTCAAGCTTTGGGGATATCAACAACAAGAAAAAGGTTGTCAAATGAGATGTTGTCTTTGATGAGACAACCATGCCCTCCGAATAAAGTCGAGAACAAGTAGGGAGAAAGAAGGATGATGCTGAAATTGAAGCAACAAAGATTCCGTTAATCAATTCGGATGAAGAACAAGCTCAGGTGGAGCAAATTGAGCAAGATGTCGAATGATGGTTTTGAGGAAGAAGAAGAGCATCAAGATCATTCACTAGCTTAGGAATCGTGGAGCAAGAAGAGGCGCTTGAAGGCACTCTAAACCGCCAAACATCCCAAAGGGTTCTAACTCCAACCAACAATCCACCCGCATTCCGTGAGATGCATAGACCGACAAACCTAATCTGAACAAGAAGAAACCTGAGGTTTGGGTTTGATCAAGACGAAGTTAATTATGCTCTTAACATTAGTCAAGGAGATCCAACTACTTATCGAGAAGCTTAGCAAGTGATGAGCGAGATAGTTGGATAAGTGCTATGGACAAGAAATGGAGTCTCTTTACAAGAACTCGCTTGGGAGTTGGTTCCTAAGCCTGCAAAGACAAAGCTAGTTGGATGCAAGTGGGTATTTAGGAAAAAGGAAGGACTACATGAACAAGATGCCGTGAGATTCAAAGCAAGGCTCGTGGCTAAAGGGTACTCGAAAAGGAAGGGGTGGATTATGATGAGATCTTTTCAATTGTAGTCAAGCATACTTCTATCGGATTGCTTTTAGCAATGGCAACATGACATGGAGATTGAGCAAATGGATGTGAAGACAAATGCTTTTCCATGGGGATCTAGAGAGACAATTTTCATGGCTCAACCGAGAAGGGTTTGTTGAATATGTGGAAAGAGAACCTAGTATGTCACTAAGGAAGTCCTGTATGGCCCGAAGCATTTCCAAGACAATGGTACAAGAGGTTCGATCACTTCATGCTGAAAATCAATTTTAGAAGATGTTTATATGACTGCGTGTACTATCATGTGTTCCAAGATGGGATAATCATATTGCTATTGCAGTATGTGGATGACATGCTAATCAGCTTGTCAAGACAAGTTCTAAGATTCAAGACTTGAAGAAGATGTTGAGTGAGGAATTTGACATGAAGGATCTAGGTGCAGCATGTAAGATCCTTGGCATGGAAATTCGTGAGAGATAGGACTGGAAGGATCTCGGATATCACAAGCCACATATATCTGAAAGGTTCTCGAGAAGTTCAACATGCAAGAAGCAAAGGTAGTTTCGACTCCTTTGGCACTCACTCAAATTAAGTGGGCAACGGTTGTCCCCGAGTCCGAGGAAGAGCAAGCAAGTAATGGAGAAGGTGCCTTATGCTCAATGCCGTGGGCTGCCTTATGTATGCAATGGTATGCACACGTCCCGACATAGCTCAAGCAATCGCTGTCGCTTTCCAGTACATGGCAAATCCAGAAAGCAACATTGGGATGCGCTTGGATTTTGCGCTATTTGAAGGGTTCTAGGCGACAAAGGATTATGTTTGAGAAGCAAAAAGAAAATGCAGGGGTGTTAGGGACATGTGGATGCCGATTATGCAGGGGACTTGGACAAGAGAAGGTCAACTCACGGGTTATGTGTTTACATGCGCAGGGGACCAATCGCTTGAGGGCACTATTGCAACCAATTACAGCCTTTATCGCATCACGGAGGCGGTAGTATATTGCATTGGCCGAGCTGGAAAGGAAGCAATTTGGCTTAGTGGTTTGGTAAGTCAAATGGGAATCACTCAAGATTGTGTGAAGCTAAAGTGTGATAGTCAAAGTGCCATTCACTTGGCAAAGAATCAAGTTTTTTCGGGAAGATCAAAGCACATTGAAGCAAGATATCACGTAATCGAGAGATTGGGGAGTCTAAGGAAATTTGGATTGAAAAGGTTCATACGGATGACAATTCTGCAGATTTCCTTACAAAGATAGTGTGCCAAGAAGTTCAAGCATTGTTGAACTTGATCAATCTTGTTGATTGATTAAAAGAGGAGCACCTCCTCACTTGAGGTGCAATGAGGCAAGAAGAAGATTGCCAAGGTGAAGACTCTTGAAGATTTCAAGAGCTCTAAGAAGGTTCAAAGATACTGGGGTACAAACGATCAAGACTTGGTTTGACTCACCAAGGTGGAGATTGTTAGGTTTTGGCTCACATTAGTGTCCTTTCTCGTTTAGGATTGTTTTAGGAAAAAAGGGTGCACCAATTCTTCTCCTAAAAGGACTAGGAAAGAATCTTGGTTTCCTAATTCAATTTAGATTAGAAATCCTACAAGTCTATTTGGAATTGTAAAGAAGTCTATTTTCTTATCCCACTTAGAATAGGAATTATAATCTGAAAAGGATATGTAATCAATTAATTCTATGCCTATAAATAGGGTGCAGCAAGGCTTAAATCTTTAAGAGAGAAAACTGTGACAGCCAAGGCAAGAAGAGAGGATTAGTTCTAGGGTTTGCAAAAGTTCTGTAATCTCTATTATTAATCAAAGAGGCGGTGATTTCTCTACCTAGAGAAATCACAACTGGGACGTAGGCAAAAGTTCTGCCGAACCAGTATAATTCTTGTGTGTTTTCTAAGTTTTCAGCACTTTGCGAGTTTAGTCTATTGTCGTTGGATACATTAAAGAACAAGATCTAGTAAGCGGAGGTTTTATTTCAACAGTACCATTGTAATATATATGCGAACTAGAAGGATGTTGGCAGTTAAGATTCTGTTTAGCTTAGATTCAATGTAATGTGGTTTTGTTGTATGTGTCCTGGTTGATAGTGTTAGTATTTTTATTCAGTGGTTGATAGTGTATGTTTCTTGGCTGATAGTGTTTGTTCAAAGTATTTTTATCTTAGATTCAATGCAAGAGCATTGCCACAGAATCCTAAAATTTTGAGTTTCAAATGACGAACAGAAGTTCATGATGAAAATATATGCACATTAAATATGCATACATGCATAAATATATATATGAAGGGTAGTACAATAGACCATACAAAACAACATAGATTGCAGAGTACTTGAAGAAGTTACAACTACAAGTTATAAACAGAAAGTCCCATCACCTGGTTCAAGAAGTTCATTGACTCTTTCACCACTTCCCGGAATCGATCATCATCAAACCACCCAAACTTGGTGAGTCGACATACGAGTTGGATTAAGGACGCAGTCACAAATGGCTGCAACTCAGGTCCTCTAGTGGCCAAATAGTTAATAAGGTAACTCCCTACAACAAATTTCCACATTGTTCACTTTCATACAGTGAAGGTAAAGATGCAAACAACAAGAAGACCAACAAACAGATATAAGTCAGGGAGATTACAAATATCAAGACGAAGCTGCAGAGCAAGGCTATGGTCAGTGACTTGCTTCAACAAACTAGAACTAGCTAGCATCAACGCGTACGGAGTCACGGCATTGTCCAGGATGTATTGGCACTGTGAAATGTATTCGATGTTCACAGAAAAGCATTTGAGAGTGTTCTCAGCGTGGGCTCGTTCAACAGAGTCCTGCGAATTGTACAGCCTCTCACACAAAGCCTCCAGTTGCCTTAACCCTTCCATCGCTTCAAAAATCCTATCATCAACGCTAGGTTCAGATTCTCAGCCCAAGAAATTAAAAAAAGTAATCAAAACACATACACAAAATAGTAGCAGCATCTACTTTAGCCCAATATCAGTTTCCAAGAGATGAACAGTTCAAATGCCAGAGACAAACAATCATAGGTTTTCTCAGAAACCAAACAGAGCAGCCCAATAAATTTGCAACTAATTTCAAATGAAAAACAAAATGGAAAAGCATTAGTTCTGAATCTGCACAAGTAAAAACAGAAAGAGACGAGCATCGCGGCATTGTAGAAGCCATGCAAATGATCCTAGGAGATTGAAATTCACAGTAGAACAATCTCCCAAGACAGTGCCAGAAGGCGGTTGTACCTTTTGCTGTGGATCTGAGATCGAAACCCTAGCGCCCAGTGGTCCTAATGTTGCATTGAAAATGAAAATTTCGACCGCACAAATATTTATTGGGATTCTTTTGGTGTTGGTATTGGATTTTCTTTATGCCCTGGTGCCTTGTGAAAGGAGTCTACAATGGCGAGCAAGCGATAGAGTGCACAAATGTGAGTTTTTCTTTCTTTTTCTATAGAGACGGGCCCCTTAAATTTAGACACGGCACGCACCAATTAATATCAGTCTAGCTTGGAGAGGATCCAAAATCCCATTTTGACGCCATAAAATTAAATAAAAAACAATTTTATTAGGTTGATTAACAACAACAAAAATCAAATCAAATGGGGAAGATGCAATGGACTTGTAAAAGGGTTGTTTGGTATAAAATTTAAGAGTAGTGTTCTTTTGGTCACCTAGTGACCAAGGAATCCGTGGTCACCCACTTTTGGATTTAAATTTAAAGGTCCACCTACTTTTGCATTCCTTTTGAGAAACTCTATTGGACCGTTGGATTTAAATCCAACGATGGGTGACCACGGATCCTTGATCACTAGGTGAACAATAGATCACTACTCTAAAATTTAAATACCATTTACGATTTTAGAAACTAATGGAATAGGTTTTGAGAATAGAATTCGTGTGTGTTAATGTATTTTTCCAAATATGGTTTTCCTTGTATGTTGTTACTAAATCTACCCACGTTATTAGCTTCTTTTTGCTCTCGTGATTTTGTGCCACTTATTGGGCTTTTAGTTGGTTTAACGTTATTTCAATGATCGCACACCATTAAATTTTCTAGTTTAATTAAATAGAACTGTTTTTCTTCACTAAGTTTGTTTTTCGTTTACTTTAAAGTTATGCACTTTTGAAATATAATTTTTTTTTATGAAATAAAGTTTAGGGGGAGATTGGCTACTCTCACCACCAGCGTCAGGGCAGACCCACAATATCGAGCCGAAAGGACTTACGCATGGCACCCAACTGCCAACTGTCACTAGTATGGATTTATGTAAGAATTTATTTTGAAATATAATTCAAGTTTGGTAATTTAGTTTCTAAATCATATGGTTTTTTTTAGATTGAGCTGATTTAGCCCTTAAACTTGTACTTAACTTTCAATTTACCTCTATCTTTGCTTTTATAAAATTAAGGCTATCAATTTTTTTTTAGCCAATTTCCCACTACCATTAATTTTCCTCCAATTTGCAGATAAAAATATCATGTGCAAAGCATGTGAAAGCATTTAAGGGCAATTTGGTCATTTTGCACCTTAAAATAATTACAAATTTGAGAAAAAAAATTTAAAGCAAAAAACTAAAAATTATAATAATTAAAAAATGGGTTAACGACATATTACAACATCCACCTCATTCCCCTTGGCCCCTTCCCAGACATCTCCCTTCTCTACACCCACCCTCCTCATCGAACCCTCCCTTCCAGAACTTCTCAACACCCCAGCCTGACACAACCCACACACCTCGTCCTCCTTGTTACCATGTTTTTTGCATAGCACTTGCTTGAGAAATAGCCAAGTAGCCGATTTGGGTCACTAGAGCTTTGGCCAGGTTGAGGTTATTATGTTGTAAGGCTTCAGTGAAGGCCATGAGACCGGAACGATTCGGACCCTGTTCTCTTGTGAGTCGGCTAAGAGGGCTGGGTGAGTTGATTACTTGGTGGTGGGGAGGGAGAGGGGTTGTGGTCAAATTACGAAACCAGGATTTCAAGCTCAATTTTCACCCCCGAGGAATTTCAGGTAAGTTCAAGAATTAAAGTTCTTCTACTCGTTGAGATCTTCCAGAGGGCATAGGTCTTGACCAGCAATTCTAAGATTTGTTCATCGCCATAAAACTCTCCAAACCACCGCCGTTGGTGGCAGCACGTGGGGAAATGTTTGTGTCGGAGTCCTTGATGTAGTTTGTTTTCCCAATATGAAGTTTCTTTTCTTTTGTTACATTGGAGGAAAGAAGGTTACATGGGGAAGGGGGAACCCATTAGCAGTGTTGATCGTTCGATCCGTTGGTGGTGCAGGTACACTTGCCTCGCAACCTGCACGCTGATAGTAACTGTGAGAATAGGGACAGATTGGGTAGATCCCAGTTGAACCCACTCCGATGGCTAAGTTAGTAATGCTTTTAAAAGCATCTACAATCATACTCTTTATTTTTTAGTTAAATTTTAGCTAAAAATATGTCAAAGTTATTTTATGAGTTCTCAATAAAATTGAAACTTCAATCATGCTCTCTAGTTTAGGGAGTCATAAATGCTATAACTTTTTTTTAATTGGTCAATCTCTATTAAAAAATAATATAAAAAATAGTTAACATTAATTAAAGGTTTGAAATACTCATTAAATAAAGCAGTATTAAATTATAGGGAGTCACTAGGAGTTATTTCTCTCTCCTCATATTTAGGAGCTCCTAGAAGCCCTTCTATTTTAGGAGGTGGATAAAGAACATGGTTATAGTTGTATTTTTCCAATTCCTCCCTAAAATTTGTCTAAGGAAGTGATTTAGGAAGCTCATTGTGAATGCTCTAATGGAGAGGGAGTGAAGAGGTTCTAGATATAGAGAGGTGTTATTATCCTTGTCCTGATGTAGGTGAAGGGTATTTATAAGGGAAGAAAGAGGGATCATTCCCTGTCTTATTGTTCATAAAATATCTTATGCCTCTCTTCCATTGGGAAGGAGGTTGATTCGCATTCAATGCTCCCTTTCCATCACCATGCTGGTTACCAAGGGCCGAATAACGAGGCGACACTTGGCATGGATGTGAAGCACAATTGAATGCCCCATTTCCATCACCACGCTGGTTGCCAGGGTTTTGTGTAGCATGGTGACACCTCATCTCAGATGTGAAGTGCAATAAATGATCCCCTTCTGTCTTAGCAAGGTATGCGAAGTGATTGACTTGACAGGGGCTCTGGTACGGCCAGTGTGTTTATTGCCTTCGGTTGAGTGGTATCCAGGCGGTCGGGTCGGTGTACAAGCGTCCGACCACAATCTCTGCTCGCTATCTTCCGACCAGGAGGTTTTACTCAGACTCGAAGTCGATCTTGGTCGGGTGAGTAAGGTGATGACCTGGTCCTATTCAGCCACGTGATGCCCTCTAATAGACTTGGCTCATGGTGATGATATGGACTATCAACAAGCAGTTTCTTTTCATTTGATACTACTAACATTAATTCCCAACACCCAAATATAGTTAATGATATAACCATTTTTTTTTCTAAGTAAAAAGCATGCAAATTTTATTGGTCTGATTCGGGCCTAGCCCTATGCGAAGTGCAGGTGGTGGTGGAGTTGGATGTGGAGGTGAAGGTGGTGTCATTTTTAAAAACTAATGATGGTATTTTGGGAATTAAAAAAATTCATTAAAGGCTCATCTCTCTGCTTCTTTTGAAATCAGCTTTGAAAAGCAATCAAAAGGCCACTATTTTTCAAATAATCGGGATATTTTATTTTTACCAAATACCTTAAATTGCTTAACTTTAAAGTGAAGCAGACTTTTGGCGAAAAAAAAAAAGCAATCCCAAACAGGCCATAATATTGAACCCTAAACCAAATATGACAAAAGAATACCAAACACTAGTTACCATTCAAACGATTGTATACAATCTTCACAACAGACCCAACTTCCCATCTAGATTTTGCCTCACGCCCGTTGAAATTCCAAGCCTGCAGGTCAAAACATGTGGCGAATGAAACATTCAACGCATTAAGCAAATTTTTTTCTTCCATTTATTTGGGGATAGCTTAGTTGAGCTGGAGCAAATTTCTTCACTGCGCTAAGCCTTATAGATCAAGATGAGAATATATACAAGGGAAAGTATCTTAGTCCAAAATGTAATATCTCTAAACATACAAGCAAACAAAGGCTTAGGGCAGCCCCACCACCATCAGCCTCATAAACCATGTAAATCCCCACCCTTCAGCTCCACAGACCTTGTATTCTAGTAAATCCGACAGCAAGGTAGAGCTTATTGTTTTGAAATAAGAAATACAGACTGACCTTTATGTCTCCTTGATATCCTGCGCTTATCATTAGAGTATTTGTCGAATCACAAGCAATTCCAACCACTTCCCCATCATGGGCAAAGCTTCTTCTTGTTGACATGTCTACATAACTGCCTCGGCTCATTCCTGACTGAAGGTTGAAGCGCTCAATCCCAACCATCTGCTGTCCCCAGTATGGCGAAATTGCCCCATGCACTGATGGCACAGGCCTATGCCTGTCACCAACAAAATACAACTATTCATTAATATTGCAGACTGTTTGAAAAGGATGGTGTACTACGGAAGTGGTTTTACACAAGTCTTTACGGTTGCACATCAAATAGTCATCAGAACTGGGTCTTTTTGTCAAGGCTATTGTTATCTTATAGATTGAAAATCATCAGGAATCATATGAATCCAAGCAGAAATTGCCAATTTGATTATTAAACGTTGTAAAAATTGTAGAATTCTAAGTAATGAGCTGATTAATATAAGCCTAGAGTGTTAATTGTGTATGCACTTAGTCTTAGAAAATGACAAGTGTAAGGCTCTGATATGTAAGGCTGAAATAAGCCACACGTAGTGATCCTAGAATATAGTGAGATGAATGGTTGAGATGCACTGTAGCTTGTGTGTATCCAGCTAAGACTAACGGTCATGTAGTACATGCTTTGTGTGCTCATTCTCAGAAAAGAATATAAACATTCTCTCTCTGCCCGATTTTGCAGAGCAGTGATTATACCCATATTCTCTTCTTCATTTCTTTAGCCCGAGCTATGAAAAGAATCTAATAGCTTATTCATCCCACCAGCCCGATTAATCAAAATAACACTAACATGGCCTCAGAGCCAGGTTGGGTCGATTGAATCTGGGCGTTTTCAAAACTGTGAAATCGAGCTACATCTGAGCTCAATTGAAATCTGAATCAAGCTGGTTTTTTGGTTATCTGAGATTAGCAATGTTTGGATCTGGAAGTTCAGAACTAAGAACTCCAATCTTCTCCGATGAGAACTACGAGTTCTGGAGAATCAAGATGGTAACCATCTTCAAGTCATATGGGTTGTGGAATCTGGTTGAAAAGGGAATTTCAATCTCTGATTCGAAGAAGAAGAAGACCGAAGAAGCTTCAGAAGATGACAATGATGAAAAAATGGCCGCCATCTTCATGAAGGATGCAAAGGCTCTGGGCATCATTCAAAATGCTGTTTCTGACTAAATCTTCCTTCGCATTGCTAATGCCGACTCTACTAAGATGGCATGGGAGCTGCTGTATGGAGAGTATCATGGTGGTGACCATGTCAGATCGGTAAAGCTTCAAAACCTTAGACGTGAGTTTGAATACACTAGGATGCATGAAAATGATACATTCTGGAAGTGAATAGTAAATTCGGATAAATAGTGTTGTATGAATAGCACTCATGAAAAGTGACTTCCCGAAATGAATAGTAAATGACTTATACTACGTATGTTTGGTGAATAGTGTTTTGGGTGAATAGTAACTCCGGTGAAAGTTAGCCAGAATAGTGGCTATGGTGGAGGAGAGGGAGAGAAATGGAGGAAGAGATTTCTGAAGGTGTGAGGAAGAAGAAAATTTGAGGCGTATTTATAGAATTCCCCGATGGCTAGATATTTTTGAATATTTAATTCAATGGTTTAGGTAAAAAATTTGAGTTTGGATCCAGTTTGGGAAGTTACATGATAGCTTAAAGATGGATGGTCCAGATGCATTCCCAACAACCAATACAAAGGCCTAGATCAAGTCAAAAGTCTTTGTTTTTGGTCAACGGTCAAGATCTATTCTAGAATAAAATCAATGGCTTAGATTGAATGAGCTCACAGAATAGTACTATAGACCCTAGTCAACCTATGAATTGTAGTCTAAGTCAAAGTCTTCAAAGTCTTCCAACCAATCAAGTGTTGCCATGTGGTAGATGAGATGTTCCATCCAAACATATGCTGCCATGTGGATATTCCAATTTTAATTTCCTATTTTTCAACTTCGAAAATTCACTAAAAATACGTCCGAGTTCCGAAAAATTATCCTAAAATTACCACAAACTCGTATCGACGTCTAATATTTTTCTATGAAGTCACAACATCAAAATTCTAACTTCATATTTTTCGGAATTATGTTATTCTCAAACATAATGACAATGTTACTTGAAAAAAAATGTCACTTATCTCAAAATAGACCGCACAATTTTTCCTGTGCGCGTAAAAATATTCTGGAATTTTTCAAGGTGTCACACATTGACTCTAGTCCGATAGCCTCTAACTTCGTCGCACGACAAGTCCAATCCGTTGCCTCTGACTTCGTCACTAGAGTTTCTGATCACCTATGGTCCGAACCGTTGGCCTTGAATCACCGTCAGATTATATGGTATTTCCATCCTCCTCATTTATCAATTCTCTACTTGTTTATTTGTGAATTTCGGAATCAATTTTGAGATTTAAATTAAAATTTGCGGTAATGATTTGTTTGGTGAAAGGGATATGGAGTCGCTAGTTGTGCTTATGCCATCCTTTTTTTTTTCTTTTGATTTAATTGTGTTTTGATTGAAGCAGAAGGAGATAAGAAGGTGCTTTTTTTTAGTATGGGATGTATGTGTGATGAGAGAGAGAGAGAGAGAGAGAGAGAGAGAGAGAGAGAGAGAGAGGTGATATGAATTGGGATTGTTTCAAGGTTGACAATACTTCTTGAGTTGAAATTGAATCATTTGAATCCATTCAATCCCATTTTCCTGTTTTTGTGATTTCTTTCTTCCTCTTCTTCTACTTTACTTCTGCAGAATCCATGTCTAGTTTTTGTTTACTTTAGCTAGTCCTAATCTTGCAGAAACTGAGGGCTACTTGATGCCTAGACTTTGGTTTTGTTTATTTGTTGTTGGTTAGGTCTTTAAACTCAGTACTGGGTGGTGAACAGATGTAAAAAATTATTCAAAATTTCCTCCTTATTTTTATTTGCTTTTCTTGGTCTTAATATAGCAGCCTTCGAGGGCAATAGTTGTATATGTGATGATTTTTCCTAATTTTGGAATTGTCACATGCCGATTGGTTTTCTTGGCATACTGGTGTCGTTGGTCCATTAATTTGCCATTGGTGTCTTTTTTTTTACCCTAAATTTCCAGTTTTTTGAAGCCTCCCTCTCCCTGAATGTTCTCCCTTATTTGGTTTTTTGATTATTCTGGTTAAACCAGCTTTTTGTTTTTTTTTTCTAGAACCACAAAGATGCCTAGCTTTTGGTTGGTCTTACTCGTTATTTACTTTGGCTAACTGGTTCTTGTGACATGTTGGTTTTGGCTTTGTATATGGTTTGTTTGCTCTACTTCGTTTGGTAGGTCTTAAATCATTTTGTTCAATGTGATAAACTTAGAAAAATCTGTCCTTTTCTAAGTGGCTTTAATTGGGATGGCGGGAGATTCATGATAACAGTTCTTTTATGTGGACTGATGTTTCAAAGAGTTCGTCCTCAGCTGCACTGAACTTCTTCTTGAGATCCTTGTAGTTCCAAAGAGTTGTAGTGTACTCTGCCAATAGAATCCTTTTTCTCTCCTCCATTCCATTCAAAAACAATTTCTGCCAGTCTGGTTCATCTTCCTTCCTTGTTGCTTGTTCATTTGGTTCCATACTGAGAAGATTATCCGGAGTCTGCACGGAAGTTTGCTTGTCACCTTTGTCCAGACGTTTCTTACCTTCGTTATTTATTTCCATGGATTGACAAACATCTTCTCCTTGATTGCCTGCAGTACGGAGAACATCTGTAGCTACTTGATTCTAATGTCAAGTTTTCCTTTTCTTCATTTTTGCACCAAAGAGATACAAGTTTCTCAGCTACTATATTAAAAGTGACAACATAATATGAAATTTCTAAGGTTTAATTTTGACCATAATATGTTATCTTTTGAGGTGGCCATTGTGAAACTCCCACATCGACAATCCCCACTCCTATAAAGGGGTTTATAAACAAAGTACTATGATGGTTTCGTAAGTGAGGTTAACATTAGAGAGTTAGGCTAATGGGCATGACTATAGGCTCGGCTTTGAATTTGGCTTTCATTCATAAAAATTATATTAATCAAAGACCTGGGCCTTGGGGCTCGCATTGGGGAAATTTAATTAAGACACCCAAATGAAAATAAGTAATTTATTTTTTTTGTTTTTGCACAACAAAATTGAATGAGTAACATATTTAAATATTCGCTAAAGAAATAATAATTAACACATAATTACTAATTAAAGTAATTCAAAAAGGATAAGATATTACTTCATCACATATATTAAATTAAAGAAGTTGGCCAAAAAACAAAAGTAAAGCAACTAATTTTATATTTTTAAAATTTAAAAAAACCAAAAAACCTATCCCGACGAAATTTTGTCGGGACATGTCTAATCAGTCAAAAGCTTGCCGGCTTAGGCCTATGCCGACGAAACTTTGTCGGGACAGATGTTTTCCATTTACAGGGTTTAGTCGTGCGGCTACACTTTGAAATATTCTATTTTGAGGTACAGCCGTACGGCTATACTTTAAGATATTCTATTTCGGGGTATAGCCCTTCGGCTATACAGTTAGGACATTATATTTAGAGTATAGCCGTGCGGCTATACTTGTAACATATTCTATTTTGGAGTATAGCCGTGCGGCTGTACTGTTAAAATATTATATTTTTGAATATATTATGTTTTAATTACATTTATTTATTTAATGAGGAATTAGTATTTAAATCTTTTAATTAATTTCATAAAAACTACTTAATAAATACTAGTTAATTATATACAAATATCTTAAATAATTTGTGGAATTTAAAATTAATTTCAAAATAGTTTCAATTATTTAAAAATTCTAGAAAATTATTTAGTATCCTGAAAATTGAATTTTAGTCTCCAAACCCTAAATCCAAGTCTCGAACCAAAAACTAAAGCTTTCGAACTTATCCGAACTTGTTCCGTAACAGTTTGCAAGCCTCGAACCCTAATTGTAAACCTACTGTAGGGCACTTAGGACTCGATTAGGCTTGAATAATCATGTAACACGTAATATTTAATCATAAAAAAAGATGGGAATTGGGCTTTGGGGGAATTTAATTAAGACACCCAAATGAAAATAAGTAATTTATTTTTTCCTTTTTGCACAACAAAATTGAATGAATAACATATTTAAATATTCGCTAAAGAAATAATAATTAACACATAATTACTAATTAAAGTAATTCAAAAAGAATAAGATATTACTTCATCACATAGATTAAATTAAAGAAGTTGGCCAAAAAACAAAAGTAAAGTAACTAATTTTATATTTTTAAAAGCTTGCCGGCTTAGGCCTATGCCTATGCCGACGAAACTTTGTCGGGACAAATGTTTCCCATTTACAGGGTTTAGCCGTGCGGCTATACTTTGAAATATTCTATTTTGAGGTACAGCCGTACGGCTATACTTTAAGATATTCTATTTTGGGGTATAGCCGTGCGGCTATACTGTTAGGACATTATATTTAGAGTATAGCCCCACGGCTATACTGGTAACATATTCTATTTTGGAGTATAGCCGTGCGGCTGTACCGTTAAAATATTATATTTTTAAATATATTATGTTTCAATTACGTTTATTTATTTAATGAGGAATTAGTATTTAAATCTTTTAATTAATTTCATAAAAACTACTTAATAAATACTAGTTAATTATATTCAAATATCTTAAATAATTTGTGGAATTTAAAATTAATTTTAAAATATTTTCAATTATTTAAAAAATCTAGAAAATTATTTAGTATCCTGAAAATTGAATTTTAGTCTCCAAACCCTAAATCCAAGTCTCGAACCAAAAACTAAAGCTTACGAACTTATCCGAACTTGTTCCGTAACCGTTTGCAAGCCTCGAACCCTAATTGTAAACCTACTGTACGGCACTTAGGACTCGATTAGGCTTGGATAATCATGTAACACATAATATTTAATCATAAAAAAGATGGGAATTGTGCTTTGGGGGAATTTAATTAAGACACCCAAATGAAAATAAGTAATTTATTTTTTCCTTTTTGCACAACAAAATTGAATGAATAACATATTTAAATATTCGCTAAAGAAATAATAATTAACACATAATTACTAATTAAATTAATTAAAAAAGAATAAGATATTACTTCATCACATAGATTAAATTAAAGAAGTTGGCCAAAAAACAAAAGCAAAGCAACTAATTTTATATTTTTAAAAGCTTGCCGGCTTAGGCCTATGCCGACGAAACTTTGTCGGGACAGATGTTTCCCATTTACAGGGTTTAGCCGTTCGGCTATACTTTGAAATATTCTATTTTGAGGTACAGCCGTACGGCTATACTTTAAGATATTCTATTTCGGGGTATAGCCGTGCGGCTGTACTGTTAAAATATTATATTTTTGAATATAATATGTTTTAATTACGTTTATTTATTTAATGAGGAATTAGTATTTAAATCTTTTAATTAATTTCATAAAAACTACTTAATAAATACTAATTAATTATATTCAAATATCTTAAATAATTTGTGGAATTAAAATTTTTTTTTAAAATAGTTTCAATTATTTAAAAATTCTAGAAAATTATTTAGTATCCTGAAAATTGAATTTTAGTCTCCAAACCCTAAATCCAAGTCTCGAACCAAAAACTAAATTTTTTGAACTTATTCGAACTTGTTCTGTAACCGTTCGCAAGCCTCGAACCCTAATTGTAAACCTACTATAGGGCACTTAGGACTCGATTAGGCTTGTATAATCATGTAACACATAATATTTAATCATAAAAAAGATGGGAATTGGGCTCTGAGGAAATTTAATTAAGAGACCCAAATGAAAATTAGTAATTTATTTTTTCGTTTTTGCACAACAAAATTGAATGAGTAACATATTTAAATATTCACTAAAGAAATAATAATTAACACATAATTAATATTTAAAGTAATTCAAAAGGACTAAGATATTACTTAATCACATATATTAAATTAAAGAAGTTGGCCAAAAAACAAAAGTAAAGCAACTAATTCTTTGGTTAAGATTGAAATAATCTTCTGTACAATCTAGTAAAGGTGATTTTTAAGCTCAGTGAAAAAGGCCTCTAATATGTGGGCTTCAATTCCACGCATGCAAATCTGGCAAAGCAAGAGTTTGGGCATACGGAAAAGAATTCAATGGTTATCTACAAGTTTAAATTTGACTCTTAAGAATTTTAAAAAGAAAATGTTTCAACACAAACAAATTCAAATTCAAATTCAAATTCAAATTTAAATATCCGAACTTGTTCCGTAACAGTTTGCAAGCCTCGAACCCTAATTGTAAACCTACTGTAGGGCACTTAGGACTCGATTAGGCTTGGATAATCATGTAACACATAATATTTAATCATAAAAAAGATGGGAATTGGGCTTTGGGGGAATTTAATTAAGACACCCAAATGAAAATAAGTAATTTATTTTTTCCTTTTTGCACAACAAAATTGAATGAGTAACATATTTAAATATTCACTAAAGAAATAATAATTAACACATAATTAATATTTAAATTAATTAAAAAAGAATAAGATATTACTTCATCACATAGATTAAATTAAAGAAGTTGGCCAAAAAACAAAAGTAAAGCAACTAATTTTATATTTTTAAAAGCTTGCCGGCTTAGGCCTATGCCGACGAAACTTTGTCGGGACAGATGTTTCCCATTTACAGGGTTTAGCCGTGCGGCTATACTTTGAAATATTCTATTTTGAGGTACAGCCGTACGGCTATACTTTAAGATATTCTATTTTGGGGTATAGCCGTGCGGCTATACTGTTAGGATATTATATTTAGAGTATAGCCGCACGGCTATACGGGTAACATATTCTATTTTGGATTATAGCCGTGCGGCTGTACTGTTAAAATATTATATTTTTGAATATATTATGTTTTAATTAATTTTATTTATTTAATGAGGAATTAGTATTTAAATCTTTTAATTAATTTCATAAAAACTACTTAATAAATACTAGTTAATTATATTCAAATATCTTAAATAATTTGTGGAATTTAAAATTAATTTTAAAATAGTTTCAATTATTTAAAAAATCTAGAAAATTATTTATTATCCTGAAAATTGAATTTTAGTCTCCAAACCCTAAATCCAAGTCTCGAACCAAAAACTAAAGCTTTCGAACTTATTCGAACTTGTTTCGTAACAGTTTGCAAGCCTCGAACCCTAATTGTAAACCTACTGTAGGGCACTTAGGACTCGATTAGGCTTGAATAATCATGTAACACGTAATATTTAATCATAAAAAAAGATGGGAATTGGGCTTTGGGGGAATTTAATTAAGACACCCAAATGAAAATAAGTAATTTATTTTTTCCTTTTTGCACAACAAAATAGAATGAATAACATATTTAAATATTCGCTAAAGAAATAATAATTAACACATAATTACTAATTAAAGTAATTCAAAAAGAATAAGATATTACTTCATCACATAGATTAAATTAAAGAAGTTGGCCAAAAAACAAAAGTAAAGTAACTAATTTTATATTTTTAAAAGCTTGCCGGCTTAGGCCTATGCCTATGCCGACGAAACTTTGTCGGGACAGATGTTTCCCATTTACAGGGTTTAGCCGTGCGGCTAAACTTTGAAATATTCTATTTTGAGGTACAGCCGTACGGCTATACTTTAAGATATTCTATTTTGGGGTATAGCCGTGCGGCTATACTGTTAGGACATTATATAACTGTTAGGACATTATATAAGGCCAAACAGAGAACTTATATGCAGAGGTTTTCCATGGAGGAGTATCATTATCATAACAAGTCAATGGGGCTTTCGAATGGGGATACAAGGAGCAAATGTGGTTCTGATCCATACCCTCCAATATCTATGGGCAGAGTTGAATGGGGAGGATATTAATGAAAGTAGGGCTACTAAGTAAGAATTGCTTTCATGATTTCAACAGCTTGTTGTCCTATTAATTTCCATATTGTTCAAATTACACAAAGATTTGCTTCAAACGATTACTGATACAGAACCAAAACAAGTTTCCGGAGAAGTGGTTGTGGTTATATAGACAAGTATAGATTTTTGGAGAGTGAGTTATTACAGAATTCAGAATTCAGTAACATGTGCAACTTCCATGTTTGATTTAATGAGTGTGTTGTCAATTGCATCTAAGGATTTCATAAGACTTGGGTTTGTTATATGTAATGTTGTAGTTTCAGCTGAAGTATGATTGTTTTCTATAGGTTTGAAATGCAGTCCAGAAATGAAACTGCACTAGCTCAAATTCAATGATTGAAAGTGTTAGAGTGAGTGGTTCAGATTGATTGTCACAAGAATTACATTTTCAAAAATAATTGACAACATGTAGAGTGATTGAGTTGTCATATAAAAGATCCCTTGAGCCTTCTACTTTCCCATATCAAATGGCACCAAATGTGAGAGCCCTTGTTTTTCTTTCTGTAATTTGGATAAGTTATGGCTGGAATATGCCTAGTTTTAGTGAGAAATTTAATGCTTGGCAAGGACTCCAGATGCTTGCTATAGCCATACCACCCCACTTGCAAAAAGACAAATACTAGAAAGGGTGTTGTTGAATTCACTGTTTTTTTTAAAAAAAACCCAACAGGATTTCTTATCTGGGTTTTTTTTTTCAATTTTCTTTTCTGTTCTTTGTTTTTCTCTGAAAAGGCCCTACTTGACTTTGTAAAGCTCAGCTTTATAATTGGACATATGATTGTCCTTTCAATCCTGTTTAGAAAAGATTAAATACATGAAAATTAATCTCTTAACTCCACTTAGGGAACATGAACAAATTATATATGCATATGTGGGCAGCACCATGATGGCCCTAAATTAACTTCTGAACTCCACTGGGGGAACATGAACAATTATGCATATGTGGGTATCACCATTGCCAAAAAGCCAAAAAATAAAATAAAAATTGGTGCCACCGTTATTACTAATATAATAACCAGATGGTAAACATATAAATAAATTAACAATATGGTCCCTTCATTCACACCCTGCAGAAATATTGTGAAAAAGTAAATCATTACCTTCAAATAATGAAAATCAGATGAGAAAAGCTTTTGCTGGGCAGTTTCTGTCACTTAACGGCCACGATCGACATAATAATCTAGTTAAACGATGATATGTGTTTAAGAAATCAAACTGGCCATCAAAATTGGACATATAATATTTTTTTATTGACTTAGATTTTTCTCCAAGCATAGAGAATTAATTACAATTGAAAAAAAACAATAGTTACATGAAGACAGTAGTTTTGATCAAAATAGACCAGGCTGTGATGAAATGGTTCATAGGTCAACTTCACAAGTGAGGACACATACTTAGAAGTTTTCGACAGTATCTCCAATTCGTTAAAGTTTGACTTCTCTCAACATGCATGGCCACCAAAAGCTGTGAAATTTTGTTGATGTCATTTGATGTGGATTCTCTGCAAGTGAAATTGGAAAGCAACAAAGTATGGCCAACGTTTCTTCAATTGTGAGTAAATACGTAAACTTTCTTTCATGGGGTGGGGGGGTTTATTTTTCTTGCAAATCCCTTTAATTTTTTTTGTGTCATTTTTTCTGGCCTACAGTCCTTCTGATTGATTCCAGAAGAATTCAAAACCACTTTGGTTTGCAAATTTTGCAAATCAAATGAAAAGCTGATTTGTCTTTGGTTTACATTCAATCATTCATACAGTTTTCAACTCCTTTATGCATTTCATAAAAAGAATACAGCTATGTGTCAACTTGTGTATATGGGTCCAATCCAATATTTGCATCATGTTTTGGTCGCTACATTTTGCAACATGAAAATTTTGATGAGATTTGCAGGTTAAAAGTTATCTTTCCAACCCCAAAAAAACTGGGATCTTCTAGCCAATCCAAGCACTTGTGTTTGCAAAGTTTGATTTCAGCCTCTGATTGTATGTGGTTGTTACTTACTTGTATCCTATCATATATAGAACCTAGAGTGGATTGAAAGGACAGTATATATTGGAGCTTTCATTAACTTAACCAAGCATTATGTGTTTGAAGTTTAAACCTTGCTTGACATACTTGACTCTTATATCCTTTTCCTTTTCTATCTTTTCTGTCTTTCAGAATTTTAGAGGTTATGTTGCAAACACAACATATAGAAGAGGAAAAGGTATATAAAAGAGAAAAACTTGTATATCACGGGGATATCAGTTAATTAACTCGCTATTCTTCTCCTAATCAAGAAGAATGGATGTCAATAAACTAGAAAGGAAGGGGGGTTGGTGGTAATAACAAGAGGATTCAGATTCTAACGGATTTGAAACATATTTTGAGGCTAGAAGCAGTGACTTGACAGTTCTTGAAAATAAAAGAACTGTGATTGAGGTGAGTTGATTGATTATGAGTACCTTGATTATACAAGGATTGTGGTGTGCTAATGAAAGTGTATGTGATTGTATATTATGTGAAAAATGACATATTTATACTGTTGGTTATGGTTTACTCATGCGAGCTTTAGAAAGCTTACTGGGTTTGTTGGTGATGAACCCGGTACATTATTCAACGGTGTAGAAGCTAATCCTGTAGGTAATGGGAATGCATGATTTCGTCAAGAGAAGAAAGCAAGAGGTGTACTTTAAGTGTACAAAGTTTGTTTTGAGAGTATTGTTGAGATTAGACTTCCACTGTGTGAAATAAGCTATGAGGAGCAGATTATGTAATATATTGATTGTTCAATTTATTATGTAATATTTGACTTAGAAGAGTTGAGTAAGTATTGACATTGTGGTTCGGAACATGTGGTATTGTAGTATGAAAAAAGAAAAAAAATTTCTTGTATATTTGTTGAAGGTTCTAAGCTTCACGTCCGGATCGGTTTGTTGTAATAACTCAGCAGGTTATTTGGGTTTGAAAATTCGGGCCGTGACAGTGGGAAAGGAGGGGAAGAGATTAGATTTCATTCTCCCTCTTTAAGGTTTTCAATTATCACTTTTTGGCTTCTAAATTATAATTTCAATCGCTCTCATGCTAAGGTCTATCGTGGAAGAGGTTGTAAATAGTGTATTAAAAATCATAAAAATAAATAAATATTAACAGTAATGAAGACTATTAATAGTCGTAAAGAGTGTATTAAAATTTATTTTTAAAAAGTATTAACAATCATAAAGAGAGTGTCAACAATCATAAAATGTGTATTAACAATCAAGAAAAGTGTATTAATATTCAGCTTGGGTTGCGTGATTAGTCCGTATATTAACGAATGTATATTAACAGACATGACTACTCATTGAGTTGCGTGATTGTGTTGTTTTTCTAATTTTGTAAATTATAAGAAGTTCAAAATCTTTTTGTTATGTTGTAAATGGACTTGTGTGTGTTTTAAAATCCATTTCAAGTAGGTTTTCTTTTTTTTTTATATAATTTAAGCTCTTATATGGGCATAATAGTGAAGCTCCCACCACATGCAGTGATCCTTCCAGCAAATGATAATTCGTATCGAGAAAATGATAATTTAAAGGATGTGTCGTTTAGTGAAACACGGAATGCAATCGCATTTCCCTTATAAAATTACAAATCAGTCCCATCAAGTGTGTACGGCATAGGGGGTTTTTTTTCTCTTCACAAGCATTTTCCTTTTGGAAATTCTATGCAAACATTCATAGAAGTGCAGGGTTTTTATAAGCTGTGCTTCCCGCTCTTGCTATTATTGTAATTCACAGTCACAACACAGGACAGTATTCATAAGCATGGTCTCGCTTTTCATGACTGTTATTCGTACAGCTGCGACATATGCCAAACCGGAATCACCCAAGAAAAAAATGCCAACTATTAAACACAAACATTATGAAATTCTGTGGTAACATGAAATTTCTGACAAGCATAAATACATGGAACGTGATTTAATAGCTGGCACCTTCAAGGTTGCGAGAAGAAAATGTCATCGAACAAATTCTGTTTCCAGTTAAGAAGCCTCAGTACAAGAAGGCTAAGCAACTACAAAAAGAACAAACATTACCATGATCCAAGGTAAAACTTCTAGATTAGATTCCAGGGCAAGACTAGGCCAGAGAAAGAGCTAAGCTGTAACTCTTGATCGACCCTTCGCTATTCTTCTAGCAATTACTCTCCGTCCACCCTTGGTTGCCTTGCTGTTCATGTGAATAAATATATGTTAGTCATGCATGGAAAATCTACTGATTACTGGTTTATCTTTCTTGGTCAAGTTGAAACTTGAAAAATATGAGAAAAGAAACTGATAAAATCTTGTCCTCTATAAAAATACGTGTCCTAATAAGCTGATGTGACAGCAAAATTAGCATTACATTTTGATAAGTATACAGGTTCAATGACTTCCACAGTGGTCTGAACAGTTACGGCCAAGGCATACTTCAATGAGAGAACTGAATTGCATCCTGTAGTATGCTAAAACTAATTTTGCCTATCACATAAAAAGATGTAAAATGATCTCAAAATAGTATTGGGAAATCGGGATCCCTTAAATCAATCGCCTTTAACTTTTTTCCTTCATAAACAGATAAACCTTAAATTTTCATTATACATCTACTTGCGCATAACTAAAATCATAATACTAATTCTAAAAAGTAGCCATAGGTTTTCTTTGAGAGAGAGAGAGAGAGAGAGAGAGAGAGAGAGAGAGACCGAGCAAAATCCATGGTTCCTCTTGCGTCGGATGGTACTGGGCTGGAACGTTCGTTTTGGAAATAATAGCATTGGCTCCGATGATGAAGAATCATCTCCTGAGGAATAAAACATATACCATTTAAGCAGGACCAAAAGGAAACAAAATTGGAGTCACTGTCAAATTGCTCTGTACAAGTTGACTATTATCCTGTTGGCATGCCTGGTAGACATTACCTTTACGACAAAGAAGTTTTCTTTTGGGTACTTAAATCATAAGAAGTTGGGCTCCCAGTCTACTATGACAATCATAATTCTAACAGAGGAAGAAATAAAAGAACCTCACAGTGTCAAAAGGCAACAAATATTTTTTTTTTACACAAATCTGTTCTGAACTACACAACTTGACACCAACATGAAAGTAAAATGAAACTTCTTATTTCGTAACCTACTAGAAGAATATACTCTCCATCTACAAGGTTCTCCCAGAAAACATTATATAGCGTAAAAACACTTACTTTTGTCCAGCATTAGCCTAAACCTATAAATCACATCGCATGAAGACCTAGCTAGCATTAGGATTATGAAATGATGTAGATTTGTTGTTCCTATTAAAACTCAAAATCTTAAACATTAGAAACCAATCTACTGAATTTAAGCATAAGTTCATTCTCTATGTGATGGTCATGACAGATGATCAATCTATCATAATCAGAGAGACTAATAATAGTAAACCCCATCTTTAAGATTAGGAACATTACGTTCCCATCATTTTGCCAATAAATGACACAGAAAATATACTTGTGTGCCTAAAAACATAAATATGCCTTACAAAACAAAAGGCTTCCTGCAACATACATTAAGCCTCAAGAACAAAATCCATTAAAATGTTAGAAATCCAATCTTATGAAACTAATTATGTTTCGGATTTCCAACCCATCAAATTTGATCAAATGGGAACCTCTATGTAAGCACAAATCAGATGTATGAGAACTGCCAAATGGAGGGCACGCTTACAAGCTAAATCATTTACAACTCAGAACATAAGGTGTAATACTAGTGATATGTTTATCCTGTTTGAAACTAAACCCGAAATTGATGAACTCAGTCCACACAAAATCAAACAAACAAAACCATTCCTATTCACCATTATGGCTGCTGTGTCTCGAAATTTCTCAACTTAAATGTAAATATTTACAATCTAAATAAAGCTGTCAGCTTTGGACAGTCCTGAAAACGCACAACTCATCAAAACTGCTGATTTTAATATATTTCCCACATTTTCTCAGCAACCAAACAGTCGACGAGTTCAATAGAAAAAAAAAAGTACAAACATTCCGTACAATCCAAAATGAGCATAAACCAATATAGAGAGAGAATGAGAGAGTACCGTCAGGTAAGAAGAACGGGAGATAAGGGAGGCCACAAGGGTACACGAGCCCTTCAGAGGAGACCCATTTCACCGATTCGGCGTCGTTTTGGGGTAAACGGAAGGAGGTGTCGAAGTTTGAAAGAGATGGGAATAGCTTGGGAGTGATTTCGAGGCCATGAGATACAATCTGGTGATTCGAATTCGGGTTCGTGGGGGGCAATGGTTTGGATAAAATCCTGTTCATTAGGGAAGCTCCGGTTCGAATTAGGGTTTTGGACGCCATTTCTTTGAAGAAGATGGAGCTATTCTGCTAATCCTAAGCGGCGACTACAGAGACGGGTTCTTCTACAATGCTACAGTGTATCTATACATCAAACTATTAAGGGTATATATGTCTTTTCAAAATTCACTAAAGTAAAAAAGAAAGAACCGGTGTAGGAGGTAACTAGTTCTTCTCCTATTGTATTTCCTTTTTATTTTATTTTATAAGTTTGAGTAAAAAAAAAAAAAGCATCAGACGAGAAATTGGTATGTTTATTTTAAAATAAATTATTTAATAATTACATTAACTTACCTTTATTAGTAGGAATTAAATTTCTATTATTTTGGGTTGATTTTCTTAAGTGATTGTTGTTGGTAGTTTTAAAGTCTACCAATGTCTCTTTTGATACATTATGCCTATATATATAAAATATAGATAACCAAATAGAAACAGAAAAAATAATAGCCTTCTTTCTCTTCATTCTGATGGAAATATCTCCTTCTTTTACTTTATGTATTTGAGATTCTCAGCAACATAGTAAAAAAGGTGGTTGTATTTGGGTCCTTCCTCAGTGCAAGGAAGAACCTAGAGAAAGGAGATTCTGGGGCTGTTTTACCTGGGGACGTAGTGGCCTTCTCTAAACTACTTGCACAAATTGGGCAGAATTGGGCAGAGCCGCGAAACGTCTTAAAGAGAGTGACTTAGTCCGCGACTCATCCCAAGAATTGTTCATAGCCACGTATTGTATTTTTCGGGTAATATTGTTCTCTTAATTAAATTTATGCACCAACCATCTTAAGACGTTTTTATCTGCCATGGATGTTGTTAATAGTAAGACTTATAGATTCTATGATATAAAGTACCATGTTGTAATTGATTCTAATGATGCCGATTTTTTTTTAAAAGATAAATTTCTTTTTAAATTGAGAAATAGTGGGGGCTCAAGTTTTAGTAATATATCTTTCCCATAAATAATGAGCCTAGAGGTATGGATCTTTTTGAACCAAACTTAGAACCAAGGAAGAGTAAAAAAGAACGAATTGCCAAGGATTTTGGACCTAATTTTCATGTTTATACCTTAGAGCAGGATCCCACCATTCTCCAATCAAATGTTTTTTTTTAAGATGTAGATTTATGGCATTGAGAGCTTTTTAATCATTCATTTGATTTACTTTTGCTTTCACAAGAGCTGATTATATTTTTTATTCTTTTGCTAATACATTGATGGAGGACTCAATGACATTTGAAAGCATTTGTGTATTTTGTAGGTTTAATTGTACAATTCATTTCGTTTCCAGCCATCCTACTAATGGGGTGATAAATATGAAAGCTTTGCGATTCAAATTAATAACATTAATTTTTGGTCAATGGTCCATTAAATGTTGCTATAATGGTTAGTCAATTACTATACGTTGCTAATCTTTGTAATTGATGTTTATTGAATTTTGCCTTTATTCTACTAATGACGGTCTTCGTATGTGAAAGGGATTTTGCCTTTCCTTGCAACTTCTTTTCCTCATCAATCATAAGCTTTACTTTAGAAGTCATTCTTGATTTCCCTGCATACCAACATAATACATATGGATCATTAGATAGCAAAATTTTATACATAAATTACTCAAATGAATAATTTCAAGCCATTGACATAAATCTTTCGTCTTCAGTTTCAGGTATGACCACAATGAACTTTTGTAACATAGAGACTTTGATCGGTTCCAATTACAAGGATTTTCTCACTCCCATTTCTGAAAAGTTTAAACAGTCTGAGAAGGCAGAAACTAGCAGGTAGTTTATTATCTATTTAGTTTTGTATGTATTCTTATAGGTTCCTCATAAATGCCACAAGTCCCAATTTGATATATCACCTAAGTGATTTCAGAGACAATCACAATCACAAAAGACTGTACATCATTGTCAAGGAGGTCTCCACAGGAAACATAAACCCAAAAGAGAAACCCATTAATTTCTCATTCAATCCAAGAAACCCATCAATATCTCTTTCATAACAGTGAAAGCAATCACCCGATATATCTCATTCAATCACAGAAACCCAAAAAAAAACTTTGTGAAACCAATATCAAAACTCACCACCGTGGAGATCGACGATGAACGTAATGTGGGTTCGCGGTGGAAGTCGAAGACTGAGGTGGCGAGTCACAACTGTGGCTTCTATGTGGAGGCCGATGATTGAGGTGGCGAGTCGCGGCAGCTAGGGTCTAGTTCCAAATTTGGGGTTGAACCTTCAGGTTCAAATCAATTGTGAGTTGGAAGATCTAACTAATGGGAGATGGGGTTAGGCGAGATTCGATGGTGGAGGTGGATTTCCTGTGAAGTTTGGCAGAAGGAAGAAGAGGAAGAGGAAGAGAGCAATGACTCAGAAGAGGGACATTTATGAAGGATGCCCAATAAGTGGGCAATAGGCTGTCAATAAGGGGTTTTTATAGGGGGCATTTATGATTGAGTTTCAAAAGGGGGACATTCTTCAAAAAATTAGGCGAGCTGGGGGCAAAGCCGCATATTTCCCAAAATAAATAGAAGAAGAAGGCTCGGGTATTGTAGCGCATAGTAAAAAAAACTTTAAAATTCCCTTTACATCCTTTTCGTGTCTAGACCTTTTCTCTCTCTCGATACAGCTCGGAATTGAGCTTGCCGCCTATCTACGAACTCGTATCAACGAGCTCGACGCAACGGTGCCACTCAATTCCCCAAATTCCTTCCAAAACAAAAAGTGACTAAAGTACCCCTACCCCAAGGAGAAAAAATGTAATTTCATAATTAGATAATATTTTAATTGAGTCGGGATGTTACAGAGGAGGACATGAATAAAAATGATTTATGGGTTGTACAAAAAAAAGGGTGGAAACAATTGAGCCCTTTTGTTTTTCCTTCTTATCACATCAGCTATTCAACAATGGGGATTCGTGTTGATGATGAACTCTTACTCGAAAAGAATGATTTCTCATTGGGTGTAGGTGTAGCAGATTTGTTTTTGTGTAATTATGAATCCAGGCAGGTTCGCGAAACAGGTATTAAGTTGGCCTTCATTGGTTATGGCCAAAATGAATTATGGTTTGCAATTACTTACGTAGAAACTTTAGGTTTTCTCGATTATTAATCAGATATTTGTAACTTGTGGCGCCACCAATTAGATGTTTAGAGTGTTTGAGTTATTATTTAAGATGAAGTGCAAAGCATGGTTATATATTTTTCTTCTTATTTTCTTTGCAAGTTGAATATACACGCACAACCAACTACGAAAAACTAAGAACATAAGAATTTATAGAAGTTCAATAACATGCCTATGTGGTGACTTCCTTGAGAAATTCCACTAGAAGAATAATAATAATTTTTGTTTACATTCAAAACCCTGTTTGCCCCTATTCAAAACCTAGCTCTCTTCTCACACCCTTGCCTCTAAATTGTTTAACATAGCTCTGAAAAGTCCAATTTATACCTATAGGACTTGGGTTACAATACAACTTGAAGTAGGAAACAAAAACCCTACACAATAGGCCAATCCGATACGTTTGTAGGTCTTACCGCCCCCTTGAGTTTTAAAAAAAACCTTCGTCCTCTCTCATCTCATATTTATGAAAAATGAAAATAAAAACCAGGAAATCTCTTCATGACCCCTAAAACCAAGCCTAGTATTTCCAGTTTACATTGGTTCTCTTGGCAATTTAGACAATTTAGACAATACCTTCTCATCTATTTCTCTTCGCTTCTATTGGTGGAAGGCTTTTTATGGACCTTCTTCGAAGATACATAAATTATTTTTGCAGATAGCCTTTATCTTTGTTCTGACACACCGACATACAAAAAAAACCAGAGAGATTGAGTGGAAGGGAAAATAATAAATCAAATAATGGTTTTGTCATCTTAGCCTAGAAGCCTTGTATAAGGAAAGGTAGTGGATGAGATGAAAAGATATGCATTTCTGACAAACATGGCATCATTTGCTTGCCAAGTTGGGGTTAGGGTTGAGACAAAAAACACAGTCCACTTTTTGAAAGAAAAAAAAAGTGAGACGTATGGGATTTTATTTTCAATATAGAAATGAAATAATGCAACATGCTGCTTGCTTCTTATGCTTTGTCATGAAATCAACGCTATCCAATCCCAGCCCTCACTTTCTCTGCCTTCAAATTTATGACCCTCCTCATCCTTTTCTTTTGAGTTATCAAACAGTTGGCTAAGTACAAGGATTGGCGGCTATTATTCATGCATGTTGCTATGTTACGTTTCTTTCTTTTTATTTTAATTTTATTTATCCCATAATATGCACAGAATTGCTGACATAAATGGATGAAATTAGAGTAATGTAATTATTGCAAATATAGCTTAGTCAAGTTGACTGGAGCAGATGAGCTTTCCACTCTCGAAGTCCCTTTTCCGCACTTTAAAATTAGATTAAAGTATAATATTACTTATATAAAAAAAACAAAAAGAATTATATAATTATTTTTTCAATATAATATTATCAAGCACATTGGTTTGTAAAGAGGTGAACTAGTGAAAAATTGACTCACACGTATTAGTAAAATGAAACGCCAATCAAAAGTTGATTTGGTCAAAGGTAGTAGCCAAACAATTGATCCGATTTTGGGGTGTGTTAATGGCACGTCATATTGGAAAAGGAAGGAGTTAAAAGAGAATTTGATAAAAAGATGCAACCCAATTGGAAAGATGGAGATGATGAACAAAATGCAAACCAATTAATGGTGAATGCGTGCTTCAAATTTGTGAAACTTCCACAATTTACACACTATCAAAACCATGAACATTGAAACAATTTTATTGGAAATGACTTTTATCCCACGGAGAAAAAGAAAATGATGTGTTGAAATTTTTTAAAATGTGGTATGTTTGCTTTCCACATGATCTTTGTACATTTTTGCGTGTCTCATAACTTGTAGATAAGTGGTTTCAGGTTTGAACCTCACAATATCTTGGAAGTGTGTGTGTGTGTGAGAAACTCCCCCTTCCCTTTCCTAACTTTGGCTACACACAAAAATTGAAACTTATCGTATGATTATTTATTTATTTAATGCGAAAGTAAGAAATACTGGAATTTAGGAATATGAGAACTAATGAAGTCTAATGGAATCAAAGGAGAAGAACTGTTAATACACATTCATGATAGTAATTGAGTGCTGCTATTTCCACCCCAGTCATATTCCCAACACACCTTATCTTCCCAAAACTCAATCCTATCTTTTCACCCGTCATTATTCCTAAAATACCTCTCTCTCTTTTTTGAGAAAAAATGTTGAATTTCATTCAGTGAGGATGAACTACAAAGCACAAGCATGTAAAGAGTGGCCTCATTAAAACCTTTTCGGAGAAAACCACAAGGGACAAAACTCCGTGGTAGGAAAGAGTACCACACATGTCCAAATAGATAAAGAAAAATAAATCACAGAGAATCCTGAACTAGAGTATCTAGAAGCCAACCCGGAGGCACTCCTGTCCATTCATACCCAGCCGAACCTCCATTTGACGACATAGCAAAATGAGATAGCCTGTCAACCACCCCGTTATAGCAACTCCAGCAGAGAGCCCAGGCAGGGGGGTGGGTCCCACGGGCCTGAGCCCAAAATCGTGGTTCCAGCAGGCTTTGCATGCCCGGGCAGGTAGCGGGCCCCACGCGAACTAGGCAAGCCCGCAGGGGGAGCGAGCCCGAGATCCAAACCGGGGGGTGAGCAGGCACGTTCAAATTTTTTTTACCGTTGGCCTGTGTGACTCGCACGCGCTAACGTTAGCCTTGTGCGCTGGACAATGGTAACATGCCACATGTCGCGTTCTGGTGGCTTCGATCAGTTTTTTTCTCAAATCCAACGGGTGTTGTTATTTTGGGCCAAAAAAATTTGAAAAAAAAAACCAAAAAATTATGCAATTTTTTTCTATAAATACCAACCAATATCCTTCACTTTCAACACCAAATACTCATTCATTTTCTTCTCCTTCTAATATTCTTCACTTTCTACACAAAATTTTCTTCACTTCAAATTTTCATTTTTATTCACCATCTTATGGCATCCTCCATTGAAGCCGGAGTTCCGTGGTCAACCATGGAAGATGTTTTGTTGTGTAAGTCTTGGGTCCACGTTAGTCATTGTCCGATCACGGGCAATGAGATGAAGTTCTCTCATATGTGGAAAAAAATTCATGCAGAATTTTTTGAAAGATCCGGGTCGGCTCGTACGGAAATGGCATTGGCCAGTAGGTGGAAACTTTTGAATAAAGAGTTGGGCAAATGGCTGAGCCTCTGGTTTTATAGAAAAATTTAGGTAGATAGAGATGACCCGTGGCGCGATTTTAAATGGTGAAAATCTTATCTGAAATTTGAAATTTGAAATTCATATGGAATTTATTTGAAATTTGAAATTCAGATGAAATTTGAAACCGAAAATCTTATCCGAAAATTTTATCCAATTATGAGATATGAATTTTATAATAAATATTGACACGTACGAACCCAAAAATCTTATCCGAAAATATTATCAAAATTAATTCTTTAGGTTACAAAAAAAAAAACAAAAAATTAATAGTAGTTGCCCTTTACCATGACAACGGGTGGAAACACACATTACTTTTTGCAAGGGCAGCCACTATTCACGTGAATAGTAGCTGCCCTAGCTCCCTCCCCCCCTCCCCCTTGTCATGGCAAAGGACAAATGGGTGGAGTTGCTTAGCTCCATGGTGAACATACCCCATCGTAATATCTTCAAAACCTTTCAAAAATAACTTGCAATCCTCAATTAGACAACCCAAAGACGACAGATCATGTTGACAAGTAAGCACACTATTAAGCACACATTCGGCATCCCCTTCAATCAAGGATATGCCTATGCGCCCAGCCTGCAGCAAACTTCAAACCCTCCCGTAAAGATAATAGCTCGTCATGCATGGGGTTGGCCACTCCATAAAATAAACCCAGCTAACAAGCAAGAAATACGTTCTATTTTATGTTTCCAAAACTCTAGAATAACAATTCTTCCATCTAATTACGAATTCTTCATGTACCTTGAAGCAATTCAGACTTGATGTGAATAGTTTAAACGAGAGTTTTCTCGCTAGGTGTAACAAAAGTGATTCTCTAATCCACACATGAATTACATTCATGCTTTAATCAACATTTAAGCTTTAGTGATTTTCTATTTCAGAAATAGATTATATTATTTGCATATCAAGAAGTGCTCACACGATAGCTTTCAGTCTAGATCCAACGATCCTAGTCATCCATGTAAGTTCTCTTGTGAGATTCATCTTTACGCTTGACAGGATCAAGGGGTTTAGGGTAGAGCCTTTTAGTTCTCAAGGCATCAAACACATTCTAAACAGATATCACAATACACAAAGATAGGCTTTAGTCATTACATTACCATAATATAATGATTCATCATAATGAACTCCTTAGTTTGTCATAGAAAACCAAATGTAATATCTCTCGTAGAGATTTAGGATGAGTTCTTTACATAAACAAAAGGTAAACACACTCTTCCGTTTCTATCAAAATCCTCAATCATAAGTGTTAGTCAAGAAGTTTCGTTGTCAATCTCAATGAACAAAAGATGAAATCACATAATCGAAATGAAGGCACAAGATATGAATAACAGATCTCATGGAAATATATCACATACTTGAAAACATTTAAATCATCCGACCATAGTCCTTCCACACCTATTCCCACATAAGGAACCACACTTCTCTTTGGATCAAGTAGGGTGTTTCGAACTTGGGTGTCACAAGGGGAAGGGGGAATCCACAACCACTGTGGTAGGAACCCATTGGCTCTGGTTTAACATTTTTATCCACACCAAGACAATAATGATTTTTTTTTGTCTAACACCATTACAATTAGGGGTGGCAATGTCCAACTCGACTCAATACACGACTTGAAATCCGCACGGAAAATTAGCAGGTCAACTAGCACGATTAAGTTTTCGGGTCAACCCGCAACTGACCCATTTATAAACATGTGGATTTCGGCTCAACCCGCAACCCCACTAAAATACCTATGTATCCCGCCAACCCATTTATTTGTTTCTTCTTCATTTTTCTCCATTTTTTAATTTTTTTATATTTCTCTTCCTCAATATTTATACATAGAGAGAGAGAGGCAAAATGCAACAACTATTTTATATAAAAAAAATGCAATTACTTGATTAAATTATCAAAATTTAGAATTTAGAATTTGTTTTTTATTTGTTACAACTTAGCGGGTCAACCCAATATGACCTGAAATTCGCACGAAAAATTAACAGGTCAACCTGTAAATGACACGTTTATTAAATAGGTCTGGTTTGAGTTGAGCATTCTTGACACATTTATTAAATAGGTCAAATTTGAGTTGAGCATTCTTGACACGTATATAATCCTGACACGACATGAATCCGATACGATACGACCCATTGCCAGCCCTAATTACAATCTTTTCTTTTAGTCAAGTACCATTAAAATAAACCATTTTTTTAGTTCACAAGTACCACTAAAATAGTTCAGGGATGAACAATTGGGCTGAAAGAACAATCTGGCCGATGCAAAGATTTGGAAAATAAAAATAAGCACAGTTGCAAGTTGCAACTTATACAAGTACTGTACAATCACTAAAAATAAGTTGTCTTGTGGAGCGCGCGTGGTCTGCAGCCCCAATAGAGCTTTTTCGAATAGCTGAAGGCAAAGTATACTTGTATTTTTTTATTTTTGGTAAATTACTCTCAAGTCAACTTGAGCAAGGTTATAGGTTATTGTCATTATTTTTTTCTTTTATAACAAAAAAAAATATATATTTTTGAGCTTTCATTTCCAATACATCCTTATTTTCTGAAAATAAAAAAATTACATTCCCATCCAAAAAAGATAAATACCTGACCTTATTTTGAAACTTTAATTTGTACCTAATTTATAAAGCCCTTAGTTTCCAAAAACATTTTTGAATGAAAATACTTTTAATGACTAATACTATACAAAATAAATAGGTGAAAATAATGTTTTTTTAATACAAACGATATTGGAGAGAAAGAAATTGAACCTATAACCGTTCATGCATTAGTAAATACTGTTAACCATTGCAAGCCTTTTGTTTAAAACAAAATGCATATTTTTATATAAGGAAAAAGTATACTAAAAGCAAGAAAAATAAACCAACAAATGTTCTAATGGGTTACCCTTTTTTGTCTGATTACCAATTTACCCCTAATTTGTATCAGATTGGGAAGAGCAGAGCGAGCCTTCACAGAATGAGGGAATGTGAGTCAAACTCAAAGTTCATCTGAGAAGAAAGGATATAAAAACATAAAAATAAAAAAATTAAACAAACACAAATATAATAAAAAGAACAATATTAATAAATAAATAAATAAAATTGAGAAAGATAAAATATAATAAAAATAATTGAGAAAGAAAAATAGAAAAAGAAAAGGAAAGGGAAAAGGGGAAGAGAGAGTTTGAGAGAGAGAGAGAGAGAGAGAGAGAGAGAGAGAGTGAGGTGGTAGGGAGAGTCCACAGTCACCTCCTTTATCTCAGCCTAACATCGCTCTGCTGTTGCCATTTCGCTTCTCAATCCCCAATTCTTCTGTATTCACATTCACTCCTTTTCATTTCTCTCTCTTCATCTTTTTTCTTTTTTCTTCTTCCTTTTCAAATATTCAGCTCTTTATCTTTCTCTCTCTGTGTATCTATGCGTGTGTTTGGATCTTTATTTCAACTCTGAGATGTGTTGCTCTCTCTACGCTCGAATCGTCTCCCTCGTCTTTCAAAAATTGCGGTTAGGATCGATCCCAGTTGTGTTTTCTTCATTTTCTCCAGTTTCCAATCTCTGCTTGCGTTTTCTTGAGCTAGGGTTTCCATTTTCCCGATCTATGAATTAGAAACCAGCAATTGAATTGGGTTCAATTCGCATTTGCATGCTCGATCAAGCTCTGAGAATTGCGATTCAGGAGTAATTAGGCTTTTCATTTCGTGAATTTCACTTTCCCGAGCTTATTTTTTTTTCCCTTTTTTGCAATTAACAACGAGCGATGTTCAATTTCGTAGTTCTCATCTGAATTTTTGGATTTTTGTCGCTTTCAGGTGCTCTATTATCTCAATTTTCTCAGGTCTTAGCTCATTTCGTCACCACGCTTGAGCTATCCCATTTTGATTTCATTTTCAATCCCCGTTTCCCATTCTAGAAATTTTCAATTGTTCGCAAAAGGACGTGTCTTTGGGTTTTGGTCTATTTCGCAGCTTCAATCTTGGGATTTTTGTATCTGCTCCATCTTCCTCTGATTCAGGTATGCAAATTTTAAGTTTTCGGTGTATAAATTGAAATCACTTCAGCTGAGAGTTTCAATCTTTATTAAGCATGCCGTAATAAATGTAGGCGTGACTACCTTGCCAATCTACGAAGTGAATTATGTATCGTTACGAGTTCAGTCATGATTTATGGTTGGGATATGGGTTTGTTTTTGTATCAAATAATATGCTGACCCCCTTTCCTTGGTTTATTTGCTTCTGAATGGGGTAAAAAGGATTTAATTCGACCTTGGAATGTTACTCACTGCTTATCCTCTTGTGGGTTTTGAAGATTTGCAGTTCACTGGTCTTAATTACTCATAATTAGTGTTAAATAATAACTGTGTGCACAAGTTAGTAATTTTATGCCATCTTTACCCTTTTTTCCATATTCCCTCTAGTAACTGCTTTTATGATTTTCCTTATTGTTTCTTTCTGTTTATGGATTTTTTTGTGCGTTGTTGGAGGCTTGGGTCGTTTGTATTTATGATATGGAGCAATATTTGGTCTAAACGATTGGAAGTTTGTTTTCTTTTTGTTCTGTTCCATAAATTAATTATTATTGCATGGATCTGGAGTGCATGTATAACAAGTGGATCAAATTTGGCGCTACGGTTCTGTTTATATGTGTTTATTTGTCGTTTTCTTCTCCCTTTTTATTCCAGGTTGTCAACCTACTTTTGCATGGTCTTGGCTCTTCTTAGGGGTTTAGATCACATATTAAGAGATGAGTCGGACAACAAATGAGAGTGAAGATGGAGTGCTGTCCAAGGATCAGATTGAGTCTCCATTGATGGATGAGAGTAACGGAGGAACTGGAAATGGTGGAATTGTTCTAAAGAAAGGGCCGTGGACCTCGGCTGAAGATGCAATATTGGTGGAGTATGTTAAAAAGCACGGGGAGGGAAACTGGAATGCTGTTCAGAAGCACTCAGGCCTATTCCGTTGTGGTAAAAGCTGCCGGCTGCGATGGGCAAATCACCTAAGGCCAAACCTGAAAAAAGGGGCATTTACTCCTGAAGAAGAACATTTGATTGTTGAACTCCATGCCAAGATGGGGAACAAATGGGCACGCATGGCAGCACATGTAAGTACACAGTTTATTTTCTGTCTAAGGCTTAGTTTGGTATTGCTGTGCTTTTAAAAAAAACTGCTTCTGCTGTGCTGCGAGAATAAACAGCTGTGAAGTGAAGCAACTAAGTGTTTGGTAATCTATATTTGTAAAAGTGCTGTGAGTATGAAAAGCAGTATCAAAGTGTTTGGTAAACTTTTTTATAGAAGTGCTGTGAGAGTGTATAATGACAAAAAAAGGTATGATGATAAAAGCTTTTTTTTAAAACTAAAATTATCATTAAAAAATTTTTAAAAAATGTATAATTCAAGTTAACAAATAAAAATTAATGTGCAAACATATAAAAAAAATTACAAAAACAACTCAAAAGTTGCTTTCAGCCGAAAGTTAAAAAACCAACTCAAAAAGTTTCTTTGTTTCTTCCTCTTCACCTTGTTTCTTTCGTCTTCTTCCTAGATATTTTTTTTCTTTCTCCTCTTTTCCTCTTCTTTCCCAGGCCCCCTTTTTTTTTTTTTTCCTCTTCTCCTCCTTTCTCTTTTCTTCTTCCTTCCCCGACTTCTTCCCTTCCCATGTATTTTTTTCTTTCTTCCTTCGCAGGCCTCTTTTTTTTTCCTCTTCTCCTCCTTTCTCTGTTCTTCTTCCCTTCCCATGTAATATTGGGTTGTGTTTTGGTGGAGAAAGCAAGGAAGTTGGGCGTTTGATTTTCTTTTGCTGGAGGAGATAACTTGATCTGGGTGTTGAATTTTTGTGGCTGTGGAGATGATAAAGTGTGGAGCTAAGGTTGGGGGTTTTTGGTTGGAGGGGAAGAAGATCTTATGGGTCTGTAAAATAGGGAGGTGGGTTGGTGGGGTTTTGGGTTGAAATGGTAGCTCTGGCGGATTGAGGAAGGGGAGCAAGTTGCAGAGAGTGGATGAGGCGAGCAATTCATAAAATCCAAGATGAACGACACTTGGGAGGCTCGAACCCGGGATGACGAGGATAAAGCATGTTATTGTTTGAAACAAATAAGGGCAATATGGGCAACTTGAAAGTTTCATTAACTCTTCCGCATGCTTCTCCGCGCAGCAGATTTTAGAAGCAAGTAGGGAGCTGCTTCTTGTTTTCAGCTGTGGATGACAGCAGATTTTAAAATAAGTAGCTTGGATTGGTTTTACCAAACACTCAAACCTCCAAAACTTATTTTCAAAGCTGCTTATTTTTTAAGCGCAGCAACCCCAAACCAAGCCTAAATATGGTTCATACCAAATTCTGTTTCTTTGTATTCTGCCTCAAACTTCATTTTAAATTCACACATATAACATAGGAAGAGCTTATTACATTAAAATGGGAACTCTTAGCTATAAGAGGAAAATATCCTGTGTTTAATACAGAATTTCATTAAAAAAATTCTGTGCTTGTATCTATTCGAATAAAGTATTTGTGTTTCTCATCAACAAAAATAAAATAAAAAAGGAAGAATAAGAATAGAGTTCATTGGTATAATTTGGGATTTGCTTTCAAAGTTTTAGCTGCGACATTTGATTTTGTGTAATACCGTGTATCTTTTGCATGAAACAAATATGATTCTTTCCCCCAAACTTCCCAATTACTTGTCAATGTTGTCATTGTATCTGTTGAGCTTCTAGAACAAAAAAATGAAAAAATAAAAATTATCACTTGCTGACAGCTGCACTTCCACCATCATAGGAAAAGAACTTGTGTGCCTTTTATGATTTATCTAATTAAGATCAGATCAAAATCATCAAGATAACAGAGTACAGTTTTCCAAAAAATTTCCCTTAATTCAAAAGCCTGTAAAACTCTCGCAAAATTAAAATACCCTGGCTTCATAGAGATTCTAAGTGACATAGCTTCTCAGTTGGGTAAACCAATCTTGTAGCTTTTATGTGTCTACAACTTCTTAGATGAAAGGAAATGAGAACTTGGCTGTGGTATCCTTCATATTTTATTGTGTGTTTTAGCATTTGATAATCATACAAGATTTTTCGTTTTCAGGGTTGCACATATGTCAAACATCCTTCCTAGCTTTAGGTTAGTCTATGTGGTATTCGTGTATATGTTATTACAAGAGTGCCTTAAGGTGCTACTGTTCGCTCTTGTTTCCAATCTTGAAAATGTTTTTTGAAGTTCATGGAAACTGTTCCTTCTTGATTCAATATAGTAACAGAAAGGTAATGATAATTTGACATGATACTTTGGCTAGATGAAGCTGACATGTATTAATGTTAAGATATTTTGTGTCCCTGAAACATTAAAGTATATTTACTTACCATGGGTTAAAAGATTGAACAATAATATATGGCAATGTTTAAAGTGTCTATTTTAAGAAATTATTATGACAAGATAAAAGTTCACTGTTGTGGACAATGCATTTTGTAGTAGATGCACCATATTGATATCTCTGAATTAAATCTTCTTCAAAGCTAGTTGTAATTTGTCTAATTTTATATTTTGGGTCCATCCATTGTTAGTCTTAATTTTCGTAGTAATCTTCTTAATGTGTTTTCCCATTGTTTTTCGGAAATGATTAACGGCCTCTTTTGCTCTTCTTAGTTACCTGGCCGTACGGATAATGAGATAAAGAACTACTGGAATACCAGAATTAAGCGGCGTCAGAGGGCTGGCTTACCACTTTATCCTCCCGAGGTGTGTTTGCAAGCATTGCAGGAGAGTCAACAAGGCCAGTCCAGTGGTGGAATTAATGGTGCGGACAGAGCACATCATGATTCTCTACAAACTAACAGTTATGAGATACCTGATGTTGTATTTGAGAGTTTAAAAGGAAACAATTGTGTCTTACCTTATGTTCCTGAAATGCCTGATCTCCCTGCTAGTGGCATGCTGATGAAAGGCCTTAGTTCTTCTCCATATTGTGGTTTCATGCCACCAACAATGCATCGTCAAAAGCGTCTTCGAGAATCAACCGCTTTATTCTCTACTTCTGGTGGTAGTTTCAAAAATGGTTTCCCCCAGTTTGACCATTTTCAAAATGATACTTGTGATAAAGTTGCTCGGTCGTTTGGATTGTCATTTCCTCATGATCCTGATCCTACCACTAAGAGTCCACTGTCTTTTGGTGTAATTCAGGGTAGCCATTCCCTTTCAAATGGCAATTCTTCTGCTTCTAAGCCCACCTCAGGGGCTGTGAAGCTGGAGCTCCCTTCACTCCAATATCCAGAAACTGATTTAGGCAGCTGGAGCACTTCTCCTCCGCCGCCCTTACTGGAATCAATTGATGCTTTTATCCAATCTCCCCCACCCGTGGGTGCATTTGAGTCAGATTGCGCTTCACCACGTAATAGTGGCCTGCTTGATGCTTTACTCCATGAGGCAAAGACTCTCAGTAGTGCAAAGAATCATTCTTCTGACAAGAGTTCAAATTCATCTAGTGTTACTCCTGGCGATATTGCTGACAGTTCCACTTTGAACATTTGCGAGACAGAATGGGAAGACTATCGTGACCCGATTTCTCCATTGGGTCATTCTGCTACTTCGCTGTTCAGTGAGTGTACTCCTATCAGTGCGAGTGGAAGTTCATTGGATGAACCGCCGCCTGCTGAGACCTTTACTGGTGAGTATCGTAATCTGTGAGACCTGGAGACGAATGAGTTGGATAATAACATTATAAACTGATTCATGAATTATTCTTGATATTTTTAATGCAGATACATTTTTGTATTAGCAGTTGGAAGCAGTATTATGTCCTATTGTTCGTAATTTATAGTCATTTTAAAGTACTTTTCATGGGTTGATTTTTTATTTAATTTTTTTTTGGAACATTTCAAATTACAAACACTTCCTTTTCTCCTTTGGTAATATGATAGCATTTCTCATCGATTTGTTTTCTCTGAATATATAGAGGATTGTACTCGTATTTCTAATTTGCAGGATAAGTGCTGTGCTGCCTCTTGTTATGACTTACATTGCTTTTGATTGTTCTGCCAGGGTTCAATGTGAAACCAGAACCGGTTGACCAAGCTTGGACCCCAGATAAAGAAAAAGAAACCACACCTCAGTTGGATTACACTCGTCCCGATGCTTTACTTGCTTCAGATTGGCTTGAGCACAGTACTGGGTTTAAAGACCAAGGCATGACCGATAGTATTGCATCAATTCTTGGTGATGATTTGGCAACTGACTACAGGCACATGGCTTCAGGAACTTCTATATCAAATCAAGCATGGGGTCTTGGTTCTTGTCTGTGGAACAACATGCCTGCTGTGTGTCAAATGTCTTCTGATCTTCCTTAAGAAACCCGTCTGTCAATTGTATGAACCTGAAACTTTTGTCACTTAATTCGTACTGATCATTTAACTATGTGGGGAAGTAAGTCCTGGTCTGAGGAAGGTCAGTTGCAAGCAATTGGGACTTCTGGTCTGTTTTTTGTTTGTGGTTTTCACTTGGTTTCGTTTCAAACAATTCAATGCGTGTATGCCTAAACAGAACCATATTGAGGTATACAATTGTATGCAGGCTTTTGCAATGATTGTAGAATAACTATGCATTTCGAACGTTCTGATACAATGGAATCTGGTTAGTTTGTTTTATGTTTTGATTTGTTTACATGAAAATTGGTCCCTATTGGTCTCTCTATAGAGCAGTTTTCTTTATTCAATTTTACTGTATGTTGGTTGTTTGTTTTTTGTGATAACCCAAAGAAAGTGTATATAGTTTTCCCAAAAGCACGTTCTACTGCAAAAACAGGTGGTTAAACTAATTGGATTAAAGATAATTTTTTGTACAATGAATTGGATACAAGAGTTCTCCATCGTGTTATGGGGCCACATGGTGAATTGTATACACGATAATTTTTTGTAGAGTGGCGGAGAGCCGAATGAGAGAGACTTTTCTCAGTCCAAGAAAGTGAATTTGGCCATTAGCATTTCGCATCCGCATTGATATCAAACAGTGTACTTTTTCTTACTGGCCAAAATACATTTACAATCCCTCTAATTTCATCCATCTTTCACTTAAAGACACGTAATTTATCAGTTTAGCAATTGACGTCTTACAGTTTGCTTAAGATTTCAATTGAGGACAATTCATTAAATCAACAAATAGAATTTTACGTCATTATCACGTGATAAACACATGAAGGAGTGAAAGTGAGATTTTGAAGTGTGGTTTGAACCTAAATACTCTCTTGCCCACCATTAACAACGGCTTGTTAGGTGTTGGGATAAATTTCGTGATAAAATTGGGGAGTCTAATGTGGTGATTTTGATGTGCGAATTGGAGTCATTTTATAGTGATAAAGCCCTTAGATGAGGTCATATCTCTTAACCGTTGGATTAAACTAACCAATTTATTCAAACGATTAAGAGATAGGGCCTCATTTAGGAGCCTTATAAGGCATTCACTATAGAATTCTGTGCGAATTAAAGGAAGTTGGACCTACTAAGCTCCAAAAGAGATTTTGCCACTCCATATGTTTATTATGTAACAAGACCACCAACTTCCCTTTCTTGATGCAACAAATTGCCCTTTATTGAAATCTTAAGAAAAATACATGACTTTGATTGCCAAAATTAAAATTGGGTGGTGATTTTCCCACTTCATTTTTGTTCACTTACACTCCCATTTGTTTTTTTAAAACTTTTTATTATAACTAAAAAGGGAGTATAAGTGGACAAAAGATGAGTGGAAAAATCAGTTCCCTTAAAATTACAAATCCTTAATGGTGTGTTTGGATGAGGGATTTTGAAATGATGAGATATGATGGGATTTTAAAGTAAGGAGATTTCAAAGTGATGAGATTTTGAAATGAGGGGATTCCAAGTGATGGGATTTATAAAATCACTTGTATGGCTAAATATTTTGTTGTTTGGCTAAATATTTTGTTGGTGGGATTTAATTGGGCAATTCTTGCAAAGCAAACAGAGGAACTTTACTTAGTGCCAGTTTGGCATTGCTTATTTGGGATAATAAGTGATTTTTTTAAAAATTTTGGGAAGCCCAGCCCATTTGGTAAACTATGAGAAAATCACTTATTGTTAAAAATTGCTGTGAGAGAAAGCTATAAGGGAAAGCAGCTAATGAGGTGCTTTCATTTTCTGATTATGCAGGAATCAGTTTCGAAGAGGCGTTGGGTTTTATGATTTTGCAGGAATTATTTTTTGATTATGAGGGAATTAGTACCAATAACACCTTTAACAAAAGGTTTACCAAACGCCAAACTGCTTTCTCTCACAACTGATTTCTCTCACAGCAAATCTGATAGCGATTATTTTCGCAGCACAGCAATGCCAAACTGGCCCTTAACTACCCAGAATCAGCAAATCAAAAACAACAATTGGGCACTAAGCAAAAACTACCCACAATTTATTGGCGCATTAATAAATGCCACCAGAATTCTTGATCAACCAAGTAAAATCCGAAATTACCAAAAAAAAACAAAGCCTGAAATCTCAATCAAGAAACCCAATCTTGCACCAAATGGCATTCCTGACTTGACGCAAGTCCCTACCTTTCTTTTATCTTGTCGTCTCCGTCGTCATCATCGTCTACGACATCAACAAGGTCGTCGTTTCTTCGATGCTTCTTCACCGCCCTGGACAGCACGCGAACCTTCATCGGAGCTGAGTTCTGGAACTTTCTTGAAGTCGACACGGACTGAGACTGAGACTGTGACTGAGACTAAGAAAATCTCAAAATTGAAGGTATGGGCTTCGACGATGATGACGAAGAGAGTGCGAGCTTCTGGTACAGGACCTGAGCCGGGGGAGGACTGTGAGTATGCCAGAGTTGACTCGGCCCATCAGACTGAGCCAAGGGTTCTGAGCGTCGCTGGGCTCGGTGAAGTCAGTGATCCAGAAGACCTCGGCCTCATTGAGCTCCTCGCCGGCCACGACGTTGCTGATTCTGGATGCTCTCGTCGTTCGTCGAAAATATAAATAACCTCAAACAAGGCAGGGTCCTCAAAATATAAGAAAAGCCAATAGAGAATTGTAGAGAAAAGTAAGAAGTAGAGAAAGACAATATAAATTGTTCTCAAAATTTGTCTCTTTTATCTTTGACAAGCTCCTAATTATAGGCTTACAACTATAGGAATTTAACCCGCAAATTGTGGTTACAAACTACTAATTACAATAGAAAGGGCATATGAACAAAACATTAACAAGTGGAGGTTACGGTGGTCTTCCATCTTTTATATATTTAAAACACTCCTCATTGGATATGCACCATACAATGATGTAGTTGCCCATCAGGGTAAGGGTTTGGGTCTCGCGTTTGCCTCTTGGTCGTTGACGTCATCACGTTTACCTGACCCCAGTGCTCCACCATCCTTCTCTGGTCACCTTCACTCTCCCATATCGCTGCAACTCGATCCCGGGAAGAGGCTGCCATCATCGCACCTCCTTCTTCCCAGCGCTTGCAGTAGCTGTTGCGTCCCCTTCCTTAGGCATCTATTGGCTTCGTTTGGCCTGAAAGCTGTTTCTGTTGGTGTCGGCTGGTTCTGGGTAGTTTTCTTACCACTTGTTCATGTTTCTCTCAGCGCATCATTGGTGTTTTTGGGCTCTCTTCGGCATTTGCTGTTGGTTTTCTCGGTTCTTCATTTGGCTGGTGGGTCTTTGGGTTTCATGTGCAAGTTTTTTCGACAGGTTTTGCGGCTTGGTGGCAGGTGGCTTGGTGGTTATGGTTGCGATATGGGAGGCATCGCGTGGTGCTGGTTCGACACTCTGTTCCTCTCACACCAGGTTTTGTGTTGGGGCTCGGGGATCCGGGTGGTGATTGTGAATCTACTGTTTTTGAGCGATTTTTATGCATAGACAAGCTTGCTGCTAAGGTGTCAGTTTTGGTTCATGGGGTAGATTTCATGGATCCTAAGCACCTCTACACTGTCGCCTGTTCTGATAAGTCTATGGAGACCGGTCTAGTGGGGTCTCATGGGATCCTTCCTTAATTTTTATGTGGAGCATTCGTGGGCTTGGCATCCGGTGAATGTTATTATACCTGACATATGGTTTCAGGTTAAGTGGCTGAGGCTAGTTTTGCTTTCTTGTTGCGTGGCATTCTTCTCAATTTTCCTCTCTGCCTACCTTTGATGTGTTCGCATCAGAGGTTTCTGTGTTAGTTTTCGATTTTGCTTTATTTTCTTTTATTGTACTGGTCCAAAGTGACTTAATGGTACTCTCTTGTTAGTCCATGACATGTGTGGTACTCTTTCCTCCCATGTGGTTTGTCCCATGAAATTTTCCTAGGAAGGTTTTAACGAGGTCATTGTATCGTGTCGCTCTATGTACGCTTTCGGTTCTATGAATAAATTTCTTCTTCTAAAAAAAGTGATGTAGTTGCCCATCAAAAAGAGTACAATAATTTTTTGGACCATTAATATGGTGTTGAAAGCGCTCAATGTTGCCCCTCGTTAAAACCTTTATAGGAAAAACTTTTGAGACAAAAACCGAGTCGTTGGCTATGTTGCACGGACACTTCGTCGGGTCGCCGTGTCGGCGTGTCGGACACTTGGACACTCGGACACTTCTCGGACACCCGTGTCCAACGGTCAACGCCGTGTCCACAGTCAAGACACTGGTCAACTCATAGTCAAGACACGGCTTGAAAAAAATGAGAGAAATTTATGTATTGCAAAGAAGGCGTTGTGCACTTGGGGAAGAAGGCAACACCTACTTTGAATCATATTCTTGAAAGAAAGAGAGGGAGAGAAGAAGGAAAAATGAGAGAGAGAGAGAGAGAGAGAGAGAGAGGGGGAAGAGAAAGAGAGAGATAGTTGTCAATGTGATGTGTTTATTATATTTTGTCAGGTGTATTATCCAACAAAAATAATGTTTTTATGTTATTGAATATGCAATTTTTTTTTGAAATATATATAAGTATATACTATTATAATTTATTATTATTTTAATTGCCGTGTCCTAGCCGTGTCCGTGTCCTAATTTTTTGAGATTTTCCGTGTCGACGTGTCGCGTTTCCGTGTCCCCGTACCCGTGCCCGTGCAACATAGGTCGTTGGGAAAGAATAGAGTGCGCATATGTCCTATATTTGAAAAATTGTTGAATGCCTTCCTTAATACCCCTGATAACAACAGACTTGAATTATTTGATGACACAAATGATATTTGTATTACATCAATCTTTTGTAGAGTGGGCTTCGTAATACTCTAATAAAAAAATTGCTTGAACATAGTTACATTGTCATTGGAAGATATATGTAACATGTTCATCATAATTCATTTGTATCCGTGCAGAGGCTAAAATAATACCAAAAATATTTAGGCTATTTTCATAAAGCCTTTTGCTATATAACTTGATTATAAAAATTCTTAAAATAACTTCAAGTGGTCTCTTTGATGCCAAAATAATAATATAAGTAAAGCTTATTCCTTTTTTTGTTGCTAAAGTTAGGAAAAAAAAATTGCATAACCAACCATTAATACGAATTGTTGTATGTAGCAGCAAAATTTTATACTTTTAGAAAAACCTAAGAAAATAATATGATACAAATTAAAAAGATCAAATGTCAAACATGACATATGTGTAAATAAAACATATTATCAATTGGAGACGTACAGGCTCCTAAGTACAACCCGAACAGCTCGATTAACTTTTTTTCTGAATGAAAAAAAGTCTTTTACCACCGGCACGAGGGCATACCACAACCTCGAGCTGTATGAACTTACCCGTGGCAGCAAAACAGCTCCATTAACTTTGATGAAGGTGGTGAGTGAGTGCTGATCATCTTTGTTAAATGCCCATATCATCCCTAGAGCCCTCCACCGCTCTTTGTTAACACACAAAGGAAAAAAAAAAAAAAAAAGCACTCACCATTATTCTGGAATTCCTCTCTTCTCTTCAGTACTTACAGAAGTACCCAGTGGGGATTGCTCAGAAACTGTGGAAAAGCTTGACCTCTCTGAAGAAGTAGACTGATGATGCTTTTACTCTATGGTGGGAGTAATTTCTATATTGATATAATCACCATGATCACCATGTGATTCAGAAGAGCCTGGCATGCTTCCAGCTGATTCAGACTCTGCTGGTGAGAAATCTCCAATACTACAAACTGGGTTTGCATCATTCAAGAAATTCAAAGCATTAACTACCTGCATTTGTATCAGAAGAAGAAAACAAAACAAACCCATCAGATTTCATTTGCCCCAGGTAGATTCCTATCAAACTTTATGGTATAATGTGTTGATTTAGTTTAATTCCTTGTGAATGATGAACAAAGAGAAATGCCCAGATTTTGATTACCAATTGATGGGATAGTGCTTTTTTTATTATTTATGTGCACCATATTTATTGTTAGCAAAATAGGAGATGCTAATTATAAGTTTATATGGCACAGTTGGTATTCTAATATTTAATGTTTATCTTTATGCTTGTTCCACTGTTTATCTATAAGCATTCAACTTGTGTTCTAGTTTTTATGGTGTTAAAGGACTTGATGATGCAGACCTACATATAGACATTAACCAGAGTCTACTTAATCAGGTGGACATACAGTATCCATAGTTAATCTCTTGTGGGGATCCCTGCTGAGGCATTTTTCGGCTACCCGAACCATCCAATAGAGCTGGTGAACATCGTGGCAATCCACATTCCTGGGGTCGATTAAATCTGGGTAGTTCCTTTCTTTTAATAGTGGTCTTGCCTGACAAGAAAGTTACAGAACTATTAATTCAAAATAATAAGGAAATGTGAAGTGAAATAATAGAAGGCTGCTCCTTTCTTTTTATTTATTTATTTATTATTATTAGTATTTACTGTTTCCTTATGTGACATGCCGTGGTGGGTAGGCTATCAGGAATTGAAGTAACACAGATCTCATTGGAAAAATTTTGCATTTCCTTCTTTATTTGTTTTTCTGTTTTCCTCCCAAAGCTATCAATAATAACATGCTATTAAGATTAGAAAGAGTACAAGATAGAGTGTGAAAACTGAAGAGAAGATTTTCATTTGGTGGCTGAAGTCAGGAGCAGAATATTTTTCTGTAGCTTGGTTTCGGTGTTGCAGATGCTATCTAGACCCCCCCTTTATTTTTCAGTAGCAGGATTGGTGCAGCTGCTTGTGTGGTGAGTGGTTTTTCTAGTTCATTAAAGGATACAAGAATAGGAAAGAACCACAATAATATGAACTCGCCAACTTCTCATCGGCTCTTGCATGTTTCAGTGTGTGAGAAAGGCGGGTAACAGCTTACATTAATATCTTGGTGTTTCATCCTTGTGAGGTTCAGTACCATTATATGTTTATGTAAGAGTATATACTTCAAAACAATTTATGGTATAGAAGCTCTTACCCATCCCACAAGACTTTTTCCTCCAAGCTTTTTGTCAGTAGGCCTCATTCCTGTGATAAGCTGTAATAGAATGACCCCAAAAGCATAAACATCTGTCTTGGTTGACACTTTCCCATTTTCTGCATATTCTGGTGCCAAATATCCCAGAGTTCCGACAACTCTTGTTGTATCTGATGATCGATCTGAGTCTTCATGTTGACTTCTTGCAAGACCAAAATCTCCTAGCTATTGCATAGAACATGTTAGATGGACTACGGATGTGATTATTGTGTTTACACCATGGGGATTACTTTAAGCGCATCAAATAAATACTATGTGCACTATGGCTCAATTGCTTTTGCTAAAATCCAATGCGCTTAGAGGAGGGATTACCAAATAAACATATTCTGGAAATATTATGGATGCTTAAATAAATCCAATTCGGATTATGAGTTAAAATGCCAGATTAGTTAGCTGGGTTATCCATCCAGTAATTACGGTAAGAAATGAATTTGAGACACAGAGCAGAGAAGCTGTTATGGGAGATATATTTTCCTGGATCGACCCATGTAACTAGTTCCTGATATCAATGGGAATATTGGATCATAAAGCTTATATTGAAAGCAGACATGTTTGGTTTAGTTACCAGGGATTCATAATCATGTGTCACGAGGATGTTGTTTGGCCTCACGTCTCTGTGGATGATGTTGTTTGCATGCAGGTATTGTAAGCCTCTTGCAGCTCCAGTAGCAATTTTTATCTTCTTATCCCAACTAAGAGGTCTTCTGTTGTGGTCTGCATAAATTTAGAGAAAGTTGCTCCAGGGTTAGACTTCTCTATTCTGCAATATTAAGGAAAACACTTGATGTTTTTAAAATTTTAAAGAATTCAAATTTTTTTTTCTTCAAAGCTTGTTTTCTTCTTACTTGATAAATGTTTATCCAATGAACTGTTGCAAACATATTCGTAAACAAGGAGCCTCTGGTTTCCTTCTGAACATGACCCTAACAGCATGACCAAATTCTCATGTCTTGCCTTGCTGAGTACGTGTACTTCAGACTCAAATTCCTTCTCTCCTTGGCAGCTTGCATTTTTATGTTGCTTAACAGCAATCTTCAGCCCATTCAGATCTCCTTTGTAGACAGAACCAAATCCACCTTCAGACAAGAAGGTTTTTGCAGAAAACCCGTCTGTAGCAGCTTGGAGCTCTGCATAAGTAAAGTGCCTCTTCCATCCAATTGTTGGCCGTTTATTCTTGCAAACTGTGCACATTGAATTTTTAAATTCTTCATCTGTTTGACATTCTCCTATCCAATCATCCTTGTAGCTGTGCTGTTTATATTCATCTGGCCTCCCAGCATTATCTGTTTCCTTTTGAACCCTTGCTTGACTCTCAGCAATTGGAAATGGGGAATGCTCTCCTGCTTTTCCCCTTTCGGTATTTGTCGTGCTTTCTTCCTCTTGATAATGACAGGGAAGACAAGAAGTTAAGGTTTCAGTATTACCCACACTTGACATTCTAGTTGTCAACAAGGGCTCACTTGATGAGGTAGATTTTCTATGGTTAGGCCATGGATGTCCACTACCATCACCATCTTGTTCTTTTCCAGGACTGGTCATTCGAAGACTTGGAGATCCTAAAACAATGTGCACTCTTAATCAAGTTCTTGCATTTGGTATTGAGCATAAGCAACGTAGAATTATGTAGATAATATAGTAAAAAATTAACATTCCATTATTTGTTCTGGGATGCATACTACACCTAGCTTGGATGATAAGAGCATAAACTTCTACAGTGGACTTTAATATTTTATCAGGCCAAAAGAATTAGATGCACTATGCTCTTCTTTTTTATTGCAACTATAGGTAGGTCTTCTCTTTCATTTATTTTTTCTGTTATGCTTTTGCAGTCAAACTTGTTGCAAGTCAGATTTTTTCCAGTTACATCTGTTAGACATGGTGATCATTTACAGAAATTAAAAGATTCTTTTAATCGTAGAGTTTGTATGTGTTATTTATAAGCTACAGATCAATAAATTTACTATATAAAATTGTCTAATCTATCCAATTTGAAAGTCTGAGTCCTAGTCCCTGAGATAAATTGTGACAGAACTTCTTACTTTTAGGAGAACGTTCTTCGTCTGGGCTTCCTGGTATCATTTCATCATATTTTACATGGCGGTCTTTGCTGCGTTTTTTGGTGAATGATTTGCTCTGTTTTTCGGTGACTTGTTTGCTGCTCCCAAATGGCTTTGGCCCTCTCAATTGCTCAACATCATTGTTACGTTTCATCCTCGATATACCACATGACAACTTCTCCATGAAAAATTGCTTGTCTTTCTTCATCTGCCTGCATGAACAAATTAGAAAGGAGCTTTCACTTTGTGGTGTCTCATTGTTTTCAGATGGCAGTTTGTTTGATAAGAAACATTATTTTAATTTACAAGGTTTGGAAGTTTGTAAGGAAGTATAAAGCTTCATCAGTAGTGGCTTCAGAAATTAGAAAATCGGTGAAGTTAAATGATCTCACACAGAACCATATGTTTTTCACCTCCCAACTTGTATTTAGCTATGGAGTTGCAACATAAACTTGTCATACGAAAATCATTTTACTGCCTAAACAACCTTAACACTGTTAGAATTAGAGCATTCAACCCAAAACCAATTGGCAATGCGCCGAGAGATTGAGGGCATTATATATTGTTTGGAAAGCCTTCAGGTTCTCAATGTTCAAAAACTATATTTTTTTTTTCACAATACTATATTATTTTGACCTTAAAGTCAATGTGTTTAGCAGCTCCAACTAATTCAAGCTCAAGGGTGGATGAAAATATCATCTTCCAAAGTACTTAAGACTGAACTACGGGCAACCACCGTGTATTTTTAGAAATTATTCTCAGTGATCTATGTTTGGTGTGATTTCTAATGAATTGGTATATGGGATATGATTTCATGAACTTGAAACCATAACTATGATCTCTTGAATTTGAAATCATCACTACTATTAGAGTTTCAATCAATCATCAATGATTGACTGCTTGATAACACAAATTCATTGGCCTGATATATGTTTTATATTTATATTTCTGTTAGATTTTGGCTAATGAACAATTTTACTTATCTGTGTTAATTTATTGTGCAATGTGAAGAGTACACTTCAAACAAGGTTGGATTAGTATCGTTGAACATGATTCAAGCAGAACAATTTCCAATTCTTCAAATCTTTTAATGACTGACCTGTCAAGAATCACCCATGATGCCCCTAATCTTATGGCAGTCTCCACAGCAACCATCTTGGGAGAGGGACCAGCAAGCACCTCCATGTTGAACTCAACCTGAGAAATGTCATCAGAAAACTGATCGTGTCATCGTTCGATTGACAGATTATTTTAATACAAAAGTCCACTCTGTCAGCATTTGATTGACAGATGATTCCTCTACTCTGTTGCACTACAGGCTGTGAGCACTCTATCAAATTCTGAAAAAAAAAAGTGTATGTTTTCCAACACAAGATGCACCGGTATGACAGTATAGCAGTACTTAGATGAATTAAATGGATCAATTTATCTGAAACAAATAGCAGGTAATCTCCACTTTGTAAAGTGGCTTGAATTCTTATCTGACCTTCGCCCTTTCACATTGCTGAGAAATCATTGTTATCTCCACTTTGTTACGATACTCCTCCGTTTTCCTCTCGAGCTCTTCTTCCACGACTTTCTGGTTCGTTCCGAAAATTGAACTCGAGTCCATCTTGGTCCTGTATCCCACTGAGAAGGACAGAAAAGGTGGAAAATTGGGTGTTGGGGGAAATGAAAAGTTAGCAAAGTCTGTTCTATGTGATAGAATCATACAACTAAGATTTTATGTCTTATCATATTAATTGGTGCTTATGTTTACCATACTTTCCAAATTCTTTCTTCCTTTTATTAGAAAAACATAAACATAAATTCTTACACAGTCTGCCAGCTGCCATGAAAGATAACGTACTAGGGTTATTAACCTGGTGAAGAACTGCAAGAAGTGTAAGTTCATCCCCAGGCTTAAGCGCTAAGCCTTGCAGGACCCATTTGATTGCACTCGAACTAACAATGTCTTTGGATGCATCCTGGATCACCACTACTTTCTGAACTTCTGCTGCCATGATTTTTCTAGACTGGAAGTACTTCTTCTCCCTATGAATTTTCAATATGATGATACAATGCAGAAAAGAGAATTGACAAATGAAGCACCGTATGGTATGTATGTTGCAGTGGTTTCCAAATTAATGCTTAATTTTATGCTGCAAGTAAATTTCTATATTGTCTTATGTACATTATATATCTATATGGATCTTATAGCATTTTGTATTGTAGAAGAACCTAACACAAATATCTGCCTGATGGTTATGACTTGAGAAACAAATACTTTAGGAAGGCCTATAGTGGAAGACTTAATATAGCAATTTCTAGGAAAATGAGAGAAGATTTTACTCAGAAACAAGGAACGAAAAAAAAGAAGAAAGAGCATGGACAAACTATGACTCTCAAAATCAGTTCACTTTCAGTGACATTCTCCCAATTGACTTGAAGCTAGAACCAGAAAGTTGAAATGAATCCTAGAAGAAATTGTAGTGGTGAATCCAATCAGGCACCTCGGATTGTTGGTTCGAGCGCATATTCGCATATCCAAGAATGGGACCTGGGGGATTTCTTCATGCTGTGGAGACTAGGGAGAGTATTTAATTAGTCTTTGTTTATTCTTTGTTAAAACCTATGCATGAACTGTAATATAATTGCTGGCCTCAAGCAGAACAGTTGGGATCATTGATAATAACTAAGCCCTCTATGAAGGCTGTTCTTGTGGTTAAGCCATTTGTTTATTCATTCTGAGAGGCCTTTGTTCTGAAGGTTTATGAAACTCTGCCTGGTTTCATAAACCTAGTGCTTAACTTTAATAAAATACTGAAGCAGCTGCTTAACTTTAGCTTGTTTTGCAGGGTAATCTAGCGCTTTATGAGGAGCATTGAAAAAGTGATTGTTGCAGATTACTAATCTAACCCAGCTTGTCAAGATAGTCAAAATATTCATTTGGATTTTCTTCTGTTTGATTTGAACAGTAGATGATGACCTATGACATCATTTTATAACCAGCATTTGTGAGGAGTTAGGAAAGTTGACTTTTCATAGATCATTATCATTTTTTCCATGGTTTTGTTACTATTAAAAATATGAAAGCAGCAAAAACAGAAAACAAAATCTATTGGAAAAACTGTTATCCGGATTCAAAATAATAAAATAAAGATGCAAATAACAGTCCCCTTCTATTGAGATCACTCAAATAATTTTATTTTTTGGACACCTTTTGGGGTCAACTGCAAAATTTATTTGAACAATTCGAACCGTCTATTTTCAACTATTCATTCATAGATCATCATTACTATAAATTAGAGAAATTGAAGATCATTAAGACATCTAGATGTAATCAACAAAATAGATGAACATAATGCTTAAATACAACACTAAAATGACAAACCATTAATTGAGTGGCAAAATGATTTTGAATTATAATGATTTTTTGCAGAGATAATATTTGAAATAATACGTATTTGAGAGGCGCTAATATTTGTATTTTTTTAAAAAAAAATTCTCCATTTTCAACTACCATGCTTGAGTTTAAACTTACTATGAGAAAAAAAAAAATCAAAGAGTATAATTTGTAGCCTAAAGAGATTTGGACATATTTATGAACCATCCCTTCATTTTGATTAAGGTTCATTTTCGTTGATACTATAAACAAAGCCTAAAATATTGTTGTGCCGACCATTCATGCCAACTGCCAAGCGATGAACTGGGAGTAAAGGTGACTTGTTTTGCTCAAATTAGTTTTCTTTTTCTTTTTTAAATGTTACTGAATATTTGTTTTCCAGTTGTAGTTGAAGTCTTTTGTGTCCTATAAAACTCTTTTTTTTAGGACATTTCATATTGAAAGAGGGAATAGTATACTACTCACACACACTAAACGGATGTTTATGCGAACCCAGGACTTTGCCTGAGGAAGTAAATACTCTAAATCACTACACTAGTGGGTCCTTTGCTCCTATAAAACTCTTTATATATCATAAAAAAGGGTGAAACAAAACTAAATAATTAGCAAACGTAGTGTATCCTTCAAACAAAACTAAGAGGACTTCTCGAAATATATTTCTCACGTGGACTAATAAAAAAAAGGAGTGCTAGCTATCTTCATTTTTGTGGTCTAATGATTGGATCCGTCCATTTTGGGACCATCCTTCAAGGATCACTGTTACAAAAAAAAACAAAACCAATAAAATTGAAAATTGTTGAATTATTTAATTAATATCACAGTAATTGGTTGGAAACATTTGATTCATCTCGTTGTTTGACAAGTTAGATGACTAAATGATTTCAATCTTTTTTTCCTTTTCAGATATGATTTGTGAAAATAGCTTATAAAATGAATGATTCAGATCATAAAAACCAAACACAGGATGAAGGATGATCATAAAACCCGAATGCGGAATAAAAAGGAGAAGATGGAAGGTACAAAGAAATAATAACTACCTTTATGAAAAATGACATGTATAGTAATGTTTTGTATTATATATGGCCCCTTTTACATATGTAATTATCTCCTTGCTTAATTTCTTCAACAATCTTTATTGAACATGTGTTTAAAATTGTATCCTAGAACTGTCTTTCGTGATGAACCATCATGCTAACCAAGTTTTCCCATAAGACAAACTCACGTATGTTATAGCTTTATATAGTGAAGCAATTAGTATTCTAATTATATTTTAAACCACATTTGTAATACCAGGTTACACCATTACAAAGGTAGTAGGTTGTATCCTAGGATGTCATCAGTAGATTTGATAAAAAATGGTTTTGTTTTGTGTCAAAATTTTATTGTTCTAACAACTGTCGTTTATGAATTTTGAGTTCTAGAATCTTCTTTATTGACGTATCTTACGATCTTCGAATTGATTGTCTTTATCATAATCAGATAATCTATCGATACATTAGTAAATATTATCTCATAAAAATATTATATCTCATCCATTATGATCAAACGTTTGTTGATTGGACACCCAATTTAATCTTAACGCTACCAAATTTATGTTTGGCATGAGATTATTAATAAGTCATCCTCCAATCACATACTATAATTCATGCTGTTGGGCACAACGCGAAACTTACAATGAGAGACAATCTTCCACTTAATTTTCAATAACTTTAGGAAGATCTCATGATGAGTCCTCCATTTCGAAAAAGGTTCATTCTTCTTAGGCTAGAAATTATTATTAATTTTTTTTGTCTGACTTAAGCTAGAATTAAGATGGTGATGGGATGGGAGACCATTCATGGAGAGCCAATCGAGGAGACAAAGTGAAGCGGCTTTCAATGACACTATTTAATTGTGTCTGGGTTCAATTCAAAATGTGCAGTCATGGGATTTTGTAACAAATTATTGTTGCCAGTGGAAATAAAAATACCACATTTTTAGCCAATGAACTCAAATGGAACCCAATCTTTTGATTGGTTGACCAACTATGATGTTTTGAATGATTAAGCCACCTAAATAAACATGAGGGACATATCTTATGAATGAGTCCATACTTGAAGTAATGTTCATTATCCTAGGTTGTATAAACAGATAAGGTATATGGTGATAAGAGACACTACTGTTTGCCTCCTTCTTTAGAAGGAAACACTTTTCATTTCTGCAAATCACGGTTTGACACATGTGGAAAAATAATTTATCAAAAACACAAAAAGACAAACTTCTACGCACATATTATAATGTAATTGGCAGGAATGTAGGAGTTCCTATTTATAGGGGAATGAGGGAAGTATTTTCCATAAGGAACCATCTCTTCCCAACTTACAGACAAGAGAATGTGATGTCTGAAGGCTTTATGTTATCGTAAGGTCAATAATTTAGAAACATCTTTAATATCTATTATAAAGCAAGAACTTCGTCCACTTGCCTTACATAAATAATTTTTTAGCACACAATCAATATTTGTTAAATTTAAAATTGTAAAATAAAATTAAAATAAAATATCTGATCTTTTTTTTAAGTCTTAAGTCATCAAATAATTTCTAAAGACAAAGCCCTCCTCACTATTTTTTTCTTTTCACACGGCTACAATGGAGATAACAAATCTTATGTACGAAAAAAAAAGCTAGTTAGGGGACCTAAGCTTATATGTTTGATTTAGGTTAAGTTTCTTACTCATCAAGGAATACCTTAAACAATTTTCTCTTACATCACTTTTAATCCATGTTAGAATACAAAATTTACAGATTTCTATTACTATTCGGAAGAAAAATAATATAATTATTCGTATTCAAACTTATATTGGAATTTGGGTTTCATCCCAAAATGAAATTGCATATTTGTTTATTCACAAATTCCAACATTGATTTAAAGCGAAACCCTTGTCTTTAGAACTTGAAAAAAAATGGAATTTCTGAAAGTAAGTTCAACCTTTTAGATGTTGAGGAAAAATACTATTATTAAAATATTGTGTTTTTTCCTTTTTTTTTTTTTTTTTTTTTAATTTTTATAAATTTTTTTATAAAATTATAAAATTCTTATTCAAACATTTAGATATAAATAATATATGAAATAAAGCTTTAACAATAAAGTAAAATTAAAGAAACTAACAAATAAATAAAATAAGACAAGAACAAGAAAGCAAGCTTGGTATAGTGAAAGCACGTCAAAGACGTTGTCCTAAAGCCTTTGTAGCCACCGACGTGCAGGCATGGAGTAAAAAATCGAAAATATCGACGATATTTCGCTGAAAATGGGAGGCCGAAATTATCGGAGGGGTACAAGACATTTTCGTAATTCTTTCGGAAACTTCGGGGAAATTTCGGAAACTTCGGCGAAATTTCGGAAACTTCGGCGAAATTTCGGAAACTTCGGCGAAATTTCGGAAAAATAAAAAAAAACCCTCAAAACACCACTCACCCCTGGGGTTCGAACCCCTGCTGCCAATCATGCTGCTCTCCCAGTTTTCCACCACAGTAAGGGCTCCTTTGTGTTTATTATGTTTCACAACTCATATTTATATACATATTACCTTATTTTCATTTTCAACATTTAAGTAAATGTCTTTGTCCTTTTACTTTAATTTATTTTTATATTACTCCATTTACTTAAGTTTACAATGTAAATAAGGAAGTACCTCCCATTTGGATTCAAATAAAAATACTAGAAAATCAAATTCCCACCAAATCAAAATATGAAAAATCGGTTTTAGTGCAAAATACGATTTAGGCTAAAAATGACGGCTCATTAAGTCAATATATACTTCATACTAAAATCCCATAAAATCAAGGTTTCTTATTTGATATGTAAGGAATAAAAGCCGCCAAAAATTATCTTGAGAAAATGATTATTCCGAAAAACCATTTTTCATACTTAGTCAAATACAATAACATGAAATGGTCTCATCTTACCCATCCGTCTCTTTCTCAAGCTTTCCAACTCCAACCAAAACTAATTGTGAGGTAAGTTTAAATTAAACTTATATTTATATTATTGAAGTTTATTAAAGTAAAAAAATTATACTTGAATAATAATTGCATGTTAATTCTTTGAAGTAATTAAGTAATGTTGTATAATTATTCTCTAGGATAATTTTAATATGTTGTATCTTACAATGCAATGTATAAAGTGTAAAATATTATAGTAAATCATTATATATAAATGATTATGGTGTGTTAAATCTTCTTTCATTAATTACAACATATTTTCTACAGTCACATTGTTTGTCGGCTCGCTATATAATCAACTTATATCAGTTAAATCTATCATGCAATGTATTTCCTTCCAATTTTTTTTGATAAACTAATAGATAATTGACTAAATAAACATTCTCTAAAGTTTCAATAAAAATTTCCAAGTTTTTCTTACACTTTCCGTGGTTTTTATCCAATTTTTATCGATATCGATATTTTCCCGATATTTCCGTCGATATTTCCGTGTTTCCGAACCACCGATATTTCCGAAACCTTCGATATTTTCTTCCTTGCGTGCAGGTAATGACGGTCTACAAGACTCCAAGATACGACCCCAATACGCAGGCTTAAGTCCGCTGTGAGCACGTTCACAGTCGGATAGAAATCTCCAAGCCACAGAACCGTTGCCCAAAAATAATATGGATAATAGGGAATATATGAAAGTATGAGAATAAAGAAATCTGATTGTGGTGTGTTGAAATGTGAAGGAGGAGTGGCCTTTTATAGGCATCCAAAATGTGTAACCTCCACATACAATTTAAACCAGAAAATTAAGGCAATGAATAGAAAATAAAAATTGAAAATTAAACATTTGTAACTCCCATAATAAATAAAAGAAAGCAGCCAAAATATTAAAACAAAAAATAAAACGTTTAAAATTTAAAAATCCTTTCAAATAATAACAATCCCCCACAAAGGGTTTTAAAATTTTAAAATAGCAAAAGATAAAGAAAATATACATATGGGCAACATAATACTATGTAATAGGTGTAGGTGCCTTCCGGGCTTGAACCTTCACTTAGTGATGATAGTTTTCATTTGAGGAACTTGAGTGTACACAGTATTGAACTCGGCACCTTTGACCAAACTTCAACATATCCCACACATAGTATTGGTTGAGACTTGGAAGCGGGGTAGCGCTATTTATGGCCATGCGCTAATCTTGATTCTCATGAGAGTTGCTAGAGAATAGCCCAATTCTCACAGTCGCGGCCTCACGACGTCTCTCACTTAGGTGAGTTCTCCAAGAGTACATGTGACCTGCACCCTGGGGGAGATTGCCCGCCTCGAAACTCATTCAGGGATAACTCCCTTCCTAACGTCATATTATATAGCATTGATGTCATAGGGATGAGCATGAGGACATCTCTAGGATGCCTCCACATTATATAAACAGTGCTCAATGAGTCACGCAGTATGGATTGTTTCTACCCATTGAACTTCCTTCATGGGATCGCCAATCACAGAAGTTGGGTTACCTCCCTAGGTGACTCCCTTATGGGCTTAAACCCCCCCTCGACATTTCTAGGACTCTGCTCCTAGAAAGACCTTTAGTCAATTGGTCAGCAATGTTGTTTTCCGACTTCACATACTCCAAAGACACAATGTTCTTACTTAATAGGCTATTCACAAATTTATGTCGCACATGTATGTGCCTGTTCATTTTCCTATTTGTATGAGATTGTTTCACTAAGTCTATTGTAGCCTTGCAATCACAATAAATAGATAAGGCAGGCAATGATTTCTCCATCAGAGGCATGTCCATCAATAAATGCTTAATCCATTCAGCCTCAGTGCAAGTAATATCCAAAGCTATGAGTTCATACTCCATAGTACTTCTAGAAATAATTGTTTGCTTCTTAGAACCCCATGAAATTGCAGCTCCACCTAATAGGAAAATGTAACCACTAGTAGACTTCACTTCTTCATTGTTTGTTATCCAATTTGCATCACTATATCCCTCTACCACATTTGGAAATCCTTTATAGCATAGTGAATAGTCCATTGTTCCTCTTAGGTACTTGAAAACTCTTTCCAAAGCATTCCAATGTTCCTTGCTTGGGTTATGTGTATACCTACTTAATCTTCCAACAACATAAGCAATATCTGGCTTAGTCTTATTTGCAATGTACAACAAAGAACCTATCATTTGGGAGTACTTTAGCTGAGAAAATGGTTCACCTAGATTTTTCTTCAAATGAACATTGGGATCATAAGGTGTTGGTGTGGGCTTAAACTCAAAGTAATTGAATTTCTTTAACATCTCCTCAATTGTACTAGATTGACTTAGAGAAATTCCTTGTGTTGTCTTCTCAATTTTCATTCCTATGATTATATGTGCTTCTCCCATATCTTTCATGTCAAAATTCCTAAATAAATACGACTTCACATCATTTACAATCTCTAAATTTGTCCCAAATATCAAAATATCATCAACATATATGCACAAGATTACATGTTCTCCATTATTCTCTTTATAATAAACGCATTTATCATGATCATTAATCTTAAAATCATAATCTAGAATCACCTTGTCAAATTTCTCATGCCATTGCTTAGGAGCTTGCTTTAGGCCATATAAAGATTTAACCAACTTACACACCTTGTGTTCTTGGCCCTTAACTATGAATCCTTCGGGTTGCTCCATATAGATTTCTTCATCTAAGTCTCCATTCAAAAATTCCGTCTTCACATCCATTTGATGAATCACTAAATTATGCACAGATGCTAAAGCTATCAAAGTCCTTATGGTGGTAATCCTAGAAATAGGTGAGTAAGTATCAAAATAGTATATCCCTTTCTTTTGTGTAAAACTCTTAGCTACTAATCTTGCTTTGTACTTATCAATACTTCCATCTGGTTTCAACTTTTTCCTAAACACCCACTTACACTCTATCACTTTATTTCCAACAGGCAAATCCGTTAACATCCATGTATTATTTTGGATTATATATTGAAACTCATCATTTATAGCCTCTTTCCAGAATGGTGCATCCACAGACATAACAGCTTCCTTATAAGTTGTGGGATCTCCTTCCACTAGAAAGGTATAGAAATCATCTCCAAAATTCTTCTCAACTCTTGCTCTTTTACTTCTTCTAATTTCTTGAGATTCTAAATTTTGGGTCGTAGTTGAGCTAGAAGGCTTCTCACTTATTTGCACTTCCTTAGAAATTCTTGTCTAGTAAGGGAAAATATCTTCAAAGAACGTAGCATCTCCAGTTTCCATAACTGTGTTATTTGCAACCTCTTTTACTTCAGAGTTAATCACCAAAAACCTATTGGCACTGCTATTTTTGGCATAACCGAGGAAAACTGTGTCTACAGTCTTAGGACCTATTTTCTTTCTCTTAGGATCGGGTATGAGTACCTTAGCTAAACACCCCCACACTTTTAGGATTCTAAGGTTAGGGGATCTTCCTTTCCATAACTCATAAGGAGTTTTCTCATTGTCCTTCAATGTTATCCTATTAAGTATGAAACAAGCAGTTAACATTGCTTCCCCCCACAAATTCTCAAGTAGTCCACTACTAAGAAGCATAGAATTTACCATATCCATCAGAGTTCTATTTTTCCTTTCAGCCACTCCATTAGATTGGGGTGAATATGGTGGAGTAACTTCATGTATAATTCCATGTTCTTCACAAAACACTCTAATCTCATTTGAGGTATACTCTCCACCTCTGTCAGATCTAAATCTTTTAATCTTTTTCTCCAATTGATTTTTTACCTCACTTTTATAAATCTTGAGTTTATCAAACACCTCATCTTTTGTCTTAATAAGATAAATATGGCAATACCTAGAGAAGTCATCAATAAAAGTCACAAAGTACTTGTTTCCGCCTCTAGTAGGAGACCTATTTGAATCACACACGTCACTATGTATGAGCTCTAAGATTTGGGTGTTTCTCTCTACAGGTTTGAAAGAATTCCTAGTTTGTTTGGCTTGAACACATACTTCACATTTGTGCTTAAGGTCTACGTTAGACTTAGGGATTAGCTCTAGATCCATTAACCTTTTGATTTTGCTCAAACTTACATGTCCTAACCTTCCATGCCATACATTACAAGATTCAACATTAAAAACTTAAGGAGAAATTTTATTATCTTCAAAACTACATTTATTTTGAATAATCCATCACAAACATATCTTTTTCCAATAAAGACATTGTTTCTAGTAATAACAATCCTATTCGACTCCATTACAATTTTGTATCCTTGTTTTACTAAGGATGATCCACTAATAAGGTTTCTCCTCACGTCAGGAACATGTCGCACATCCTTGAGAGTTAGAGCTTTCCCAGATGTCATCTTCAATTCCACTTCTCCTATTCCACGCACTTGTGCGACAGTGTCATTTCCTAGGGTTACACTTCCTCCAATTGAGTTCTGATAATTTTTGAAAAATCGTTTGTCAAAACACACATGTACGTTTGCCCCAGAATCTAACCACCATTCACTATTACTTAAATATGCGACATTAACTAGAGGCTTAAAACTATACCTTAGATTGGGTTCATCTTGATCATCTTGATCCACCAACACATTCACTTGGGCTTTAGGACCCCTTTGTCCTTTGTTCCACTTAGGCTTTGGCTTGTAGGGCTCGGTCTTCTTGTAATGACAGTCTTTGGCCCAGTGATTTGTTCTCCCACAATGGAAGCATGGTTGATCCATATAGCCATTGGAATTGTTATGGGATCTATTGTGCTGGCGATTTTGGTTTCGGTTGGTTTGGTTGTGATTGGGTTGGCCATTTCTATTTGTTCTCTTGAAGAATTTCCTTCTAGATTAGAAACGATTCTTATTGTTTGAACTTTCCACTAGGTTCACGTTTGTCTTTTCTTCCTTAGGCTTGTTACTTGATCTATGTTTCTCTTCAATCCTAAGGGAGTTTAATACTTGGGTTAAAGTTAAATCTCCTTGTTTGTGTCTAACGGTTTTTGCAAAGTTTGACCAACTTGGGGGTAATTTATCAATGAGACAAGAAACTTTAAACTCTTCACTAAACTTTGTACCCTTAAGTTCTATTTTCCTTAAAAAAATCTTGTACTCATGAATTTGTTCACTTACAGTTTTATTCTCAATCATTTTATAGTTATTAAAATTTGAGATTGTAAAACGATCTATTCCTGCATCTTCTATCCCATATTCAGCCTCTAATTCATCCCACAAAATTTTTGCATTTTTTGTATCTTGATAAACATCATAGAGATCATCAGAGAGAGCACTAAGAATTCTATTATGGCAATGATATTCCAATTCTTCTTTTGTCATTTTTTCCTTAGTTTTAGAGGTGGTTTCACTAGTAGTGGTTTCAAAAGTTTGAGTAGGTGTGGTTTGATTTTCTAAGGCAGAAACTAGCCCTAAAACAATTAACCAATATTTGAGTTATCTTTGCCACCTCTTGAAATTTGTCCCATTAAATTTTTCAGGTTTAACACTATTGGTTTCTACACTATCCATCTCAATTTCAATAAGGGTGATTTTATTAGCACCCCATTATTTGCTCTTTACACCCCATACTAATTTTAAACATGAATAACCTATTCTACCCTTGTACATAATTACTATTAAGGACAAAAAATATTTAAAATTTAAAAATAATTGCTCACTACACCCCACATATGTTCCTGCAACCCTAATTAGACTTTTTTCTCAAACCATCATGTTCATGCAACCCTAACAAGGTTTATACACTTATACTGGTGAAAAAATATCTTGTTTTTATTCATGAAGGGTGAGATTGAAGTTAGAGGGGCTTCAAATGAGGTATGAGTTAATTTTTTTGGCGTTTTTCAAGTTTAGGGGTTCATTCTGGTCGCTGTTTACGTTCAGCACACCAGTATCGAACGAGACAGGAAATTTCGGTGGAGTGCCACTGAAAAACGAAAACAGATTCGGTGGATAGCCACTGAATACCGGAAACAGATTCGATGGACAGCCACTGAATAACGGAAACAGATTCGGTGGATAGCCACTGAATAACAGAAACAAATTCGGTGGACAGCCACTGAAAAACGGAAACAAATTCAATGGACAACCACTGAAAAACGGAAACAAATTCGGTGGACTGCCATTGAAAAACTGAAACAAATTCGGTGGAATGCCATAGAAACATTGAACTTTCGGTTGTATTATCGAATTTTACCTACTATTCAATGACAACGAACCAAAATATATTTATTTTTTTAGCAACTTATTGTCGACCACAAATTTAATGCAATCTATTTTGACCTTACTCCCATTGAATGAACAAAAACAAGGTGACATCGCTTCTAAAAGCAACAATGTTGGAACAGAATGTGTAATGGACTGTAGTGATCAATTCACAACTTATTCGGTAATGATTTTGAGTATTTTAAGTATTTTGAAAAAAAAAAAACCAAAAATCAACTCAAACTAAGAGACCACGAAAACCACTGTGGTACAACCCCACTGCCCAAGCAAATGTTTATTCATGTAAACTAAAGTGATGAAAACATAGGTATTATTGTGTCATCTTCATATCAAATCCAGATCAAGTCATACTTAAGTTGCGAAGCTTCTTTGCAACGCATGGGATACAAAAATTCCAGGTCGCCTCTTTCTCAACTTTCATTTAGCACATGATGTTGCACTTTCAAGGGTCAAACCAAAATCTCCAAAGAGAAAATTAGCACCTGAAAGTTGCAATGCAAATTATTTTCTTACGAGAAGAAGCATAACAAATATTGTTATATTTTCATACAAAAATACTAGTAGTCTGATATATAGAACCTATAGCTTTCACCAAAAAGCCTGACAATGACGTTTGACCTCAATAGTAGCTATGGAAGTTGAAGTGAATTTCTTGATGATCCTGATTTCTTGGAAAGTCATTTTTTCGGGTTTTTATTGAACTCTCTTAAATCTTTGTAACTAGCATATTAATATTTTTGGTAAATAGAAATTACTTAATCATCAAATGCCATGTTATTAAATGGTGCTTGAATCAAATACACTTATAATTATATATCTGCATATATGTAAGATATGTGTAAGAAAGATGGCTAAAGACGGAAACAAGAAACTAATTCAGCCGATTACCACTGAAAGACGGAACCAAATTCGGGGGACTACCACTGAAAATCCTAATTAGATTCGGTGGACTAACACTGAAAAACGGAGTTATATTTGGTGGACAGCCACTGAAAAACGGATACACATTCGGTGGACAGCTACCGAAAAACAGACACCAATTCGGTGGTAACCCACCGAAAAACATATCCAAATTCGGTGGTAACCCACCGAAAAACAGCTTTCGTTTCTGCAAACCAGGGTCGAACAACCCAGTCATTTCAAATTTTCTTTAAACCGATACAAAATCATGAGATGATTCCCCCGAATTTTCTTTTTTTGGGCTTCACATCCCCGATGGGTTTTAGCTCTCGTTTCGGAGGATTTTGAGGTTGTGCACGATGGTCGAGTTCTCCAATTACAGCAGAAAATTTGCGATGGGGTTGAGGTCGCGGGCTGCCAAGCGATGGGGGTGAGGTCGCGAGCTGCCAAGCAATGGTGGTGAAGTTGCGGGCTACCAAGCGATGAGGGTGAGGTCGTGGGGTGCCAAGCAATAGGGGTGAGGTCGCGGTGCCAGCAATGGGGGTTTGGGGTGTGCGATTATGGCAAGCGATCTGGGGGTACGGTGGATTCCGTGCGATGGGGTGCGCATGAAGAGTCATGGGGTGTGCGATAGGGTCCCTTTGAAAATGAAAGGGAGTTGTGATGGGGTGCATTTGAAAATGAATGGGGTTTTCGATGGGGTGTGTTTGATATGGGATATGATTTAGTTAGGAATGGGGTGTAATGTAGGAATGAGGTGTAATGAGGGCAATTTAGGAAGAAATATGGGGTGCAGTAAGTATTTTTAAAATTGACTAAAATCTAGTGGGGTGTAAAGAGAATGTGGGGTGTAAAGAGCAAATAATGGGGTGTAAATAAAATCACCCTTTCAATAAACAATAATGAAGCAACAAAATCTGGTATAGTGAAAGCAAATACGTTGTTGGATATTATTTCTAAGTAATAATTATAGCTAAGCAACTTAATCTATTATTGGCGAAAACAATTGGTACTGTTATTAAATAATTGTTCTCTACACAGTTTGTTATTAATACATTATTCATTATTCATTGATAGTAAATATGTTATTAGTTTGCTTTAGAAATACGTTATTGAACAATTGCTTTAGACACACCAAGTATCTAGTTTTTTTTTTTTTTTTAAAGGATAAATTATTAGAATGTTTAAAGGTTTTGAATAAATTATTGAAGGAGAATAAATTGAATTGAATAGAGGTTTAATGTTGAATTGAAACAGATGCGTTAGAGCATCTCCAAGAGTAATAGCAAATAAAACTCTTCAAATTGAAGTTTGTTGACCTATGTGGCAATTTGAAAAGCTTTATTTGCTACTTAAATAATTTTTGCTCCAACAGATTCTTCAATTCAATTAATGCAATATCATGGAAAAGAATGAAAAATATGAAAACATGTGAAAAATGTCTATGTATTTATTATATGAAAAGAAAAAAATGCATGTTTTTAACATTTTCAAGGTAGGTTTTGTTTTTCCAAAGTAAATTTAAATATTTGAAAAGCCAAAGTCAACTTACCAGTCCTGAAGAGAGAGAAAGAGGTTGCAGCTTTGATGACTGAGGTTGAAGAGGCTGTTGGAGAGAGTTTTTCTGATGTGGCTCACCTATTTTAGAATTCCAAAGCTGTTGAAGAGGCTGTTGGAGATGCTCTTATTAAGTTTTCAAACTTCAGTTATTTATTTATTTATTTATTTATTTATTTTTTTTAAAGACTAGACTTTAGTTTTCAAATTTTAACAAAACGTGTTGATTCAAAGTTTTCCAAAACTAGATACGTTACCTGAAGGAGAATAAATTGAAGCCGTTATGTTTCAGACTTTGAATAGTAAGTGAAGGTTTTGAATCAGACTTTGACCAATGCGTTTAATAGAGTAGTGATCTCTTGGTCACCTAGTGACCAAGGATCCGTGGTCACCCACCATTGGATTTAAATCAAACGGTCCAATAGAGTTTCTTAAAAGGAGTGCAAAAATATGTGGGCCTTTAGATTTAAATCCAAAGGTGGGTGACCACGAATTCCTTGGTCACTAGGTGACCAAGAGAACACTACTCGCGTTTAATATTGTTGTTTTGTTTCAAACTTTAATTTTTAGTCTTTTAGTTTTTTGGTTTATTTATTTGTAAGAAGATATTTAAAGGTTTTGAAAGCCACAACGTTTAATATTTGTTTTGAAAGCTTCTCCTTAAAGTTGGACTGAGCGTGTAGCTGGCCTCCTTTTTATTTTATAAAGAAAGAAAATAAAGTGAAACTTATAATAACAACATATACAGTAAGGAAAATTCTTTTAACATACAAAGGCTTTAGTGTTATAAATTCATGGAATGTGGATGATCACCATAACATCCATTACCTCCACCCCTTATTGCTTTGTAACCTATGCCCTTATTATTGTAATTAGTAGCTATAAATTGTGGGTTAAATACCTCTATTGTAAGCCTATAAATAGGCGCTTATCAAAGATGAATAAGATAAGTTGATACATGTTCATAGAATAAATTCTCTGTTTTTCCCTTCCTCTTATTTCTCTCTACAATTTCCCCTAGTTTTATAACACGTTATCAGCACGACATTGCTCTTGGTATGTTTTCTTTCTCTGATTTCTCTTTCTTCTTATATGAGCTAGAGTCATCACATGGTATAGAGTTTCTTCGTACTCACCATCAGACTTCATCATGCTTGTTGAAGAAAAAAAAAAGTTTCTGATTCTTATTACACATGAATATAATGCCATGTTTTATTTATTTGTTTGTTTATTTAATTTTACGCATGATATTAATTCATTTACATCGTATTATGATGAGTTTGTATTATACAAAAGATCAGGGCCTGAAGTTCCTCGATCCTCATCATAGAATTGGATTAGGACCTGGAGTCCTTTTGATTGAATCAGAACCTGAAGTTCTTTGAATCCAAATATTTGAGGGCGTGAAGTTCCGCGAATTTAAAAAGCACATAAGTACATGAAACTCCTTGATTTTGTATTAATCAAAATCAGAATTCCATGAGGCCTACATATATGTCAAGAACCCGAACCAGAAGTTTCGAGTGCATATGCATCAATTTGAATATGAAGCTCAAAGCGCAACTATTAATTCAATTTATTTAGATTTACGTATTCGAACCTGAAGCTTCGAATATATGTTGATATGAACCTGAAGTTCATAGTTTTTCATTGATCTTAATACTATATATGAACCTGAAGTTCATTACTTATTTGTGCCTATATGAACATGAATTGGTTGGAAATCCAATTCTTAAATTTGTAGTTTTATCTACATATTGAATCCACATTAATATTGGATTATCTTGGAATTTCATAGTCTTTAATCAATTTATTTTATTCCTCGTTTATACCACTTTACTCATTTATTATTATTATTATTATTTAGATTTTATTTAGTTTTATTTCTGTTGGGTTATTAGTTAATTTCTTTTTACATGTAATGTTGTATTACCGCCCCAATATTGACAGCCAGAGGCGTCTATTGGACAAATTTCCTACTTTCTTTTGTGGGTTGTATTACACAACCATTAAAGTAGTTGAAGATTATGATGTCATGAACCAGAAGTTCATTGACCGGATAACTTTTATGTTGTGGCATGACTGTCTTGGCAATCCATGGTTCACAATGATGCAAAAGATTTTTATAAATTCGTAAGGACATCGTTTAAAGACTCAAAATATTGTCTTGTCCAACGAATATAGCATGCTCACAAAGAAAAGCTGTCATAAGGCCATCTCAGTCAAAAATTGACTTTGACCCCTCTTTTTAAAAATAATTCAAGGGAATTGTGAGCCTATACAACATTTAATTATGGACCACTTCACCAGTTTTACTGGATGTGCCTAACATATGGTCACATTTTGTCTATTGTCAAGACGCTTACGAGCACAACTCCCACATTATCCAATCCAGTCAATTTGACTTGATAATGATGGTGAGTTTATTTTCCTAAATTTTAAGACAATTTTCCCGCCGTTAGGGGAGAAATGGGAGTTCCTGAAGAACGTCGTGAAATAGTGTTGAATCAATCCGCTTTTGTCTCATCAAGATAATGCATATATAAGTTATACATATGCTAACATGGATTGATATTCTCGTATCACAATCCATTAATATGACAATAAGTGACTATATATAATGCATGCCTGGAGCATGATAGAAATATAGGTTCCAAAGACTTAACTCCCCATAAATAAAGATTATTTGAAAAATTCAAGCCCTATAAAAAATAAAACTCTATAGGAGGTTATGATCCACATTACTCTACATAATTCATCTTAAAAGAGATGCTTGTCTCATAAGTGACAGCATAAGCCCCTGAAGAGGCATTGGTACCCCAAAGCAATGAGATGCTTATAAATTATGCATGCGCATGCACATGAGAATTGTGGGATCACAAATTGATGATACAATTGGTTTATTAGTAGCTACTACAATCATCCAGGGCTATGATTATATTAAATCTCATTTCATGAATGTCGACAAGTTAAGTGATTGGCCAAAATAGAAATAGGCAATTCCATTTATCACTAAATATGAAGTGTGGGATATTGAACCTATAGCTCAAACACCTAATTAAAAATGTTAAGTATGAAGGTTACGGATTGGTGTTTGTGAATTGAAATAAGATCACTAATGCGACATAAGGTTTCCTGGTAGAGACATGGTTTCTCCTATCTCATCATAGATGTATCCACATTTCTATAAGTACAGTTGTTATTTTAACGCGAAACTTATAGCATGTGTTAAATGCATATTTATTAAGATTGTATGGTACATGGAGATCCTCAAAGCTCATGAAATATTTGAGATATATTGCATGAAGCAACCTCTTGAAGGATATAAAGTACCACAATATTCTTGATTAAGGGTTAACACTAAGAGTTTGACTATTTTGAATTTAAATTTGATATTGTTGTAACATATTCTAACTATTAGATTAGTTGTTGATGCTACTAAAGAGTTCAATCATTTGAAAAGTGAAAAACAGGTCGAATAGTGTGATAAACCATATGTATGAAGACAATGTTGCTTGTATTGCTCAAATCAATGAAGGGTTGATCAAGACATAGTTTCAGAAAAAAGCCAAGAGATTGGAGTCAAACAAATTTGTTCACAAGATAATATGGCGAATCTTTTTTTTACCAAAGCTTTTCCGAAGTCTATATTCCAGAAGTTAATGAAAATCAAAGGGAGATATTAATCAGGGGGAGATATCAATCAGGGGGAGCATCCCAATTCTACTACATACAGAACATATGTGCGTTGTACTCTTTTTCCCTTCGACTAGGTTTTTTTTTGTCCCACTGGGTTTTTCCTAGCAAGGTTTTAATGAGGCAACATAAGCATGTCCAACACTATATCAATGATCCAGAAGAAGGTTGCACTCTTTTTCCCTTATCTTCGGTTTTGTCCCACTGGCTTTTCCAAGAAAGGTTTTTAATGAGGCAACAATGTTATTGTATGGTGGACATCCAAGGGGGAGTGTTATAAATCCATGGAATGTGGATGACCACCATAACATCCATTACCTCCACCCCTTATTGCTTTGTAACCTATGCCCTTATTATTGTAATTAGTAGCTATAAATTGTGGGTTAAATACCTCTATTGTAAGCCTATAAATAGGCGCTTATCAAAGATGAATAAGATAAGTTGATACATGTTCATAGAATAAATTCTCTGTTTTTCCCTTCCTCTTATTTCTCTCTACAATTTCCCCTAGTTTTATAGCATTTAGATTGTTATTAAAATATTGTGTTTTTTCCTTTTTTATTTATTATAAAATTCTTATTCAAACATTTAGATATAAATAATATATGAAATAAAGTTTTAACAATAAAGTAAAATCAAAGAAACTAACAAATAAATAAAATAAGTCAAGAATAAGAAAGCAAGCCTGGTATAGTGAAAGCACATCAAAGACGTTGTCTTAAAGCCTTTGTAGCCTCCCTACATGCAGGTAATGACGGTCTACAAGACTTCAAGATACGACCCCAATATGCAGGCTTAAGTCCGCTGTGAGCATGTTCACGGCCGGATAGAAATCTCCAAGCCATAGAACCGTTGCCCAAAAATAATATGGAAAATATGGAATATATGAAAGTATGAGAATAGAGAAATCTGATTGTGGTGTGTTGAAATGTGAAGGAGGAGTGACCTTTTATAGGCATCCAAAAGGTGTAACCCCCACATACAGTTTAAACCAAAAAATTAAGGCAATGAATATAAAATAAAAACTGAAAATTAAACATTTGTAACTCCCATAATAAATAAAAGAAAACAGCCAAATATTAAAACAGAAAATAAAACGTTTAAAATTTAAAAATCCTTTCAAATAATAACAAATACCTCTACACCTAGTTGGGCTACAAATCCAAGTGACAGAGCTGAACTCAAATCCAACTGATCGAGCGCTCGAACTTAGGTGACTGAGCTAAGGCTTGAATTTAGGTGGTCGAGCTCAGTTCGAACCAGGGGCATATCCACATAGGGGCAAGAGGGGTCAATTGACCCCTGCAAGCCCGGAATCCACAATTGGAGGCGAAGATGTTGACCCCTGTCAATTGCCCACAAATTGCTTGATGAAATGCTCCAGAGGGCGCAGCACACCAGCATAGCAGGCAAGAGACAGATTGCCTTATTTCCACTTTAAATGTCTTTCTCCTTTTACTTTCATTTATTTTTATATTACTCCATTTACTTAAGTTTACAATGTAAATAAGGAAGTACCCCCCGTTTGGATTCAAATAAAAATACTAGAAAATCAAATTCCCACCAAATCAAAATATGAAAAATCGGTTTTAGTGCAAAATACGATTTAGGCTAAAAATGATGGCTCGTTAAGTCAATATATACTTCATATTAAAATCCCATAAAATCAAGTTTTCTTATTTGATATGTAAGGAATAAAAGCCGCCAAAAATTATCTTGAGAAAATAATTATTTTGAAAAACCATTTTTCATACTTAGCCAATTTTTTTACATGAAACAATTTTTTCAATATGTATGATATGAATGCATGAAGGGATATAAGGTCAATCTAGGTAAAAAGCCTTAGATGTTCAATCCACAAAGAGTTTTACAAGAATAACCTAACTCTTACGTATTCAATAAATATTTTCTTGAAAAAGCTCCCCCTAAGACAGTACGTCCAAAATTTGAGAGTTAGAGCCCAAAAGAAATGCAAATAAAGCCCAAAATCAAAATGACGACGGACCTCAAAAATGACGTTGATGCCCTAAAATGAGCAAGATTGCGCTAATATATGCCAGTTCTTAAGTCAAATAGGACGAGATGCCTTGGGAGGCGAAGAGAATTGCACAAATTTTTTAGTTTACTATTACATTCTTAGAGATATTTCTAGTTTATTGCAGTGTGTATATATTTTTTGAAGTTGATGCAGTTCTCTTTGATAATGAATATGAGTGTTTTGTATGGTTTTATCTATTAACTATAAATTAGAATATTATCGTTTCATTTCGATGGGTTAATTTTGTAAATAATTTTTTTAACCTTTTACATGTTGACCCCCGGAATAAAAATTCATAGATCCGCCACTGGTTCGAACCTACGTGCCACATATATTTCCCACCTTAGTTCAGGTGGGTTCATGGGTCCATTGGTCCATGAATTTGGGTCGGGTCTGGATAACGCTTATCTTAGCAGAATTTACGTTTGATTAGAATTATTACCTAAAGGGTACGAGCACTACTACAAAATTGTAAAACAACGACACTAAATAGACGACAGTACAGTTTAAAACCGTCGTCTTATTTTAAAAGATGACGGATTTTACAAAAGCGTCGTGATATACCATTTTATACACCAATAAAATGGAGTTGTGTTTTAAAACACGACGTTTGTAAATTACAAAGGTCGTCTTTTAAAACATGCTAGGCTCTTTAAGTAAGTTCGCTCCCGACCTAAAATTTTCAGATTTCCCCCCAACTCGAAAACATTCCCTCCCCTAATTCTCGCAGCGCTCTCTCAACTCTCTGAATCTCCCTCTCAACTCTCTTAAACAGGCCCTCAGAATTTTCCTCATCTCTCTTCCTCCCTCGTCGCCACAAATCTCTCTCTTCATCTGTTTTTCTCTTTCTACTATGCGTCTCTCTCTTAACCGTTCGATTATTTTGCTTTGCAGGTTATGATCGATAACGTCTTCTGCTCCACTGCGACTTTACTCAAGGTTTCTGAGCTCACCATCTCATCGCTGTCATGGTCAATGAGAGTTTCAGTAAGAGATTTGGGGCTTTTGCTATTTCAAATCCCTAGTATCCTTTTACTTATACTCTCTCATCGATCTCCAGCTCTTTCAGATCAAACCCACCGAAACCCTAAGCTTCCTCCTTCTACAAAACCTCCAAAGCCGCCAAGGCCTCTACAATAGTTGGTTTGAAATTTCATTTCTTTTTTATGTTCTTTATGATTTATCTGTTATATTGTTTCAATTTGATTATGAGTTGTTGCTCTGTTTGGATTATGCTGGTTGTCTATTCATATATATTTTTTGGTTTTGGGTTGTTATCAGTTTTGGTGTCTTTCAACTCTCACTACCTCGATTTAGCTTCTTGGGTTTCATACTTCGTTTCAATTCGCACAACCTTAATTTAGCATCTGTTTTTAATAGTTTATCTCTTTTTCCAATTTTAGACTTATGCTTCATTGAAAGTTTATGCACTTCAGATTAAAATCTTTGTTTGTCTGTTTTGAATTAGAGATAATTTTTCTTGTGGGTTTTTTGGTTTTTCAATTTTGTGGCTCAACATCTCTGTTGGAATTTAGAATTGTAGCTCATATTAGGCCAAATGGTTATTGAAAGTACCTGTAGGTAGTTATGCTTGTATTGAGCTTTGTGCTATTTTCATATATTATAAAAGCCACATATTTTTCTTCTCTATCGTGATACTTTTGGTGATTTCACTTTTAAAGTTGAAGAAGTTCTTGAATCTTAATGTTTATTTGTCAATGTGAAGTGCATTCAAGCCAAGATTTTTTCCCCTTGTTAGTGCAAATTCCTTTAGCTTACTAGGAAGTTATTTATAAAGCTTTTAACCCGAGTTATTTCTTATCATTATGTATACTGACTTGTGATTTAGTGGACTTGCAGATATTCTAGCTTTGTGTACAGGAATGAGGCCAGTGATAATGATAGCCTATGGTGGAAAGATGCCTGAACTGCAAGAGAGATTTTGCACTCTTTTAAAACTTTGTCAAAAGGTTTTAGTTTTTAATACTTCACTAAATTAGTATTGCCACTGCTGCTGTCATAGTACACACTGAAATTATATCCAAGTTTGCTTACTCTTACTCTGTTAATATTTTTTCCAGTGGGAAAGGCATTTCCAACTCAACATAAGTTTTTATATATTTTTACTTCTATGACTTCTAAAGATTTTCTCTATCATTTTGCAAAATTTCACTCATGTGTTTCTCTCAAGTATACTTCAATATTTCTTTGATTTTAGGGCATCCTTATGAAGCTTTTGGTTATGTGCCTCACATATTTTAATTGAAGGAATAAGAGGCAAAACTTTGTGAAACAAAAAAGAAAACAGCACAAGATAGTATGAGTAATAGAGTCCATAATCCAACCTTGAAGAATATTGAAGTTAAATAACAAACAATCAAGGATTTTCCCTACCCTATTATTATGCATGATTTGCTAGCTTTAGTGAATTGATGGGTGTTTGGTTTGTGATTGGCTGTGCTTGTTTTGGTGGTTTGCTTGGTTGTTCTTGTTTTCGTTGTTTGTTCTCCGTCCTGTTTGTTAGCAGGGCTGTGTGTGTTTTTTGAGGCTTTTGCCCTTGTGGGTGGACTTCTTGTCCATTCTCTTGTTCATTTTGTCCGAGTTTTATAAAGTTTCTATTTTTTTTGAAAAAAAAGCTAAAGTCAAATATCTATATTGACAATTATGACTCTCTCTCTCTCTCTCTCTCTCTCTCTCTCTCTCTCTCTCTCTCTCTCTCTCTCTCTCTCTCTGCATAAAGTCATAAGTGAAACAGTTTATCCTTTGGTTATGAATGATTACAATTCATTTTCAATAATATTACACTCATTTAGCTTATTTGGTTATGAATGGTATCATAATCAATCTGATAGATATACTTCCTTCTCAGGTCTGAAACATTTGAGAGGAAAAGAAGAGTTGATGAAGCACACACTAGGAGTGTCCAAAGTCCAACAATCCACGTGGTTGGGTAGTGTTGGTTCAAGCTGCTGTTAGTGGTAAAAGTGGAAGAAATGCAATAAAATTGGCGATGATGAATTTATAACTATGTATACATATAGAGAACTTGATTTGAAGGATAATTAGGTATAGGAATTTTGGTGTATTATTGTAATTAGGCTTGCAACTAGTGGCCTTAGAGTACTTTCACTTTTTAGATTTTATTTTGTTCTATTGTACTCTTGATTTTCTATTTATGCAAGAAACAATTTTTAAGTATATATATGTATGTTATGAGTAATAGCATATTTGAGTATATATTTCTGATACGATTGGAAACAAGAAAAAAATAGCTAAAATGTAAATTACTATGTCAGTTTTACAGTTAAAAGACGACGATTTTTTTAACAAAACCCTCGTCTTAGAGATAATAGACGACATTATTTCAAGAAACCGTCGCCTTTACAATTAATAGACGACGATTTTTTCAACGAACTACGACGTCTTTTGATATAACAAACGACGGTTATATTAAACAAACTGTCATCTTTACATCTAATAGACGTTGGTTCTTTTAAAAAACCGTCGTCTATTATAGGTAAAGACGACGGTTTTTTAAAAAATCGTCGTCTTTACATATAATAGACGACGCTTTTACCCAAAACCGTCGTCTTTATCTATAATAGATGACGGATATTTTAGAAAAACCGTCGTCTTTACCTCTAATAGACGACATTTCTTTAAGAAAAACCGTCGTCTTTACATCTAATAGACGACGATTTTGAGTAAAAGCGACGTCTTTACAAATAATAAACGACGGGGATTTACCGTCGTGGTTTGATGCATCAAAAGATGTCGGTCGATTTCACGACGGTTGAAAAATCGAATACACGACGGTAAATTACCGTCGTCTATTTCAATTTTTGTAGTAGTGGAGAGAAAGACTTCTAATTGTAAAGGAGCTAGGGTAGTTCAGAACCATTGAGATACACACCTACCACCAAGGAGTCTTAATCCTACAAGGATCAGGTCATCTAAGACCACCATAAAAAAGATTTCACGACTCTTCTTGAAAGGTATGCAATTGTGATAACATGAGTGCAATTGATATTTCAAAAAAAAAAGAAGTTCATTTTCAACATTCAAGAACCAAGCATTTTGACATTAGAGATCTTGTGGAAAGAAATATTGACATTGCAATTTGTTCCACATTGCAATTTGTTCCCACAGAAAACAACTTGTTGATTTGTTTGTCAAAGCTTTAGATAATTGAAGGTATGACATTCCTTTGAAATTCTTTTGGCATTGTAGCATTGATTGAAAAATCCCACCCTTATCATGTGCTTTTAATTGTATTTGTTAGTTATTTTCAATAATGATTGTTGGTTCTAGTCCTTTCTTCATTTTCAATAACATCTACAAATTATTTATCAATATCGATGCATTTTGACCTCCTTGTTGCTCCCGTTATCTTCTCACATAGTCATAAGAAGGCTTCTCTTTTATGGTTTGCTTTATGGGCTTGTGTAGTTTGAGTCTTTTTCTATTGGCCTTAGTTAGTTTGTCTCTTATATTTGCTTGGTTTGCTTAGTGATTTAATGTTAAGTATCATTACCTACATAAATAAGTCAAACAAGAAGGTTTGGAAAAACATTGCACATAAAAAATATAAAAAAACTCAAGTACGACAAGTAAGTGATTTTAATTCTTGTTCACATTTGAAGAAGTTTGTTTTCATTGATTCAATAATAACATGATACCACTACTACAATATCTGCCTTTGGGCACCAATATTGTTTGTGCCCTTTAGTGTAAAAGGCACAATTATTCGTGGTCGTTGCTAACACCCACAGTGCAGCAACTATAAATTGGTCGGTTTTCTCTATAACAGTTTCCATTACTTATTAAGCACAATTTTATTTTTTCGTGCCTTTTGCTCAATACTTTTGAGCACGGAAGAGGCCTTGTTGACTGCTACATCTGATTTGACTTTTATACATTGCACACCAATTATTCATTCGTGCCCAACATATTTATTTATGAAAAAAAAATTGATTGCAAAAATGAAACGTAAACCAGCACCACCGATTTTCTCCCTCTTTGTTTCTCAAGCACCACCTCCTATACCCATCCACCATCTAAATCAACCTAGTTCCTCTTTCTCTTTCTCCAACCCCACCACATATCCCAAAACCATCTAAACAACCACTTCCTCTCTCTCTCTCTCTCTCTCTCTCTCTCTCTCTCTCTCTCTCTCTCTCTCTCTCTCTCTCTCTCTCTCTCTCCCTTTCTCCTCCCGGTCGGGTTTGTCAGATCACAACATCAAAACCCACCCCAGATTCGAACTCTACCACCACCAGTCTCCTCCAATCTCCCTTTGTCTCGCTCCAAATATACTCTAGACACCCATCACCAATCTTCATATTATAACCTCTAAACCCACCCCAAATTTGAGCTCTGCCACTCACAATCTCTCACATTTATCAGTCTGAAAATGTGGGTTAGGTGGGTTGGGTCTGGCTGCAAGTGCATGTAGATGCAGAGGGCATTTGCTGTAATCTGTTGGTGGAGGCGACTTTGGATGGTGGCGGCAGCACAGAGAGAGAGAGAGGAAGTTATGTTGGTGATTGCAACAGAGACACAACGAGAGAGAGAGAGAGAGAGAGAGAGAGAGAGAGTGAGTGAGGAACGGCTTCAAAAAATAAGTGTGGGTTGGGGTGAGATATTTTCTAGGGTTTAAAGTAGGTGGAGTCGTGCAAAACACAATACATAAAAAAAAATATATAAAACAAAAGAATTGGGTAGAGACCAGTTTAAACTTTGCTTTTTTGGGGGTCAAAGTTTTAAACTTTGCTTTGAAAAAAAAAACATTAAACATAGTTAGAAAAATAAAAAGTTACTTTACATGTAAATTATTTGGCACAAATGGTTTTTGTGTCTATTATGTCACATCAGTCAGATAAAGACAAACTTTTTTTGTCTATCTAAATAATAACTTACTTTTTCTATAAAAAAAAAATGTTGGAGACCATACATATATAATTACTTTGCCATAATTTTTTGTGTCCAATGTAAAATTGTGCCCTTATATGCATGAATTTAGCATAATTATTTGTGTTTTATAAGAGAAAGCACAAATGTAACTTATTTGTGTCTAATGTTAAAAAAGAAGGCACAATATTGTATTTGTGCCCTGATGTCCGTGCTCTTTGCCCAATTTTTTAGTAGTGTACAAGGTATATATACAAGTGTGTTGGCTGTAACCGCGTAGGCCATTATCATAGATGTAAAGATAGAGTTATGAGCTAATAACAACATAACTGATAACTGTCCATTTGCTATTACTAGGAGACTTAACTATTGTAACGGAAATGTGTTGCACTATTGTAACTCCCTAACCCCCCGCGCGCGCGCAAACTTGACAAAGGGGATGAGGAGATCAAAACGAGCGGTCGGCAATCCTTTGGTAAAGACATCCGCAAGTTGGTGAGTAGAAGGAATGAAATGAACCCAGTGGCTGCATGAGGCAACACGTTCCCGAACAAAGTGATAATCAAGAGCTATGTGTTTTGTCTTGGCATGAAGAATTGGATTGGCAGCAAGATATGTGGCAGAGAAATTATCACAATTAATGATGACATGATGTTGAATAGGATAGTGAAGTTCCTGTAAGAGACCGTGAATCCAGATAGTATCCGCACATGCAGAGGCCAAGAAGTGATACTTGGCTTCGGCACTAGAACGAGAGAAGGTGCGTTGCTTCTTTGCACTCCATGAAGTTAAATTAGACCCTAAAAACACACAGTACCCTGTGGTAGAGCGTCGAGTATCCGGGAAACTTGCCCAGTTAGCATCTGAGAAGGCAACAAGGAAGGAGGAGTCAGAGTGACGAATAGGAAGACCATGACCAGGCGAGCCTTTGAGATAACGCGGAATGTGTTTTTCAGCTTCATGATGAACATCAGTGGGGAAACAAATGAACTAAGAAACATGTTGGACATCGTAGGAAATGTCGGGATGGGTCATGGTTAGGTACTGGAGAGCCCTCACAAGTTGGCGATAAACTGTCAAGTTGGTCAAAAGTGTGTCATGTGTGTGGGAAAATCGTCCCTTAGAAGCCATTGGTGTAGAGACCCATTTACAATCCATCATGTTGTGCCTTTTGAGAATGTCGAGTGCATATTTGGTATGAGTGATATGTAACCGTGATGCCAAGAAAGTAATTTAACTTGCCAAGATCTTTGATGTTAAATGCAGCTCCCAACTGATCAATAAAAGAATGTAAATGTGCCTGACTTCTCCCATTGAGTATTATGTCATCAACATAAATAAGCAAAATCATCATATCAAATTGATCCTGGTAGACAAACATAGAATCATCATATTAACTTTGAGTAAAACCCACACAAATAAAAAAGGAACTAAAACAGTGGAACCAAGCACGAAGTGCTTGCTTAAGGTCGTAAATGGCCTTGTGAAGTTTGTAGACATGATGAGGCCGGCTGGGATCGACAAACCCGGGGGGTTGTCTATAAACCTCTTTGGAGAGAGTGTGTGGAGAAATGCGTTCTTAACGTCAAGCTGGCGGATTGGCCACCTGGAACTTACTACAATGCTGAGAACAACCCAAATTGTGGTGGGTTTAACAATTGGGCTAAATGTATCAAAATAGTCATTCCCAAATTGTTGGTGAAAACCTTTTGAGACAAGCCGAGCCTTGTAGCGCTCAACTGCACCATCAGATTGCCGTTTGACTCTAAAGACCCGTTTGCATCCTACAGTGTTTTGAGTGGAGATGGAAGGAACCAAAGACCAGGTGCCCTGTTTGAGGAGGGCGTTGAATTCATCGTGCATCGCTTGTATCCATTCTGGGGAGCTAGTAGCTTTGGTAAAACAAGTGGGTTTGACATCGGTGTCGAGTAAATCAGCAAGCGCATGAGGGAGTGGGTATCTGGTAGAGAAGTTGGCGTATTTAGGATTGGATTTTGAAATGCTCAAACGGGAGCGGGGTATCGGACTTAAGCGACCAGAGAGGTGCATGATGATCCCGCTGGCTAGAGATGATCCTGATAGCTGGAGAGAAGAAGCTAAGGAAGGCGGGTCTGGGTCTGTGTCTGGCGGTGGTGATGATCCCGATGGTTAAAGAGAAGAGGTTGAGGAAGGCGGGTCTGGGTTTGGGGGTAGTGAGGAGAACGACATCGGGTCGGAGGTGAGGAAGGATGGTGGAAACAGATCTGATGGGTTGGTGATGGGAGAAGAAGACAAAGGGAGAGAACAGACTGAAGATGAGGAAGAAGAAAAGTCGGATGAGAGAGAGAGAGAGAGAGAAAAAGAGAGAGAGAGAGAGAGAGAGAGAGAGAGAGAGATTGATGCGGTAGAGTACGGGTTGGGCTGAGTTAGGGGTGTAGGCGTGCGTGTTTGGGATAACGTATTGGGTTGTGGGCTTATAGTGGGTAATTGATTTGAGGAAAACCCAATAGGAACAAAAACGAGTGCAAGGGTGTCTTGAGTGGAAGTAGGATTAGCAGGAAAGTAAAATTTGTCTTCATGAAAGGTGACATGACGAGAGGTGCTTAGCCGCCCCGTATGAAGGATGTAGACAACAGTAACTGCGATGACGATCGTTGTAACCTACTAAGACATAGTCAAGCGAGGGGAGTTGTATTTTATTAAACACATAATCACCAAGAAATGGATAACATACACTGCCGAATACCCGAAGAAGAGAGTAATCAGGATCATGAGAGAACAATTTTTGATATAGAGACGCCCATTTGAGGACTGGAGTATGCAGACGATTGATCAAGTGAACAGCAATACAAAGTGCTTCATCCCACAAATGATGAGGGACGTGGGCAGTAAGTAAAAGTGTGAGACCCATGTCCACAATATGACGATGCTTTCGTTCAGCTGATCCCTTGCTGGGGTATGTGTGGGCAAGAAAAATGATGCAAAATGTCATTAGTTGCACAAAATTGTTTAAATTAGAAATTATCATATTCTTTACCACCATCACTTTGGAATTTTTTAATAGTCTGAGAAAATTGAGTTTGGACATACATGATAAAGTTGGAAAAATGACGAAAAACTTCGGATTTGAGACGTAGTGGAAAAATCCAAGAAAAACGTCTATAGTCATCAGTGAATAAAACATAGTAATAAAAACCAGACGTAGAGACAACCGGAGACATCCAAACATCCGAATGTATGAGATCAAAAGGAGCAACATAGCAATGTTCATGAGAGGAAAAAGAAAGTCTAATAGATTTTGCCAAGACACAATGGTTACAAGTTTGATTGATAAAACTTTTGGAATCTAACAAAGACTGAGACACAAGAGTGCCAATGACTTTATTGGAGGGATGACCTAGACGACGATGCGAAAGAGACGACGACACGGCTACAGAATCAAGTGCAACCTTGGAGGTAGAGAAGAGAGTAGGACAAAGAGTATAAAGCCCATTTTTACATTGGCCCTAAAGCTAGTAGATAAGTCATGAATGCGATAGCCCCACGAAAAAAATGTAACACTAACATGTGAGTCCTTAGTTAATTGAGCAACGAATAATAAATTTATATGCAAAGAAGGAACACGAAGAACATCCAAAAGACGAAAGACATAAGAACTTGAAGAGAAAGAGAGATGACCAGAATGAATAATAGGGAGAGAAGTGTCGTTACCAACAACAACTTGACCAGAAGAAGATGTGGGAGTGGAAAAAGGACCCAAGCTGGCATCATGAGTCATATGATTAGTGGCACCTGAATCAAAGTACCAATTGGGGTTGGAGGACAGGGTAACGTGCATTCCGGCAAAGAGAGGGATAGAGCAGTGAGAGGTGGGAGAGAGAGTGTGTGGTGAGGAGAGAAAGATAAATTGAGGGAGATGGAGAGAGGAGCTTGCGCGAGGAGGAAGATAGAAATATGAGGGAGATCGAGAGAGGAAAGGAAGTGAGGAGGAAGAGAGTGGATTAGGTTGGGTGAGGACGATGGCAAGGGGAGGCGAGGAACAAATGGGTTTTTTTTGGGCAAGGAACAACTGGGTTTGGTACAAGAAGAGACAGTTTAGTGCAAGGAACAACTGGGTTTCATTCTCTATGAGAGAGAGAGAGAGAGAAAGAGCTCGTAGCTTTGTTGGGAGGAAAAGACAATAAAGCCTCTGCCAAACTGTCGGAATCAAACACTGGGACCTAATTTGTTAACGACTTGAAGCACAGTGACGAAATAGGGAAAATTGAAAGCACCTTGACTAAATTTGATTTCGAGCCAAAACCCCAGTGACCAAAATTGTAATTAACCCTAAAATTATTTGAGGGACCCTTCAATAAAAAGGGACTATATATTTATATAAAGAGAAAAGAATAGAATGGTAAAACATTCAAAATACCAAAAAAATACACTTAATTAAAGAAAATCTGAAGAAATAATTGTTTCACCCCTGAAACGGACGCTCGGTCTCACTTTACTCCCTTGAATTGAAATTTTCTCACTTTACCACTTCCGTCCATTTCCATCCACAAAACCGTTAAGTGCGTTGACATAGCATGGGCATTCTAGTAATTTTAGCTTCTTATCTTCTTTCTTCTTTCTCTCACCTCACTCATTTTTCTTTCCCCTCCCCAACCCAACCCCCATCAAACCCCACCCCTTCCCATACTCTTTCTTCTCTCTACCTCTATCTTATTTTCGCCTCTCTCTTCACTCCCTTCCATTCGCCAGACCCAACCCCCACCCCATACCCAAACCACCATGGAATTACTCAACACACCCAAACCACCACCACTCAAAATTTTTAAAAAAATTCTCCACGATAGCCACTCTTCATCTTCTCTCTTGGCAGAGATAATGTGTGAGAGAGAGGCATATAGAAGAAAGAAGAGGGAGTTGGGTTTGGAAGGGGAGAAAAGAGAGAGAAAGGCAGAGAGAAGGGAAGGGGTGGGGTACGATAAAGGTCGCTGGGGGATGGGTCTGAGGAGGGGATGAGAGAGCAGAGAGAGAGAGAGAGAGAGGCAGAGAGAAGAAAGAAGAAGGGAAGGGGGGGTGTGGTTTGATGGGGGTTGGGTTGGGGATGGGAGAAAAGATGGAGTGAGGTGAGATATAGGGGCATAGAGAAGAAAGAAGATAATAAGCTAAAATTACTAGAATGCCCATGCCATGTCAACACATTTAACGGTTTTGTAAATGAAAATGGACGGAAGTGGTAAAGTGAGAAAATTTTAGCAATATTTAGAGATTCACTGGATTAAGTGAGAAAATTTCAATTTAAAGGGCAAAGTCAGACCGAACGTCCGTTCCACTAGGTGAAATAGTAAATAAGCCTTTATTAAAGGAGGGTAATATGTTTAAATTAACCATATTTATATTTAAACAAATTTAAAATAAAAAATATTGATGGTGAGTGTAGGGGTCTTTTTCTTCCGGCAGCTTGACGAATGGGCTGAGCTGCTGTAAAATGCAACGGATGAAAATTGCCCCTGTGCCTGAGTTCAAGAACTAGACCCCAAGAGTGCTTCACACTATGCCAAATTTTACTTTACACCACACCATATAGGCATCGGCAAATCTCAAAACTGATGTTGTTAGTACGTTAGGCATCAATTTTATAATTAATAAGACTAAAAGTGTATTAAGGCATCAGTACAAATTTTAGATGTTTTCTACCGATGCCGTTATTATACTTTAGCATCGATGATATAATTTGCTGAAGCGTAAAATGTTTTTGACGAAATTTTTTTTTAAGCCGAACAATTATACCGACGCCAAAACAATGTCAACGCCGCTACAGTGATTTTTTTAACAAAACATTTTTAACTCGCCCTCTTATCCCTCTCTCTTCTCTCTCGCGATACTCTCATCCCTCTCTCTTCTCTCTGACGACAAGAACCAGGGCTACTTCCCCAAATCGCCGCCGTCCACAACTCCCACCTCAATCGATCTCTCTCTCTCTCTCTCTCTCCCTCTCCTTTCCTTTCTCTCTCTGTTTCTCGCTTTTTGTCTCTCTCTCTCACTCAGTCTCAGTGAGTGAGTTGAGTGAGAGAAATGGATTTTCTCTCGGTCTCTGGCCACATCCACCTTCAAGAGACACAATAGAGGTAATTTTCCGTTTGATTTTGAGTTGAGGTTTGGGAATTTCGAATTAGGGTTTCGATTTTTGGGTTAGGGCTTCGATTTCGAATTAGGGTTTCAATAAGCAATTGGGAGATGTTCATCAGTGGGCTTGTGATTTGGTTAGGTCATTTTAGTTGTTTTTAACCCAAAAACGTTGTAAACTGCTCAAACATATACGAAGCTTTTGCTCTACAGTTTTGTTTGTCTTAATTTTTGTTTTTGTTTGAGGCAAGCAGTTTTGTTTCTTGGTTTTGAGTAAATGCAAAATCTTTGAGGTATAAGTTCTTTTGAAATCTGAAATTTATGGCGGTGGTTGTTTTGAGTAAATGCCATATTGCACATGCATGATAGGGGGGTATTGCTTCTGAGCATGTCCTCTCAGGCAGTCAAAGCCATATTGCAACTGTTCACCTTATGCAAGGGCTTTGACCTCAGGTAAACTTTGGCTACTTAAACCATTTTAACCCAGTAATTCTTGAATTGTGAGGCACAAAGATTTTATTTTTCTGCTGGGGGGTGGGGGTCGGGAAGAGGGAGAAAAGGGGCCATCATTGTTCATACATATTTCATCCTTTATGAGATTCTTCTTTTGATTTTGTTTTTGTTTTTTTTACAAGGGCACTGATAAATGTATGTTAACGTACTTGAAAAACAACCTAGGTTTTCATTGTCTTACCTTTGGTAACTTTTGTTGCAGAGGAGACTAGAAAAGGAACTGGCTCTTAATGGTGACGCTCCCCCAGCCGCTGACACAGAAGCTGATGAGAGTGATGAGTATGACGAGGATGATGAAAGTAGTGAGCCAGCTCTACCAGTTTCTGGTATTTTCCAAAACTTTGTTTCACAATGGATACAAACACGTATTTAAGCTACTTTTTTGTGTCAGTACCTACTAAGAACTCATGGGTTATGTTGGGTGCTCTAGTGCTGCTAACCCTGCTGTCTCTAACCCTGTAGTGTTAACTTTTTAGTGGTTGGTCTTTTGGTTAGTGAGACAGTAACAAAGTTGGAACCAAAGGCACACACTATTGAATTTAGAAAATCTTTGACTTAAGTGGCAATTTAATCACATCACTTGCTACTGATCACAGATTATTCATTATGTATGGCAAGATGGGAGTTATTAATTCATAATATTTCCATAATTATAGATTTCTTCCCATACTTGTGATATATGAAATGTTTCTATAGAACTAATAGTACCAAAAAGGTTTAAACTATTGGGCACGAGTCATTTAATGTCAAATATTGTTGGAACTTTTAGTCATTTAATGTCTGTATATTTCTATCATGAATACTGAATGTTTAGCTAAGTTTACGAGGTACCTATTATGTTGCTGAGTTCTACTACAATCATAACACCTACCTTCTTCAAGAAACTATCAGTTTGTCTAGACCTCCTCTGCATGGTAATTCTGCTTTCAACCTTTATTTTTCAGTTCTGATTTTACTTTCATTCTTCAATCTGCACCTCCTCTGCATGGTATGACTACTCTGTCAACTAAGGGTTGTGTAGATCATGCTTTTGATTTATCTTGAGCGGGTATGTATGGATTGCTTGTTCTATATTTGTTTATCAAGCTAGAACAATCTTCTTAGATCCCAAAATTTGCACAAAATCTGTAATATGATATTCCAAAAGTAAGTGTTAAAAATCAGCCCTAGTGTTTGACAAATTTGTGGGGTTTGATTTCAAATCCCAAATCCTGCAGTTCACGGCAGACTGCAGAGAAAGCCTCAGTTCTCTAACCTAGTACAAATCAATTCAAGAACAGAGCTTTTAAAAAAACCGAGAGAGAGAGAGAGAGAGAGAGAGAGAGAGAGAGAGAGAGAGAGAGGGTGAGCTGATAGATAGGAGGCAGATGTGGAAGGGGAAGTATTATTTGGCAGCAAAAGAGATTAGAAAGTTTGGTCTGTCTAACAAAATCTGACCTCTCTTTATGTGGGTTAGAACGTTTGGTTGGTCCTCATTGGGTTTTACATTCGCATAATCGCAGCCGATAATCTTCTCACACACAATACCAAATCTACCGGTCAATCCCAAACAAACAAACCCCTCCCATCCCAACTATAAGCCCCACTGCAGCTATTGCATTGGTTCTTGGGTGCTGAAACTTGTCACCACCAACACCTGAATGGCACGTGTCCATCCCTCTCAAACACAGGGGGTGCTTATAGCATGTGGGAGATAGATATTAGATACTGAAAAATATTGAAAGAGCTTTCTACTACATGAAGTTTCTTCTTCTGCCTTTTTCAAGTTTCAACCTTATTTTTAATCTTCTTTCAAGTCACTAAGATTTCCATGACCCCATTTGATCATTGTCCGCTCATAGAGCAATGGCATTTGTGCGAAAAGGCTCAAACTGAGGCAGCAAACAGCTTTAAGGTAAGTCATCAACAACTTTCATTCAACTTCTCTTTATTTTCTTCTTCGTAAAATGAAATGGTTTCGGAATCTACAACGAAAAATGGTCTGTTGCTTTCATTTGTGAAGAAACTTGGTTGTTCCAGTTTGTGAAATGTTCCAAGTTTTTTTTTTTTTGCAGAAGGGTTGTTTATGCATGGGGTAGCTTTCTGCCCAGCAAATAATATTAGTTATTATGAGTTAGTTAAATGAGGCTCAAATTTTGTAGCAAATGCGCACTCTGTTTCCTCTGTTTTCTGGCGTTTTGTTTTCTGGTGTTTTCATGTTTATATGTTGGTTTTTCTTCTTTGGAAGCGAGCAAACTGTCACGACACATTCCCTCGTAGTTCTTGTTTGTTGGCAGTTTTGGATTTGATGGGATTATAGCATTTGCTCTGACCCACAATAAGGCAAGACAACTTCCCAAAGCTTGGTTCACATTTTACATGATTGGATTTGACTTTTAATACATTGGATTGAACCTCAACAAAACAAACAAACACTTGTATATTGCTGACAGGAAAACCCTAATATTAATAGTTAATTTTAAGAATGATAGAAACTTTAATAGTTAACAGCCGCTTGTGACTTGTGTCACGAAACCGCGTTTTTTTATTTTTGTGATAAATTAAGAAAGAAAAATGAAATTTATATTGCTTTCCCACACACTATTCATTGGAACTAAAAAGCTCTAAGATCGGTAGGTCATACGCTTTTATTACGTGTTTCATGGACATAGACATCAATGGAGTGTTAGATTTATATTTATATATAGCTTATATAGCTTTAGTTGAGGAATTCCTTAAATAAGTTTACTTGAAAGATAATCTTGTACGACTCACTATGCATTGTACCTAGTGAGAATTGGGTATGCCATGCATTTTATATGCATTGATTTTTTAGGTTTGGTTTTCATAAAGTTCTCAAGTCTCTTGATTTTCTAATGGCAGCAGTGTTATTTAGAACAGATGTATGTAGGTATGTAATCAATTGTGTGCAAGGAAATAAACAAATGCTCAAAATGTTAGGTTCAGTTGACAATTCATGTGCTGCTTTATATCTAATATGGTATCTAGCTGGATGGATCCAACTTCAACTGCATTACATGGATGATATAATCAATCACGGTCACTTGTAGGCTGTAAATAATGCATTGTTATATCTCTATTGATACCTTGTGCATCTTTGCTTGAGAAAACTAAACCTTACAGATCTCTTCTTTCCTCAGGGTCTGGCATTGGTTATGCACAAAAATCATGAAGGTTCAGCTGTTTTTGTGATGCTTAATAAAGCTTTAGAAATTGCACAGCGGGAAAAAAAAGTAATTGAAGAGAGGAATATAAGAATTCTGATTGCACAGATTCATGTTGCTTATAGACAAGTATGGATCATATGTGGGGTTGGAAAATTTGTGATTTATTGTAGTGTTGGATATATATTTGATGTATGGATATATTTAAATTTATTTAGGTTTTTTGATGTGCAATGGACAACATTACATTATATTGTTCATAACAGCTTCAGTTTTCCAGAATCAACTGAAGTTAAAAGATTATAATCACTGATGCCTAAAACTGAAAGTAGCATAAGCATTTATATAACAACTGATGCCTAAAAGTAGAAATATCGTCAACATTATATAACAACCAATGCTATTGGAGACTTTTCACGTCCGAAAAATCTAAAAAGCGATGACATATAACATAATTTGCATCGGAATTATTGGTTGCTGCGATGTCGTAATCGATAATACGCATCAGTACAAGATAACTCAATGTTGCTGTAATACACATTTAGCATCCTACATTTTGTAATTACTGATGCAATTTCAGGTTTAGGCATCAGAAGTCAACCTTTTTTTTGGCATTCGGAACTCTTTTAGCATCGGAGTTTATAAATATGCGATGTCTTAACTATGTATAGGCAACGGATAATATCCGTTGCCTATTGTACAACAATAGGCAACAGCTACCAATACCACGGAATTTATAGACTTTAGGCAACGGATTTTCTCTGTTGCTAAAAGTCAAATTTGGCATAGTGTCAGAAAGTTTGTGGAGCCATAGGAAGCACTTCGGTTCCTTTCACCAACAAAACAAATAATTAAGACAGATTAATAACGGCGCTTGGCTTGAGAAGCTTGTGGCATGGAAGCTAAGTATTCACAAGTTTAGCAATAGAGAGAAAGAGCTTGGATTTCTTGTGGGGAATCAAGGCTTAGAGCAAGAAAGAAAAGGGATTTGATGGAGTTTTGGCTAGGGAAGAGAGAGAGCTATGGAAACAGAGAATTGGGGTGTCTTGAGTAAATTTCCAGTTGCTTGACAAAGCTTGGTCGTGCTCTGGATTGTGACGTCTTTTGCTAGGTAGAGATGCCTCCTTTTATAGGCGTTGAAAATCTCAATTTTGCCAAGCCATCCTCCCCTTTTTGCTTCACTCCCTTCCATTCATCCTTATTTGATGAAACTCTCCCAGCCTTAGTGTATAGGCATGAAACCTTTTGGAGTTCCCAAATCCTTTCACAACTGGACTTCTTCATGTGGGTGTGGCGCCACCACCTTTTCCTCTTAGTTTCCCTATTAGAGCTTGCAGGAGAAAGGAAAATGGGTAGGGGCGTTTATCTTATGGATATTCCTTCTGCACACATGGGTTTCCTTTGGTTCTTGCAATGGCTCCATTTGACTTGGTTCTGATGCTTTTAGCAATGCTACGTTCGCCATTGGATATTTTATAGGATGATGGGCTAGACTTTTAGCCAAGATATTGGGTCGTTGGCAGTTTTATTTCCAGCGGCCTATGGGTTTTGTCTTGGTTTCGTCAAGCTGCTGGAAGCAGCTTATTGGCTCTGTTTTGTTAGACATGGTGCTAGACGCTTTTGGCTGATGTAGGGTTTTCCAAGTTTTGTAGACTATTGGGATATTTTCCTAAGGTATTAGGCTTTCTCTCTTATGCTTACCCATATATTTGGGCCCAAGAAATGGGGCTAAGTGTTGGTGCTACCAAGTTGCCCAAAACTTCCATTTCTTGGTCCATTAATGGGCCTCATGAATACTTGTAACCATCCATACCACAGATCGCTCAGCAAGCCCCAGGCATTTGCGTGGCTTGGGCTCACTTAAGCTTGTAGCATGGCTCGGTGCCACAATAAAGGTTTTTGCTTGGCGTTGCATGTTATTTGGCGTGTTTATGCTTGAGCTTTCCTGTATTGCAATGGGCTATGTCCGGGCTAAACGGTGTTTGACGGGACAATAAGCGCGGGTTCATAGAACCAGTACATTTTACAAGCTCGTTATGACCTCTGTGTGTGGTGGATTGCGTGTTTGCTTGGCGTGGCATGTGGACTGCAACTTGTGCAAGTGCATACAACAAATTCTTGTGTACCCCAATCAGGCTTCTTTTCCAGTTAAGTGTTGTATTGGGCTAGAAATGTACTTGGGCCTACTTGGGCCTAACCTTGGATTTTTTGGGCCTCAACAGTGAGAAATAAAATATTGATATTAAAATTGAATTACTAATAGTTAGAAATAAAATATTAATATATTTTTTTTTAAAAAAACCAAGGCTTTAGTGCTCAAAATAAGAAGAAAAAACATTTGGCCGCTCATAAAACGTTCTTTTTAAAATAGTGGCAGCGTTTTTTTAAAGAAATAATAATAATCAGATAGGGGCAGCGTGTTAGAAGATCAACTCCAGCAGCACCTCAAAACGACGCGTGGCTTCTTCTTCCTCCTGCAGATGCGCCTCACAGAGCCACAAAGCGGCAGTGAAGCTCGCCGCCGACGCAAATGCTAAGCGTGCAAACCGCTAAACAACGGAACACCTGAGAGCTCCGACGAGCGCCTAGGCAACGCCTTCGGAAACGTAGATCTGTAATGATTCTCATGTCTTTCCATTTTCAATTAATAGAAGCATTCTTTATGCTTCTAATAAGTAAGTAATTGTTTGTAGGTAGAATATCAATTGAGCTTCAGCAGTAGCCATTAATAGTAATGTTTAGAAGACACAATGTTGCTGCCAGGATTTTCGACCGCCAAATTTCCACAGTTGCTCCTGGCACTAGTGTACCTTCTTTTTACTCTTTAGCTCTTGTTATTGTTATTATTATTATTATTATTATTAATATAAAGCTGCATGGACAACTACTTTTTGCTTCAGGCTTTTATTTATTTATTTATCTACTGTTTTTTGTTGGTTTGATTTTTCTGGTTTGTTTAATATCTTTTCCGCTTCCTGTTCAGTAGAATTAGAAAGTTTTTGTTCATTCCTATGTATATTTTCATTTTGTCCAGAAAGCCACAGGTCTTGCCTCTGTGGTGATCTTTATCTCTAACTTCATGTAAATTTCTCTTTTCTTCTTTTTCTATCTCATTCTTGTATGACATGTTTGAATAAAACATAGAATATTTATAAATGAATAGGGGACTGAAGTGGAATGGTAAAAAAATGTTGTAATCTTCTGTTCATACACTAGAGAATCCTGAGTACTACCTGTAATGCTAATGCTTGCAGGTTCACTATACTAGGCGATTTTACGAGAATTTAGTCCCTAATTGTACCATATATGAAGTTGAGTGCCCAGACTATCTATACCGTAAATTCACTGAGGATGGTCAATACCTCATATGTTTCAGTAGAAATTACCAGGATCTGATTGTTTATAGACCAACGTGGCTTTCATATTCATGCAAAGAAGAATGCAATACTAATGATCTTCCCCCAAAAGCGAAGAGGTTTGAGAGCTTCTTCAGCCAACTGTACTGTGTATCACTTGCTTCTAGCAATGAGCTTATATGCAAGGACTTTTTTCTTTACATGGAGAGTAACCAGTTTGGACTATTTGCTACTTCTACTACACAAAATCATGATGCGCCTGTTGGAGGAGCCGTTCAGGGAGTTCCCTCAATGGAAAAGATAACTTTTCACCTCTTGAGGTCTGTTATTGTTTTTTTCTTGTATAGGTTATAATTTAACAGAGAACTTATGAAAGTGAAATGTTATTGGGTGTTTTTGGAAGCTTAGTCTATGCGTTACTTGTTAGTTTGATAATCTTTCTGATGCTTAGATTGGAAGATGGAGTTGTTCTGGATCAGAAGTGCTTTCACAACGATTTTATTAACCTGGCCCATAACATGGGTGTCTTCTTGTATGATGATTTACTGGCAATTGTATCAATTCGCTATCAAACAATACACATACTGCAAATCAGGGACTCCGGGAACCTTGTTGACATACGAGCAATTGGGACATTTTGTCGTGAGGATGATGAGCTTTTTCTCAATTCAAGCACTCAGGTTAGTGGCATATATTTCAAGCCTTTACTGAGACTTGGATGAATAGAATTTGCTAATATCTTGTCTAATAGGATCAATCTATAGAAACTATGGATTCGTTGTTGATGAAGACTCTTGTGTTGTCTTTTGCCAAAAATAGCAATAATGAAGTAATAATTGAAGGCAACTTTAATTGGTACTACAGGTTCAAAACTTAGTTTTCCATTCTGTTTGTGGCTATTGGGTGCCGTTAGTGTAGGCTGTTTACAGCTGCTAGATTGATTTTGGTCTAAGTTTGAAGTAATAATTGAAGGCTTCTTTGTTGAGCTTGATTCTAGGCTAATTTAAGAGAAGATTTTATGTCCTGGATTCTGTATAAACACCTGTGTGTTATACTCTAACGCGATGGATAATAAGAAGATTGTTTTTTCCTATCTTGCTCTATTCCCAACACTTCATCAGAGCAATATGCTTCTGAGACTGAAAACTCTGCCATCCTAGCCCTACCCCCGACCACTAAATAAGGATATCTACTCCCACATTTTCCTTGCCTTTTCGTTTAATCATCCGCACAGTTTAGTAACTAATGCAGATTTTTCCTCATTTATTTTATCATGAAATTGACAAAGTTTGGTGATTAGAAATTCTTTTTAATGTTTAATATGTCGAGCATTCGATTGACAAATCAACTATTGATTGATGGCAGAGTATGCTTATTCATGAAAAAGGTAAACTGCATCAACTGCCAGAGAATCCTGTTGAGAATGGTTTACATCAGAGTGAGCCTTCTTCAGATTATTGCTTTCTTAGTGGAATCAAACAACGGTTGCTCTCTTTCATATTTAGAGGAATATGGAATGAAGAAACAGATCAGGCATTGGTTGGTTATCTCTATCATCCTGTGGCTCATTGTTATTTAAATGCTTTATCTTGCCATAGCATGGTTCAGACAGACATTCAAAATTTCAGTGAACAAAACTGACTGAGGTGTCATTCTGAGTATTTTGTTATGGAAGTTTTTCTGTGTTTGGTATAAGTTTATATTTGCTTGCTTCCATCAAGGTTTCACATTCGTGATTTTGTACTGCTCTATTCTTATATGCTCTACTTTTCAGATTCTCAATGCTTTTTTCATATTACTTGTATGTTTGATCCATTAATGATATAGTTTTCAAGGTGATAGTTTTTGCATCAATGCAGCTGGTGTTGTCACATTAATGTCATCTTATTTTATTCGATGGAGATTTGCTTGCAACTTTAAGCTTGCAGAAGCTGTATACTTCTCTTGTTGTCTTACAAGATTATAGTTCTATGTAGCATATACAATCATTCTGGTTCTGATGTTGCACCTGGGTGGCTTCCTACTTAAGCTAGTTATGTGTCTTTTCTCAATTATCTTAGTGCTTCTCTAGAATATCTTGTTTGCATTGGTCCAGATGCCAATACTGATGGGAATTCCTATCTTGTTTCATCCCAACTTGGAGGCCTTAAACTTAGTGGCCCTGACTTATTTATAACCAATTCTCGTATATGTTTTCCAAGCTGCTGCAACACATCACTTTGGAATATCTTTTAGACGGGGTTGCAGCAGATGTGATTTACATTATTGTTTGTTTACCAGCATTTTCTGAAACCATTTTCATTCTCTTAGTAACCTGGGCTATGTGGATATGGTACACTTTATGCATTTACTTTTGATAAAATAGAATTGTAGGAATACATAGCCTCCTTTTTGTCAGAATTTAAATTTAGGTAGAAAGATGTTTAGCATTTTTGTGCTTGCATGTAAGTATTTATGCTCTCAGGCATGCATGTACTGATCTACTTCCAGATTGTGCATTAATGATCTGAACGATTAGTGATCCAATGTGAACCACTATCTTAAATAAGAACCTAAGTGTGCCCCATAACCTAGCTAGTACAAGGCACTGGAGCATATCAATTACCAGGAAACAAAAGCATATCACATTCCTGAAGCTGTACCACGAACCTAAATGTGCCACCATCCTATAAACTTTACGGTAACACTAATATGCAGACAACAGTGCCAATCCCTTAAAAGATCTGGTTTATATGATAGACAGAAAATCATTCAGATAGAAGCACAATTATTCAATATGATGTTTAAGCATCCAACCCAAATGAAAATCTTGCATCGGGCGTTTTGAATTACTTGATATTGTGCTTCAATTGGAACATTTATTTGTATGTGCATTATTTTTTGGTTGTCATTAGCTCTTATGCAATCAGTTTATTTGTATGTTTTGCAATAAATGTTTTAAATTTAATTAATCTAACTTATTCTCCTTTTTCACTCCAGAGGGTCCAATCCCTGAAGAAGAAGTTCTATTTCCATTTCCAAGACTATGTTAACTTGGTGATCTGGAAGGTAGGGCTTACATTCTTTTTCTTTAAAATGTACACACACACACATATATATAGTATGAGACTTCTGCAATCACTTGCATAATCTTCACTGCTCCATATAACAGGCAATCTGATAATGCGCATCAAATATGACATGTAACAAGTTTGTACACAACTCTTGGACAGGTACAATTCTTGGACCGGCACCACCTGCTAATAAAGTTTGGTAGTGTAGATGGAGGGGTGAGACTTCTTTCTAGCGTCACATTCATATCATACTCGTTCTAAGAAATATAAACTTCATGTTTTGGACGCTCCTTGATCACATAATTTAATCCTCCATCTGTGATGGGGTCCCTGAAGGAGAGGGGATCAATTACTCTGCAGTATTGAACCCAGATGCTTTCTGGAATGAGTCACCCTATCCATTGTAGTTGTACTATTTGTTCAACAGAGTTGACACCTGAATTTGACCAAGATTCTTTATATTTCGTTGTAGATCTTTGGTCACTCTGGTATTTTTTATATTTAGTTGTAGATGTTTGGTGTCACTCTAGAAAATATGAATCTTGCTCCAAGATTCTTCGTTTGTAGTCTTTGACATGTTCCCACTGCACAAAAGTCACAAGATGTCTTTAACATGTGCCTATTGCACAAATGCTGGCACACATCACAACAGCTTATGCTTTTGGGATGGTGGTAAAGTAACAAACATTATCAGTATTAAATGTGCGTTTCCCAGAGTTTGCTTTCTTGTGCTCAATGGGCTTTGTGCTGATTTAATACTTGATAATATTGGTTTTTTTTTTTTTTTTTGTATCGTTGGAGCAGGTATCACGTAATGCCGATCACCACCCAGCCTTTTTTGCGGTATATAACATGGAGACAACTGAAATTGTAGCTTTTTATCAGGTAATTTTGTGACAATTGTTTTCTGTTTCTGTTTCTTTTCTTTCTTCTTTTTTCACAGATCAAAATAAGACTTCGCTTTATTTGACATTTTTCCTTGTAGAATACGGCAGATGAGCTTTATCTCCTGTTTGAGCAATTCTGCGACCACTTTAATGCAATATCGAGAAATTCATTGTATTTGAATTTCATTTCATCCCACTCAAATAACATGCATGCTCGGGAGCAACTAAGAAGTGTTAAAAATAAATCAAGTAGTTCTTTGCAGGTGAAGTTTCACTCTCAGAATTAGTTACATGCATGTCTTATACAGCAATGCTACCTGTTACTTTTGCATCATTAAGTTATAATAGCAAGGTTTATTTATCAGTATGGTTGCCTTCTGTGTCCAAACCTCATAGAAATGCTTCCAGTTACTTTTGTATCATTAAGGCATGATAACAAGGTTTATTTGTTAATGTTGTGGTTGCATTCTGTATTTAGCTATGTGCCCAAACCTCACATATAATCAGTTGATGATCCTGCAGTTTGTGAAGAAGATGCTAGCTTCTTTGCCTTTTAGTTGTCAGTCGCAGAGCCCTTCTCCCTACTTTGACCAATCTCTTTTTCGCTTCGATGAAAAGGTTTGATTCAGAAACTAAAAATTTCCCGTTCCATGAACTGCTTTTGTTTGAATTAAACTGAGGAATATAGTCTTTGTATGTGTATGCTCCAGTTATCTTTAGCAAGAGAAAACCTACGAAGTCCAAAGTCGATCAAATGAACTAATTTAATCTTTTAAACATTGGAAAACTATTATAAAAACATAACTACAGAAACATCAAATAAGACCAATCTTCTTGCATCAAATTGCATCTGATGTAGTTTTTCTTTGTGTTATATATTCTACCTTGATGTAATTGGATATTTTTGAATCCATTTGTAAGGAAAGCTATTTCCACATCACTATTTTTTTAGTTGGCTGTTTGTGACAGGTTTGAGTACAGGTTCTATGTTTGGTTTTTGTGTTGTCATGTGAATTGCTTATCCTGTGTGCTCAAATCAAATCAATCAAAATAATCAAAGAAACTTTTTTTGAACTGTGATATAACCAACGAGGGTTTAGTCTAGTGGTCAGGCCCGTGGTTTGTTCCCACATGGTCTAGGGTTAGATTCTTCAAGGCTGTGTCTAGCAATTTGCTAGAGTTTCTTGCATCCCAAAAATCGTAGGGTTCCTCAGGAGCCCCAGTTTGTTGACATGTAACGCACACACAGTCGAAACAATTGAAAATTTAGAAAAGTAGATGGGTGAGCACACCCGCTTATTCTTGTGTGGTTCACTCCTGAATATGACACAATGCATTTTGTGGTATGTATTAATTACCTTATGGGAAAATCAGTTTTGTCAATTCAACCCCCTCTACTAAGGTTTCACAAATGTGTTTCTGGTGCAGTTGATTTCTGCGACTGATCGGCATAGACAGTCAACAGACCATCCCATCAAGTTCATCTTAAGAAGGCCACCATATACGCTGAAATTTAAAATCAAGACAGGTATCCATCATTTACCAGTAATGTTATTTATATGTATACACACACATACATACATGCATGTATACGTGTATATAGGGCCAGGATCAGGGGGACAGACATTTTAAACACAAATTATACATTTTAAGCCATTAGATTTAAAACACATTCAAAGAAATTAATATACCTTGAAACTTACAATAATCAAAAGTGTGCTTCAATTCTTATTCTCTTATCTCTCCCATCTCTCCACCAATCCTGAAAGAATAAAAAATATTTATACTGCACATTATTCAATATTGGTCTATCTTTCCAATTTAGATGTGATGTGTTCTTCTTCCTCACTAATTCTTTTCCTCTCTGTAAACTCACAGAAAAAACTCTTCTCAGTTCTTACCCAAAAGGAAACCTCTTCCGTCTCACCATTTTTTCTCCTACAAACCCTCCTCGCTCCATGATTGAATTTAAAAAAATTATAATAAGACAATTAATTAGAAAGAAAAAAAACCAAACGTTGGTCTTTTTTTTTTTGAATAGAGACAATTGTATTAATAATCAGAAGGAAAAATATCCTTGATTAAAAGAACAAAAACAGTTACAAGCACAAAGAAGCCGTGGCCAAGGTAGCCACAGCAGCCAAGAACAAAACAAAAAGAAGAAACAAGAGCATAGCCTATAAACTAACGGCCTTCCAGTCCAGCAGTATAAGCTGTAAAGGAATCCCCTTGAACTCAGAAGAGATAGATGCCCAAAGCGAAGCCCAGAATCGTATTCGCTCCCATAATTCATTAATCCCATCTCCTTTGAAATTCTCAAAAGTTCTTCTATTCCTTTCTCCCCAAACCACCCAAAAGACTGCCATCAACGCACAATAACCCAACACATACCCCTCTTCCTTCCACCAAAGAAATTCACCCTTTGGCTTAGTAACTCAGCACAACAACCATAATTAGCTAATCTTACCCCAGCCACCTGATCCAATTTTTTCCAAAGAACAGAAGCAGTAGTACAGGTTAAAAAAGGTGATCCACAGATTCACTAGCCCCTTGCACATAATGCACCAGTTAGGAGAAAAGCAAAGGGATGGTCTTCTTCTCTGAACCAGGTCACATGTATTTACCTTCCCATGGGCAACAAGCCAGGCAAGCAGTCTCACCTTAGGCGGAACTTTGGCCTTCCAAATAGCAGAAGAAGGGCGGAAAGTGGGAAGTAGGGGAAAATCAGTTAAGTGCCTGAAGTATGATTTGACAGAAAATATCTCCGAGGCCTCAAGCATCCAGGCTCTGCAGTCTGCCCTGTTCCTAATCAGAGTCACCCCTTCCAGCCTTGTGATCAGGTCAGCGAACTCCACCACTTCCAGCTCATTCAGATTTCTCCGGAAATCAAAATCCCAGCTTAGAGGGTGGAAATTTCGGTCAACACACATATTGGCTATGCTTGCATTCTGTTTCCTGGATAGAACAAAAATCCGAGGAAATAAATCACGGAACGCAGAATCCCCTAGCCACTTCTCCTCCCAGAATCTGATCCTCTCCCCATTTCCCACTTTAAAGCTACAGCAGTGTGAAAACGACTCGAAGGAACACATTATATCCTTCCATAGGCTGCGACTGTGCCTACTAGACACCTCCCTGGGGTCCCACCCATTGGTATGCCTCCCGTACTTGCTTTTGATCACTTTGAACCACAACGCGTTGTTTTCGTTTTGGAACCTCCAAAGCCATTTACCAAGGAGGGCGAGGTTCCTTTTCCTAATATTGCCCACCCCCAAACCCCCTTTATCTTTAGGCAAAGCTACTGTATCCCACCTCCTCCATTTCAAGACCCGAACCCCACTGCTTCCATTATGTAGCTCATGACTTAATCACCCTTGCACTGTAAAAATTCACACATACAATTTAACCCATCTACCCAGTTAATTTCATTAACATATCTAGAAACTTGAGCGGGTTTATTTGACTTCCTCAAAATAAACTGTGGGTTTGAAGAAAATTATGGAAAAATGACAGTTTCCTCTTCCTCCAACTCAATCTTTTTGTGATTGCAATGCCACTCTGATACGAGAAGTTTGGTTCTCTACTGGAGGTTGAATTTGTAAATTTTGATGAGAGTGGCGAACTCTGCTAACACGTGATTTCTGGCTAGAGTACAAAAAAGTTTGATTTCAACAAGAGAGAAGAAACCGGATGAAGTTTAGTGCTTAGTTTCAGAATTACACAGAAACAAAATAATCATTTAGGAGAACGAGACACCATAATTAATGAGAGACACTAAATGCCCCACCTCGTCAAGTGTGCAACAAATAAACGAAGAGAGAAAATAATAAAGTTATTTGTTGTGACAGATGCATTTCTACCGTTAGATGATAAAAGATCTGAAGGTTGAGAAAGTGTAAAAAAATATGGCTTTTTGTGTGCCCCTTGAACCTGACCCATACACACACACATTGGTGATTGATTGAAAACCTAAGTTGAGGATTTAACTTAACGGCCACATGTGAGGTGCAGCTTGCAATGCGATCAAATATTTGAAACCATGCATTTTTAGGTTTCCATTTAAGGATCATCCAAATCATAAACCATTGAGACATCCAGTTGATAAGATAAATAGATGAAACACTGCTTCTGACGATTCACTGGAATGATTGTGATAATAGTTGAACCGCTGAATTATTTTCAATTTGGCTACTTTTGTATAGGAATGTTAATGATTTCATTAGTCATCGAAACTATTGTTTTCTGATTTGGTTGATCATGTGTGTTGTGTGTTTGCTTAATTGAATTTTTAAACTAAGCACATAAATGATGCTCTGGGTTTTTCAATAGGTCCAGAAGCTGGTAGCACAGACACTCGAACAAAAAAGATTTCTTCATTTCTTTTTCATCCATTTTTGCCTCTTGCTCTCTCTATTCAGCAGAGTTTGTCGTTGCAGCCATCAGTTGTGAATATTCACTTCCGGAAATGAATATTATACTTCTTAGTTGGCTACTGGCTCCTATATTTGTAAGTAGCTTTTTTGTGAAATAGGTAATCAAATGGAAATAACTGTATATTAAACATGTAGTATATATAGATGCTATACAATGATATGAGCAAACATCAACCTTGAGTTATTATTCATGGATACTAGTGGTCGGTCAATTGCTTAAAGCCAACGTTTGTTGGCCTCCCATTTGAAGGAGAAGACTGGTGAAAAGCCTCCTCGCTGTAGCTGCTCTCTGGTTGGGCTAGCGATTCTGGTCTTTAGTCGAGGCAGTCTCTGGGTTTTTCAATTTCCTCATTTTAGTGCAAGGTGATATGAAAATTTCTTCAAGCCATTATGATGACTAAATTAAGTTTAAATAATTAAACTAAAGATTCAACAACTACAATGTAACATAAGTGTATAAATATTGTTTAAATATTGTTTGAGCTTCGTGTTCCCTTCTTACCCTTATAGTATATGTGTATGTGTATAAAGAAGCTACCTGGGCGAATGTGGTGAGAGGTTTTATAAATTTCGATGTCAATGACATTTTCATTTTATTTTGGTAGTTGATTTTGAAATCTCTTGATAAGATTAAATTTTCATATTTTTGTCATTTTCAAATGTTATACTGTGACTCATAGTTGGTAACTTCCTGGAATGATCCAATATTTTGATAAAGCATAAGCTTCCTGGAATGTTTGTTTCCAGCTTTTGTTGTTTATTTAGTAATGTTGAGATGCATGCCTTCATTTCTGGAAAAAAACACTCATCACCTGACACAATATTTGCAAATTGTGTCATTTTTACCTGACAAAATACCCACTCCTAGCTTGGAGATGGACCTGGTCCTTTGAAGGTCTCTTTTATGTATTCTCTACGTTATATATCGTTTATTCCTACGAAATACCAGATGAAATAGAACGATCATAGAAGGGATGTGATGAAATTTTTTGACCAGTTCTTCCCAGATAAATGATCTGTTGTAGTTATTTTTCCAATATAAGTGCTCCGGTTTAGTTATTTGATAAGATTAATTACAATCTTAGCTTGGAGCTGGACCTGGCCGTTCAACTTTCAGACCTCATGCATGTGGAAGATCTCACCCAGCCCGGCTGGAGAAAACTTGGTGGTGCCAAAAGCGTTTGGGATACCACAATGAATTGATGAGTCTATTGAACATCTACTTTGTCAATTGGCAGAGATGAAGGGCATTTGTGAGTATAAATTTTGCATCCAATAAGATAACTACAAGTGGACTTTAGTGGTGCCAACTCAACCTCTGGGTACACGCTATGTAGCCATCAACGGTTGAGATTGAGAACAATCAAGACTCATGGAAACAGCATAAATAATACACAAAGACCTTCATAAGCAAACATCGCACCAATGTCCACAGAACTCCCAAAAAAAAATACGAAAACTGAAAACTGAAAATGAAATGGTTATCAAACAACAAGTAAGCTTTTGCAATTCAAAATCAGAAATAAGTATAACAGGGGAAAGACAAATGAGCAGGATAGAAAAAACATAAAACATTACAATTTACAAGACGGGACAAGACAAGTGAACTTTTATTTTACAACTTTAACCTCACAGGTTATCAATATACATTGATTACAATCTAAACTAGCTCAAATGAGCCTCAGAAACATTCTTATTATGGAAACAGTACCTAAAAATGTTGTGCATTCAATGCCTGCATGTAGGAACGTTCCAGATAAACCTTTCTGTTTCTCCTCATTGTGACAATTGTTTTGTAGAAAACCAAAGAGCTATATATACAATGTTAAATCCTCCTCCGGAAATGACACGTAAAGAAACCTGTACATATGAAAATCTCTCCAAGAGCAGATATCCTGTCCTGCAAAAAGACAGCTAATTACTCAGCATTTGGGACTTGGATAAGATATATGTTGCCATCAGCAGAACAACCCCAATGAGAAATAAAGTAAATAGAACCGTAATGATCAGATTGAGTTTTTGTCTAAAGCACAAATTGTTTTGCTTAAAAATGATTTTGATCAGAAAAAAAGCATGAGACCAGTAAACAAGAGTGACAAGGTAATTGACAAAAAACGTTGATTGGATTACGTACCTGAGTGTGATCTGAGTTTGCTCATATCATATCATATGATGATGACTTGGTCATTTATCTGGATGCAAGGAATGTGAGATATCTTGGCCCAATCTTTTCCCGTCTTATTCTGATACCTTTTCTCCAGGGCAGAACATTTGTAGATCCAAAGTAAAGAAAGAGATGGCGGCAAACTCTCTGGCAGGAATTGGATACTGTCACACGAGGTAATACTTAGCCTTTGAAGAGAAGTGAGATGTTGAAGTCCCTCTCCTGGCAGGAATTGGAGGCTGCCGCAGTCGTCAATTCGTAGCGTTTGGAGAGAAGTGAGGTGTTGAAGTCCCTCTCCGTCTCCTGGCAGGGCTTGGATACTGTCACACCCACTAATAACTAGAAAGCGAAGAGTGGTAGGGAGCAGGTGTTCCGTGAGCAACGTCTCCAAGATACTGCCACCAACTATTAAAAAATAAAGGGAGACAAGTCCTTCCAATCCCCAGTCCTTTACCACTGAACCCCTCAGTCTCTCACAACTACGAATGCACAAATCTTGGATGTTGGGAGGCAAACCCCCTTCTGCAAATGACTCCAGATTTGGAAGATCATCCACCTGCAACCCACGAAGGGCTGTGAGGGTGTGAATGCCTTCGGGCAATGACTTGAAATTCTTGCATTTGCCGACTGAAAATTCAGTCAAGTTGGGAGTGGGCCATCCTCCCTGAGATTGAAAACACACCAGATTTGGACAGCCAGAGATATACAATTCTCTGATATGACTGAGATTCTCATTAACGCCTTCTTCATCAATGAAGGAAAGGGATTCCAGATTCTCACAATCGCTAATTTCAAGCGTGTTCAATTTGGGAATAATGCTCAACGGGAAGTTCCTCATTGAATCACAGCTTTTCTCTATCTCCAAAGACTGCAGAGATGTTAATTTGGCCAACATCTCGTCAGGTAGGAATTCTAAATTGATTTATTGTATTCAAATCAGTTTCTGTTTAATCAGACTTGTATTCAATCATTAATGAAAATATCTTGTCTATCGGACTGATTATAGTACAAAAGATCTACCATTGAATGTTCAGTCCGATCAACGGACTAGGACACTGTTTTTCCTGCGATTTGCTTGATCTTACTTAAGATATCGAAAGTCCTCTTAGTTGAGGCAGAAAAAGAACCTATCTAAAACCAGATTCCCCTCTTTGGAGCACAATGGCCTTGGTTGGAAGAAAGAATAAATAAGCGCAGTCACATTCATCAAACCTCCCTCTTTCTACTAGAAGAGTATCACTAGTAGTGGCACGCCTTTCGCATTTCCTCGAGGAATAGTCTCCGAATCCACATCGGGTTCCTTGAGGCACAAGCAAATCAAACACAAAGCCGCTAAGTTGCCAAAGTACAGTCTGCTCAGCGGCTAGGGGCATCACAAGGTGTTCAAAAGCATTTCCAGACGAACATATTTCTGGCACGCCCAGTGGGACCTACAATTTTGTATGGTCAACGAGACCCGCAGGAAGCGCTATCTAAGAAGCGGTGCATCTCCGCCAATGAATCCTCCCAACCAAGCTGTTATTACTACTGAGGAAGTCGAGATCGAAGATGTGCCAATATCGCCTAGACGAACATCAGTGGAGCAGTTACTGCTCCAAATGTTAGAAAAAATGGATAATCAAGCTAAAGCTTTTCAAAGCTGGCAAGAATCTTATGCTCAGACAATGGCTTCGCCAAATCAGGAGGAATTCAGCCCTTCAAGGCCAAACCATGCCTCTCAACCTATTGAGATACAACCAGGAGGGTTCAACTGGTACCATAGCCGTACTACTGGCCATGGCTATTTAGATCTGAGTTCATCTCCCTTTGGTATTCCAAATACGGGGCTGATACTCGGCCTGGATACAGAAACTTCACTACCTCCAAATAATGGTAAGGACAAGCAAAAAGTGTCCGAACCAGTAACACAGGGGGCAGTACAGGCGAAATATCAAGCTCCAAAACATGCAGCTGCTTTTTCTCCCTTAGGAACCATGAGAAATGGTCAAAGGGGCAGAGGAAGAGGAAGTTCGAGGCAGACAGGACAAGCCAGTAGGGGTGTCAACTATACCAACAATGCCAGTAATGGAACTAATGAAAATTATGGCAGAACCAGAGAAGTAAGAACTGGTACCACTACTGAGTTACATGAAGAGTTCGATGAAGAAGTGGAAGAAAGGATTCCAAATCTTGATCAAGATAACAACATACCTCCAAACGACAATGACCAGCAAATGGTCATGTTGAACGAAATGGCAGAACTCAGGCAAATGGTCTTAAACAGACAGAATGGTGTCCGAAGACCAACAAGGCCAGTATATCAAAAGCCGTATCCGGCTCACATTGATGAGATACCATTCCCGAGAGGGTTTAAGGTACCATCTTTTACTTTATTTAATGGAGAAGATTTATATGCATCTGCTTTAGAGCATGTAGGGCGATTCTCCGCCCACTGCGTATCTATTGAATCAAATCCTAACATTAAATTAAGACCATTTGGAAGCTCTCTATCAGGACAAGCTTTTACTTGGTATTCCAATCCGACTCCAAACTCTATTGGGACTTGGGATCAAATGGAATCAAGTTTTTATTATCAGTATTATAGACCAGATCCTGAGGTTACTATCAATGACCTAACTGATCTGAAACAATATGAACAGGAATCTGTTCATGATTTTATTGCCAGATTCAAAAAAGTGAGAATGAAGTGTAAGATTCCCATGGAGGAGAAGCATTTCACCAGAATGCCACATAATGCACTAAAGATACCCCTGAGAATGAAGTTCGATGATGTAGAATTCATCGATGTTCAGGAAGTATCTCAGAAGGTGGGAAAATATGAATTGCTACTCAAGGAGGACATCCAGAGGAAAAGTTCATCCAGGCCACTGTACGGCTCCAAACCAGCCTATTTCAAAAATCAGAATCCGGTCCATCAAATGGAAGTCTTTGAAGGAGATACAGGAGAGGTGGAGGAGTGCATGGCCATGGAAGTGGCAGTGGCAGAACTGTTGCCCCAGAAGAGTCCGATCATATGTAAAACAGTGGTGAGACCATCCAAAGAGCAGAGAAATGCTCCACCTCCGACTGGAGGCTTTGTGCCATACAAGCAGAATCATAAGTCATACTCTTTTGACTTATCTATCGTAGATGGTATTTTTGATGAGTTGGTTGAACGAAGAGCACTCAAGCTTGGACCAAAGCAGAAAATCCCGAGACCAGAAGAGTTAAAAGGAAAATCATTTTGCAAGTACCACGATTCTTTCTCTCTCCATAAAAAATTGCGTTCAATTCAGGGATCTAGTGCAGGATATGATCATCCGAGGGGATATCAAAATGGAGAAAGCCCCATTGGATGCAGTGGAGAAAGATCATTTTCCAAACATGCAAGTTAATATGGTGAATATCAAATGGCCCAACCAGGCCAAGAGAAAGCTCACTATAGACCTAGAAGAAGGAGGAGGCAGAAAAGTATCGTTAAAGCAAGAAGAAAGACCCAAGGCTTCGATAATAGCTGGGGTAGTCTTATGTAGCAGATGCAAGCGTCAATGCGATCTTGAGATACCTGCAATAGGTGCCAAGATAGACGAGAAAATAATTGACAGAGAGGCCAAAATGGTGGCCGAGATTGTTAAACCAGCATCTACCTATTTCGGACCCAACAGTCCGAAAGAAGAAAACAGGAGTGCAAAGAGCGTCTTTGACAGGCTCAAAGGGTTCAAGAAGCCTCTCAACCCAATTACATACCACCAGGGAAAAACGAAAACAGACGGCCAAGGAGGGAGTCCAAGTTGGACACAGGTTGCTTCTAGCTCAAGTAATGCCTCAGACTCTACTAGGCCGAAGATCAAGAGTTTCAAAGAACCATTTGGAACGGTGATGCATGAAGGCAGGTGGTTTGCCGTGCAAAAGGACGGGAAACCTGAGAGGGAACTCACATGAACTCAACTCCGAAAGGCACAAAGGCGTTTTGGGGTTGCAAAAAGAAAGGCAGAACAAGCCGAATCCTGTCCGATAGTAACGGAGACTATCCAAAAGGGGAGTTACCAGCTTGAGAAAGGGAAAGGTGAAGCTGAAAAAGAAGTTGTCCCTGCTGAAACGATCAATGAGTCCTGTCCGAAGCAAGAACAAATTTTGTCCGAAGAACCAATCGGATAGCAGAATCCCAAGGAAACAGAAGAAGAAGACGACTTTATAATCAATTCAACGGACAGTGATGAAAGTTGGTTAGAGAATTACAACTTGGAAACTGGAATCCTAAGGGAGGCATTGGGATTATGTCCTGAAGAAGAAGATCCAGAAGAGGATCCAGAACTTCCAGTTTCACATTCTGTCAATATGATTTGCGTCTTACCAGTCAGTTACATGGCAAAGGATAACCAAATGCATTCACTAGAAGGAGACTATCTGGTGGAAGAAACTGTGGTGGCATCCATCGGACTGAACAACCTCACAGACCAAGGAGAGGCACAGAGAAGTCAGGAAGAACAGGTGACAGAGCCAAGAAGCCAAGAGCAGCCTCTGACTTCATTTGGGAGGCCAACCAGAAAAATGGCCGACCACTTGAGGCCAATGTTCATAAAAGCCCACCTGGAAGGAGTACCCTTCACCAAGGTTATGATAGATGAAGGAGCTGTTATAAACATCCTCCCGGTAAAACATTTACACAGGTTAGGAAAAACCAAAAAGGAACTGATCCCCACGGAGATGACTGTCTCTGATTTCGTAAGAGGAGTTAACCAGACCCATGGAATACTACCTGTGAAGATCACTGTCGGCAGCAAGACCATAAGCATATCCTGCTTTGTGGTAGATACGACCTTTACATATCATGTGTTGCTGGGAAGGGATTACTTACACCAGAGTATGTCTATTGCATCTACCATGTACCAACAGTTGTTGCAGTGGAACGAAGATAGAAATGACTATGTGTTGATTAAAGCAGACCCTCAGCCATTTGTGAACTCTGCAAATGCATTAGAGGCCATATACTACGAACCAGAAACCACACCCTTCTGGGTAGACAATCTGCTATTAGAAAGCCAGGACACAATGGCCGGACAGATTTTTGTCAACAAAAGAGGGGTATATGAAGTGATGGTCACGGACTTAGTCCTAGACCAGATTGGTTTGCCAAAGGTACAAACAGCATCAGATGCTAGGTCTCAGGCCATTACAATCCAGGATCTAATCAGAAGATTGTGAGTTTATTGGCAGGAAAAGAAGCGATTGAAGGAAGACGAAGCCATTAACATAGTAGAATTCATAATGGAAGATGAGAAAGCTCACAAGTCCGAAGATGGCGAGATTATCGACATGGCACCATCTCCTTTCGACAACTCAGTGCCTGAGGTGCAAGACCCCTTGGAGGAAGTAAACCTAGGCACAAAGGAAGATCCAAGGCCAACATTTGTAAGTGGCCTCTTGGAACCTTCCCTAAAAAAAGAGATCATAGTTGTGCTCCACGAGTTCAAAGATTGTTTCGCCTGACATTATCATGAAATGCCTGGTTTAGACAGAAATCTTGTGGAACACATATTACCAATCAAGGAAGGCTACAAACCCGTTAAGCAAACTCATAGGAGGCTCTCTGTTGAAACTGAGTTGAAGGTTAAAGAAGAAATCAAGAGATTGAAAGAGGCAGGGTTTATTAGAACAACCAAGTATACTGAATGGCTGTCTAATATCGTCCCTGTGTTAAAAAAGATTACAGGAGCAGTCAGAAGTTGTGTGGATTACAGAAATCTGAATGAAGCAACCCCAAAAGATTAATATCATATGCCAATGGCAGACATTCTGATTGATGGGGCCTCACAGAACCAATTACTGTCTTTCATGGATGGCAATGCAGGCTACAATCAGATAATGATTGCTGAAGAGGATATCCATAAGACAGCCTTTCGTTGTCCAGGGGCAGCTGGAGCCTATGAGTATGTGGTGATGCCCTTCGGACTGAAAAACCAGGGGCTACCTACCAGAGAGCCATGAACTCGATCTTTCATGATATGATCGGACACACCATTGAGGTCTATATTGATGATGTGGTAGTGAAGTCTAAGGATAAGCCAAGTCATGTGGCTAACCACAGAGATGCATTCATCAGAATGAGAAAATTTAGATTGAGGATGAATCCCAAAAAATGTGCCTTTGGGGTGCAAGCTGGAAACTTTTTAGGTTTCTTAGTTCACCAAAGGGGCATTGAAGCCGATAAGAACAAAGCAAGAGCCATCATCGATGCTCCTGCTCCAAAAAATAAGAAACAGCTTCAGATCCTGTTGGGAAAGATCAACTTCTTGAGGAGATTCATAGCCAATTCTGCTGGCAAAGTGCATGCTTTTTCTACCTTATTGAAAATCAAAGAAGAAAAGGATTTTGTATGGCAGGAACCTCAATAGAAGGCATTCGAAGAGATTAAAACATATCTGGCTAACTCTCCGGTGATCATGCCACCAAAGAAAGGAAGGCCATTGAAACTTTATATTTCAGCATCGGACACATCCATTGGGAGCTTACTGGCTCAAGAAAACGATGAGGGAAAGGAGCAGGCCATATATTATCTGAGCAGAATCCTCTAGGAAGTGGAAATAAGATATTCACCTGTTGAAAGAGTATGCCTAGCTTTGTATTTCTCTGCAGTCAAATTAAGGCATTACATGCTGCCTTTCACGGTTTATATCATTGCAAATACGGATCTAATCAAGTACATGCTATCCAGGCCGGTTGGAAAAATGGATATTGGCTCTGTCCGAATTTAATTTTCAATATATCCCACAGAGAGCTATGAAAGGCTAGGCAGTGGCTGATTTCTTAGTGGCTCACCCCAGTACAGAAATGGAGAACATAGAGTCTCTGGAAGTGGGGAACGTGGAACTTACTAAACATGGCATCCATTACTTACCAGTGCACATGGTGAGAATCGTGCCTTGGAAACTGTTCTTCGATGGCTCCAAAACAGACAACTCTGCAGGTGTTGGCATCGTGATTAAAGATCCCAAGGGGGCAATATTCTCGTATGCTTTTCAGTTAGACTTCGAAAGCACTAACAATAGAGCAGAATATGAAGCTCTCATCATCGGACTGGAAATGCTATTGGAATTAAGAGTGCAACACTTAGAGATCTACGGAGACTCGCAATTGGTGATCAAGCAGTTGACCAATGAATACAAATGTAGAGATCCAAACATGGCTGCCTAATATGTGGCTGCCATAAACCTATGTTCACAATTTGCAGAGGTTAGTGCTGAATATATACCAAGGGAAGAGAATTTGGCAGCCAACAACATGGCCCAAATCGCTTCTGGTTTCCAAGATCAAGTATCTTCTAGAATCATCCCAATTCGGAGAAGAACCCTGCCTTTTATCCTTACAAGAGGGATGGATATGGAGGTGAATGTTTTAGAACCAGAAAATGATGCTGACTGGAGGACACCTCTCTGCAACTATCTGGTTGAACCATCGAACCAAGCAGATCGGAAAGTGCGAGCCCAAGCCCCAAATTATGTCTTGATTAATGAAGAATTGTTAAGAAAGACTGGCGATGGATTGTTGTTGAGGTGTATCGGACTAGAAGAATCAATGAGAGTGATGGCAGAGGTGCACGAAGGAACTTGTGGAGCTCACCAGTCAGGAAGGAAAATGAAATGGTTGCTGAGAAGATATGGCTATTTTGGCCAACTATGGAAAAGGATTGTGTGAATTACAGCAAAGGCTGTGAAGAGTGCCAAAGGCATGGTCCTATTCAGCATGTCCTAGCAGTCCCTTTGAATCCGATTGTCAAACCGTGGCCTTTCAGGGGTTGGGCAATGGACTTCATTGGAAAAATCAGACCAGAATCTAGCGAGAAACATAGTGGTTGCCACAGATTACTTTACCAAGTGGGTGGAAGCCAAGGCATTGAAAGAGATTACATCATATGAAGTGGTCAAGTTCATTGAAGACCAGATAATATATAGGTTCGGCATTCCAAAGACAATCACCATTGATAGAGGTACTTCTTTCATGTCCAGAGAAGTCATGAGGCTGGAAGAGCAGTATGGAATCAAGTTCGTACAATCAAGCCCTTACTTCCCTCAGGCCAACGGACAGGCAGAAGCAACCAACAAAGTACTCATCAACATCATCAAGAGAATGACAGATAGCAATCCTAGGAATTGGCATGAGAAGTTGTCCGAAGCACTTTGGGCATACAGAACTTCAAGGAGGAATGCCACTGGAATTACACCCTTTGCCTTAACATACGGACAAGATGTTGTTCTCCCTGTAGAAATCAATGTGAAGTCCCTAAGAATAGCTCAGCAACATGATCTGCATTCTGACGAATATGTAGAGGCAATGCCTCAAGAAATTGAGAACATAGATCATGTCCGAGCTGAGGCTTTGAACCATTTATTGGTTGGGAAGAAGACAATGGCAAGGGCTTACAACAAGAGAGTCAAAGGCAAGTCGTTTGAAGAAGGAGAAATCGTTTGGAAAGTTATGCTGCCCCTAGGTTCCCACATGCCAGGATTTGGCAAGTGGAGTCCGACTTGGGAAGGACCTTACATGATATACAAGATTCTGGGCAAGGGGGCATATCTACTCAAAGACAGAGATGGGCAAACTCATCAGAACCCTATCAATGGCAAATGACTCAAAAAGTTCTATCATACCCTTTGGGATGCCAAGGGAATCGATCTCACTCCCCAAGAGTAGAAGGCCAGATCCTGGCCAAACGACATGGCATCAGACAAGGTTATGTCCGACACCATGAGTGGTCTCACTTTGGATAGATTGTGTCCGATGTAACAATTTCAGTTCAAATAAGAAATGAGTGTTTAGATTTCAAGCAGTCTTTATTTCATCTTGTCTTGTTATCTTCAAAGTTATGAATGATCATTCGAAGTTGAGATTTCAAGTATATTGATAATTTTTGGCCAAAACATGGCCAGAAAATTGCAATCATGTGGGCATTCAGAAATCTTGAAATGAGAGGCAAGTTTAAGAAATCGAAAATCAAAATTCATAAACCTTGCGCCAAATTCAAGTGGCATAAGACATAAAGCGTTCATAAACTTGTCTTTCATATATGAATAAAGTTAAAAGAAAAATTATTCTGAAAAAATCTAAGGCCTAGATTATATCTCTAAGTATGGCTACACAGCCTTCATGCTGATCTGCAGCCAGCTTGCGCAGGAAGGAGGGATGATGTACAGCAGCTCTGAAAACTGGAAGTTGTTTCTTCAAGGTTCGGACAGTGGTGTCTGCAGCTTTGGCCTTTTCCAAGTTCTCATTAATCTTCAACAAGGCTTCATCTCTCATGGCCTTAGCTAGTTCTAGCTCTTGCTCCAGCCTTAAAACATCCATCTGGGCAAACTCAAAGTCTTCAGCATACTTCTTGCCAGCAGACACTGCTTCTGATCTGACTTGGATGCATTGGTCATATCTCAGAAGTGATGATTCGACGTTTGGAGCAAGATCAACGCTGGTATGGTATTGATCCAGAAGATCTCTGAGTTCTTTAACATGGTTGGAAGCCAGAGTGAGATATTCTTGCCAGGCTGGGAAGGCTTTTGACAGCACCACTATAGCTTCGTAGATGGTCTGCATCTCCACGTAGCTCTAGGCAATGTTGAAAGGTTTAGCGGCCCAGTCTATGAGAGTCTGCTTTGCTTCAACCACTTCAGCTGAGGCACCATCTGTTTCTAGAGAATCTTCCAGGTTCAAGAGCTGCTGCATGCTTTTCTTGGCTGCAGATCCAGGACTATCGGCTCCTCCTTCATCATGTTCTTCTCCCTCTTCACCATCATCTGGTACCTTAAAGACAATGTCTTCATCTCCAGTCGGATGGGAACTGATGGGGGCAACATGTGTGATGGGAGCCGTCTGCACCAAGATTGATAGATCACAGTTAAAAACATACAGACAAGATACCATGCTAAATTGCAAGATACAGGATCAGAGATTACCTGGCTTGGAGTCTTGAAAGTTGGTTCATCATCAGCCACAAAAGGCTCAGACTTCACTCCAGTATCCATCGGACTGCTGGCCTTACCTTCCATTTCAGCCACCTCTTCTTCAGCAAATGGAGTGCTGGCTGCTCTCACCAACTCAATTATAGGATCAAAGGCAGCAGAGGAAGGCGTGTTTGTTGAGGCATGACCTCCAAATCCTGACCCCATCATTTCCATCTCCAGGGTGGAGAATTGAGGCTGCACAGAGAGCAAAAAGGTTAATTTCAGAAGGCCAAAACCAAGAGAAAAAGTCATACAATTTATACTCACTGGATGACTGAAGGTAGCAGGAGTAATGTAAACCAGCAGCTCGGCACTTTTCTCTCCAACCTTACTCACCACCTCATGATGAATATGCACTGGAGTTTGGAGGTGAGCAGCAGGATCGGAGAGGCCTTTTTCTGGCTGAGCAGCAGTTTTATCTTCTTTATGCCTAGCTGAGGCAGTCTCAGCTTGTGCCTGCATAACCACGATGCATAAGAAACCAGAAAATGGTTTCGCTGAAATAAAGTGCTGATGTTAGCATGATTGAGAAATGTCACCTCAGATAAGGGGACAGTTTGTGTCCTTGGTCCTGCAGCTGCTGATGAAAGAGGAGTTGGAGGCTGAGTCTGTGCAACCTGTGAAGGAAACAACCCTGTCAAATCAAATGAAGGATCAATCATTGGTTTGCATTCCTGAGTGGACAGATAAGATAATACGTGAGGAGCTATCGGACTCTTTGGAGCAGGGACAGTTGGTTCAGCAGCTTTCTCTTTTGATACACCCTTTTTCAGCTGTCAGATCAAAGAAGCAAGAAGAAAAGTTAAGATCAAGTCAGACATTGAAATACATACCAAATTAGTACTCTTACTCACCACAGAGGAAGGAGGGGGTGCTACTGAGCCCTGTTTGAGCTTGGAGGAGTAAGTTCGGACAGGTTTGGGCTACAAGCAAAATAAGCAAAATGTGATTACTTCTGCAGAACCTGTACAGAAACTAGAACTGAAAGGCCAAGAAATGGCCTTACCTGGGTAGTGACTGGAACAGTTGCAGATGAATCCATGTTAAGAGCAGGAGTGTCCAGAATCTCCTCCCCCATGCTCTCTCTCTCCTTTATCTCCAAATCAGTGAACTGCGAGATATTTTGCAGTCAGCAAGAAATTCAAATCGAAAAGATTAAAAAAAATAGAGACAAAAGAGAATACTCACTTTCTGGAGAATTTCGGACAAGCCTGACCCTGGTTTTGAAGCCAGCTTGTGGATTTGAGGATCAGAGAGAAGAGAGACCCTTGCTGCAGAAATTGAAGAAGGGGACATCTTAGGCTTTTGGGGACTGGCCACGTTCTTGGAGGCCACATCCTGAACCTTCTTTGTTCTCTGTTCTTTCTCTTTGGCAGCAGCAGGAGGAGGAGTCTCTTTCACTTAAGAGGTTTTCTGCCTATGGGCAGTCAGTTTAATTGCAGAAAACCAATACGATCAATTAGTTAGATAAATCCTGGGAATGACAAACAATGTCAGAACAGAATGATAACACTCAACTCTTTTGGAATTGAAGGCTTGTGCTACCTCTGATGGAGTTGAGTGAGTTGCTGAAGTAGGCCGAGTCCCTTGGCTGACTTTTACCTCAGCAGAAGTGACCTCCTCCTTCTGCAAAGAGAAAACTGCTGTTATTCATAATCTTGCATTTCGGACATAAAATGTCTAGGCAAAGTTATGGAGTCAGTTATCTTACCACCGCAATGAGTCATGACTACTTGAGGAGCCACTTCTGGCCCCGGAGTTGTTGCCCTTAATGCAGGGAAGAGAGACAATCATTAGCCAGCAATTCATATATAAGGAAGTTAATAGACAGGGTAGTGATACTCACCAACTCTGGAGTGTTGATTGTTGGACTCTATGCTCGCAATAATGGAGTCCAAGTCACTTGCAGGTTCTCCTGTAGCAAATTCACAGCCCTTGAAGAGATCCCCATAAGCATTGAGAATCGGCTATATGAAGTTCTGAGCAGAGACACCATTCCACCAGACGAAGAAGTTGTCTGAGCATTGACAACTTGGGGCATATCCCATTATTTCTATCTCTGGCACCAGCCTCATCATCTTCCCAGAGGTCTTGGCTATGTCCACCAGGTTTATCTTGGGAGGTCTGAAAGAGCTTTCCAAGTTCAAGCCAGTGTACAGGTATTCTGGTATGGCCTGCTGGCATCCCAACTGCCTACCACAGAAGTGTGGATTGTAGGCCTCCACTCCATAAACATATTGGTGGCTCTTACAGCCACCATATGGTAAGTCCCTGGGGAGCAAGCAGGCAAAGGCTTTGGCGGCAAAATCCTCTTTCGCCCTGCCAGAATGGGGAGGAGTTTCATAAATCCGCCTGTCCATGAACCAGGGATACTTCCTCTTGACACTAGCCAGCCATTGATCCTCTGTCCGATGATTGTTATGTCTGAAAACGGCCAGACAATTAGCGGTGGTGGGTTCAAAGAGGGCACTCTGTATGAGAGTCTGGGCAGGCACTATATCATCTCTAAATTTCACCCTAGGCACTCTCAACTCTCGGAAATACCACTGCAGCCACATCTGGACCATCCAAATTGGTACATTGACGCTCATATTGACAGGGTCAACTGTCACATCATGGAGGCATCTATAGATAAAGGCCAACACCCACTGGCCAGTTGCTACATCAGAGTAGTTATGCAGAGCTTCTGCTAGATGCAACCACTCAACTCGGACACAATTAGAGACGCTGGGGAAGATGAATATGTTTATGATGTTCTTGCTCAACGTCTCTACTGTATTTGGTCCTGAAGTGCTCTATAAACTTGGAGAAGGCCGAATGATCGGTTATCTCTTTAGTTGTTGTAGCACACTCCTTCTTCAGCTTCTCCCCTTTGCTTGGGCGCCGCTGGTAATCCCCAATACAGTCTGACACTCTTCCGTGAGGCCTAAAGCCAAAAATGGCTGCTATATCCAACAAAGTTGGTGTCATTGGTCTAACCCCAAAGTTGAATGTGTTGGAGGCGCTGTTCCAGAACATCAGAGCTGAGGCCGGCAGGGAGGATTCCGCCTTCAGATCCTTCAGACTAAACACAATAGCATCACATATGCCATTGGCCTTCCAGTATGAACCATAGTGGGGTTCCATATCCACCACCCAATCACGCCAGGCGCTATTGTTCCTAATTGGTTCACTATGAGGGAACAACCTCTTGATATTGGTGTCCCAGTTATCCCAACAGGTACGGACCTTTGAAGAGAATGTTGGCCCTAAACCTAGTAGTTTCGACAAGGGCAAGGGCAGATGGTCTGGTGGTAACATACCTGGGCCCGAGCACCATACTCCTGTCCAAAAGGGTTATGAGGTTCCAGCAGATTACCTCTCCCTGCCTACCATCCGCTAGCTTTTTCAGATGATTCCGATTCTGTGTTCGCTCAAGGAGAGCTCCATCCCCAGACAGAAATGAGGCTTTTTGTACTGCTTTCTCCTCTGCAACTTCTTTCCTTTTCATCACTTTCTTGGGGGCCATCGTTGTCCGAAAGCAATAGGATTAAGACAAGAATGTATGAGTTCTTTTGACAGTAGATAAGAAAAGATCAAGGTTCGCAAGAATGAAAGTCTGGGAAATATTTGGGTTCTGTGAAAGTTTAGGTTTTCAAAACAAAATTGTTACTAAGTACAGAACAGTGAGGAAGGAGAAGAGTCTTTGAGCGTTTTTTGAAATGATTTAATATTCGGAAGAGTGGCGCGTACATTTAATAGACGGAAATTTATCACACAAGTAATTGCCAACACGTGGCTAGTTATCAGTTGTCGCTTCTCAGGATGTGACGGTTTAGTTTTAAAACAGTTTTTGACAAACTGATTAAAACTAGGGGGCAAATGTTCGTACCAAAAATAGCACAGGCCTTGATCTGCAGTTTTGAAGGACTAATTGAGTAGGACGAAAGGCCCAAAGCATCAAAAGGCTCATCCTACATTCGCAAAAGCCCAAAAGAAAGGATCAACCAGGCCCAACAACGCTCCAACCGCAATTATGGACCAAAAGACCATAGTCAACGAAGCGCTTCGAAGACACTGGCGCATCGGACACAAGTGTCCGATGCTTTTTGTCTCTTTCCGAATACAAATGCCACGTCTCATTTCGGACATAATTTGTTCAAAGGCAAGTATTTTTGTGGAAATCCTTCGCAAAGATTTTGTTTTCAGAGAATGGTTCAAACCTCACCACGATTTGGTTTAATCACTGAAAAATCCGAGCATGACCCACCAAATCAGAGGAAGTATGGTCTACAGCAAGTGGAGGAGCGTAGTAAGTAGAGGCGTTTCACACTACCATTAATGTGATTGCCACCGCATATAATGCGGTATGGCCACTATTCCCATCAGAGGAGGCTTTAAACCATTAAATCAGCACGCTGGGAGACCATCCTCAGGATTTTCTAGTTCTAATCAACTTGATCGTCTCACTACACAGCCGAAAATCTTCACTTTGAAGATTTCTTAATTATGTCCAAGTCACATCAGCAGAGGTAGGTTTCACACAAGTGGCAGTCAAGGCTGCGTTTTCCAAAAGGCTCTCCAGGCATCGCCAGTTGAAGGACTAGTCTATCTATATATATACTGATCCCCAGTGGCAGCGCGAAATACACAACTTCAGCCAAAAAGCCAGACTCAACGTCTCAAAACCCAAGACTCAATGTCTTAGATTCAACCTCTTGCAAAGTGTCTCTCTGTAGAAAAAGCCAAGTCTTGAATCAACTCCCTTCGCTTTCTTTGAGTTCCCAGTTGACAACTCCTTGTTGGAACTCTCTTCTTTTCCCAAACACATAGCTCTGTCTAATTCCCAGTTGACAACTCCTGATTGGAATAACATTGCCATTGTTTGTAACCTATTTGCTCTGCCAGCAACGCTTGGTATGATTTGATAGTTGGTTTCGATTTCCAACTCACTTATTTTGAAGCAAGTTTCCCCACCTGCGATACGGGCTAGTTTCTGGTAGTAAGTGCTACTAGTTTGTTGGTATCGGACAACACGACGTTGTCGCAGACAGATCATTGTCTCCTGTCCGATACTGCAGACCTTCTGTCCGATTGTATCATCTTCAGCTTTTCTTGTTTGTTGATTTATTGTATTCAAATCAGTTTCTGTTTAATCAGACTTGTATTCAATCATTAATGAAAATATCTTGTCTATCGGACTGATTTTAGTACAAAAGATCTACCATTGAATGTTCAGTCCGATCAACGGACTAGGACACTGTTTTTCCTGCGCTTTGCTTGATCTTACTTAAGATATCGAAAGTTCTCTTAGTTGAGGCAGAAAAAGAACCTATCTAAAGCCAGATTCCCCTCTTTGGAGCACAATGGCCTTGGTTAGAAGAAAGAATAAATGAGCGCAGTCACATTCATCAAACCTCCCTCTTTCTACTAGAAGAGTATCAGTAGTAGTGGCACGCCTTTCGCATTTCCTCGAGGAATAGTCTCCGAATCCACATCGGGTTCCTTGAGGCACAAGCAAATCAAACACAAAGCTGCTAAGTTGCCAAAGTACAACCTGCTCAGCGGCTAGGGGCATCACAAGGTGTTCAGAAGCATTTCTAGACGAACAGATGGCAACAAATCTTATAGAAATTTTTTACTTACGTATAGTACTCTATCGTTATAGTAATATTGTTTTAAAGAGATAGGTGGAAGAATGGAAGAAAATAAGAAGAAAAACAAGTTGATATCATCTTGCACCATTTTGGCCAGTGTACGCAATATTATTGCATATCCAACTTTGCATATTAACATCGGTGGCTACAGTTCCATGATGTGAGTGCACAGAAAATGTTTCAAAACTTCAAAAGTATTTGCAAAGATACAGGTTCATAAGGAAGTATGAAAGCCTTTTAAGATTGTAAATAACATGAACTGGTAATTAATTAGCCTGTAAGCTTTGAAAACTCTCTCGCTTTGCAGGACTACTGTTCTTAGTGGGGCAACTTTTGAAACCTTTTCAGTGCACTCACATCGTGGAACTGTGGCCACCGATGTTAACTCACAGAAAAAAAAACTCCTCTCAGTTCTTACCCGAAATGAAACCTCTTCCTTCTCACCATTTTTTCTCCTACAAACTCTCCTCTCTCCATGATTGAATTTAAAAAATTATAATAAGACAAAATTAATTAGAAAGAAAAAAAAAAGGGTAAATTACATTTTTGATCGTTGAGGTTTGGGTCAAAATCAAATTGAGTCACCGTGATTATTTTTTTTCCTATTTCGTCACTGGAGCAAATCAAGTCCAATACGCAAATTCTGTCAGTCACATGTTGCGTGCGTGCAAGGGCATTATGGCCTTTTCACCCCAGCCCAGCTCTCTCTCTCTCTCCTTCCTCGCAAAGCAGAGTGGAGCGATCGAAGGAGGCGTTGAGGGTAGGACACCACTTGGCCGCCAGGGTTATCTCCTTGTACTTGGACGACGTCGTATCATTCTTCTTCAAGCATTCAATATCAGTCTTCAAGCACTCCATGAAGAGATCCCAAACCCGCTCGTGTAAGAACTGATACTCCGGGTCGCGTTCGTGCCTCTCAACGGCCTTCTTGGCCATGGACACGGTCTTCTCTTTTTTCAACGCCTTTGCTTTTCCCTTTTTCAATTTTTCCCTCTCCTTTGCATTCGTTTTCTTCGCTTGATCTTCAGCTTGATCTTCAGCAAAACTGAAAGCCGTCGAGATTCAAAGCGATGATTCAACAAAACCCAGAAAGCAAAATTGAAAATTTTCACAAACCCATCAAGGAAAAGCTCTGGAATTTTGACCTGCAACACCCCAACCTCTATCGTTGCTTCACCGCCTAAATCTGTGATAGTGTTGAGTGGGTGTGGGTTGCGTTAGAGTGGGATGAGAAGGACATGTGAGTATGGGTTTGGGTTCGAACAAACACTTTATCTCATTTTGGTTGAACAATTAATTACTTGCGGAGTGAACCGTTCGATCTTTTCAAGAATACAAAAACCCATAAATGGGGAAGAAACAAATAGAGAATACAAAAGCCGAAAAGGCTAGCTAAAGGAACAAATTACCACAAATATAGGGAAGATTAAACTAAAACCAGTACAGTCTAGTATAATAGTCTTCCCCATCACAAAATCAAACCAAATTACAATACAAAGCCACTGTCACCCGCAAAGGGGATGGAGACCGCACCATAATGGCTACAAAGGAGGGGATACACCACCACCACCACACAAGTTAGCATTGCTGCACATAGAGACCCATCGATCTTCCACCAAAAACAGATATTCCCCAAAAATCGAAAACACATCAGCCCTCGAACGTTCCTCCAAAAGTCACCTTCTCTAACACACCCAGATCTGCCAATGCACCTAAGAGAAAACAAAAACCAATCACAACACCAAGGTATATACCAAAAGAGACCGACACCAAGAGAATGGAGAGCATTTGTGCAAGCACCAGAGCAAGAACCGTAGCAAAATCTCTACATACAATTCGAGAAATGAGCGAAAAAGCACTTAAAGATATGGTTGTTGTATCCTAAAGGAGAATCCAGATCTGGAAAGAGGATAAGGCAAAAAGAGGATGAGAAGTTGTGGAAGAGATAAATCTGGTTGAAGGGATTGTTTGGCAGAGAACGAAGGACACAAAATTGGCTTGAGACATTTTATCTCAGCACAGAGCACAAGGCTCAAGCAGACACCACAGAGGGGAGAATCACCCAACTCTCAAAGAGAGCCACAGACACAATCAAACAGGCTCAAACCGAAAGAAGACTAGCTCCACCAAAAAGCCCAAGGCTTGGGACACCAAAAAAAAACCAAGAATTGCTTTGCAAAAACATAGCAGCTCCCCAACAAGTGGAAGTGGAATGAAAGGGCAGGAGAAAAAAAAAAGAGAAAAGGAAGAGGAGGAAATAAAAGAGAAAAAAACCAGAAAAAGGTTGAGAGAGAGAACAGAAAAAGAGAAAACCAGTGGAAGATGAAAGAAAAGGCAGGAGAAAAACTAAAGAGAAAGAGGGGAAAAGGGGGAACTATGGGGAGGAAAGGGGAGAGTGAACAAGGGAGGAAGGGGGAGGAGAGGGGAGGAGGGTCAATGACCATGTCCCCCCCTGAGCGGCGCTGAAGAAAGGGGCTAGGGTTGGGGAAAAAAAATCGCTTCTGTTTAGAGAGAGAGAGTACGGTGCTGTGTTTTCTCTTAATCAAATAGCTTCTGCTTATTATTGCAAGGCTGGGAAGCATGCTGGCGACGCTGCTGAAACTCTGGCTATGTCTGCAGCTAATGGTGAGGCAAAGCCAAGGGGTGAAGAAGAATCTTCCCGATTATCTCACGATAATAGCTCTAAGAAGCCATATCAATATTAAGCAAATGGGAATTCTAGAGCTTCAAGCCCAAAAATCGTACTGTTTCAGTGGGCAGTGTTTCAAGCATTATTGGGAAACATTATATGAACAAAACACCATCAGCAAATGGGTCTTGTAATGCACAACCAAACCCTTGAAGCTGGACGCTGTGGTGTTGCTAATGTCTGAAATTTGGGTGGAAAAGGCTGAGTCTAATTCTTCAAGGGATGATCGTCTCCACCAGGATATGGAAGATTTTCTGTGTGAGAGGAGAGAGAAAGAGAGAGTTGGGCTAGGGGTGAAAAGGCAATAATGCCCTTGCACGCACGCAACTTAACTGACGGAATTTGCCCATTGGACTTGATTTGCTGACGACGCTAACCTCAGAGTGTCGTTCTCGCGAAGACTGTAATTTCCTATTAACTACCAATTATGATTAATTCTTAAGTTTATATGAACAATTAATTAGGAAGATTGATTGATTTAATTAAACTAAAATAATTTTGAAAATTAGCAATTTAATTAACGATGGAAAATTAAGTTGATAAGACACTAGGGCATCCGATTTCACCATAACCAATTCCACTTAATTCTTATAGTCAATTAACCCTAATTACTATCCATGTTGACAGTTGGTTTCTCCTAATTTATTTCAATATCCCCTCTCGGGCTCAACCAAAAGTATTCTTAATTAACAACCCACTCTCTCTCGAGCAATGAATTTAGAAAATCAAGAACCCATTAAGTTCTATGAGAACCTGCAAGAAAACTGCATGAGTCATGTTAGTCCCTATCGGGCACTCATTCAAGACATGGTATTTGTTACAAGAAGCAAACACCAAACATCTCATCTCGGTCTCCATTTGGATCATCAATTAAATATTAGCTAGTGTTGAGGCCCAAAAAATCCAAGGCTGGGCCCAAATATATTTCCAGCCCAGTACAATACCTTACTGAGGAGAAACCCGATTTGGGCACACGAAAGTTCATCATACACGCTCGCACGAGTCACGATCCACGTGCCACGCCAAGTAAATATGTAATCTGTCACGCTAAGAGTTGTATCGAGCATATAAAATGCACTGGTTCTATGAACTCATGCTAATTATCCCGTCAAGCGTCGTTTTGACTTAGTCACAGCCTATTGCAAATACTGGAAAGCTCGAGCACAAACACGCCAAGCAACATACAATGCCAAGCAGAAAACCTTACTTTACACCAAGCCACGCTACAAGCTTAAGTGGGCCTAAGCCACGCAAAATGCCTGGGGCTTGCTGAACGGGTTGTGGTATGGATGGTTACGAGCATTCACGAGGCCCATTGATGAGCCAAGAAGTGGAAGTTTTGGGTGCTTGGGGGCCCCAAAACTCGAGCCCATTTCTTGAGCCCAAATATCTGGGTAAGCATGAAAGAGAGAAAATAACCAAAGAACTTAGTAAATTAGCCCATCACTTTAGGAGTGGCCCAAACAACTTGGTAAATATCATAAAAGTCTCCAGCACCTTGTCAAAATCAAAGCCAATCTAGACAGACATAGGCTGCTTCCAGTAGCTTGACAAAACCCAAAGCAAGTCCATGCAGGCTGCTCCCAGCAGCCTGACAAAACTGAAGCAAACGCCAATGACCCAATACCTTATAGAAACAGCCTAGCCCAGCACCTTATAAAATATCCAACATGTGGAAAATATCTAGCACACTTGAAAATGCCCCAGCCAAATCAAAACCAAGTCAAAGACAAGCCATCGCAAAAACCAACAGGAATCCATGCGCGCAGGATGCTAGAGAGAGGAATATCCTCCAGACCAACACCACCACCCCTGTTTCTTTCTTCTGCAAGCCCAAATATGAAAACCAGGAAGAAAAGTGGGTGGCGCCTCACCCACATGAAGAGGCTCAGCCACGTGAAGATCTTGGAACCCCAAAAGTTTCATGCCTATGTGCTCAGGCTAGGGAAATTTCACCAAATAAGATGGAATGGAAGAAAGGGAAGGAAAAGAGAGAGGATGGCTTGATAAAATTGAAGGTTCCAGCGCCTATAAGAAGAAGCAACCTCTGCCCAGCAAACAACAACTCATCCAGAGCAAAGCAACACATCCAGAGAGAGCAAGCATCACCTCTCACCTCTGGAACCCTTCGCTTTCAAGCTCTACTATTCCATTTCTTCCCATTTTTCACTTCTGACAAACCATCCAAGATAGCGACGAAGCTTTCGTCAAGCTGCTGGAAACCTTCTCAAGCCACCCATTCTTCCACCCTTACCTTTTTTTCTCTTCCCTCAACAAATCCTCTCAAGATTCCCTCTCCCCCTTACTTTGGACCTCTATTTCATATAGGAAACCCAAGCCTTCTCTCTCTCATGCTAAACTCATGAATGCTCAACTCTCATGCCACAAGCTTCTCATACCAAGCCAAAGTTTCGATCTGTAAGCAACCATTGGTTTTGTTGGTGAAGGAAGCCAAGGCGTTTCCTAAGGCTCTATGAACCTTTCGAAGCGTACTTGGGGCCTGATTCTTGAACTCATGCACAGGGGCAATATCATCAGTTTGCACTTTACAGCAGCCCAGCCCATTCGTCAAGCTGCTGGAACGAAAAGACCCCTACAACTAGATATTTAAATCATTAAGAACAGTAACAAATACTCAACATGGGATAATAATAAGAAATTAATATAACTATAAAAATTAAGTATTCATGGTTAGGCTAGGGTTTAGGGTTTAGGCTACATCGTAGCCCTAGCAAGAGAAATTAGTTCATGACAAAAGAAAATATAAACAAGAGAATTATTGTCATAAAACCGATTTGGCCGATGGACTTGATTTTCGGAATCTCCACAGCAACACCTTCGAAAGCTCTTTAAGCACAGCAGCAGTAGATTCTTGGCTCTCTCTGGTACTTCTCTGGGTGTATGAAATTATAGTGTAGAGATGTGGTAGAAAGAATTATGGTCAAAAAGATGATGGTGGAAGAGTATGGTCTGATGTTGAGGTCAAAGCTTAATATTTATAGGCCAAGAGAAATCCTCCAAAAATAAGAAAAAATAATATTTGTTTAAGAATGATTTGGATATTAGAGAGAAAATAGGAAAATAAAATAATACCCAATCTGAAAAGGAAAAAAAAGGCACAGCACTTTAATTAGGAGAGTACTTGAAAATATCCTAGTCAAAGAAGGAAAAAGGAATTGATCTTTGTGGAGAGAAGAGATGCGGCTGTTAACCAATTATTCAATTGGTGGAAATTGCAAGTGTTTAGAAAGTGCGGCTGTTGCTTTCTAATAATGGAAAAATGAGAAAAGCCCCCAGCTCCTTCTCCAATAACAAAGCCACCAGCTCCTTCTCCAATAACAAAGCCACCACGGTTAATATCAAATTCATCCAAGGAATTCTCAAATGGAGGTTTTATACGCTGGTAGGTCCTATTCCTAGAAATTACTGATGCACCCAACTTCTGGTCATCTTCTGATGGTGCTCCAGCCTGGATTCCATGTGCATATAACAGTTCCTGGCTTTGGCATCCGTAATAGAAGCTTAGTCACCAGACTGCATTAAGGCATTTGCATTCCCCATGACCCAAAAAGTCCTTCGTGCACGATTTCAGCTCCAACTTAATGGTAAACTCTTTTAACTCTACCTTTCTGGCGTTGTTCATTGAGACCAGTTGTGGGTATAAATTGACACTTGCACAGATGTACTCTAGGTGTTTGATGAAATGACAATGTGAGTTCTTGATATTTTGTTGAATTGATAATTCCACCCATTTTTATTCCTTAAGCTTCCAAAATCATAATTTTAGCTCCAAAGCCTTGCTAGGAACGATTGCCTATAAAATCTCCACTAAACACATTAAACTAGCCAATTTCACACGAAAATAAGCCAAATATAAATATATTATATATGCAAAATATGAATCTATCACCCAGTGATGAAATCGGGAAGAAAAAATCACGATGATTCAATTTGCCCCAGTGACCAAAAATGTAATTTATCCAAAAAAAAAAAGAACCAAACGTTGGTCTGTCTACGCTGCTTCCTCCATTTCAAAACCCGAACCCCACTGCTTCCATTATGTAGCTTACGACTTAATCACCCTTGCACTGTAAAAATTCACACATACAATTTAACCCATCTACCCAGTTAATTTCATTAACATATCTAGAAACTTGAGCGGGTTTATTTCACTTCCTCAAAATAAACTATGGGTTTGAAGAAAATTATGGAAAAATGACAGTTTCCTCTTCCTCCAACTCAATCTTTTTGTGATTGCGATGCCACTCTGATACGAGAAGTTTGGTTCTCTACTGGAGGTTGAATTTGTAAATTTTGATGAGAGTGGCGAACTCTGCTAACACGTGATTTCTGGCTAGAGTACAAAAAAGTTTGATTTCAACAAGAGAGAAGAAACCGGATGAAGTTTAGTGCTTAGTTTCAGAATTACACAGAAACAAAATAATCATTTAGGAGAACGAGACACCATAATTAATGAGAGACACTAAATGCCCCACCTCGTCAAGTGTGCAACAAATAAACGAAGAGAGAAAATAATAAAGTTATTTGTTGTGACAGATGCATTTCTACCGTTAGATGATAAAAGATCTGAAGGTTGAGAAAGTGTAAAAAAATATGGCTTTTTGTGTGCCCCTTGAACCTGACCCATACACACACACACATTGGTGATTGATTGAAAACCTAAGTTGAGGATTTAACTTAACGGCCACATGTGAGGTGCAGCTTGCAGTGTGATCAAATATTTGAAACCATGCATTTTTAGGTTTCTATTTAAGGATCATCCAAATCATAAACCATTGAGACATCCAGTTGATAAGATAAATAGATGAAACACTGCTTCTGACGATTCACTGGAATGATTGTGATAATAGTTGAACCGCTGAATTATTTTCAATTTGGCTACTTTTGTATAGGAATGTTAATGATTTCATTAGTCATCGAAACTATTATTTTCTGATTTGGTTGATCATGTGTGTTGTGTGTTTGCTTAATTGAATTTTTAAACTAAGCACATAAATGATGCTCTGGGTTTTGTCAATAGGTCCAGAAGCTGGTAGCACAGACACTCGAACAAAAAAGATTTCTTCATTTCTTTTTCATCCATTTTTGCCTCTTGCTCTCTCTATTCAGCAGAGTTTGTCGTTGCAGCCATCAGTTGTGAATATTCACTTCCGGAAATGAATATTATACTTCTTAGTTGGCTACTGGCTCCTATATTTGTAAGTAGCTTTTTTGTGAAATAGGTAATCAAATGGAAATAACTGTATATTAAACATGCAGTATATATAGATGCTATACAATGATATGAGCAAACATCAACCTTGAGTTATTATTCATGGATACTAGTGGTCGGTCAATTGCTTAAAGCCAACGTTTGTTGGCCTCCCATTTGAAGGAGAAGACTGGTGAAAAGCCTCCTTGCTGTAGCTGCTCTCTGGTTGGGCTAGCGATTCTGGTCTTTAGTCGAGGCAGTCTCTGGGTTTTTCAATTTCCTCATTTTAGTGCAAGGTGATATGAAAATTTCTTCAAGCCAGTATGATGACTAAATTAAGTTTAAATAATTAAACTAAAGATTCAACAACTACAATGTAACATAAGTGTATAAATATTGTTTAAATATTGTTTGAGCTTCGTGTTCCCTTCTTACCCTTATAGTATATGTGTATGTGTATAAAGAAGTTACCTGGGCGAATGTGGTGAGAGGTTTTATAAATTTCGATGTCAATGACATTTTCATTTTATTTTGGTAGTTGATTTTGAAATCTCTTGATAAGATTAAATTTTCATATTTTTGGCATTTTCAAATGTTTTACTGTGACTCATAGTTGGTAACTTCCTGGAATGATCCAATATTTTGATAAAGCATAAGCTTCCTGGAATGTTTGTTTCCAGCTTTTGTTGTTTATTTAGTAATGTTGAGATGTATGCCTTCATTTCTGGAAAAACACTTATCACCTGACAAAATATTTGCAAATTGTGTCAGTTTTACCTGACAAAATACCCACTCCTTGCTTGAAGATGGACCTGGTCCTTTGAAGGTCTCTTTTATGTATTCTCTACGTTATATATCGTTTATTCCTACGAAATACCAGATGAAATAGAACGATCATAGAAGGGATGTGATGAAATTTTTTGACCAGTTCTTCCCAGATAAATGATCTGTTGTAGTTATTTTTCCAATATAAATGCTCCGGTTTAGTTATTTGATAAGATTAATTACAATCTTAGCTTGGAGCTGGACCTGGCCGTTCAACTTTCAGACCTCATGCATGTGGAAGATCTCATTCTCACCCAGCCCGGCTGGAGAAAACTTGGTGGTGCCAAAAGCGTTTGGGATACCACAATGAATTGATGAGTCTATTGAACATCTACTTTGTCAATTGGCAGAGATGAAGGGCATTTGTGAGTATAAGTTTTGCATCCAATAAGATAACTACAAGTGGACTTTAGTGGTGCCAACTCAACCTCTGGGTACACGCTATGTAGCCATCAACGGTTGAGATTGAGAACAATCAAGACTCATGGAAACAGCATAAATAATACACAAAGACCTTCATAAGCAAACATCGCACCAATGTCCACAGAACTCCCAAAAAAAAATACGAAAACTGAAAACTGAAAATGAAATGGTTATCAAACAACAAGTAAGCTTTTGCAATTCAAAATCAGAAATAAGTATAACAGGGGAAAGACAAATGAGCAGGATAGAAAAAACATAAAACATTACAATTTACAAGACGGGACAAGACAAGTGAACTTTTATTTTACAACTTTAACCTCACAGGTTATCAATATACATTGATTACAATCTAAACTAGCTCAAATGAGCCTCAGAAACATTCTTATTATGGAAACAGTACCTAAAAATGTTGTGCATTCAATGCCTGCATGTAGGAACGTTCCAGATAAACCTTTCTGTTTCTCCTCATTGTGACAATTGTTTTGTAGAAAACCAAAGAGCTATATATACAATGTTAAATCCTCCTCCGGAAATGACACGTAAAGAAACCTGTACATATGAAAATCTCTCCAAGAGCTGATATCCTGTCCTGCAAAAAGACAGCTAATTACTCAGCATTTGGGACTTGGATAAGATATATGTTGCCATCAGCAGAACAACCCGAATGAGAAATAAAGTAAATAGAACCGTAATGATCAGATTGAGTTTTTGTAAAGCACAAATTGTTTTGCTTAAAAATGATTTTGATCAGAAAAAAAGCATGAGACCAGTAAACAAGAGTGACAAGGTAATTGACAAAAAACGTTGATTGGATTATATCATATGATGATGACTTCGTCATTTATCAGGATGCAAGGAATGTGAGATATCTTGGCCCAATCTTTTCCCGTCTTATTCTGATACCTTTTCTCCAGGGCAGAACATTTGTGGATGAGAAGGAAAGAAAGAGATGGCGGCAAACTCTCTGGCAGGAATTGGATACTGTCACACTCACTAATACGTAGCTTTTTAAGAGAAGTGAGATGTTGCAGTCCCTCTCCTGGCAGGAATTGGAGGCTGTCACACGCTTGAATACATAGAAATTGGAGAGAAGTGAGGTGTTGAAGTCCCTCTCCTTCTCCTGGCAGGGCTTGGATACCGTGACACTCGCTAATCATTAGAGAGCGAAGAGTGGTAGGGAGCAGGTGTTCCTTGAGCAACGTCTCCAAGATACTGCCACCAAGTATAAAATTTTCAAGGGAGACAAGTCGTTCCAATCCCCAGTAATTTACCACTGAAGCCCTCAGTCTCTCACAACTACAAATGCACAAATTTCGGATGTTGGGAGGCAAACCCCCTTCTGCAAATGACTCCAGATTTGGAAGTTGTTCCACCCGCAACAGTCGAAGGGCTGTGAGGGTGTGAATGCCTTCGGGCAACGACTTGAAATTCTTGCATTGGCGGACTATAAATTCAGTCAAGTTGGGAGTGGGCCATCCTCCCTGAGATTGAAAACACACCAGATTTGGACAGCAGTCAATATACAATTCTCTGAGATGACTGAGATTCTCATTAACGCCTTCTTCATCAACGAAGGAAAGGGATTCCAGATTCTCACAACCCCTAATGTAAAGCTTCTTCAATTTGGGAATAATGCTCAACCGGAAGTTCCTCATTGAATCACAGCTATTCTCTATCTCCACAGACTGCAGCGATGTTAATTTGGCCAACATCTCGTCAGGTAGGAATTCTAATCTCTTACAGTTCTCTATATAAAGTGTTGTCAAAGTAGTGGGTAACCCATCTTTAGGGAACGAAGACAGCGTTGGACAATTCCGGAGACTCAAACGTTGAAGACAATTGCGATTGGGCAAGCATTGTATGTCAACGAAATTTCCAATTTCCACGAACTTGGTCTCTAGTAATGATAACAGACCCTTTTGGCATCCACCTTCTATTTCCAACTCTTCAAGAGATCTGTAGTTAAGACTACTGGTTGTTGTAGTATTGGCCCCTTCATCATGTAAAACCTCACACCCAGACACCGTAAGCTTCTTCAAGCAAGGCAGATGACAAGGCAAGCTTCCGCTCAGCTTCGGACAGTTGGTTAGAATCAGCTCTTGGAGACGAGGGAAATCTGGACCATATTCGCCTCCACTTGCACTTGGTACCCATTCCTCCCACTCTGCCATCTCCATAAACTTTAGCTTCTCCAGTGATTGAAATGGCTGAATATTAAGAGAAGCTCCATTTCTGCCATAGAATTCCACGCCAATCATCTTAACAGACTTCATTCTTTCTATACAGAGCTCTTTGAGAGAGGGTAGCCGCCCAATTGGAGGCAATGACCAACAATAACTACAATCACTCAGATGCATGACTTGTATGTTAGAGAAGGACGAGTCTCCTAACCAATTCGGGAAGTTGGTTCCACCATAGAATTGGATGGTTAGTTTCTCTATATTCATGCAAGGCTGGAGCTTGTCAAGTACATCTTTCTCCTTTTGGGAATCATCAACATCATTCGCACCCCATGCCAACTCTAACTCCTTGAGATCTTTCTTGTCCTTCAAATTGGCTTGCAATGCATCTCTAGCATCAACTACATTTTGTAGCTTCAAAATTGCAAGTTTTCCTTGAAGCTGCGGGAACTCCCTCAGTTGTCCTATGCTTGACCCAGTAGATCTGCCCACAACAAAAGCAGTCAATTGTCTCAAACTTTTCAGTCTTCCCATTTGCACCGGCATCTCTTCAATTTTAGTTCCACTGACATCAAGATGATGCAAATTAATCAACTCCCTCATTCCTGCAGGCAATTTAGTAAGAGAGCTGCAACTTGCCAACGTTAATTTCTGTAAATTAATCAATTTTCTGATGTGTGCAGGCAATTCAAGGAGAGATGAACAATTTGACAATAGTAATGTCTGCAAGTTGTAGAGATTGCAAAGTGCCCCAGGTAAACTTTCAACTGCGGTATGAGAAAGATCCAAATAGCGCAAGTGAATGAGGCTTCCAATAGAATCAGGTAACTCAGTGACATTTTGATAACGTGACAATGATAACACTCGTAAACATCTTAGTGATGGCAACAAATCTTGGAGAACCTTTTTACTTACATAAAATTTTAGATAATATTCAATTTGTTTGAAAGAGGTAGGTAGGAAGGTCCTCAAACACTTAGCCTCATATAATGGCTCAAATTTTGGAGCAGCATCAAATTGTCCCCTAGCATATGACAAATGACGAGCTCTTTTAACGTCACTTGATTCCACCCCATCCAGCCTAAGGAAAAACCCCTTAGAGATGAACATAGCCAAGTCATGAATGAGGTCATGCATTGTGAAACCGAATTCTCTTGACTTTTGAAACAGCGACCGGGATCGTAGCTCATCAAAGTGTTTTCCAGCCACTGATTCCATAATCTTCCCATTATCAGCTTGTGTAACTAAGCCTTCTGCCATCCATAATTGAACTACATCTTCCTTTTCAAACTCATAATCCTTTGGAAAAATTGAACAATAAACAAAGCACTCAGCGGGGAGATAATGATAACTCAACCATAGAGCCGGAAGAATGTCAGTTTTATCATAAGGCAGGTACCAAATATTACTATTTAGTATTCTATTCCACTCCTCGGAATCTATATTGCAACGTAACAAACCCCCGAGTGTCTGTGCAGCTAAAGGCAACCCTTTGCACTTGAGTGCAATTTTCTTGCCAATGTCTTCCAAGTTTGAATTTGCACTATAGTTTTCATTTCCAAAAGCATGTTTAGCAAGTAACAACCAGCAGTCTTGATCTGACAATGGTTCCAAGAATTGAATGGGAACATTTTTCATTAAAGACGCTACATTTTTGTTCCGTGTTGTTACAATGACTTTGCTTCCTCTTGCCCCTGAAGTAAAAGGAGTTTGGAGGCGCTCCCAATCACCATAATTTTCATTCCATAGGTCATCCAACACAAACAAAAATTTCTTTCCCCTCAACTGTTCTCTTAAGTCAACTTGAAGCAAATTCAGATCTGTCATATTACTAGGCTTTGAAGTGACTGACTCGAGAATAGTTTTAGTTATTCTAACAACATTATAGTCTTCTGAAACACAAGCCCAAGCTTGAAGTGTAAAATGCCCTTTCACCTTATTGTTGTTGTAAAGCATTCGAGCAAGGGTTGTCTTGCCAACCCCACCCATTCCAACAATGGTGAGGACAGACACATCTTCCTTGCTTGCATCATCAGATAGCAACACTTTTGATAAATCTTCTTGGACTTCATCTCTACCATATAAACAAGGTTCATGAACCAAGGAAGTTGTTGGAGTTCTTTGTGAAACGTTCCTCCCAGCACCTTCTCTAAGACCCAGAGCACTTTTCTGTTGTACAAAGCTTTCTAATCTTTGTAACAACCCTTGTAAGACATTCATACTTTGATAAAAATGATTACGAGAAGAAGGGAGGAATAAGTTCCACAACTTATGGGTCTGATCTTCACCTTCGAGCTTGCATCGCAAAGCTTCAGTGTCGATCTCATCCAGTAAGTCCTCCGCATCAAAGACAGCATGTTTGAGCTCGTCAAGCCACTTTCTCACAGCATGGTTTATAATTTGCTTCTCCTCAGCATCACCGAGCACTACGTTCAAGGTCAACAGTGTGGTGTTCAGTTTCATGAGGAGTGGTTCGTCAAGTTTCCTGTGCCGAAATAAGTCGACGAACTCGGCTGAAGTAATTCTGTCGCACAACACCTGGACGGAAGCAGAGATAAGAGCCTCTCCGATCAAAGCCATGTCTTTTCTCTTCTCTACAGACTGCAAGAGATTTGGATGAAGTAAAATATTCCAAGATTTGCAAGTAGCTAGGCTAGCACAACTTGGAAATACAGGTTTGTAAGGAAGTATGGAAGCTTTTTGAGATTGTAAATAACATGAACTTGTAATCTTAGCCTTGAAAAACTCATTTTCACTCTGATGGACTGTTCTTTGGGATGACTTTTGAAAACTTTTCTTTTTCAAAGTTGGTTGGCTGCAATAATGGTAATAGCTTTTGAGAAATTTTCGGTGGACTTCTTCAAATTATGACCCACACTGGAAAAGAAATGGTACAAGATGGAGGAAACTTTTTTTCTCTTTTGGTGGGACAAAGCTGATAAGATAAGATCCAAGTGCGGTACAAGAAAGATCCAAGTGCGGTATGGGAAAGATCCAAATAGCGCAAGTGAATGAGGTTCAGATAACTGAGTGACATTTTGATAACGTGACAATGATACCACCACTAATAGTACTCTATCGTTATAGTAATATTGTTTTAAAGAGATAGGTGGAAGAATGGAAGAAAATAAGAAGAAAAACAAGTTGATATCATCTTGCACCATTTTGGCCAGTGTACGCAATATTATTGCATATCCAACTTTGCATATTAACATCGGTGGCCACAGTTCCACGATGTGAGTGCACAGAAAATGTTTCAAAACTTCAAAAGTATTTGCAAAGATACAGGTTCGTAAGGAAGTATGAAAGCCTTTTAAGATTGTAAATAACATGAACTGGTAATTAATTAGCCTGTAAGCTTTGAAAACTCTCTCACTTTGCAGGACTACTGTTCTTAGTGGGGCAACTTTTGAAACCTTTTCAGTGCACACACATCGTGGAACTGTGGCCACCGATGTTAACTCACAGAACAAAAACTCCTCTCAGTTCTTACCCAAAAGGAAACCTCTTCCTTCTCACCATTTTTTCTCTACAAACTCTCCTCTCTCCATGATTGAATTTAAAAAATTATAATAAGACAAAATTAATTAGAAAGAAAAAAAAAAGGGTAAATTACATTTTTGGTCGTTGAGGTTTGGGTCAAAATCAAATTGAGTCACCGTGATTATTTTTTTGGGAAATAGCCCTTAATGCCACCGATTTTTTAGTTTTAAGTGGAAATACCAAGCCTCCCTAAAAATTTTGCAAATACCACCTATAAATATATATTTAGTGTCCAGTTATTGCCCACTTAACACTTTATCTGAAATTTAGTTATCTCTCTCTATTCGTTCTCTCTCTCTCTCTCAAAGCTTTATTTCATAGTTCTCTCTTACTCTCTCAACGCTCTCTATCTCTCTGCATCGTCGCTCTGCGACCATCACCACTCTCTCTCTCCTAGCTAACTACGCCTCTTCTCACGAAGAAGAAGATCTTCTTCGTGCGCCTATCTTTTTGTTTTCCTGCTGATAACCCTTATCCCCAAATCAATACTCAAAATACAGAGATCGTTCTTCTCTCTCTTCCCAACAAGCGGTTCCTCTCTCTCTCTCTCTCTCGATCTCCTTCTCTCTTCATCGCTCTATCTGTCTCTCTATCTAGGTTCTCTAACTTCTTTTTCTTTTGATTTTCAGTTCTTCTTGCAGGAGAGTGATGTTATATTCATCTTTTAGAGTGACTATATCATGCCAAAATACTGAAGTGAGAATCAAATCAACATCCCCCTTCATTTACTGGTAATTTGCGAGTATTCTTTGACATTGAGCACTTTATAAGTGGCGCATTCTAACTTGTGCTATAATTTATTAGTCGTTTAATTTAGAAATTCCTCCCACTTTCTATAAATCTATCCTAATCCAAGGTGATTTTGATAATTCAAATGCAAATCCTTGTCTCTAGGTTGGTATTTCATCAAGAGCTGCTGCGGCTGCTGTAATAAGTTTAGTAAGAAGGCCTGAAAATACTGGAAAACTAATCGCGGTGAGGTTCTTTTTTGGTTTTGTTTCCCATTTTATTCTTCCCTATAATGATTATTTATATGATTTGACTAGATTTAATGTGTGCTTTTAGTGTCATTAGTTTGTCATGCGAATTGTAGCAAAACAGTAGATAACTTCATTGCTAAAGCGGTTTACCTAGATCCAAAGTGTTGGTCAAATTATAAGAAATGCGAAGAATAAGAAACTGATGAAGAATCATTTAATTGATAATACACAATTGTCTTGAAGGGTGTAGGATGTGTTTTAATCAAGATAATGTGATCATGAAATGAATTTGTTGCATTTGTTGAAAATCGACTCAGCAGCTTATAGAACCACTTCCGAAAGGCTTTCTCTAGTTTGTCACCTCATATTGCACTTTTAGGCATAATTTTTCTTATTTTTTCTGAATCTAACCGTGAATGCAACTACTCTAGTTTGATTTGGCTATTATATTGTGAATTTACTCAAATCAAGTAACATTTTTGTGTTCACAATATGCACTTTGAGCAATTGTTAAGTTTTTATATTCTTTAATACGAGACTAAATTTTGAAGATTGAGTATATGAGATGTATAAATATAATAATCGATTTTCACTTAGGCAATATCTAATTGTCTTTAGGTCACCAACAAACTCAAGTGTGAAAACTCTGTTATTCAATTTCTATGATTATTGTGTTGTTGAGGCTTGAGAGTTATAATCAATCTAGGCAGACAAGATGTTTGGGTGTGAGTCTTGGTGTTGGAGCTAGTGAGTTTGACTATGAGTTTTATGATTACTCAGAGCCTGAGCCCTTCTCTCTGCCTTCTCCTCTTCCACCGTGGCCTCAAGGTATGCCACCAAGTTCCTTTCTTTCCTCAGAAAAAATTACACAGCTTATATTTTGCTGTTTTTGTAAAAGTTAATTAGTAAAGCTAACAGGGGAGTTACTATGTTTGCATTAATTGTTCACTTTGCTTTGTGTTGAATTTTGATGTGAAAACAGAGTTTGAAAAATCCAGTGATGATGATTGGAAGAGAGGCCAATATACTAGACTCTGGAATTAATTCGCGAGTCCATTAAACTCGGTATCATTGAAGATGTGGCTAACAGGAATCGTTTGGCAAAACTCCTAAGATATGAGAGGTAAACATATTTTATTGTACTATTTATGTTTAGTTTTATTGGCAGCACTAAACATCCTTGTACTTCCTTTATGGGGTTGAATGACGAACTTTGAACTCTCTGGCAAAGCACCAAGTCGATGGAAAATTGACTTCACTAGATCAAGACATTTCAAGGATGAAATCGGGCAGGACATATATTACATTACCGGAGCTAGCAAGGGATCCGAGAGGTCTCACTGATTAAATAAAAGAGTGTTTCTTTCTTTTTTCGATGAATGTTCCCTACATTATTTGGGGGCTATGCTAGTAGACTGTTTTGTAATCGTTGGCTTCATTTGGACCTTTTACTTTGTCGATTGATTCTTGCATTTGGTATTGAGCTTTTCTGTAACGACACATATGAACTTGTATCGTATTGTTTAAATTATGTTTAAATTTGGGAGGTGATGAGGTCTATTGGCTGTTTTTTTAAAGTTAGAGGGCAATTCAATCAATTTGGCTTCATGGGTCTAAGTTGCTGTTTTTTACATTGACATGGACTATAGAAACATGACTTAGTCTTCTCAAAGTCTGGACTACATCGCTCTGCTATGATGCTTTCTCTGGATTCACAGTTTCATTTTCTTTTCTTTTCATTTTGTGATTTGTCTACTAATTGTTGTTTTACCAATTGTGAAGTAATTAAGGCTATTGACATGCTTGGGTTTGAGATATATATTTAGAGATTCTGATCTTGATGACTAATTCAGGGAATAGAAATTCAGGTTGGTTTAGCTGATCATAAGGCCACTTCTTAATATTTATGTAATTTTTTTCTTCACATTCTTTACTGTTTTAAGCTCTTTTTCAGTGCAGACTGTGCAATGACTATTCTCATCAATTTTGTTTCAGGCATCTCTTATAATGTGGTAAGACACTTGATTGATAGATAAAATGTGCTTGGCTTTTTAAAGCCTCTCTGTTTGATTAGCTAATTGGTTTTGCTAAGAACACTACATGCGGCACAGTCTTGGAAGCACTTGACATGCATTCTAGAAATAAAAATCTTATGAATAAAATTAAGATGTATTATTTTTATTCATTTTATTGATGGTTGTGCAACTTTTTTACAGGTTGGGGTGAAGAGTTTGGCAAAGTACAAGATAATGATAATTCTTTCACTATTTGACAATTTTGAACTCTATTAGTTTAGGTACTTCACTTGAGAGATTCTATAATTATTGGTTTGTTTGATGAATGTATTGAAACATACTTTCAAGTACATGAATGAAGCTTGTTTTCGCTTTGATCAATATGTAACACCATTGAGAATATGTTTTATAGTCAATTTCAATTTAAAATCATAGTTGTTATTATTTTTTTAAAATAATTTCTTACAATGTCTTACGGTGCAATTATGATGCACCTGACTGCCTGTTTTTGAAAGGCACGTTGTTTCTTTCTCGTCCCCGTCTTCTTTTTGAATGAAGTAGGGCCTAAACCGTAAACTCATTGATGAGCCATAGTCAATATACATACAATATAATAGCAATATTAGACCAATATACAAGCACTAGAGAGGCAATAGTAGGTCAATATAACCGCAATACGACAGCAATAGTATCACAATATACATGCAATAAGGTGGCAATATGCATACAATATCTATGCAATATGAAGGCAATATTAGTGCAATACACATGCAATAGGACGGCAATATTTAGTTAATCTACATACAATACACACACATATGCAGCACCTCCCAGACACCAACTACATCAATTTCACTCCAATTGTAGTATGGTGAGATGACCGAAGCATAATCTCGGAACATTTCGAAGCCGTTGTAACAATGAAGAGAAAACAAGAAACATTCAATCAGCTAACAAGATCTGCATGGAACTCTGTAACAATGAAGAGAAAACAAGAAACAAAAGCGATGAAAGGGTGCTAGATTACCAAATATCATGTTGAGCATTGTGACCCATGTAAACTTAAACTGCATAAATTAGTGTACTAGTTGTTCTTTATCTTTTTGAAGATTCATTAGTTCCAAAAATTAGTTATCCCTATTAGATGACATAATGTTTGAACTAATGGTCATCAACTCAATCCTGCCTTTGCTTGCTTGGAGAAGCTCCGCTGTTTACTTTTTTTTGTCAAAAGGTTTAATGGAAAACTATCTATCCATGCCAAATTAAATTCATGTGTTCTTTGTTTTCCTTACAGGAAAATGGAGTTCAAACAATGGACATATGTCAAGAATGAAAAACAGAGGAAGTGCATAATTCGTTTATGCCTAAAACGCAATAAACTGGTGATACGTTGGTGATACAGTGGTGATACAGAAGCGATGAAAGGGTGCTAGAAATTGATGTTTCTGTTTATTTTGGGCTTCTTCTTTTGTTTCATTTCAATTACTTAGCTTTAATAATTGGATGATTACGAGATGAATTTGTGTCAATTATTAATACAACAATTACATATATGAAAATTAAGACGAACAACATATCGTATCACCAAACATAATCAAACCACCAAATGTAATCATCATTTTCTTCAACCCATCACGAAGCATTTGCATATTTATTCACACCTTCCCTTTTTTTGTAAATTATTTTTTAGTTATTATTTTTTAAAATAATTTCTTACAATGTCTTACGGTGCAATTATGATGCACTTGACTACCTGTTTTTGAAAGGCACGTTGTTTCTTTCTCGTCCTCATCTTCTTTTTGAATGAAGTAGGACCTAAACCGTAAACCCATTGATGAGCCGTAGTCAATATACATACAATATAATAGCAATATTAGGCCAATATACAAGCACTAGAGAGGCAATAGAAGGTCAATATAACAGCAATACGACAGCAATAGTATCACAATATACATGCAATAGGGTGGCAATATGCATACAATATCTATACAATACAAAGCCAATATTAGTACAATACAAATACAATAGGATAGCAATATTTAGTCAATCTACATACAGTACACACACATCCATTACAAACTACAATTTAGACATGCAAAATAAATCGCCACCGAACCCTAACAATACTATCCCGAGAAGGGAAAAGGAAGCCAACACACCTCCATCTTCTTTCCATATCTGCTACTCCTCTCAACTAAGTACCCGTCAAGATACTCATCTATGGATATCCACTTGTCTAAGGTGGCCACAGAAGCCTTGGAATAATTTTCACCAAGCTGGTTTGGCCCCAATTTAAAAATTGTGAAAAATGCCGCAGACCATTCATTGAGAATTCTCTCGAAAGCAAAAATTTACACTGTTAAACATCAACTGTTGGTTCATTGAGACTCCATTTCATTAATCGTTGGTTCTATATATGCTGAAACTTGGAAGATGAACCAAAACACTAACATACATTGAAGGTACCAAAGTCGAGTGGGATTGAACATTTTGAAGCAATCTCTTGATGAGGTCGCTCCATCTCCATATATCTTAGTCAAAATGAAAAAGGATGCAGATTTGTATTAGTCAAGTTTTCTTTGAGATCATAAATTTGAAGGAAAAATAGGGATAATTTGACAGACTGAAAGGTGAAAGCCATTGGCGCCCTTACAATATCAAACATATAATCGATTCTTTGTCCCATGTGCCGTATACCTACAATTAAGCAAGATTAAAACTTAATGGAAAATCTTACAATAAGCATTTTAAAATAGTGAGCTTTAAATCCTTTAAACTCTAGCTCATGAGTTTCGGTGTAAAGATTAATGAGCCAAATTTTAGACCCAAGCAGGTTTTAGCCTTGCGTCCAACTACCCCTATGCCCTCACGAGTGCCAAATTTCCTCCTCACAAACCCTGTAAGAGTTGCCAACTTGTAAGTTTGAGCTCATATACTCACACTAGAGGTAAACAGCAAAGGGCATAAAAATATTGCTCACAATTTCTGAAGAAATGTCTGATAGATTGAAGTGGAAGAAGATGAGGATATGCGAAGGAGGTGCTTATCCATTATTTCAAATTCTAGCGGCCCTAATATTTCTAGCTCATGTTGTAGTATGCTCCTTAGATGGATGAAGCAAAATGCAGAAGTGTTTACATAAACAGTTGACATCATCTAGTAAAAGCAAATTGCATCTACATTAATAATTATTAGGGAAAGAGTCTTGCAGCACATTATCAAAAAGTTACCTTTATCAAGAGTTTGTCAAGGGTATGGTCTAAGGAGGCTGGGTCCAGGTTGGGTACAAACTGTTCTTTACTCAAGATTGAAAGGATTCGCAAAGCAAGTTCATATGTAATGAACTCCCTTCCATGCTGTCCAAAACTCGGAAGACAAGGAATCATCTCGTCAAAAACACCAGCCATTACCAACTGGAGATTATCTATACACTTAAAAACATATGATAAATATTCTGTAATTCATTACTACAGTTTGATATAGTGTTGAAGTACATGGAAATCCCTACCTTTGTTTAACTTGATAAATTAAAGAACATTAAGGCCTATAAACAGCCAACCCCGAATGCAAAATCTAATTAATAGGAATCCAACGCATAAAAATACATTAAAAACTTACAAGAAGGATCCAAACTTTGGCCTATCATCGCCTCTTGCCTTCTCCGGCAATAGGTAACTACTGCATTTAATGGTAAGGGTGAGTGCCGGTTCGGTTCATGCGGTGTTGGGTGATGCGATCAATTCTTGTCCTTTTGATGCTTTTTCCAATGCTTCCTTTGCTTTCTCATAATCCTTGGCAATCCTAAACCCATTAGCTACAACAAAAACAGAGCTTAAGTCGTAATCCCCATCAACCATTGTAATGAAGGCTTACAGTTGCACGTAACATACATACCAGCTTGTTCATACGGAAGAGTAGCGCTTTCCCAATCGGCACTCCACCTTGTAAGACTGAGCCTCGTTCTAAGCAATGGAAATTAAAGGCATTCAGTAATTCAAAAGAGAAAAGTAATCAAATTTACTTTTCAAACAGAAAAAGACAAAGCTTGACTTCTTCTCTTCCCCATGAACAAACAAACAAAGCTCAAGCAAAATCAAAATGTCGATTCTGAGAATTCCAGAATTTATATATCAATCTATTCTTAGCAAGCTCTTCTAGAGTTAGTATACCAACTTCATATGCAGATTATTGAAAGATTCAAAATTTATACAACTTCATCCAATTTCACACTGACCCATGAAACAAAAATTGAAGTAAATGAAGCTCTTTTTCATTCTACCAATCAATTACTACCATAACTAATCGAAATCATTGGAAATGTTTCTATGTGTTAAGAATTAAGAGACAAACTTTGTCCTCTTCTCAACGCAAGGATTGACGCTAATGATGAGTTAAGGTTCAGGTTCAGACCCAAGAACCCTTTCCCACCTCATTCCATATCGATGGATTAAACTAAATGATTTATATCTTAAATTGAAGTCGAATTTCAAGATAGCAAGGGTGACTACTTCAATTACAGCCACTCTTCGATGGCCAAAAATTACATCCAAATACGCACCAAAATGCAAATACCATCTTAAAACAGAGTAAAACATACCTCTCAAACGTACCTCTTAAACACAAAGTTGAGAAAAACTAAGCAGCAGTCCTTACATTCATCACAGGAGAAACCCATAAACCCTAAACCAATTTCAGACTAACCCTTAAACCAATTTCAGAGAAACCCCTAACCTGTAAACCAATTTCAGAGAATCCCCTAAACCCTAAACCAATTTCGAAGAAACACCTAAACCAATTTCATAGAAACCCATAAACCCTAAACCAACTTCAGACTAAGAAAATGACGATGAACAGTACCTTTTGAAGGTGAATGATGGAGTTGAGCTTCGATGAACACACACCGCTGAGGGAAGAAGAGCACTGCGTCAGAGAGAGAGAGAGAGCTGCGCAAGAGAGACCGAGAGCAGCGCGCGACAGAGAAAGAGCGAAGAGAGAGTGAGAGCTGAGCGATAGAGAGAGATGAAGCCAAGAGAGAGCTGAGAGAGAACTAAATTTCAGAAAAAGTGATATGTGAGCTATAAGTGGACGATAAATATATATTTATAGGTGGTATTTGCAAAATTTGTGGGGAGACTTGGTATTTCCACTTAAAACTAAAAAACCGGTGGCATTAAGGGCTATTTCCCATTACTTTTTATGTACTATTTATTACCTGTAGCAACTGAATATTGTAATAGTTCAACAATTAGAACATTATATAATCTGGGAAAGAGAGTACAAAAACATCCATAAGGCACTTGTTTATTGCCATTTTATTGATTGTTTTATTGCTTTTGCATTGGTTGTCTATTGCCACTTTATTGCTTGTTTATTGCTTTCATATTGTTTTTTTATTGCATGTCTATTGCCACTTTATAATCTACATGACATTATAATGGAGTGGAAGCAACTATGGATATCGTTCAAATTAACCATTCTTATATTGTCGTCTTGTATGTTTCAAAATTGTCGTATACGTGATTGTTGTCCCTTACTCAAGATCCCAAAGTTTTCAAGTAAATTGAACTAAAATTTCATTTAATGGTATCAAAATAATTACATGGTCTCCTATACAATAATATTCAATACATGTTTTTTGTTTCACGTAATTTTAAAAAATTACCAAGTATTAAAAAATTACCAAATAGCTGAAGAATTAACAACTTGAAAACAAAAATCTCCTATTTAATTGTTGAATTTACATGAAGTATCATCCCTTTTACTCTTGCAGCTGCTTAAGCAACCAAAACAAACCCAATAATCTGAAATGAAACCAAGCAAGCCTCCAAGTTAAATTCACAACCTGCAAACATAACCAAAACTAAAGCCTGCTTAAATTAACACATAAATGTTGAGAAAAATACGAAGAGCAGAGCGAGAGAGATCGTAAACAATACTTCAGCCAAGAATAATCTCAACTCCTACACAAATCACAAGCACATAAAGAAAAATGATATCAACATATATTCCTATTAAATTACAGTAACATATCAATATAACATTAATATAACAACAATATAACAACAATACCATAGCAATACAGAAGCAATACCACTACAATACAACTGCAATAAAACCACAATACGATACAAGTTCATATGTGTCGTTTCAGACAAACAAAATCAATCCCAATACTTCACTTTTTACACAAAATACAAACGAAATCAATCACAATTCCAATTTCAGTAATCAAATTCAATTTAACATCAAACTTACATATTCCCAGCAATTCATTTTCTGGAGTAGCTGTTCTTGAAGAGGGCATGTAAACCCTAACTTCAAAAGCCCCCAAAATTGGAGCAAAATGCTCAAACAATGGCCACCTAATGCCAAGACATGCTGTCATATTCAGAAAAGATGGTTTTGTTTGGGTTTGTTTAGGTTGCAGAAGGGATTTGAAGAGAGACGAAGTTGGGGTTTGGATTTGGGTAGAGAAGAAAACATAGAGGAAGAGGAAGAACTGGGTTTTGAGGGCAAATATGTGGGTTTTGTAGGTTTTTCTTGATCTTCTTCTTCGTGAGAAGATGCATAGTTAACTAGCGGAGAGAGAGTGGTGGATGGAGAAAGAGAGAGCGTTGAGAGAGGAAGAGAGAACGAGATAGATCTGAGAGAGAGAGCTGAGACAGAGAGAGAGAGCTGAAAGAGAGAGAGAGAGCTGAGAGAGAAAAAGTGTTATGTGTGCAATAAGTGGACAATAAATATGTATTTATGGGTGATATTTGCAAAATTTGTGAGAAAGGGTGGTATTTCCGAAAAAATTAGGAAAGCAATGGCATTTTTGGCTATTTCCTTTTTTTTTTCCATATTTCACACACTGAGCAAATCAAGTCCAATACGCAAATTCTGTCGAGTCACATGTTGCGTGCATGCAAGGGCATTATTGCCTTTTCACCCCCAGCCCAGCTCTCTCTCTCCTTCCTCGCAGCGTAGTAGAGCGATCGAAGGAGGCGTTGAGGAAGGACACCACTTGGCCGCTGTGGTTATCTCCTTGTACTTGGACGACGTCGTATCATTCTTCTTCAAGCATTCAATATCGTCTTCAAGCACTCCACGAAGAGATCCGAAACCCGCTCGTAAGAACCGATACTCGGTCGCGTTCATGCCTCTCGACGGCCTTCTTGGCCATGGACACGGTCTTCTCTTTTTCAACGCCTTTGTTTTTCCCTTTTTCAATTTTTCCCTCTCCTTTGCATTCGTTTTCTTCGCTTGATCTTCAAAGAAACCGAAAGCCGTCGAGATTCAAAGCGATGATTCAACACAACCTGCAAAGCAAAATTGAAAATTTTCACAAACCCATCAAGGAAAAGCTCGAATTTTGACTGCAACACCCCAACCTCTGTCGTTGCTTCACCGCCTAAATCTGTGATAGTGTTGAGTGGGTGTGGGTTGCGTTGGAGTGGGATGAGAAGGACATGTGAGTGTGGGTTTGGGTTCGAACAAACACTTTATCTCATTTTGGTTGAACAATTAATTACCAGCTGAGTGAACCGTTCGATCTTTTCAAGAGAAGATCTTTCATATCCTAAGGCGTTTGGTCTTTGTGTTTTCTCTTGATCAAATAGCTTCGCTTATTATTGCAAGGTTGGAAGCATCTTTGGCGACACTTGAAACTCCGGCTATGTCTCAGCCTAATGGTGAGGCAAAGCCAAGGGGTGAAGAAGAATCTTCACGATAATAGCTCTAAGAAGCCATATCAATATTAAGCAAATGGGAATTCCAGAGCTTCAAAGCCCAAAAATCGTACTGTTTCAGTGGGCAGTGTTTCAAGCATTATTGGGAAACATTATATGAACAAAACACCATCAGCAAATGGGTCTTGTAATGCACAACCAAACCCTTGAAGCCGGACGCCGAGGTGTTGCCAATGTCTGAAATTTGGGTGGAAAAGGCTGAGTCTAATTCTTCAAGGGATGATCGTCTCCACCAGGATATGGAAGATTTTCTCTGTGCGAGAGGAGAGAGAGAGAGAGAGAGAGAGAGAGAGAGTTGGGCTAGGGGTGAAAAGGCAATAATGCCCTTGCACGCACGCAACACATGGCTATTAACTGACTGAATTTGCCCATTGGACTTGATTTGCTGACAACGCTAACTCCAGTGTTGTGAATTTTATTGTAAGCGCACAATCCGCACAAGTAATATAGAAGTAAATAGAGTGTCGTTCCCACGAAGACTGTAATTTCCTATTAACTACCAATTATGATTAATTCTTAAGTTTATCTGAACAATTAATTAGGAAGATTGATTGATTTAATTAAACTAAAACAATTATGAAAAATTGAAATTTAATTAACGATGGAAAATTAAGTTGATAAGACACTAGGGCATCCGATTTCACCATAACCAATTCCACTTAATTATTATAGCCAATTAACCCTAATTATTATCCATGTTGACAGTTGGTTTCTCCTAATATCCCCTCTCGGGCTCAACCAAAAGTATTCTTAATTAACAACCCACTCTCTCTCTAGCAATGAATTTAGAATCAAGAACCCATTAAGTTCTATGAGAACCTGCAAGAAAACTGCATGAGTCATGTTAGTCCCTCTCGAGCACTCATTCAAGACATGGTATTTGTTACAAGAAGCAAACACCAAACATCTCCTCTCGGTCTCCATTTGGATCATCAATTAAATATTAGCTAGTGTTGAGGCCCAAAAATCCAAGGCCGGGCCCAAATATATTTCCTACCCAAGACAATACCCATCGAGGAGAAACCCGATTTGGGCACACGAAAGTTCATCATACACGCTCACACGAGTCACGATCCATGTGCCACGCCAAGCAAATATGTAATCTGTCACGCTAAGAGTTGTATCGAGCATATAAAATGCAATCGGTTCTATGAACTCATGCTAATTATCCCGTCAAGCGTCGCTTTGACTCGATCACACTTATTGCAAATACGGAAAGCTCGAGCACAAACACGTCAAGCAACATGCAATACCAAGCGGAAAACCTTACTTTACACCAAGCCACGCTACAAGCTTAAGTGGGCCTAAGCCACGCAAAATGTCCGGGGCTTCTTTGAACGGGTTGTGATATGGATGGTTACGAGCATTCACGAGGCCTATTGATGAGCCAAGAAGTGGAAGTTTTGGGTGCTTGGGGCCCCAAAACTCTAGCCCATTTCTTGAGCCCAAATATGTGGGTAAGCATGAAAGAGAGAAAATAACCCAACAACTTAGTAAATTAGCCCATCACCTTAGGAGTGGCCCAAACAACTTGGAAAATATCATAAAAGTCTCCAGCACCTTGTCAAAATCAAAGCCAATCCAGACATGTAAATAGGTTTCCAAGAGCTTGACAAAACCCAAAGCAAGTCCATGCAGGTCGCTCCTAGCAACTGACAAAACCAAAGCAAACGCCAATGACCCAATACCTTAGAGAAACAAATTTAGCCCAGACCTTATAAAATATCCAACATGTGGAAAATATCTAGCACCCTTGAAAATGCCCCAGCCAAATCAAAACCAAGTCAAAGACAAGCCATCGCAAAAACCAACAGGAATCTATGTGCGCAGGATGCTAGAGAGAGGAATATCCTCCAGACCAACACCACCACCCCTGTTTCTTTCTTCTGCAAGCCCAAATATGATAACCAGGAAGAAAAGTGGGTGGCGCCTCACCCACATGAAGAGGCTCAGCCACGTGAAGATCTTGGAACCCCAAAAGTTTCATGCCTATGTGCTCAGGCTAGGGAAATTTCACCAAATAAGATGGAATGGAAGAAAGTGAAGGAAAAGGGAGAGGATGGCTTGATAAAATTGAAGGTTCCATCGCCTATAAGAAGAAGCAACCTCTGCCCAGCAAACAACAACTCATCCATAGCAAAGCAACACATCCAGAGAGAGCAAGCATCACCTCTCACCTCTGGAACCCTTCGCTTTCAAGCTCTATTATTCCATTTCTTCCCATTTTTCACTTCTGACAAACCATCCAAGAGAGCGACGAAGCTTTCGTCAAGCTGCTGGAAACCTTCTCAAGCCACCCATTCTTCCACCCTCACCTTTTTTTCTCTTCCCTCAACAAATCCTCTCAAGATTCCCTCTCCCCCTTACTTTGGACCTCTATTTCATATAGGAAACCCAAGCCTTCTCTCTCTCTCTCTCTCATGCTAAACTCATGAATGCTCAACTCCCATGCCACAAGCTTCTCATACCAAGCCAAAGTTTCGATCTGTAAGCAACCATTGGTTTCGTTGGTGAAGGAAGCCAAGGCGTTTCCTAAGGCTCTATGAACCTTTCGAAGCGTACTTGGGGCCTGATTCTTGAACTCATGCACAGGGCAATATCATCAGCTTGCACTTTACAAAGCCCAAATTCATCTGGCCAAGTTGCTGGAACGAAAAGACCCCTACAACTAGATATTTAAATAATTAAGAACAAGAATAAATACTCAACATGGGATAGTAATCGAAATTAATATAACTATAAAAATTAAGTATTCATGGTTAGGCTACATCGTAGCCTAACAAGAGAAATTAGTTCATGACAAAAGAAAATATAAACAAGAGAATTATTGTCATAAACCGATTTGGCCGATGGACTTGATCTTCGAAATCTCCACAAAGAACACCTTCGAAAGCTCTTTAAGACAAAGCAGCAGATTCTCGCTCTCTCTGGTATTTCTCTGGGTGTATGAAATTATAGTGTAGAGATGTGGTAGAAGGAATTATGGTCAAAAAGATGATGGTGGAAGAGTATGGTCTGATGTTGAGGTCTCAAAGCTTAATATTTATAGGCCAAGAGAAATCCTCCAAAAATAAGAAAAAATAATATTTGTTTAAGAATGATTTAGATATTAGAGAGAAAATAGGAAAATAAAAGAATACCCAATCTGAAAAGGGAGAAAAAAAGGCACAGCACTTTAATTAGGAGAGTACTTGGAAATATCCAAGTCAAAGAAGGAAAAAGGAATTGATCTTTGTGGAGAGAAAAGATGCGGCTGTTAACCAATTATTCAATTGGTGATTGGTGGAAATTGCAAGTGTTTAGAAAGTGCGGCTGTTGCTTTCTAATATTGGCAAAATGAGAAAAGCCCCCAGCTCCTTCTCCAATAACAAAGCCACCACGGTTAATATCAAATTCATCCAAGGAATTCTCAAATGGAGGTTTCATACGCTGGTAGGTCCTATTCCTAGAAATTACTGATGCACCCAACTTCTCGTCATCTTCTGATGGTGCTCCAGCCTGGATTCCATGTGCATATAACAGCTCCTGGCTTTGGCATCCGTAATAGAAGCTTAGTCGCCAGACTGCATTAAGGCATTTGCATTCCCCATGACCCAAAGAGTCCTTCGTGCACGATTTCAGCTCCAACTTGATGGTAAACTCTTTTAACTCTATCTTTCTGGCGCTGTTCACTGAGATTAATTGTGGGTATAAATTGACACTTGCACAGATGCACTCTAGGTGTTTGATGAAATGACAAAGTGAGTTCTTGATATTTTGTTGAGTTGATAATTCCACCCATTTTTATTCCTTAAGCTTCCAAAATCATAGTTTTAGCTCCAAAGCCTTGCTAGGAACGATTGCCTACAAAATCTCCACTAAACACATTAAACTAACCAATTTCACACGAAAACAAGCCAAATATAGATATATTATATATGCAAAATATGAATCTATCACACAGTGATGAAATCGGGAAAAAAAAATCACGATGACTCAATTTGATTTTGGCCCAAATCCCAGTGACCAAAAATGTAATTTATCCAAAAAAAAGGAACTAAACGTTGGTCTGTCTACGCTGCTTCCTCCATTTCAAAACCCGAACCTCACCGCTTCCATTATGTAGCTTACGACTTAATCACCCTTGCACTGTAAAAATTCACACATACAATTTAACCCATCTACCCAGTTAATTTCATTAACATATCTAGAAACTTGAGCGGGTTTATTTCACTTCCTCAAAATAAACTGTGGGTTTGAAGAAAATTATGGAAAAATGACAGTTTCCTCTTCCTCCAACTCAATCTTTTTGTGATTGCGATGCCACTCTGATACGAGAAGTTTGGTTCTCTACTGGAGGTTGAATTTGTAAAGTTTGATGAGAGTGGCGAACTCTGCTAACACGTGATTTCTTGCTAGAGTACAAAAAAGTTTGATTTCAACAAGAGAGAAGAAACCGGATGAAGTTTAGTGCTTAGGTTCAGAATTACACAGAAACAAAATAATCATTTAGGAGAATGAGACACCATAATTAATGAGAGACACTCACCTCGTCAAGTGTGCAACAAATAAACGAAGAGATAAAATAATAAAGTTATTCGTTGTGACAGATGCATTTCTATCCGTTAGATGATAAAAGACCTGAAGGTTGAGAAAGTGTAAAAAAATATGGCTTTTTCTGTGTCCCTTGAACCTGACCCACACACACACACATTGGTGATTGATTGAAAACCTAAGTTGAAGATTTAACTTAACGGCCACATGTGAGGTGCAGCTTGCAATGTGATCAAATATTTGAAACCATGCATTTTTAGGTTTCCATTTAAGGATCATCCAAATCATAAACCATTGAGACATCCAGTTGATAAGATAAATAGATGAAACACTGCTTCTGACGATTCACTGGAATGATTGCGATAATAGTCGAACCGCTGAATAATTTTCAATTTGGCTACTTTTGTATAGGAATGTTAATGATTTCATTATATAGTGGAGTTGGCCTCCCATTTGAAGGAGAAGACTGGTGAAAAGCCTCCTCGCTGTAGCTGCTCTCTGGTTGGGCTAGCGATTCTGGTCTTTAGTCGAGGCAGTCTCTGGGTTTTTCAATTTCCTCATTTTAGTGCAAGGTGATATGAAAATTTCTTCAAGCCATTATGATGATTAAATTAAGTTTAAATAATTAAACTAAAGATTCAACAACTACAATGTAACGTAAGTGTATAAATATTGTTTAAATATTGTTTGAGCTTCGTATTCCCTTCTTACCCTTATAGTATATGTGTATGTGTATAAAGAAGTTATCTGGGCGAATGTGGTGAGAGGTTTTATAAATTTCGATGTCAATGACATTTTCATTTTATTTTTTAGTTGATTTTGAAATCTCTTGATAACATTAAATTTTCATATTTTTGTCATTTTCAAATGTTATATTGTGACTCAAAGTTGGTAACTTCCTGGAATGATTCAATATTTTGATAAGCTTCCTGGAATGTTTGTTTCCAGCGTTTGTTGTTTATTTAGTAATGTTGAGATGTATGCCTTCATTTCTGGAAAAACACTTATCACCTGACACAATATTTGCAAATTGTGTCACAGAGCCGGAAGAATGTCAGTTTTATCATAAGGCAGGTCCCAAATATTACTATTTAGTATTCTATTCCACTCCTCGGAATCTATATTGCAACGTAACAAACCCCCGAGTGTCTGTGCAGCTAAAGGCAACCCTTTGCACTTGAGTGCAATTTTCTTGCCAATGTCTTCCAAGTTTGAATTTGCACTATAGTTTTCATTTCCAAAAGCATGTTTAGCAAGTAACAACCAGCAGTCTTGATCTGACAATGGTTCCAAGAATTGAATGGGAACATTTTTCATTAAAGACGCTACATTTTTGTTCCGTGTTGTTACAATGACTTTGCTTCCTCTTGCCCCTGAAGTAAAAGGAGTTTGGAGGCGCTCCCAATCACCATAATTTTCATTCCATAGGTCATCCAACACAAACAAAAATTTCTTTCCCCTCAACTGTTCTCTTAAGTCAACTTGAAGCAAATTCAGATCTGTCGTATTACTAGGCTTTTTAGTGACTGACTCAAGAATAGTTTTAGTTATTCTAATAACATTATAGTCTTCTGAAACACAAGCCCAAGCTTGAAGTGTAAAATTCCCTTTCACCTTATTGTTGTTGTAAAGCATTCGAGCCAGGGTTGTCTTGCCAACCCCACCCATTCCAACAATGGTGAGGACAGACACATCTTCCTTGCTTGCATCATCAGATAGCAACACTTTTGATAAATCTTCTTGGACTTCATCTCTACCATATACACAAGGTTCATGAACCAAGGAAGTTGTTGGAGTTCTTTGTGAAACCTTCCTCCCAGCACCTTCTCTAAGACCCAGAGCACTTTTCTGTTGTACAAAGCTTTCTAATCTTTGTAACAACCTTTGTATCTTAACATTCATACTTTGATAAAAATGATTACGAGAAGAAGGGAGGAATAAGTTCCACACCTTATGGGTCTGATCTTCACCTTCGAGCTTGCATCGCAAAGCTTCAGTGTCGATCTCATCCAGTAAGTCCTCCGCATCAAAGACAGCATGTTTGAGCTCGTCAAGCCACTTTCTCACAGCATGGTTTATAATTTGCTTCTCCTCAGCATCACCGAGCACTACGTTCAAGGTCAACAGTGTGGTGTTCAGTTTCATGAGGAGTGGTTCGTCAAGTTTCCTGTGCCGAAATAAGTCGACGAACTCGGCTGAAGTAATTCTGTCGCACAACACCTGGACGGAAGCAGAGATAAGAGCCTCTCCGATCAAAGCCATGTCTTTTCTCTTCTCTGCAGACTGCAAGAGATTTGGATGAAGTAAAATATTCCAAGATTTGCAAGTAGCTAGGCTAGCACAACTGGGAAATTCAGGTTTGTAAGGAAGTATGGAAGCTTTTTGAGATTGTAAATAACATGAACATGTAATCTTAGCCTTGAAAAACTCGTTTTCACTCTGATGACTGTTCTTTGTAATAACTTTTGAAAACTTTCTTTTTCAAAGTTGGTTGGATGCAATAATGGTAATAGCTTTTGAGAAATTGTCGGTGTACTTCCTCAACTTGTGACACACACTGCAAAAAAAATGGTACAAGATGTTGGAAACTTTATTTATTTATTTTTGGTGGGACAAAGCTGATAAGATCAAGTAGCGCAAGCGGGTTTGATTTCCAATAAAAGCAGGTAATAGAGTGACATTTTGATAACGTGACAATGATAGAATCAGGTTTCCAATATTACTCTGTCGTTATAGTAATATTGATTTAAAGAGATAGGAAGGAATAATGGAAGAAAATAAGAAGAAAAAAAGTTGATAGCATCTTGCAACATTTTGGCCAGTGTACGCAATATTATTGTATATCCAACTTTGCATATTAACATCGGTGGTCACAGTTCCACGATGTGAGTGCACAAAAAGTTTCAAAAGTATTGCAAAGATACAGGTTTGTAAGGAAGTATGAAAGCCTTTTGAGATTGTAAATAACAGGAATTGATAATTAATTAGCCTGTGAGCATTCACAGTGGAGGGTGTATAAGGAGGTATATGTTAAATATACATCATTTGTCGTCGGAATCATCTGCAATGGAGAGGTATAAATGATTGTAAATTTGCATTTACAATGAGATTCAAATTTAAATACACATGTGCATCTTTTTTACATCCTTGCAGGTGGGGGCTTACAAGAGGAAAGGTGGACATGCACGTGCAGCAAAAAGGCTGAAGGTAAATCCACTTGCCCAAGACGGGCGCCAATGTGATAGTCGCTAAACAAAAGTTGATAAGTGGGCCCGCATCAATTATAATTCCTTTGATGTCATCTCCCAATGGCTACAAGCAAAATTCAATGGTGGAGACGATTTTTCATTCAAAATGAAAGGCCACCAGTTTACACCCACCTATTTTGTCATAAAATCATATGTTCTACAAATTTTTTTATGTCAATTTGTTTGGAAAATTAAACCAAACCTAACACAGAAAATTATTTTTAAAAAGTTAAAACATTAAAAAAAAATTTGAAAACTCTCTCACTTTGCAGGACTACTGTTCTTTGTGGCACAACTTTTGAAACCTTTTCTGTGCACTCACATCGTGGAACTGTGGCCACCGATGTTAATATGCAGTTAGATGCAATAATATTGCGTACACTGGCGAAAATGGGGCAAGATGCTATCGACTTTTTTCTTTTTTCTTTTGGTCGGACAAAGATGCTATCAACTATCACCACTTTTTTTTTTTTAATATTAGCTAGTGGAGCTATTATAATTGTGGCGGAAAGAATGGTGTAAGATAGTGGGGACGAGCAAATCGACCAAAAATATATATGATAAGAAAAGAGAGATCAAACTGAAATGATAACTTTTCTTGCTCATAAAGCGGTGTCAAAATGGACATTACAAGCTAAAGAAAGTAGAACTAGTGCTATCGACTAGTAAGTAACAAAGGAAAGGAAGATCAGATTGAGAATATGACCCAAAGTATCACAGTTGGAATTGATCGTCAATTGGAAATCATACCAACAAAGAGTGAAGGCATAGCAAATAAACAAAAGATTTCTCAGGAGTTGTCAAACTGGAAATGAAAGAGAAAAAGCAAGAAGTCTATTGAGAGTATTGAGACCAAGATGATCGAGTTGAAATCTGTTTCGAGAGTTTAGTGGTGCCCCTTGTGTTTGATTATTTCTCTTCTACTTATAGAAGAATAGAGGCGGGCTTGATGTTTGACGCAACTGCCAAGAAGATAGCACTCACTTGTCATTAATTGAATCTGATTGACATTCATGAGCAGATTTGATGAAAACCCCATCCATAAGCATCCGAGTTCCATGCTCTGGCTGAGCAATAGAGAATTGGTATTAGCCAAATAATGCCCACAAGTCGTACTAGAATTGGCGTTTAACAATGTGCTTCCTTCAATTTTTTTTTTTGGGGGTCGAAAACGCTTTTCTTAAAATCTTGTTCTAGCAAAAAGAGTAAAAATGCAATTTTTGGTACAAACAAGAGGAACTTTTTGAAAGAACGGAATCCAAATGAACTTACATAAAAGTGGATCGTGTATCGCCTCCTTACGATTAAAACAAACTTGAGATGAGAAGATGTTTTGACACACACTCTATGTTTAGATTTCTTTTATCGTTCAAGTATCATATGATAAGTAATTCTGTAAAAATGTAAATCGTAGTATTTGTTTTTCTTTAAAAGTAATTCTTTTTCATTCACTAAACTGATATACACTTGAAAGACGAAAGGTGCAGTTTTATCCTTCACACAAAAATATGCAACACTTTGAGAAGTGCTAGATAGAGAGCAAGTTTTTATAAGGACCCCAAGAGACCTTTGAAAAAGGGAAGCATAAACAATAATCTATTATATTGGCCAATTGCTCCACACATCTGCTTCCATTACTTTGTTCCAATCATCATCCCTAAGTAGCTTAATATCTGACCTATATCTACTTCCAAGGAAAATATAAATCAAAATAAAGGTTTCCTTGTATTGTCTTACGACATCTCCCGGAACCTGGCCAGTGCCTTCTTGTGAATGAGTGTTTTGTAACTATCTCCAGCCTGCACCTCCAGAGTAGGATCTAACTTCTTCTGTTGACTCCCAAGTCCTGCTCTCCTTTCCACCGACTGTGCCTGCACTGGTTCCACCATTCCACTTCCATCTCTTCCCAACCCCTGTGATCATATGAATAGCAAAAGAAGAAAAAGACACAATCCCCAAAATATATATGGTTAGAAAATATGAAAATAACATCTACCAAATTCACTTTTGACCTATAGAAAAAAAATAGGGAACTGCTAGAATCATTTCATCTGAGTTCAAAAAGGGGGATTTCTTAAAACATTCAAGCAAATGCATAGTTAATATAATTGTAGGTGCTAGCTTGTTCAACTGGTAAGATTTCTTATTATCGTACAAGAAGAATTAAACTCCACCTTCAGCAATTGGGAGATTTTGAATTTATTTCGTGAGGTCAAGTTAATGAGGTAAGCTAAAAATTTAGAATAATCTTGGAAGTGCAAAAGAAGGATATGATACCAAGCCTTCGTGCCAGCCCATGTTGCGAAGCATCTTGTTGCCCACATTGCTCTCATCAATTGCTTTTTCAGCTGTAATCACCTCGTAACTGTCAATGCTGGCATCTCCAACCGCACGCCCTCCACCGACACCGGGGGGAAAGGGCATTGAATCAAAAGAACCCTTCCTTGATGCAGAATCTCGATCTTGACAGTAGAAAATAGTAATCACAGGATATTTTACAAGTCAATTCAAATATTGTAAAATAGAAAAATGACTCATCCAACTTGGTTGGGTACTGAAGAACTAAATTTAGCTGACATGTTCCAATAAATTATGCAGACCAGTCTGATAGGTAGCATGACAGATGGTTTTAATAACTGGAACTAGATTGAGGCACATTTATAGATTGAGATTGTAAGAAAGAAAAAGGGGGCAAGCCAATCGGAAACATATTCTTAAGAAAGCTTACTTGACTCCCCAAAATCAAGATCCGACGAATCATCTCCAAACGACAATGAAGAACCATACAAGCTCCTTCTCTCGGCTGCACGATCCCTATATGCAGTATGAGGTTCTTTAGGAGCAGAAGGAGGAGCTACTGGCAGTTCAGAAAATCTTCTCTTTCCACTCCCAGCAGCCACAGGTGCCGTATAAGAACCCAATGCAGATGCATCTGTTCTGAAGGGAGTCAAAACCGTGAGGGTATCTGCATTTGTTGAAGCAGATACCATGCATGCAGCATAAGTTGAAGGTGTGGAAACTCCACCAGATGATCCTGAAAGAGAGGTATCTGATTTCACCACACCTCTTCCGGATCCCCTTATGACTCCCATCAGTGTGCCCCCTATGCTGTTGCTCACAGGCCTTGGCATGACTGGAGACTCCAAACTAGCGGTCTCTGAAGCAGAACCAGTTGTAGTAACCCTTGAATTGGATGTACTATTCTCCTTTGTGGTTGTCACCTCAACTTTAAACTTGCTCTTTGTAGACTGCATAGAAGAAACTGGTCTATCATCAGCTGATACGCTTGGCTGATTCTCATCCAGAGCTACACGGGTTGCTTGCCCTTCGTGACTCCTCTGCTTCCACATCGTCAACACATTACTCATTTTCTTCTTGTTGGCCAAAATACTGCTCTTTGAAGCCAATTTGATCTCTTTTGCCTTGTCCTTCTCTTTTTTCTCTGCAGCAGTCTGGACGGCATCTGGTAATGATGCTGCTTTCTCAAATGGTGTTGAGGTTGTAGCTGGTGCAGAGATTACTACTTTTTTATTACTTGAAGCATCCGATGCCTTGGAAAGCTCAGATTGATTAGCAGATGTTTTGTTATCGTTCTGATCAGTGCAAGGGATGTATTGCAGAGTTTGCTGGTCATATGAATACCAAATCCCGTTGTTCCCATCATAGTAAAGACCTACATTGAAAAACGTACATAAGTATAAACCATGGATTAGAAAATTGGGCTCGCATGTGTGTGCATGAGAGAGAGAGAGAGAGAGAGTGTGTGTGAGGGTAAGGAACAGAGTGGGAAATTAAGACCGACTCATTGAATAAATTCATCTGATTACATCTATGACACCACACAAAATTAAGCTACTTAAACATTACATGACTGTTAGAGCTCCCTGGTCCCTGAATTTAGTTTTATAAGCAATAGCATTATTGGGAGAAAGGGAAAAGGCTCTATGTGATACATAAGAAAATTAGTCCAGAAGAATGACAATCACAAAATGCAACATTATTATCTTTTTTTGTGTTAGTCTTTAAAACTGACTGACCCACTGCCTTGAAGGACCAACACATACTCCAGTCTGAAAATAACCGGGAAATACACCAAACGTATTCAGGCAAACAGATCAGGAGTCTGACAGAATCACCCCCGACCCAACGAACCTGTTTGAATTCAAACAATTTGCATCTTTTTATTCATATCGGATAGTTTCTTGTCTATTACTGGTTATACGATTCTCTTCAGACTATTGGGTGGCCGGGGGGGAACATTTTTATTAGGGGTGGTCATTTTACACAACCTGACTAACCTGTCTGAATTTTTTTTTTTTAAATATGCATATTTTTATTCATAAAGGAGAGTTTCTTGTCTAATACTAGTCATAGGATTCCCTTCAGACTATATCCGTTGACAACATGAGCTCTCAGCGGAGTCTTGTTTAACATTTGAACCTTGGTATCTTCTTATAGCATTTGTCAACAAGCACATACCACAAACACAAGCCTACTTAACCTGATTTTTTTTGGGCTGGGTTTCCTTGGTTTCAATAGTCCATTGGTCAATATCAAATTGTTATTTATGTCTACACTTGCATCTAGGGTTGGATTGGTGTAGGGCTTTAACCCAAGCAAACCAAACCTGTGCCCACCCCATGCCTTCTATTCAACTTCCAGAACATGAATACCTCTCCCACCCTCGTCACCTCCAACCCAAAAAACCAGAAAAAGAACTTTGTACGTCATCCAACATTACAGCCAAGAAATAGTTTCAAATTAGAATCTACACTACACTTGCAGCATTCACAACTGATATCAAAATGCAGTAATTTGATATGTTATATGTACTTTGGTCATAGCCTTTTCGTCTCGTGAATCCACCAAAAAGATTTAAAAGCAAAAAATAATAGTAATGGAACAAGGGGAAAATGAAATACAAATAGAAGAACCTGTATTTATTGATTAAAAAAAACCTGTATTTGGATCATAGTAGAACCCAGAAGCAGCATCATAGTAATAACCAGATGCCTCATCCCACACAAAACCAGATTGTGGAGCCAAACCATCCTGTTGTACTGCCATCTCCCCGCCATTTTGCTCCCCTCCAGTGGATTGTTTGTCATCTGGATTATATTCCTTTGGTGCCCAACCAACAGAATCATACTATAAAAAAATTAAAAAAATAAACCAAAACAAAAAAAGAGAGCCTAAGATTCAGTAAAATACATAGTGACATCTACAAGAAAGCAAAAACAACAGACCGTTGACTAAACGGGTTGTATAGCCAAACAGAAGTGAGGTTTATCTGGTTTTAGAGCTTAGGGTTGTTCTAGGTTGTCTTTTTGGTTCGTGGGAGCTGGGTTGTTTTCTTATCCACTTTTGTTTTTTTCAATCTGTTAATACAATTTGTTTCTATTCAAAAAAAAAAAAAAAAAAAAAACAGAGGCGACTGGTCTCCTCTTTTTAGTTTTTTTCTCCAACCAGAAAAATAAAACAAGTAGCTATAACCAACGCAAACACAGTTAGGGTGGTTACCCTGCAACTGTAACGACCATCATACCTCGAATTTCAACAGACTAATCTATTCACAAGAAGGTGCTTTTGAAATTTCAAGATTGTGAATAAGGGATTGAGTTAATGAGTAAAAAATGAGACCAAACTGATCTGCGGAATGTTTGAGAGTATTTGTGTGCAACCCTAAGCCCACTATACGAGTATACTAAACAAGTTTACCAAACCTGTCTAACTTAAGAAATCTAGCATACATGGGCAAGTTAACCTAACTTGTCCTAGTTTACATAAGCTGTTCATTGCCCCTGCATATCCATTATATCATAATGTAACATAACAAAATACCAGCAAAACAGTTCCAAATGTCATAAATTTCTCCTCTTCCAATTCCTCTTTACTCAAACTAACGGAAAGAATTGAGCATAATGGTTTTCATCTTTCTTCTTGGGTTACAAGGTCGTGACTTAATATGAAATTTTTTAAGAATCATTATGGTCTATCTTCTGTTTTCTTGGAAACTAGTCAATCCAAAAGCTTAAATATCTGCTACTCACCCTAGTAGGTCTTTTTCATATATAGTCCTCGATTGCGGTGGGCATTTTCCACAGAAGGCGGTCAACTTTTCGCTTTCTATTTTAATTTTAGGCTTTATATCACAAAACGTCACTGAGGTTCGTGAAATTATCAAATTGCATCCTTGTTTTTGTGTCATTCGTGATCCTCAAGGATAATATGCGTGCTCACAAATAGTCCCAGTCGTCATGTTCCGTCAAAAACTCCGTTAGTTTGCTGATATGGCATATATGGGGAGCCCATATATCCAATATTATAGTGCCACATGTATTTAAATACAATATATATTCTATAAAAAAATTAAATTTTAAAATTCATAAATATTAAAAATGAAAAAACCAAAAGAAAAGTTGTATTTTGAAAATTTAATTTATTTTTAAAAAATATATATTGTATTTTAAATACACGTGGCACTATATTAGTGGATATGTGAGCTCCACATATATGCCACATCAGCAAACTAGCGGAATTTTTGACATAATGACTATTTGTGAGCACGCATATCAACCTTGAGGACCACGAATGACACAAAAAAAAACAAGGACGCAATATGATAGTTTCGTAAACCTCAAGGATGTTTTGTGATAAAAAGGCTTAATTTTAATTGAAATGGTTTAGTTCCCATTCAACCCCATAACACCAGTTCATTGTCGGACTGAGTATTCTTTTAGCCTGAAAAGATTGATGTGAACTGATTGTGTATAATGTTAACAAAATTTATGATTTTTCATCTGCAAGGACTCGAACTAGTAATTTGAATGTGTACCAAAAACTTAATCAGCTACCTTTTATTACAATTAAAAATACAAAGTTCCTCACAATTTAATGCTTCCTAATAATTCGGCCTCTTAGAATATATTCCTTGTACAGGTGGTATTATAATTGTCGATAAATTATTCAACAGCATTTTTATAAGTAATAATAAAAAAATCAAGAATCAACTTTTCCACATTGTCAAATAAGTATACAGCCTTGGGAATCTCCGTTAATCATGAGATAATATTTTAACACAAATTCTGACCACACAACAACTAATTAAAAGGCAGCCATGTACAGCAGATATATCTATATATTTGAGTATTTAATTACTCATCTTAAAGTTATGGAAATCTTTCTAGACATGTAATGTCTACAGTCTCTGGCGAACCAAAACATTTTTAACTCTCATGAATGTCAGCTTTCCATTATTCTTCAAAAATTATTCTAATCACGTGATCTAAAAATATCACGTGATCTAAAAATATTATATTTGTTGTTCAAATGCTTACAATAATATAAAGTTTATATATATATAAAGTATCATATAAGTCAACAAAACAGATGTCAAAACAGTATAAAATTATTTTAAGAAAAACCTGTTGCGCAAAGGTGGCTGCCTCAATTGCCGCAGCTGCCAAGCTGCTTGACTGTGAAGATCCTGGACCAAGAATGCTCTTTGCATATGCTACTCTCAAAACTTGCCCATTCCTCTCAAGTGTTGTTCCATTTGTTGCTTCAAGAGCTTTTGTAGCATCTCCCACCTGAAAATCATAGGATTGCAGCTTAAAACAAAATACTGCGCTGATTTCTTTGTTTCTTCACATCTCACATTGGAAGACAGATAGAAATGAAGAACACGTCCATCAGGGGGGTGACCGAGTTCCAAGACTGCAATTAATAAATCATAAGTACAGTCTAGTAACTCTGTCGCCCTGAAACAAAAGACTTGCAACCAAAGCGTAATTAAAATATAATAATAAATAAATCAAGCTTTTACAACTAACTAAGGCATCTTTAAGGAAGTTATTACACATCTACTTCTGGGATACTAGAGAGCAAAAAATTGTAATAAGGCGTACTCTTTACACAATTTTAACCAAGCACAATAAAGTTAATCAATATTAGCAGAAAGACCAAACAATACATGCACCCACACAGCCTTTGAGACTAAAAGCCAATTGATAAAAAATAGAATAAGGAAGAGGAGAAATAACCTGCAAGGGAAATTTTTAGGACTTAAAAATTCTTCTTTTTTATTCCTCATTCTCTACATGATTTAAATGCAAGATGTACAACAACTCCAACTTACCCCAGTACAAATGCAAAAAAATTTAAGACTCAAAACAAGAAGTGCACATGCAGACAGGTTTCTTTTTCGGACAACCACATGCAAACATGTTAAATCTCAGATCAAAAGAATTGGGTGGCTGCAGTTTTTTGGATGAAAGGCATCAACATATCACACTTCTGAATATGTACAATTATACTCATAAGTTCTGAACATGTACATTTTGAAGATAAATTTTCTCCATTAAGTTCCGTAAATATAAGTTGGGAGATAAATAGCATTTTCTTTTATATTTAAGTTCCGTGATTTTAACAGCTCACATCCTTTCCTCATCCCCAACATCAGTTAACTTCAGTGTCTTTAAATTCTTGTATCAGAACATTAAGGCCACACTAATGAATACCAGAAAAATGGAGGAAGACAATAACATTACAACATTTAACCAAATGAATAACTGAAAAGGGGAAAGTAATTAAGAAGAAGCTGGCATACCGAATGGAAATGTACAAATGCAAATCCCCTTGAAACATGAGTAAATTTGTCTCTAACAAGACGAAGATCCTGCAAAATAATATCAATAAATCTCCGATGCACATGCTAGATAGAAAAAAATCTGTCTTGTTTAACCTTAAGATGAAACTAAATGAATAAATAAAAAGAATTCAATTTGTTCAGCATTTGCACCTTAATTGCAGCATGTTTGGAAAATTCATAGCGCAGCATTTCCTCATCAGCATTTTCCTCCAGTCCACGAACAACCAAAACATGAGTAGGACCTAATGACATGTACACTCAGTGAAGTTCATAAAAATTAATACTTAATTACGCCAGCTAAAAGAAACAAGGTAGACTAACCAGCTTCAGATCCTTTCTTTGCTGAAGTCATTTGATTGGATAAAGAAATATCTGCTGCCGGAGCATCCTCAGTTCGTGCCTTATTGCACTGCAACAAGGGAGGAAAACAGAGACTCATTAACCTACATGAACTTTCTTTTTCTTTTTTGATAATCAACTTAAATTAATTATTCTTAAGAAAAAATAAACTAATTCACATACATTACACAGTTATGCATGTTGAAAATTTTGTTTTCTAAAATAATAAAACAATAAAAATTTCTTTTCTATTGTACCATAATTATATATTTACTTGGACACAAAAAGATTTCGTACCCAAAGCACTGTATCTAAACATAGCAGAATTCCAAGGAATCACCAGGTAAAAGCACAGAAGCTCTTTAACAAAACCACCTTAAAGCATAAATGGAATATTTCCAAGCACATAAGTGCAACTGTTCTTCCCAGAAAAGGCAACTTTGTTGGTATGCATTTAGCACTTTATTATTACATGATGGAGGGTTGGAACTATGAATTCGTCAAAAATATCAAGACAAAAAGAAATTAATACCTTGTAATGGAAAAAAAAAAAAAACACACACACACACACACACCTGAAAGCAGGATGTCCGCCGTGCAAAATTAACATATTCACAACTAATGCACATCCAATCAGAGGGCACTGTGATGCTTTTACGGTTATTATGGCCTGATTTCACAGCATTCTCCTGACCAAAAGATCCACCTGCACCCCCTGTCGGCTTACTACTGCAACAAAACACAGTTCAAAATGGAAATAAGTACACTAATAGAAAAATAATATGGGTCCCATTACAGGGGCAAAAACAAAACCAAACTTTCAGCATTTGCATCATCTGACGGCTGAGAATACATCTGACACAAAAAGAAAATCCTTTATTTATTGAGGCAGTAAGTATCTGCACACCATGCAAGATGTCCTTTATTGTTTACGTTAACTATGCAGTCTTCTTCACCTTTACTAAATTTTACCCGTACCACCACCAGAGAAAAATTTTAAAAAAAAAGTTCAAAATTAAAAAAGACTCTTCGTCATTTTCTTCCTCGCTTTTATCAAAGTTCATGTTGATTGAACACGAGAATAAGAAGCATTCTGGCCTTCCTTTTTTTGTTGATAGAGGGGGATGGAGAAAGTAGACAAAACAAACTCGCATTTCCCAGTGAGGTTCAAATAACTAAGAACACGACCATCCCTCTCCAAACCAATTTTTTTTATAAATCTGCATTTCCAGTTCTCTTGAATTCGAGTTCTATTCACTTCTTGTATCTATTTTGTCGTCAGTTAAGAAAGATAGGATATATATATATATTCCACAATGACAAAGTAATGCTACCACACTTCGGTGATGGTTATATTAAGACTTCATCCACTAAAGTAGGACCAACAAAAAAAACACCTGTACTCAAAAAAAAGCTTTCGGCCATCCACCACAAGTCCATCATCCCCAATCTTGTCCATCATAGTGCATGCTGCTCCCTGTTAAACAAACAGAAACTCCATTGTGAATTATTTTTATTCAAATCAAATGCAAAACATTTATATGAAAAGAATGATACATACCACAGAAGGAAAATCAATAAAAGCAAATCCACGAGATATGCCAGAATTACGTTCTTTGATCACACGGACATGTCTAAGGGGTCCCCATTCAGCCTGATAGATATACAAATTGCAAGGTTATCAAAAAGTAGAGAGAAGTAGAAATGTGGTATTCATAACAAAAACATCAGATGGCATATTACAAGGATCTGGTATAGATCTTCCTCAGTCGTCTTCTGTGAAAGACCCTTCACAACAATAGTTGCAGACGGGGCCTACAAAAGAACATCATACTCAGTAAGTCATCCTGCATACAGTAAACACATAGGCAATTAGGTCGAACAGAAAAGATGCAAAACATACCACAGAATAATGCTCTCTCTGGTGTTTCTCGCCACGGTCCCTTCGCCTATCAGTTCTCTCATGCCGTCCATCATCATAGCTATCCTCTCGATGACTTCGTCCATGGCTTCGACCTCTAGGGGACCTTGATCTAGGACGATCATCATGCCCGCGAGAAATGGACCGGGAGCGAGAACGCTCATGCCTTCTATGTGGACTCTGTTCTCTTTCCCTACTCAAACATTTCTTCTCACGCTCTCGGTCACGAGATTCACGAGATTCACGAGATCCACGACGGCTCCAATTGCTATCTCTCCTACTACCTCTGTCATAATCAGAATCATAACTGTGTCGGCCATAGTCATAATCCCTTTCACGACTGTCCTCCCTGTTTTGATGGGTAGCACGGGACCTATAGTCAAAATCATCATATGCATAATCATCACGATCACGTCCACCAAGCCTTGCAATCCTGTCAAATCCAGAATCACGATAGCTGTCAACACTACGATAGCTATCTCGAAATTTATCAAATTCCTGAAATGTATCAATCTCATGATCACGAAAGTTATCCATCTCATGATATGAATCAATGTATTGTTTCTCATGTCTCCTAGGTTCCCTATCAACGGGAATTTCTTCTTCATAACTTCTTCTTCTTGAATGTGGCCATACACCAACACCATGAGGTGGTGGTGGATAGTTATCCCTATCCAAAACATCGCGGTGAAAAGCATTTCTTGGATAGACGTTGTCCCTTGAGTATCTTTCATCTATAAACCTCCTTTCATCGTATGAACCACCGACCCTGCCAAAAAAAAATTATAATGGGACGAAAGGAGAAGATATGATATAACACAATGCACCTGATTAAAAAGATTGATGACAAAATTAAAGGGAATATTCTGACAGTACCAATGATAGATATTGGTACACAACCAATAATGAAATTTGGGCAGTAGAACTAAAAAGCTAATCTCAATCTGCTCTTCATACAAATTTAAGTAGCCAATTTTGCCTATGAGTTCTAAATTACCTAATGATGATGAAAAGCAACAGCAGTAGCACTCACCGAAAGTTTGGCTCATGGACTGCAGCATACCCCTCCAGAGCCTGTGGATTCAAGAGAATAAGGTAATGTCAGCAACAGATCAATGATGATATGAGGTTAGGCAAATCCAGTCAGTCCATATCCTCATTGCCCCATGGCTTTCTCTCATTTTTCTCCCAAAAAAATGGACAGTCAGATTGGGCCCTAATAAATTCTTGTATTTATCATGATTCATCCCATATAGGTGATTTATTAAGGAGGAAACCACAATTACGCTGTTATTATCCCATCCTTGCTGAAGACCATAGCGACCGGGATCCATTTCTTTCTTGCATGCAAGCAAAACCCGACAAAGCGCTCGATGATGATATCGTTCAGAATTGGAATACCTTTCCTGTAATATAATGCACAAACAGACACACACAGTTATGCCCATGATGAACCAAGCACCTACAATTCCCATGACTTCGACCTTGTTGGCCTCCCTTTCACAAGTCACAACCGGAATAACCAAAATCCTTTCCACAAAGTCCCAATTCTCTTAACACCAATACCCTCGACAGCATATACCATCAACTTATATACATACAATCCATTCAATCAAAACTTGAACAATCAAAATGTTAGACTTAGATCATAGATGACGAACCGTAACTGACCCATTTACACAGGCTTCATAAAAATCCTAATTGAAAAACTAAATTACCTAAAAATTAGACTAAACTCTGATTGAACCAACTAAAACCCTTAACAGGAACTTCAAAAAAATCAAATGCAGACCTGAACGAAATCAAACCCACAATTTTTAAAAACAAAATGGATGGCGATAATCAAATAATCGTAATTGACCCAAAGTCCATTACTTTTTGAGCAATAAACCTCAGGGCACAAAAACAATGCCCTGAATTTCAACAGACATTGGAGACAACTCCATTCCGTTCAAAAACATCGTTGAGGACAAAGGCTGACTAAAATTGGAAAAAAGGGTACAATAATTTGCATCAGAAATTTTATTTTCATTATTATTATTTAAATAAATAAATAAGGAGTTTCGCAAAATTGAAAATTCCTGCTATTTCCTCATGTAGCATCACAAACCCAGAGGAAGAAGAAAAACCAAAAGCTTACCGTAGATCCTCAGCTTCAGATCTCAGGCCAACTTTTGCACTCTCTCTCTCTCTCTCTCTCTCTCTCTCTCTCTCTCTCTCTGTCCCTCTACTTTCTTCTTCGTCCGCCAGTGTCCTCGCTTTCGGCTGTTGCTCGTTTTTCGACCAAGATAAATTACTCTTGTACATTATTAAACTTTTCGTTATTGCAACTCACGTGCTACGCAAGCACCTGATCGCATGGGCCTATTTGAACTTGGGGTATTTTCTTTAGTCTAGCTGCTTAGACCCAGGCCCAATATAAAATTTAGGACTGATTCGTGACTAATTCTCGAAAACTCTGCGTTTGCTTCATTCGAAATGGGGTTGGAAAGATCTCTCATGTTTGATATGTGTCGAGGCATGAGAAATGATTTTTTATTTATAAAAACAGATGGTATTTCATTAAGGATTTTTAGCCACTTACTTTCTCGAACTATTAAGCGATTGAACTTACCCTCAATTATTTCTTCACGATTTAGTCCCTCAACTCGTAATAAATAGTAATTTCCCTTAGTTAAGTTTATCTAATTTCATCAACTTTTCTGTTAATAACAAGGGCAAATTTGTAATTTTAACTTAAAATTCATAAAAATATTGTAAATAATTAACTTTTAGAAGAAAAAAATTATTCTCCCCACAAAACCCCCACCCCCACCGATTTCTTCTCCCCAAAGATTTGTTTTTGCTTCTAAAAGTTAATTATTTACAATATTTTTATGAATTTTAAGTTAGAATTACAAATTTGCCCTTGTTATTAACAGAAAAATGGATGAAATTAGATAAACTTAACGGAAGGGAAATTGACTATTTATTACGAATTGAGAGACTAAATTGGCAAACGAAATAGTTCATGGGGTAAGTTCAATTGCCTTATAGTTCAGGGGCAAAACCGCACTTTACCCTTTCATTAAACCAAAGTTAACATTATATGATAAGAACTAGTACGTTAACGGTGACCTTGTTAAAACCTTCTCGGAGAAAACAAAATCTCGATGTAGGAAAGAGTATCTGATAAGAGCTAAAATATGTACAATTATTAATTCTAAATCACATTTGTTAGTTTGTTTATTTATTATTGTGAATGAATTTATATTATTTGTGTTTGTTTTAGGTAAAAGAATGGAATGTTGAAAGATGTCAACAAATCACACAAAGGAACCATGCATGCATGTAAAGCTAAGAAGGAATTGAAGAATCATCATTCATGTGGGGTATAATGAATATAAAATAAGCCAAATGATGAAGCCAAATGCAAATAAAGAAGTCATCCACGTAAAGCTTGAAAGAAAGCTAGGCAACTTGGCATGCAAATTGAAATAAGGAAATAATATTAAATCCTTATGCAACCAATGAGAGGAAAAGAAGAATTGAAAGATGATTTGGGTTGCTATTGTTCTCCAGACATGAATGATGATTGAAGTGGCCAGCATGCAGTGAAGAAGTAAAGAAGAAATGGAATACGTCTGGCTGCAATTTGAAGAGAAAGCTGGCAAGGAATACAAAAAGTTCAACCAATAGGGGCTGCCTCTCTTTTCCTATAAATTGAGAAGTCCTCAGCTTAAAAACTACACCGAGAACTTGCAATCTTTTCAAGATCTCTCCTTCCTCCATTCCTCTAGTTTTAAAGTTTCAAATAATGTTTTTAGTTTATATGGGGAACTAACTCCCTAACTAAGGTTAGGGGGAATGCTTTTAATATAAGTGTGTAATTTTTATTTAGTTTGATCCAAACTTAAACTTTAATATGAAATTGTGTTTTTTGTTCAAATGGAATTTGTTCTTTTCTTTTTAATTAATTGATGGATGTTTAATAATCTATTGCATGGGTTCAATCATGTTTTTCCCATAGTGTAGTAAAAACTTTCATACTTTTAAAAGAGGAGAAAATTACTAGATTAATAAAATTTTGATGAAGATTATTTTTTGATAGTTTGTTGCCAATGGTACAAGTTATGCTTAAAGTACTTCTAAAGGAAATTAAAAGAGCTTTAAAATCTTGAACAACTACGATGGAAAATATTGTTAAATGGATCAAATTAATAAAAGTTGCATGTTTATGTTGAAGGTTGAACCCCAATACCTTAGTGTTTTAATCAATTAAATTTTCTTTTAAATTAAATCCTATTGAAATATAATTCTCTTTCATACTAGTTATTTTTCAACTCTGTTATTTTCTTTACACTGCTCTCTGTGGATACGACACTCGGACTTTCGAGCTATACTGCTAGGCGATACCAACACTCGGGTTTTGCAAGTGGTCAGTATCATTCATACTATTGACAAAACAGAAGAGTCAAACAATTTATACGAAACATACACACCTAAAAACCCAACAGCAAAACCCTTAAAAATAACATATCATCACTACGCATGTACTGTCAAAGAGGTCCTCCTATGATTTAGAAAAAGCATTATAGTTCTTCGTACATAGTCAAACACGTATTATAGGTATTAAAATAGATCCAGCCAATCACCTAACAGCAAACCTGTTGAAACACATCCCATCACTATGCACATGTACTGTCAAAAACCCTCCTATGATCTAAAGAAAGCATCATAGTTCTTTGTACAAAGTCAAAAATGTATTGTGGGCACCAGAACAGATCCAACCAAACACCAACGACCACCTCCAATTTTCTTGATCCATAACCATAGCTGCAAGTCGGGGAGACCAAGATTGGCCTCTTAGCATGAAGAAATATCTTCATTGTAGGAACGTTCATCGGTTGTCAAGCCCATGAACGTTTGAGAGGAGAATTATCAAAAGATCTTGGAGACTCCTCGAGACTGATTTCCTCTGCCAGGCATAAGAAATGATTATCTGGCTTCCCATAGAAAACTAAGGCCATCGTGAAAAGCACTTTTTTCGCACGTGAGCATCCAAATATTCATTATATGAATTGACGTGAAATCTGGGTTTAATAGTTGGATTATTTGTTGTCTTTCTATGTTTTTCTTTTTCTGGGTTTAACGTGTGTTTTGTTCTAATCAGTTTATAGGCAAAAATCCAATTTATAGTAAATTTATGCAAGCTTGATATGGGCGAGAATCCCCTTTATCCTTATGGAGACTTTTGTTAATGTTAGTTGGTGGTCAATAACTAATATATTTTATTTTATTTTATTTTTGCCAAAATTGGGAAGGGGGGAGAAACTCACAAATGTTTCATATTTCATTCTTATCTTTTTCCATTATGAAAACCGGTCATCCAATCCAATCCAATATCAATTGGATCAAATCGGATCGGATTGGATTTAAACCTCTAATGTAATAAGATTGGATTGGAAAAATCATAATCCAATCTATATTGGATCGGATGCGGATTGATGAAATTGTATTGGTTTTGAAATGATGTACACCACTACCACGTGGTAATATATAAAGGCTTAATTGCTACAGTACCCCATTAAACATTGGTCAAATCTCACATTGCCCCATGAAACTCAAAGTGACCTCCTTTGGAACCTTGATCGATGATTTGCATTTCACTTAGGCCCCTACTGTCAAGTCCGTTAACAACTGATGATGTGTCACAAATGGGCCCCACCATGTTGGTGAAATGTATGCCACATAGGTAAGATGTGTGGTAAAAAAATAATAAATTAATTTTTTCAGATAAATTAATTTAACAATTTTGAGAATTTATTTTTTAAAACAAACAGTAAAAAAAATTCATGATCCCTTCATCCTCTCCCCACCTGCACTCACCCACCGAATGAAATTTGAAAATTTGAAAACTAAAAATTGAAGTCAAAGAATTAAATTTTTTTTTTAAAAAAAAAAACCCAATACCCACCCACACACAAACCTCGGCAGTCTTATGACAAAAAAAAATCACCACAACCACCCCCACCCTAGTGGTGGCAATTCCCTATTCTCCACACAACCGTTGAGCTCACGATAGAGCATTTCAGAGGAAAGTCAAGCTCACAATGAAGCTTGTCGACATCGTCGAAGCAGAGGAAGTGGTGGGATTAGGATCTGGTGCGGCAGTGGGAAGAGAGAGAGAGCGTTTGTTTATTGAAATTATGGGACCATAAAAGATGAAGGTAGTTCAATCTAGATCTGTTGCCACCGTTGGAGTGGGGGGTTGTGGGCGGTGATAGGGAAGATGAACCCACGGGATGGGAGGAGAGGAATTGGAGATTTCTTCTTAGGGTGATTTTATTAGCACCCCATTATTTGCTCTTTACACCCCATATTCTTTTTAAACATGGAAAACCTATTTTACCCTTGTATATAATTACCGTTAAGGACAAAAAATATTTTAAATAGAAAAAAAAATTGCTCACTACACCCCACATATGTTCCTGCAACCCTAGTTAGACTTTTATCTCAAACCATCATGTTCATACAACCCTAACAAGGTTTATACGCTTATATTGGTAAAAAAATATCTTGTTTTTATTCATGAAGGGTGAGACTAAAGTTAGAGAGGCTTCGGATGAGGTATGAGTTTATTTTTTGGCGTTTTTTAAGTTTAGGGTTTGATGCAAGTCGCTGGTTACGTTCAGCACACCAGTGTTGAACGCGTCAATAAATTTCGGTGGATATACATTGAAATTTTATTCACAATTCGGTGGTATTCCACCGAAAAATGGAAAACTTTTCAGTGGATATCCACCAAATTTTACATTCACTTTCAGTGGCAATCCACCGAAATAAATTTGTTTTTTTAGTAAATTATTGTTTCTCACAAATTTAATGCAAGCTATTTTGACTTTACTCCTTTTGAAGGAACAAAGACAAGGTGACGTCGCTACTGAAGGCAATAATGTGGGAACAGAATGTGTAATGGACTATAGTGATCAATTCACAACTTATTCGGTAATTATTTTGAGTTTTTTTTTTTTGTATGGAATCCTTTTTAGTATCATTAGCGTGGCATTAATATTTCAACTTTCAATTTTAAATAACATGAGTTTAATGTGTAGATATTCAAAGGTAGAGATGCATTACAAATACGATCATCCTAATGACTGACGAAAATGCACCCACTACAGAATTGACATTATAACTATATTAGTTATGATTATTTTGTTTTTGGTTGCTACTTGTAGTTAGGTTTAGTCCACTTTAATCTCAATAGTTAAATTTCAAAAAAAATTATTGTTATAGTTTCCTAACAGTAGGCATGGACGTTAAAATAACATGCAAACAGAAAGACTATAAAATAACTGTTATAGTTTCCTAA